>JAOXOE010000602.1:21169674-21202440 GCA_028565055.1 Phoeniculus purpureus
AAGGAGACTGAGGGGTGACCTCATTCATGTTTATAAATATGTGAAGGGTGGGTGTCAGGAGGATGGAGCCAGGCTCTTCCCAGTGACATCTAATGACAGGACAATAGGTGTAAGCTGGAACAGAGGACTTTCCACATCAATATGAGGAGGAACCTCTTCACAGTGAGCGTGACGGAGCACTGGAAGGGGCTGCCCGGGGGGGCTGTGGAGTCTCCATTCCTGCAGATGTTTAAAACCGGCCTGGATATGTTCCTGTGTGACTCGATCTAGGTGATACTGCTGTGGCAGGGGATTGGACTAGATGATCTCTCAAGGTTCCTTTCAATCCCTAAAGTTCTGTAATTCTGTGAACTAAACCAGGACACTTTCGGTGCACTTGGCAGAAATTATGACATTGTGCAGAGTGGGTCCCTCTGCAGTCGAGACTGTATGCAGTTAGCATGCAGAATATCAGCAGTCAGTTACAGTTAGAAGCTGCTCTGTTTGTACTCGTATCAGGAAGAAGTCACTCTGCACGTCTTGCATGACTTCTGCTGATGACATGTCACGGCGAGGACATAAGAGTGAATATTTACTTTATTGGCATGTCCTGCCCTGTGCTTCCACACACAGCTTTCAGTGTGGAAGAGGTAGAGCACTAATGTGCATTTGTCCTATAACAAGGATTGAGGTTTTTGTAAGAAAAGAGGTGGCCCTTCCTGGGTCCTGAACTTGTCCATTTTTTGGTTCCTTAAATATTCTTCTGCTCCTTCTTTGACTTGACTTCTTTGGGCCAACCAGAAATTACAAGAAATATATGATTTGTGTCTCTGCCAAAATCAGAGAGGAGTCAGTTAGGTCAATTATGTACTAACGTGCATTATGTGTTCAGTGTATAACAGGAGCTTGTGAAGCGCTTCAGGGTTTGCTCACCAACGGGGACAGTTGTGGCAGGGAGATACGGGTCCTGCTTTTTGAAACTGTCTGTAGAGCAGCCCCTGGGCCCTGTGAGGAACAGACGAAAAGGGCAATACAGCAGCTGTTTCAAAGGTAGAGCAGGAGGACAAAGCACATTGATCATCTTCTGTGCCGAGGAGAAAGCCTCAGGGAGCAGGAAAGCAGCATGAGGATGGAAACTACTTTTGCTTGCTAGTTCCATCCGTTTCAGCGTTTGGAAAGAAAAAACAACAGTGCTGCTTCTTAAAGGAAGATGGGTTCAGTCCTTCATGTAGATCACTGACAGGGACAGGATGTTGGGTAAAAAACGTCTGAGGAAGGATTAATCCTGCTCAGGAGAGGGATGAAAGTCAACAGAGAATTGGTGGAGAACAAAGCTGATGTTAGTCTCCATGTCTATGTCAAAGACCTGATCTCTGGAGTCCCTTCTGTCCAGCAATGACATTGCTGGATGGAGCTCGAGAAGATGGTCATTTGCAGCTTATGCGCGAGCAAAAGGTTGTCCTGAAGTAGGTCATAGCTGTGAGTCAAGAAGGGCTGAGCAGAGGGGCAAGACGGCTAAAGAGATCCCCTCCTGTGGGCACCACACACAGACTTGAGACTATTCTAGAGAAATAAAACCCCTACCTAGGGAGCCAGCTCCCTGGTCAGGTTTCTTTTAAATGTCAGCTGCTGAGTGTGTCACTACAGTGGAGCTCAGCCTCTAGTAGCTGGCATTTATCATGGCAATTGGGGATTTGGGGGCTTTTTCTTGAACATCTCATTTATGGCAGTTTTAAGTTCTTTACATTGGGCTGTAGAAAATCCCCTTACAGATTGAGAAATGATCCCCCCGTATATTTATATAAACAAAGCTTAGGAGTGGGAAATCTAAATTGTTAATCATTTGTGCTGTTTTCTCCATGGAAATATCAAGCAGCTTTCCTTTGAGAGGGTTAAATACCCTTTTTGCACTCCATACAAAGAGGTTTTCTTTGTTACACCTGCCAGCATGAAAAAGGATTAATTTTAACAGAGCTTAACCTAACCATCTAGGGGAAACCGTTTAAATGACTCCATGTCTTGGTTGCTTTTAATGGCGCTGCTCTGGTGACTTCATTTGGTTGTAGAAAATCTAAGATAATTTTTTTTGACCTGTGCCGCTGAGGTTTGTTGGATTTTACGACACAAGCCTCAGCTGTATTTCATCATGGAAATTATATATCTATTTATTTTTGGATTTTTCTGTGACATTCGTCAAGGAAAACAAATAAAGCTACAAATGCACCTTATTTACCATCACTTCACATTATGAAGCAGGAATCCTAATCTCATGATGAACTTTTGGCAAACATTTGCAGAAGGCTTTCATTCTGTGCTCGGTAGTAAGTGCAAACTTGTTGAGTGTTGTTTCTGGGTCAGATTATCGGGCATTTTCTTTTCTTTTAAGGTACTTTAAAATAAACCTGTCTTTTCTGGAAAATGCAAGCCCAGAATTTCTGCCCAAAGGGACAGAGTACTGGAAAGAAAAATGTGAATTGAAGTGGGTGTTTCCCAGAACACATACAGTAGCTTTTCATTGCCTTGACACTTTTCGTAGCCCTTAACGTGAGCATTGTGCTACCATGAGCATGAGTGTCGGTTATCCAGGTTGACTAAAACTGCCCATTTACCTCTATGAAAAGGTGCCACAGATGTGCCCACTGAGATCTCTGAGGCAGGACTGATGTGGAGTTTCTCACCTGCATGCGGCCCCAGGGACAAGGACCGTGTGCAGCTGTGATGGAGCCACAAATAGGAAAGTCGCAGGATACTTAGTTCCGCTACCTCTGATGATTTTGCTGCCTTTAATGTCCTGTTCAAGTTATCAGCCTATATAATGGATTTTCAGTTTTACCTTCTGCCCATTGAATTTGGGATAAACATCCCAACTAATCAATGCTGCGGCAGTGACACAAATCAGGGAGAGTCTTTAGAGTCCCAGTGCTGAGGCAGAGTAAGCATCTCTTAAAACATTCCTCTTGCCTACTTAAGAGAAAAAAGGTGTCAAATTCAGCAAAATCAGTGTTTCCCACTGGAAATTGTTCTGACATTTAGGACCAGCTGAAATATCTTAAGCACAAGAGACCTGCCCAGCTGCTGACATAATGTAAATAGGTGAGTTGTGCTGCAGCAGGAGGTGTTCAGCAAGAGAACCAGAACCGTGACGGGTGTGTTTTCTGCTGTTGTTTTGGTCGGTTTCTTTTGCTTGGTGTTCCTCTTGCTCTTTTTTCTCTATTCTTGATGTTAGCAGTGGTAATCAATAGCTTCTTTAAATTTGCTTTCAACTACTTATAATGAGCAACCTCGCTAAGCTGGAAAGTAAATTTGCACAAACGTCCAGGTGACATCAGCTTCTGCAAATACGCTGGAACAGATCAGTGAACAGGAAGTAATTAAATCCTTTAAGGGAAAATTAATCCCACAATTTAATGGAATGAACGAAAAGTTTCCTACTTTAATGTCTTCTTAGGAAATATTTTCATCACGAAATATCCTCACTGAATCTAATATTTAATCAAATTTTTATTCATTTGGACTTGGTTCATACTTGCAACGATCTCTTGAACGTAATGAAACATCACTTTGAAATGAAGTTACCTGAGGTACAGGAATTTTTTTTAATTAAAAAAATTTTAATTAAGCTTAACCATAAAAAAAAAAAGAAAAAAGATTATCTGGAGATTATTAGGAGTTCTTGTATAACTAGCAAATCATTTTTGATACCTGGGGGTCCTGGCGAAGAGCAGGATGACCATGAGCCAGCAATGGGCCCTTGCAGCAAAGAAGGCCAATGGCATCCTGAGGTGGATCAGAAAACAGGTGATTATCAGAACAAGAGAGGGTCTCCTTTGCCTCTACTCTGTCTGGGTGAGACTGCGTCTGGAATACTGTGTCCAGTTTTGGGCGCCTCAGTTCAAGAAGGACACAGAACTGCTGGAGAGAGTCCAGTGCAGAGCCACAAAGATGATGAAGGGAGTGGGGCATCTCACTGTTGAGGAAAGGCTGAGGGAGCTGGGTCTCTTTAGCTTGGAGAAAAGGAGACTGAGGGGTGATGTCATTAATAGTCATAAATATGTGGAGGATGGAGCCAGGCTCTGCTCAGTGTCATCTAATGATAGGACAAGGGACAATGGGTGTAAGCTGGAACAGAGTAGAATCTATATCAATATAATAAAGAGCTTCTTCATGATGAGGGTGATGGAGCACTGGAACTGGAAGGTTGTGGAGTCTGCATCTCTGGAGAAGTTTAAAACCCACCTGGCCATGTTCCTGTGCTACTTGATCTAAGGGATCCTGCTGTGGTGTGGGGTTTGGACTAATGATCTTTTGAGATATTTTAGGATGAGGTGAAACATCAGGACATTCCTAAATCCTACTGTTGAAGCGTGTGTGATCTGAAAGATCCCTTCCTTGCCGTGTTAGCCTTTGCCTGTCTCCTTGACACCCAGTATAAGAACAATTGGCCCAGTCCCATCATGTATGAACATAGATAACCTCTGGAGCTGTGTGTTTTAACCACTTTCTCCTGTGTCACCACTGCTGGGTGACCTCTAGGCAGAAGGAAGCAGAAGGCTCTGTGCCGTTGTGTATGTAGGAGCTTAATAATAATCTACTCGTGTTATCTACACCTTAATTCTGCATTCTATTTAGTGTTTCTGTAAGAGAACTTCACCTATTTCTTAAGACCTTTTCACAACTTTTTATTCTCCCATATTCTCATCTTTGATTTTACATGAAAGGAAAGGTTGATCCGAAAGTGACTTTGAGCAGGAGATACAGGTCCAGGTGTGTAAAAGACTTCAGCCAGAAAGGAGGTGGCACAATGGCAGTCAGGCAACTCTTTGCTTTTCTGAATCCAGTGTTTTCTCCTGTTCCTGGGTTTTCTTCTGTTCGACAGAGAGGGTTGCTAGAGCAGATATAAGAATATGACCTCACCTCAGGCAAATTTCTGAGGTTAGTACATAAAAGACTGAGAGGTGCTCAAACATGACGGTCCTGGAGAATCTACAACAAATTACCATAGAACACGGTCTTTTTGTAGTCATTTAAGCAGAAAAATGGGTTTTAGCGTATTTCATGCTTGAAATCTTCCCTTTGCAGGTATTTCTGATAACTGTGGCAACTGTGCCTCAGATTGCTATGCTGTCATTGTGTATTTTTAGATGAAGCAAAGCATTTTAGCCTCTGTGAAAGAACCTTGTACAAGAATTTCAGTGGTCCGTGTATTCTGAAAGCATTGCTTGCCAAGTAAATTGTGCACTGAAGAATCCAAGTGTGGTCTAATAAACATATATGCTGTCTGACAAAAGCTTGATAATACGTCAGCAGTGCCAAGGACCTTGTTTTTAGCTTTTCACCTCTGGGAGAATCTTATTGTCATGAAAAGGACACCTTCCATTTGGAGGTATGTGGTTGGTTGGTAGATTGATTTCTGCGTTGCTTTTTCAAAATGTATTTTGTTTCACTCCTGTCATTCGGTTTTCTGGAGAGCAGGCTAAGCCTTGAGCATGAGACAACCGCCTTCTCTTCTCCATGGTTCTGAAGAGTATACCCAGTGCAAAGCTGTTGGTAATAGAAATACATAGTCAGTCTGCAGTCCTACTTTACAGCTATTTAGGACAACAGCTTGCAAGGACAACAGAACGTTACAGATGAGATATCTAGTGAGTCTTCTGTTTTCCTGTAGGCGTCAGTTAAGTATGAGCAGAGGAAACTGCTTTTCTGTGAATGCAACTTCTTTGTGGATTCAGGAGTGCAAAGGTGCTAGATCTCTTCTCTGTCTGTCCTTTCTGCCAACGGTTGCTGCTCCAGAGAGATGCCAATCTGTGTAAGCCTTATGGCACTGATGCTGAGGGCTGTAATACCCACTGGTCCTTAGAACAAGTGCAACGTTATGTCCAGATGCCTGATGAGCAACCTTAGCATGTCTCCTGAGTGTAGTGTTGGGTCCTTGTCTGGATCCCCATACATCCCACCTGGGTTACCATCAACATTCTGGGTCAGAGACGCCGACTGTATTTTAACCAAGAACTTTCACCTAAAATGTCAGACCCAAAGGGAGGGTTTCACAAAACTGCTTACGAATCGGCAGGCCATGAAAAAACTGATTCAATTTGGGGGGAAAAAACAGGCACCAAGACATTTTAATTCATTCCCTCCACACACACATCGGAAGAAAACCCACACAAGACTTAGACACGGACAGGCGCAGTTTTGTCACAGTGCTCCTACAATGAACTGAGATAAAATGCCTCTGAAATGACAGTGGTCGTCTGGCTTCAGTCTCAATCCTCATAAATCTTCAAAGTTCAGAATTCTCCCAGTCTGTCCAACTGAAAACAGATAAATTAGTAGACCTCGACACTTCCTCCAGCAAATAAGTTTTCTTCAGAAACGGTAACATGTTCTCTCAGTGGCAAAGCAAGTGCAGCTCTGAGCAGACACCAAGATGGAGCAGCAAAGAAGGCAGAAGTCACAGCTGGGGAGAGGTGAGGGGATCTCCTATTATTTTCAACTTTTCAGACCCAAACTTTTCTGCAGAAAACACACAAATTAGACTTACAGATCCTGCTCAGCTTTTAGAGCACAACACCTCGCTGCAAAACAACTGTCACTGCTCATGTCTGGCAAGGATTTCCTTCTTCCCTTTATCTTCCTTCTTGAAACAGACTTTTAATTACTTAGTTTGAGTGGAGAGAGTTTGAAATTTGTGCTTCTCCAATTATACTCTGAATTTGGATTGTCCTGCTGAGCTGGTCACTTTCTCGCCTCACACAGACGAATTAATTTCCTTTCCCCATAGCATATCAAAGCCCTGGTGAGCAGCATCTATGTATTGGATAGAGTAAGATCTTATAGGATTCCAGCTTTAGGACTCCTAAAGCTTTGAAGATTTGTTGTCAGTGCCCTCATGGGGCGCATACATGTGATTTTCTTGGTTATCACAGGTTGTGAAACCACCAGATAAATGTTTTAGTAATCATCCATTTAAGCTGCCTTACAGATTTTCATTCAGCTCACTCGAAACCCTTGTCCATTTTCCTCACTACCATCCCTTAGAGATAAAAGAGATGTATCACCAAAATTTGTTCAATGACTATGCTGCCTCTAGGTTTGGGAGGTTATGTAGCCTGGTTACTGTTTGCCTGAACACAAAGTCTTTGAAATATTACCTTACAGTAATTTTATAATTGGGTGCCAATAACGTATAGCGGGGCCTGACCTGTAAATGTTTGTACTTAAAGTACTTAACAAATGAGATACAGAACATCTTCCTGCCAAATGTTTACCCCTTTCTTTTCCATTGGACAGTAACAAGGGTTTTCCATCCCTGACTGATGACAGATGAAGATTTTTGCAGTCTCCATCTCCCATCTGGGAAAAGCAATTGCAAGCTCAGTTGGCTTCTTTTTGTTTCTAGGAACAAGTGAATCAAGGCAGGGATTTGGGGGGATTCCTGCTTAATCCTATTCTCAGGATTCTTTTCTGCTTTTGCTTTGGTTTTGACCCAACAGAACTGACCTGTGTATTTTATCTTGTGTTCTTGTCTAAGAATCACTAACATCATCTTTTGCTTACCTGCCAGTCTGCATTTCTCTGGTGACAAACTGGAGTCGGGGAGAGGGCTGGGTGGGAAGGAGAGGCAGATGAAAAATGCCCTTCTAACCATCAGAGATGCTCAGGTCATGCACTGAGGAGACTCATGATCCTTTGTAATCATCCCGACTGCTGCAGTTCATCTGCAGGGGAGCTACTTTTATTATTTACTCTTGCCTTAGACTGTGTGGAAAGGTTTTAAAAGAATTTAAAATAATCAGAGGAAAGAGTAAAACACTCCACTTGGAAACATCTCCAAGATTAGATGCTTGTCTGTGCAATGTAGGCTGAAATGCTTATCCATGCTTTTGTGATTAGCAGGCTTATTATGTAATGCTGCATCACCAGGTCTCCCTGCTTCAACTCTCTCTCAACCCTCTTTGCATCAAGTTCCCACTGCAGTGGAAAGGCTGTGGCAAAATCTCAACTTTAATATCCTTATGTTGACTTAAGCAAGGCTTTACGTGGCCTTGGTTCATCTTACAACTCTGATCTGACTTCATCCTACTCTCTAGGGATGTCCTTGTATTCTGCTAAAGCTGCAATGGATTAGATCGCGAGGCTCATGAATGAGCATTTCCGTGTTGGAGATTCACATGGAAATCTCCCTCTAGGAAGTGAGAAGGTTTATCTACAGCTGAAATCAATGGCAAAGCAATCACCAACTCCAAAGGAAGTGGAATTGAGCCAAATAAATTGATCTGTCTATATATTAATCAAATTCTGCAATCCACAGACTGCCTTCCTCGTCCTTTTCTCTTTTTTTTGGTGTGTGTTAAATTTAAAACATATTGATGTGTAAGTGCAATCTCAAAATGACAGTTATTAATGATCTCGTTCAGAGCTCATTGCAGCCAAAGGAAATTTTTCATTTACTTCAGTGGGATTTGAATCAGGCTCTGAAATTACATTTTGACTGTTTTTCCTAACCTTTTGCATACTGCTGGGTATTAGAATCAAGTAATTTTTTGTCTGCTTCTCTCTTGTGGTTTTCTTTGCCGTACATTCTTCAAATAATCTATCTCACCATAACGTACTTTGTGCTTTAATCACCCAGAAAACCCCCACGCCCTGCTCAGACACACGAATAGGCATTCATCACCTTCCCCGAGTCTCATCGATGCAAAAACATCGATATGCCTAAACTATCTCTATGTGGTGCAAATACACAGCGTGTTCTGTTCCAGCACAGCACACCAGAAAGGGAGCAGACCCAGCCAGTTGCCTGCCGAGACTGATAAATAAGAACATGTTCCTACTTCCATTATCAGGTGTAACTAGCAATGGGTAGGGAAGGGATTGGGTGGGTGAAAGGGTCCCTTTTGGAGGGTTTGGTTTTTTTTTTCAGCTAAATTTCCTTCTTGTCTGGTCAGATTCTAAACAGTCATCAGCTTCAGACAGAGGTGTAACAAGAGTCTACCCAAATGTAGGATGGGAAGTCTTGCTAGACAGCAACGTTATGGGAAAATGCTCTGCTTATGGATCGAAACTGGAATAGAAGTAAATGATGATACCACAGGACCCTTCTTCCTGGCCCCAAGGAAGGCAAATGTTGAATGTCCAGGCGTAAGGGAGCCTGACCTCCACATGCGTAACAATAAACTAGGCTTATGAATAAATGATAAGTGATTTATTGTGAAATGTCACGAGGGCACTTCTAGAGAGATTTTCTCTCACAGATTTGTGGGACCTTTTTTTAAAGGAATTAAATACAGTGGAATGAAAACTGATGCAATAGAATGGATATTGAATTGCCAGGTTAATCTTCCACACAGTTTCTGCTTGATGGCTTTTGAAGAAGTAGCTATCAAAATCAAGAGATAGAATCCTTTTAAGGGTTAATAACTAGCTAAAAGATGGGAGAGAAATAAGCGGGAATAAATGGTCAGCTTGCATGATAAAGGGAACTTGCTAGTATCCAGCTGGTATCTGTGCTGTTCAACATATTTATACTTGAACTCCGATATTAGGTTGAATAATGAGAGCATTTGGTGATGTAAAATTATTCTGGGTAAGGAAATCAAAACTAAGGCACAAAGAGTTGCAGAAGAATCTAACAGTGAATGACAGCATGCTAGAGTGGCAGATGAAATTTACTGTCAATAGATGAAAGGGAAAATGTAGATGGGGAAACAACTATAATACACAGAAATACAATTTTAACAGATACAGCAAATTTAATTTATAGAGAGCAAATCTGCATTTTTGGATTTGAAGTGCCTTGAGTTAAAAGAGCTGCCTCTTGATTCAGTGGCTTCAGAATCGGTGTGTAGAGAAGTCTGAAAATAAATGTGCTGCTTCTCATTGTTCTGGTTCAGGCTGGGGCACTACCTGGGAAGAAGGAAGTTGGTTTCATTTGAGAAAATCCTATGAAGAGAATTAAGGATTGTTTCACCTCTATATAAGATGGTGACCAGACAAAGAGAAGGACTTATTATGGTATCAGGAATTCTTCTAGAGCATGGTGGGGGGATGGGGGGGTTTGTTGGGTTTGGCTTTGTGTTTTTTTATGAATAGGTCAAAGAGAGAGTCAGTATCCACCAAAACAGATCCTGGACCTAGTAATCACAGAATCACAGAACATTAGGGATTGGAAGGGATTGCCAGGGCAGGATCACCTAGATCCAGTTGCACAGGAACATGGCCAGGTGGGTTTTAAATGTCTCCAGAGAAGGAAACTCTACAACCCCCTCGGGCAGCCAGTTCCAGTGCTCTGTCACCCTCACCATGAAGAAGTTCGTTCTCATATTGATGTGGAACTTCCTATATTCGAGCTCACACCCATTGCCCCTTGTCCTATCATTAGATGCTGCTGAGAATAGCCTGGCTCCATCCTAGTGTAACTACTTCTAAAGGTATTTTCTAAATCTATTCCTTGTTTGTTCATCTCACTGGTTTCCAGTATACTTGACAGAGACTTGAACAAAATTGTCCTCCATACTTTGTCTAGATTTCTGGCTCCAGGTGGAGTCTGCAAAAATTTTCAGGTGGAAAATGGGGGATGCAAATGTTGCTTCTTGTGCACTTATCAGGCTGCTGAAGTTTAAGGAGTTTGAAAAATTATTGAAGAATAAGACAGCCATTACAAATAACTGTTCAGATCCTGTTTGATGAGAATCAGCTTGTTCTCTTGGTAACTAAAAAAGAGGGAAGAAATTTGGTTTCTTCGTGTTTTGTATTTTCAGTGCAAAAGGTTGAGCTCTTGCCTCTTGCATGAGAAAGTAGGGGAAAGAATCACACTCATATGCTCGTAAGACTATAGGATAATTCAGATTCTCTGAAAGTGCTTTTGGAATGAGAATAGAAATGAAACTCACCAAACCTCAAATCTGCATTTTACGAGGAGGTTAAAAACCTAAAGGAGGACACGTCTGAACTGAAGAGCAATAGCCTTTGTTCAGTTTTCCCCAGACATTGTAGTAAACACGATCCTGCTTTCTGAGCTCAGTGTGGTGTAAATGCAAAAGATGTGTTGTGTCAAACTCTGATTCTAGCTCAGTGGAATAATCTTCAGGTTTTACGAGTCTACAAACTTGTTATTTAAGAGCACATCATGGCTTAATTGGACTTCTGATGTAAAGTTTCAAAACGCCAATGGAAGCACTGCAGACTGTAAATCCTCCCTTCTTTTCCTGGCCAACACGAAGAAAACTTGAGGTGTCTTAGAGTGATAGCATTTCTCCTGGGTTCACTGTGTTTCACATGCTCTAAAAGGATTATTGAACGATTGTTGTTGTCGTTGAAGTTTTTTAGAAGCGCAGGGGAACCGTTTGTGATTTATCTTGCTTTAAAAGGCAGCAGCGCTGTTCTTAGCGCTGTGCCGGAATGAAGACACGGCTAGTCCCGGTGTGGCTTTCTGTAGGTAAGAGGCAAAAGTGCTCCATGAGAACTCCCTTTGATCGAATATCTGCACAGAGCTGTGTGAGTCCAGAGAGAGCCAAACTGATTCTGTCGCAGAGCATGGGCAGCCAGTCCGTTGCTTAAACAGACTAGATGCTGAATAAAGTTATCTTTGTCAAAAAGACAATGTTGTTCTAACGCCGGTGGGGTATTTGTAGGCACTGTCATCTCCTAACAGCTTTCTGTAAACAAAATGAGGCAACGCTGGCTTTTTCCACACGTGAACAAAAATATTCCAGACTCCCCAGGACTTATTAAAGACTGGATGCCTGCTGCTTAATCAAAACTGCTCTAGCCTAGGACGCAACGTGCACAGGGCAGCCCTGCATTCTTGCCACTGAGGAGCTGCTGGCCATACCTCCAAGGGCACAGTTTGGCCCAGTACCTTTATGAAAGAAATCTGATTTGTGTGTTTCTTCTTTCTGCAGAGATCAAAGACCATTTGCTCAGCTAAATAGCAAGGGCTAGTGTAGATTTATGGAACCAATTTAGCAAATTAATAAACCACACCATAAATCTTGTGAAGGTCGCACTGTATGTGATTGTGCCCATATACAGACGTGGAAATTTGGTATCCTTCCAAGTGAGAAGACTAACTTTCTTGAGCTTGGTTACAGTAAGTAATTAAATTCATGCCCCTTAAATAATGGATCATTGAAGAGAGCGTTGTTGTTGTTTGCTTTTTTTATTTTAAACAGAGATTTTTAAATTATGTGCCCAAACTTTCAAAGTACAGATGGCTTTCAACTGCCTTTGACTTCAGTGGGAGCTGAAAGCGCTTTGCATCTTGCAGAATCAGGCTATTAAGTGGGCTTAAATCAAAGCACCTATGAACCTTCAAATGTTCAAGCCTAGATGCAAATGCTAAATCCTGTGACTCAGACCTGTCTTTAATACAGACTAGTATTTACAGTTTGTATGATCTTAAAATGTAGTATCTCAGCAAGTGGGGTCTGTTTAATAGATTGAAGGAGTATGAAAAAAAGGAATCATCGTCTCATGAATAGAGAGGTTTAAAATAGATGGTATAAAAATAGCTTGTTACTTAGGAAATTTTCTTGTGTTTAAATCTTACTGAGAGCCAGAGACTTGATCTTTAGAGTATTTTTTTTCCTTTAACTCACCTTAGGTCAAACCTCACCACGATAATAAAGCCGTTCTCTTAGCTTTGCAGACATAAATCTGCTTCCACATAGCTTTTGCCCCACTAATTCCCTGTATGTAATCTTTGACGTTTTCTTTGGTCACTCAAACATCCTCTCCTTCCCAAACGTAAAGCATGCTATTTTTTCATTTATTTTTTTAAACTTAGATGTGTTAGGAGTGGGCATGGATGTGACTGAACATGCAGCCTTTCACAGAATCACAGAAGGTTAGAGATTGGAAGGGACCTCGAAAGATCATCCCGGTCCAATCCCCACACCACAGCAGGGTCACCTAGATCAAGTCACACAGGAACGTGTCCAGGCAGGTTTTGAACATCTTCAGAGAAGGAGACTCCACAACTCCCTTGGGCAACCCCTTCCAGTGCTCCATCACCCTCACCGGGAATAAGTTCTTTCTCATATTGTTGTGGAACTTCCTCTGTTCCAGCTGACCCTTGTTCTATCATTAGAGGACACTGAGCAGAGCCTGGATCCATCCTCCTGACACCCACTCCTCAAGTATTTATCAACATTAATGGGGTCATTCTCAGTCTTCTTTTCTCAAGAGACCCATCTCCCTCAGCCTTTCCTCATCAGGGAGATGTTCCACTGCCTTCATCATCTTTGTGGCTCTGCACTGCTCTCCAGCAGTTCTGTGTCCTTCTGGAACTGAGGGGCCCAGAACTGGGCACGATATTCCACATGCAGTCTCACCAGGGCAGAGTAGAGAGGGATGAGAACCTCTCTTGGTCTACTAACCACTCCCCTTCTGATCCATCCCAGGATGTCATCTGCCTTCTTGGCAGCAAGGGTACATTGCTGGCTCATGGCCATCCTACTGTCCACCAGGACCCCCAGGTCCCTTTCTCCTACACTGCTCTCCAACCAGGTCAGTCCCCAACCTATCCTGGTACCTGGGGTTGTTCTTGCCCAGATGCAAGACTCTCCTTATCCTCAGGAACTTATGAACTCCTTTCAGATACATCTGACACAAGGGAAGAGAAATATCTCAAAGACAGGAGGTGTCTGCCAGCAGACCACCTGCACAGACCTCTGTATTTGCTGCAGTGTGTGTTTCTCCCTGCCCAGGTCTCAAAGAATGAGTCTTTCACGTTGCTGGTGGAATGCAGAGGTGTTTTGTAGCGAGGTGGAGGTACAGGAATATACAGGAGGTTGGAAAAGGTTGAGCGTGGATGTATGTTTTGGTACCTATGGATCAAACCCATCAGAAAATAGGGGTGGGCAGTCCTGCCACACTGGGGCAGTCTCTTCATTTGCTTAGTCTAGATGTCAACCTTGATGTGCAGGTTATTGTCGCTCTAGAGAGCCTGTGAAATTTGGGGTTTGTTCTTGTTTATTGAGAAGAAGCAAATCGAAGACACTGCAGGTATTTCATTAGCAGTGGTTCTGTACCTAACCCCTTGGCTGGCTGTGTTTGTGTAAAGTCTATGTGTAGAAAAACCAACTAAATACCACAGAACCCCCTAAGTTTCCTGCATAGTGGGTCTCACTGTCTCCATTTTTGTGTTCCGCTTGAGAGAACAGTCTCCCTCCAACAAGCCATTTCTAATACCAGCTCTTGATTTGAAATGCTGCTTTGAATAGGACATGAAAAAGATATAATAGTGTGTGGGAAGAGGAGGAAATACAGTGGGAGGAGAGAGACAGCAGTGGAGCTGTATTGTCATCTGTCTTGATTGTTGCTCAAAAAAACCCCCACATGTGTAGTCACCTGCTCTGATGTCATTAGTCTGAAGACTCAGAGTTCCTGGTCTCGCTGAGCAAGGTTGCTGGGGTAGTTTTTCAGAGGGTTTTTTCCTCCCCTCTTCTGTCAGTCTGGCTGTGTGTGATGAATTCTGCTTGGCCAGAAGAGGCAGTTGCAAGCTCGGACCATTAGCCATGGGAAAGGGTAAATAATCTGATGAATTCCTGAAGCCTTTCAGGTGGCTTGGGGATTGTGGATGTATCCTGAGCTTCAATTTCCCTTCCCCCAGAGCAGCACTGCTTGTGCATCACAGCAGTCCCTGCTCCCAGAGCTAACCAGTGTCTACACAGTTAGCGGACTAAGATGCTAGAGACATCTATGACCTGTTGAGGGCATTTCATCTGCCTGCCCAGCTGCATATTAATAGGATGCCCTGTAAACCAAGGCTTGCAGCTGAAGGGCAGGCAGCTTAGCTCAATTCTTTCAAACTGCTGTGAGTGTAATTGCACCTAACAAATCAGCCTTTGAATGATGCCCACCAAAAACGAAGCGCACAGATTTATTGCCTGGCCTGCGTGTGAAAGAGACAGGGAATGTGATCTGAAAAGGAGAACATGAAAAAATTAGAGGGTCCCATACAGTGCAGAATTCTCTCAAGATGTCTAAATTGGAAAAGAGCAGCGAGTTTTTAATTTCATTTGGAATACATTGTGAGGTGTTTTGCCTCTCAGAATCTGTCATGTCAGATCAGCGGCCACTGAGGAAGTTCACAGCGGGGTGCAGGACCGCACGCTGCAGAACATGGAAAAGACACAGTGACAGCGCTGCTGCTGTCAGTCACATAGGCTGGTCCCATATGAGAGACCAGCCCTTGACTGCCTACCTTAAAGTGCAGCACCAAACATATGCACTTGCCTGCTTCTGACGGGGGAATAGCAGTTGCATCACTGACTCCAAGGATCTGGAGTGATTTGTTTTCTCCTAAGCATTCCTGATGGGATATTATTATTATTATTATACGTTGGCTTGTTCCCAGCAGCCGGGGTGACATTCGGTGCTTCAGCAGCGCTACATTCAAAACGCACACACGTACCAGAAGAAGGTTTCTAAGCTAAAAAATAATGAAAGTAGAAAAACAAGTGACATGAAAACCTTACACTTTCTGAATGCCACGCACATACTCATCAACCAGGGATAATTAGGCCTGTTGAAGCCAGTGAATACTGAAAACGTACAGAGGGTTTATTTGTTGCTCTGAAGGGGTGCAATAACAGGTTTGGTTTCTTTCCCTGTTTGCCTGTCAATCATACTTTTAATTACCTAATTGTTAGGTCTGTTAACAGCCAAGGCTGGTTGACAACTTTAGAGTAAAGGGCCTAATAATTTTACTGTCAACAGTACTCCAGTTTTTTCAGTACAAGGAAAGAAAACAAATGCAGCCTTCAACACAAACAAATGGAAAAAACCGCTCCAAAACCAGCGCGAAGTGAGCGACAGGCGGGCTGTAGCACACGCAAATGATCGAGCTGCTCCAAGCGGGTGATGAGCATTGTGCGGGGACTTGCCCAGCCTCGGCTTGTTGTTTGCTTTCCCCCGAAGTCTGAGCTGAACCCTAACGTGTGCTGAGCATGCAGATAGTTTGAGAAGTGGGGGTTTCGTTAAAGAAGCGAGGATTTCGATTGGGCTAGATGATCTATCGAAGCCCCTTCCGATCCCTAACGCTCTGTGATTCTGCGATTCTATCTGCCTAAAGCTTTTGTTTGCTCTTCCTCTTTGTTTCTAACGGTTCTGAAGGACCAAATCTTGATAGCGCTGTGCAAAGTAGGCAGGAGTAAACCACACCGTTGCATCATCTTACCGGAGCATGAACTTCAAGTGACGGCGTCTACCTCTCGCTCCCTGCACAGCTGGGCTATGCGAGTGAACTGAGAAGCTTCTTACTAAGGGGTCCTGGCGCACACCGATCTCTCTAGACCAGGGTGTGATTCACACAAAGAACTGTTTCCAGGAAGAGAACGTGGCTTTAAAGTGTTTTCTTATTTCTTAAAATGATTTCTTCTTTCATACTCGTTTTGTGGTTAATGCATTGACATGCTCGTTGTACTACCTACGTAGCTATGTGCACTTACTGCTGTTACCTTAGGGTACGGTAGCACATAGAGGCCAGAATTACGACAGAGGCTTCTCTGTAATCAGCTGCCTACAAATGTTTTGTAAATCATTGTCTAGCCTAAAGATATCACGCTCTATTTTAAAAACAATGCATCTTTGTGTTTGCTCTTTATCTCTGTCTCATTCTGTAGGATTAAATCAGAGACTGCTGCTTTACCAGGAGCCACGTATGTCTCTAACTAGACCGGAGCGTTTGACGTTAGCGCAGGTTTACTTCTATCTCTGGAGTCACTAGTTCGGTTTCCTCCTTTTGGGTCAGTGTTTAGGCTATGGGAGTTTTCATTGCGATGAGGTAATGCTGCTATTTTGTCTTTTATTGATTAAGTCTTTTCCCACATTCTTCTGGCTGAGTGCAAAGGTTTCTAAAGTACAGGAGGCTTTGTCTGGAGCTGTTTAGTTAGCACTACTCTTAGTAAACATAGCCACTTTTACTAATTCCCTGGCAGAGCCTTAAATGCTTTTACTACAAACCAGCAGCACGAAATACACTTGTGCAAGTGGTCTGCTGACCTGGTCCTTCCTTAAGCGACGGCCGAGACGAATAATGTCAGCACACCTCGGGTTTTAGCTCAGCCATCGTTACAGACTACTGGTTGTATTATCTGCTTGTAACGCACACAGAAAATCAGAAGGAATCTGTCCAAGAAGCAGACTAGCCACAGCCTATTTACTGACTTGTTTGTGGAGCAGGGGGCGCTTAAACCAAAATATTTACTTTTAAGGGATGTAAAAATGGATATTCCAGACACGCTAGTCATTAAAGGTTCTGATCCAGAGACTGCTACAGCTCATTATCAGGCTTCTACTGATTTAAAGAGGTTTAGATCCGCTCTTAACGGGAAACCTCTGAGCACTTTTACAGGATCTGGTGGACTGCAAAAAACTGTATTTCATAAAACCTTTATGTGCTACTGCTGTTGACATCTCCACTGACAAGTCCAATGTCATAATTTCACTGTTTCCAGCTGGCATTAGATTTGGGAGCAGAATTATGGCTCTATTCCTCAGTGTGTTCACTCATCCTGCAGCAGAAGTCAACGTAACAGAAGCCAACAGAGACAAACGTGAGGGGACACTGTGCCGTTTACCAGAAGGTATACAAGGGGATGTGACGATTATATTTCTTCTGTTTTCAGCTCGACACACAGAGACATGAAAATTACTAGGAGCTGTGTTAAATGACCCAAAAGTTAACGCTATGCCATTGTTTCTCACTTCTGCTCTTTTCTCGGTACCTCAAAAGGCTTTGTACACATTGCCTACAGCTCAGATGCCTGTGTGTTAGCAAACCATTAGGTTGCTGTTTTATAACACCACTGTGCGCTGAGTGACTGGTACCAGCTTATCCCTTGAGAGACTGGTATCCCTTGAGAGGCCACAGACCTGGCCTGCTGACTGTGCCTTCAAGATAAAGCAAACTTTGTGGGACCCAGTGTAATGCTGAGATTCATCTCACAGATACAGATAAGGAAAACCCCTTCTTGGGAGAAGGAGGGTAATGGAGGTGTGCCGTCTGCTCAAAGCCTGGCTGTCGCCAGCATCCCCAGTCGCTCTTTCGTCTTGTGCTGGCTAAAAGTGCTTGTAAAATTCAGCTGCCTGTACTTTGGTAGATGTGATGTAAATAACCTGATCCAAAATGATAGCCAGTCTCTGTGTATAAATCCAGGGCTTTTCCTTCTGGGGTGTGTTCTTTCACCTACAAGTACGGGAATTGGCTGGGGACAAAAGGCTGGTACATCCTGACAGGTGAGCCCCTGGTCCTGTTGTAGGATCTGTTGTTTCCACTCTTCTCCAGTCCCATCCTTGCCTCTGCCCCTGTGCCCCCAGTGATTCACATATTTGAGGTTGTTTTCAGTGATTTGAGAGCTAGACTGAGGTGGACCATCCAAGAGGAGCTTTGCATCCTTGCCCTCTCACCACAGAGGACTGATTGCACTCCCTGGAGTCCTTCAGTGGCTTTTCTATACTTCGTTGTCACACAGAATCATAGATTGCATAATCGTTTAGGTTGGGAAAGAACTTTAAGATCATCAGATTTAACCATTAACCCAGCTGTACCAAGCCCACCACTAAATCGTGTCCTCGTGTGTTACGTTAAACTCTTAATGGAGTACTCCAGGGTACTTTCTGGGGGGCACATGGAGGTGTGCTTCACTCTTATGCTTCTTTATGTGACATGGTTTGGACAAGTCTATGTCTGTCTCACTTGGATTCCTTCTGCCCCAGCCTCTGGTAGACTTGTTCTTTGCTGTTAATGGTTCTGGTTTAGATGTACATTTTCAGCAATTTAGTGTTTTCTCTTAGGAAGCACTTAGCATCACAGAATCATCGAGGTTGGAAAGCACCTCTAAAACCATAGAGTCCCACCCACCGGTATCACCTGTAGGTGGATTTGAGCTGGTTCAGTGGTCAGTCCTTTATGTTGGAATCATCTGAATTATTCATCTTTTGAATGATCACGTCTGTATTTAGCGAATCTTCAGTGTCTTTAAAGGCAGACGTGGATACTGAGGCCCCAAGCGATGCATTACAAGCTGATTTCTGGACCCGAAATACTATTCTCCATTCTCAGTTTATATCTACTAAGTCTTATTGACATCCAACAGCTTGATCGCCAGATTGAGATCACTGATAAACTATGTCCCTCAGGGGTCCCTACTGAGACCAATGCTGTTTAATGGCTTCAACAATGACAATAGCAAGATTGAGTGCACCTTCAGATGATGCCATGCTGAGAGGTGTAGTTGACATGCCAGAGGAACAAGAAGTCATCCAGAGGGACCTGGACAAGGTTGAGAAGTGGTCCTGTGTAACCTCATGAGGTTCAAAAAGGCCAAGTGAAAGATCTGCCACCTGGGTCAGGGCAATCCTTGATATCACTACAAGCTGTTCAAGGCAGGATTGGATGTGGCACTTGGTGCTGTGGTCTAGCCTTGAGCTCTGTGGTAACGGGTTGGACTTGATGATCTATGAGGTCTCTTCCAACCTTGGTAATACTGTGATACTGTGATGATTGAGAGCCACCCTGCAGAAAAGGGTTTGGGATACTGGTAGGTGAGAGTCTTGACACGAAAATGTGTGCTCACAGTCCACAAAAGCAAACTGTATCCTGGGCTGCATCAAAAGAAGTGTGGCCAGCAGGCTGAAGGAGGTGATTCTGCTGTTCTGTTTCACTCTGGTGAGATTTTACCTGGAACACTACATCCAGCTCTGGAGTCTTCATCACAGGAAGGACACGGTTCTGTTGGAGAGGGTCCAGAGGATGGCACAGTCAGAGGGATGGAACACACTTGCAATGGGAGCAGGCTGAGACAGTTGATGCTACTCAGTCTGGAGAAGAGAAGGTTCCCGGGAGGCCTTATTGGGGTCTTTCAGTGCTTAAGAGGGGCCTGTAAGATGAGGACAGACTTTTAGGAAGGGTCTGTTGCAGTAGAACAAGGCACGGTGGTTTTAAACTAAAAGAGATTCTATTCAGACTAGGTATAAGGAAGACTTTTTACCATGAAGGTGGTGAAACACTGGTGCAGGTTGCTCTGAGAGGTGGTAGATGACCCATCTCAGCAAAGGTCAGGTTGGATAGGGCTCTGAGAAACCTGATCTAGTTGATGATGTCCCTGCTCACTGCAGAGAGAGTGGACTAGCTAACCTTTAAAGGTCCCTTCCAACCCAAAACACGCTCTGATTCTAAATGTATTTGCTGTTGATTCACCAATTATTTTAGGTAATTTGATGTCATTCTTTGTTTCTGTTTCAAGCTAATAGGACGTCAAAGCATCCAGTTTAAAATAATTCTTATTTTTTATATTTTCAGTATCTGTCTGATCACGGATTGAATTCTTCCTTCCATGCAGAGAAGGCTTTAAATTTAGGTCTGCTCCCAAGTCCCTTCTTTGTTCTGAGCTCAGTGATGTTTTTATTGTCTTCCTGTCAGCTGTGATCTCCTCTTTACTGCTACTCTTGCTGGGAGGAAAGACTTTGTGTAGTGCTTGCCAGCTACTAACATCAGATGATGCCAGGATTGCCAAATGGCTTTTGCCTTTTATAAAAATATTTGCAGAGATTCATGACCTGATTACTAGTTATATCCCTGAGCACACAGTAATTTATCCAACTACCAGTCAAGTCAGCAGCAGCTGACTCCTTCAAACTCCTTCCTTCTGTAGTCTATGCTCCTTCCCCACCAGCTGAAAGACCCTGCAGCTAAAATCGCTCATCTCTGGAAACATCTGCTGTGCCTCTGCCCTGGTACTTCTCTCAATGCTTGTGTTGCAGTTGGGTTGTACGTCTTCACTAAAAGAATTTAAAAAAAGATGGTTTGGATACCCAGGTTGGGTAAACCTCCAGAAGTGTGACGTTAATTGAATGCGAATGGGCTGATCTAGAGAGCAGATCACACAGAAACAGCTTCAGAATTGTGGAGAGCTCTGAGGAGCGTGGCAAGGAAATCTTCTCGTACTTACCTCAGAAATATTTGATCTATCTGAGGACCTTGCTTTCAGTGCTTAGGGCCACAGATTCTTGACCTCGAGGATAACCCTCGAAGATGGATAATCAAATGTTCACTATTCTCGACTAAAGAAACCAGTCCACAGCAGTGTGGACTGGATTGCAATTGCAATCAGGGATTCTTTTACACAGCCCCATCCCTGAAATAATGTGTTTTCAAGACTTTACAGGGGAAGTTGTAGAGCAAAGGGCAGATTCTAGTTGGGTCAGGTTTCTTGCAAGCTGGATATGTTGTTCAGCACTAGATTTTGTTTCCTGTGTTGTTTCATACCATAATTGTTTTGATTTTATTATCTGCATTATCCTAACACACTAAAAACTTCAATTTATAGGAATCCCAACGTGCTGAGCTTTATACAGGCAGAGCAGAAAGTAAGTTCTACCCCCTTAATTTGCTAAGTATAAAGTAGGAGAAGAATATTATCTGCCTGAGAAGCCATCATATCAGACATGTGGTCTGCAACCAGGGGAATTCACCAGGCAGTTTTCATAGACTTTTTGTCAAGTTTCCAGAGATGTTCACATCCTTATAATAACTGTGCATGAGTCTAATGAAATCTGGAACTAATACTACATAAATCTTTCCACTTAAGCCATAAATTAGATGGTCTAGAACTGTAGTATCATAAGAAAGGCTGTATTCATAGGTTGATTTTTTTTTTCCCCCACCCCTCATGAGAGCTGTGTTCAACTCCCAGGCTGATGTACTCCTAATATCTGACCGTGCATTCATTACCACGAAACTTACTCCATGCACTTTGAGCATGAAATAAAACAGAAATTTAATACCATACTTACTTTAGATCCTGATTTCAGTTTGTTTATACAGAAAGAATAAAAAGGAAGTTGACATCTTCGGTTTTTCTTTAAGGAAAATCGACAGGCTTCTTTGAAGGCTGCTTTGAAGCTAAGTTATTAGTTTTGCTGTGGTTTTAAGGAAAAGGTGAAGACAGCAGATGAAATTAGATCAGCAACAAGCTAGAAGTCCTTTCCCAGAACACCTGGAGAGGTTAAATAAACTGCATATGGCCCACATTGAATTTACACATTGTTAAGACTTCTGGGAGTCAGAAGGAAAAAAGTAGGTAGACTGCTAACTTGCCATCTCAAGCAAAAAGCAGCTGGGAGAATGATTATTGCAGTCTGAGATAAGAATAATATATAAAGAGATATCCATCAAACCTATAGAACACAATTCCTTAACTTGAGTACAATCTCCACAGCCCTAGTTATGGTCCTGCGTGCCAAAATCTCAAAAGCTAACCCCTACGAGGTAAACTTTCTGTTTGGTTTTATTTGCAGTGTAGGGATTTGGGGGTTGAGGGGTTATTTTGATGGGAGAGGGATGCATTCGCTTGGGTTTTCTTGCTAAACCCCAAATGCTCTGGCTCCCCATGGGCTTGCAACAGCATCGCGGTTTGCTGATACCCTGAAATAAATGGCAATCACGGTAGGCTTTCACTCAAGTATTCAGGGTATCAAGGTTGGGTCACTGAAGTACTATTTGATGCTATACACTGACAATGTGCTTTTGTTTGTAACAAACTCTGAAGCTACAATCCTCACCCTTCTAGTGCTAATCCAAAATCTTGGCTTGCTTTCAGGCTATAGAATTAACTGGGAAAAGTTGGAACTGCTTGAGGTCTCCCAGCTGCCTTGCACAATGGTTTTTCTTCCAGTGCAACTCCTGAAGGCAGTCAGAAGCAATTAAATGTTTGAGGGATGAAATAGTAAGGAATTTTAAAACACTGGCGGAGGTTACTTTAAAATCCACCGTCCTTCGACCGGCAGAGGACAAAGAGCGGTAGCAAGAGATTTAGATGCTGCTTCTGTGAAAAAGTGACAAAATCATGTTTTTCTTGGGTGGTTTTGTTCTTGTTGTGAGTAGGTTAGTTCTCTCCGTATTGTACTCTGGGAGTGGCCCTTTTTTTCCACTATTTTTAAGAAAGTATAAGCTCCCTACTGCTGGAAATTGTTGCTGAATCCGCAGAGCTTTTACTGTTGTTTTGCCATTCACTGAGCTCCTCAATGATTCTGCCAAACCTGTAACAACAACCCATGGGAAAAGGGTCAAAAAAGTGTTAAAACCAGAGTCTCACTCTAAAGTCCCGAGATCCTCATCTCCACAAGAAAGCTTGACATGTTCTTATGGCTGATACGTTGCATCTGACACACCACAAAACCTCACTTGAGGGTCATTTCTCCATAGGATATGTTGGTTGCCAGTGTCTATGGCAAGAATTGTTTGGAGAGAATGCTGCTATTTTAGGGGACTGAGTGCACCCTCAGGAAGTCTGCAGATGACATCAAGCTGGGAAGGAGTGTTGATGTGCTGGAGGGTAGTAAGGCTGTGCAGAGGGACCTTGACAGACTGTATCGAGGGGCTGAGGATAATTGTACCTGCTTCAATAGAGCCGAGTGTCGGACCCCTCATTTTGGTCACAGCAGTCCCCTGCAATGCTACAGGCTGGGGTGGTGTGGCTGGAGAGCAGTCTGGCAGAAAGGGACCTTGGGGTTCTAGCTGACAGGAGGCTGAACGTGAGCCAGCAGGGTGCCCAGGTTGACGAGAAGGCCAGTGACTTTGCAAAGGCAAAGATGGAAGGGCTTCAAGCTTCAGCAGGGTTAGTTTAGACTGGACAGCAGGAAGAAATGCTTCATGGAGAGAGTGGTCAGGCACTGGAATGGGCTGCCCAGGGTGGTGGTGGTTGTGTCACCATCCCTGGATGTGTCTAAAAGATACTTAGATGTGGTGTTGGGTGATCTGGTTTCAGGGTGAACTTGGAGAGTAGGGTCGATGATCGGACTCGATGATCCCAAGGGTCTTTTCCAACCTGAATGATTCTGTGATTCTGTGAAGCCCCAGCTGTATAAATATTCATACATCTGAATTTTTTATTGATCTTTGATCTGTGAATATATGGTACGGAGTGCTAAGATTTTCCTGAGTTTGTCCATCCTCTGCTTTATTGACAGAAAGGGCATTTTTTTACTTCTGTAGATGTTTCTAAAACCTACTGTGAAGAGCAGGAGTGGAAAGTCCTAGCAAAAAAAGCTCAGAGTATTGTGCTGTGTGGCAAGGTCAGCCTTTATGTTTGCATGTCTGACAACTGGTTATGCAAATGAAAGTATTTCTGTATTGAACTCAAGGCCACGGAAGAAAGGCAACAAACAGACATGTGGTGCCTTATGGATATTTTTGTGTCTGTATACTGAGAGACCTTGAAGAAGCAACCCAACATAAAGATAAACGTGTGAATAGTATATAAAGAAGCAAAGGCCAGCGATGTTAATTCAAACAGCACATAGCCAAGTGGAGTGACTGCCCAGAGAGTTTTCATTCTGAAAGGGTTACCTGAGTTTTCTGAGACTCTGAAATAATGCAGCCAAATCCTGCATCTATGAACAGAGAATGTACATCACTTTTAAAAGGTGGAGATGGTTTTCATGAAAGCAATGACGTGAAGGAGAGATTGGGCTAAGGGTGGAATCCCAGATAATTCTGAGCTCCCAAATAGATGTTGACTCTTGAAATGGTAAATGTGATTATTGGCTGTGTAAGGAGTTGAAAGGTAGACAGACAACACCTGGATTACTGATGCTCAACTTCACAAAGTATGTGGGAAAAGGAGATACAGTACTTAGGACAGCTGTCAAAACGAGTTGAGGACTCATAAAGATGAGCGAGAGAAGTGAGAATGGTGACTTGTTACCAGTGTAAGGGAACGGCAGGTGAAATGACCACAGCTACTCTTTGTGGCTTTAACTATGAATAGACTTGTGGGCACGACTGTCTGGATGCTGAGTCTGGTGCAACCTCTATGGTTAAACAGTGTCTACACACTAGAGAATTCTTCTTGGACAGTGCTGGAGTGGATCAGGATATGTTCTCTTGCCCAAGATTTCCCTCTTACCTCTCACCTTTCTGTTTCGTAAGAAGATGTCAATAACTGAGCTTTGCAGAGAGGTTAAGTCTGGATTTTAGCTTTGAGGTTTCAATCTTTGTCAAATGTGTATGGAAAAGAATATCGATCCTGATGGTCTAGTCCTTCACAAAAACCCGTGGTAGCTGAGCACTCTGATAGCTCTCAACAGAGGTGCTTAGAAAAAAAATCCCGAAAGTCAAAGCTTTACGTTACGTTTCCAGAAAGAATAATAGATGAAAGCGGAGGAGATATGCCAAGTAATCCCAAAATCAACTTTAAAGCACACGATCATGTCTTGGCAATCTGAAAGCAGTGTGTGGAGAAGAGAAAAGGGTTGGCAGAGGAATGAAGAAAAGAAGTTTTCTATGAAAAAGAAATGGCATGTCTTGGCAGAGAGACAATGTTTGCTAACCTGTTGAAGGGTTCAGTCGTAAAAGAACTGTGTTCATGAGAACTGAAATAGAGCAGAAACCATTTACCACTTGATGTTTTAAAGCAAACTGCCAAATAAAATTCTGAAAGGTTTCATTTTGCAGATCAAGTCGACCTTATCATGTGATAACATAGCAGGAAAATCTGTGCTCTCACTAGGTTCCTTAATAATGCATCTGAGGAGACGGCAAGCCACATTCTGCTCTCAGCTATGGTGGAGGAAGCTGTAATATATCTGCTGAATTTATATTTATTTTGGCAGAGCAGAGAAAATGAGGCAGTGCAAAAGGTGCAGAAGGAGCCAAATCAGTTCTGATAGATCAGAATTATAACGCAGAAGTAGGATATTGAGCAGGAACAAGTGTCAACCTGTGGCGTCTGTGGTTGATCTTAAAAGTGCAGGAGATACTGTTGAACTGGTCGTGCACATGAGCATCCCCCGTGTTTATTTTTTTCAAGCACAGATTTGTAGTTTGCCTTCTCTTTATGCACCTTTCTAGATCATCTTTTACACAAACACATCACAAGCAACCAGACGCACTCAAGAGAAAAGGGAACCTTCACTGTGGCGCAGTAGTGGGGAAGACTACTTGAAACTCTTCTAAAATCCCTGTGGGAAGTAACAGCGTGGGGAGGTTCCTGCAGTCTGCAGAAGGCTGGGGATGACTGTGGCCGTGGCTATCTTGCGCAGACGTGCCCTGGCATGACAGCCACGGCGTTTCTGCGGTCCTGCCGGGAATGCCAAAACACGCAACTGACCACCTCTGATCTGAAAAATCATTATTTAGACTGAGGTTTTACTAATCAGGCGGAGGGTAGCTGAACTTTGCTCACCCAGACAGAAGCCCTCTTACCCCTATCCAGCGACAGATAACCCCGTTCTTTGCTCACCCAAGTGGATATGCGGGCGAGCGCTGAAGCTGTGTTTGGATACACAGGGGTTTTGTCCAGCTTGAAAGATCCCTGTGTTTGTACTTAGCAATTAACTTTGCTGTTATTCGTCTCCAGTGCAACGGCTTGGCTGCGTGTGCTCCTCGGGAGGGCTCTGCTGCGAGCACACAGCTGAGGATGTAAATGAGGAACGTATACAGAGGGGCTGTCTCATATGGGTTGGTTTTGGTATGCAAGGTGTGACTTCAATAGCTTCTATGAATAGCTCAAGTTCTCTGCGTAGCAGCTCTCACTACGTGGAGATACAAGAAGGGTTAACGCAGGCACTTTTTCAGCCCCCATTCTTTCCCCACCACCAAACACACACACACACACACTCAACAAAATCTCTAAATCATGCTCTCTTCCCAGAGCTCCAAGATTGTGAGTTACACATAGGACCTCTGTAGCTGCACAGTGCCACACTATTCTGAACGAGATGCTGAAGGCACTTGAGTTCCTTTTACGCTCTCCCCTCCCCTCCACCCCAGATTTAACCTAGTTTTATGGCATGAACAGCCCCAAAGAAAGTGGGAGAGAAAAGAGATGAAGGCCAGAGAGCAGAGGAGGACCAATGAAAGAAGCAGTAGCCATTCTGTCATTCCTTTGGAGAGCAACACTAGACACCTTTAAATGCAGAGAGTGTCCTCTGCCTTTTTGCCAAAGCCCTTTTATCTGTGTGAATAAAAAAAGAGAGGCAGGTCAGCCTAGTTTCTGTTGCCAAATAAAAGCATGAATAAATTAGGCTATTCTTAGTAGGCAAGTGAAAAGGGGGGGTTGGGGGGGAAGTCAGTATCTATTTCTAAAGCAATTTCATATTCTGCCCCAACTGTTTGCACATGATAGAAAGGGGCTGGAGCTGCCTGCTATTATGATTAATACTATTGTTATCGCTGAAGGGCCTCATTGTTCCAGAAGATGTTAGGTTTGCACGATTCACAATCCGTCTCTATTCATCCAGGAAAGGTTAGGAGAGAGGATCTGATATTCTGCAAAGGGTTTTCTCCCCCCTCTCCCTCCCCCTGCCTTCTCCTTTACTGGCTTAAGGCAGAAAGCAGGCAGAAGGTCTCCTAATAACTAGAATTAGGAAACAGGGATCTAGGTGCCTGGGAACAGCCGCTCCATAGCTCTAATCCCAGTGAGGACCTTAATTGTATCTGGTTTAACAGTTATTCATGCAGTTTTACTGCAGGCAGGCACGGTGATTAGGGACATTGGTTGGAAAAAATCTGTTCATTAGCCTAATAAAGGCTGCCTAAGCCTGCTTGTTCAGCCACTAATAATCCAACTATTAGTGCCATGCTAGATGCTGTAGTATTAATATGTGTAATTTACCAGTGTCACAAGAGCAGTATGGGTCAGGATAGTGGTTCCCTCTTTCACAGACAGGCACCCTGCGCTGCTGTGGGAGAGAGAATGAATGAGTGGATGAACCTGACAAAATAGATCACAAACCAATATGGTTTTGTCTGCAGTTCAGAAGCAGCCTAGAAGACTCGGGAAGAGGGTTGTTTGAGGACAAGGAACGCAGCCCCTTCTAGTGATGGATATTCTTGAAAAGCAGTTTATTTTGTCATAGGTGGTTCACTATTTTCTTCTCAGAAGAGCTTTGGCTGTGTGTCAAATATTAACAGAGAATAACTGTTAGAGAGGCGTTCGCCTTCCCTGTAGTGTCGCGCAGTGCATAGGCGCACACAGTTCCCCGTGTGCTAAGACCAACAGTGATTTGAGAATGTCCTGGTTGGAGGCAGGAGAAAAAGAGGTATAATTGTCTCTGACTTTGCTTCCTTGATTTCCCTCAAATGACCTAAACTTTTCCTTTCTTGATGAAGGAGGTAAAAATACTGCTCACACTTTAGGTGATTCATCCGCCCTAAGCATAGTCCTTGGGTTGCTAGAGTGTCAGTGGCTCCTCCTGTAATAAAGGAGAAAGATGAATGAGGGGATTTTATTCATGAGAATGATTTTTTGCACTTTCCAACAGAACCTGAACATTATCCTGATGTAAGGTAATAAACAGATTGTTGACAGATACATTTCTACGGAAGTTCTTGCTAAAGATTTTAATGAGAGATTAGAACATTAAGAGATGGATTATTGCTTTTTCCTCCTATAGCTGACCTGTCACCTGCTTCTTTTCAATACTTCTTCCTTTATATATTAAAAAGATTTGCCTTGATGCGAGCAGGCTGAATCCAGCCAGGCTGGACTCACGACCATAAGCAGGATACAGAATTAAGCATGAATACGCCCTGTGTTAATAGCAGTGGCATCTCTGATAAACCATCACACGGGAAGGGGACCTGTTATTACCTACCCATCCAAATTCAAGGAATATGTTTTCTACTACCCCCCTGATAAACATCCTTTAAATCACAAATAGAAAAACAAAAGCCATTCAACTGGACAAAAATAACAGTCCTTAATCTTCACTGGTCAGAAAAAAGTCTAACCCAAACCCTTCCACAAAGCGTGAGAGCCAAAACCTTTCTTTGCGGAGTACTCTGTTGTTTGTGTTGGAGTGCTATTGTCTAAGTACAAAAGAAGTTGGATATTGCTCATACTGACCTGTTGGAGAGCAGTGTAGGAGAAAGGGACATGGGGATCCTGGTGGACAGCAGGATGACCATGAGCCATCCATGTGCTCTTGTGGCCAAGAAGGCCAACAGCATCCTGTGATGGATCAGAAAAGGAGTGGTTAGTAGATCTAGAGAGGTGCCCTAGTGAGACTGCACCTGGAATATTGTGTCCAGTTCTGGGCCCCTCAGTTCCAGAAGGACACAGAACTGCTGGAGAGAGTCCGGTGCAGAACCACAAAGATGCTGAAGGGAGTGGAACATCTCGCTGATGAGGAAAGGCTGAGGGAGCTGGGTCTCTTGAGCTAGGAGACTGAGAGGTGACCTCATTAATGCTGATAAATATGTGAAGGGTGGGTGTTAGGAGAATGGAGCCAGGCTCTGCTCAGTGGCTTCTGACGATGGGACAAGGGGCAATGGGTGTGAGCTGGAACAGAGCAGGTTCCACATCAATATGGGAAGGAACTTCTTCCTGGTGAGGGTGACAGAGCACTGGAAGGGTCTGCCGCAGGGGATTGTGGAGTCCCCTTCTCTGAAGATGTTTAAAACCCACCTGGCCGTGTTCCTGTGTAACTTGATCTAGGTGATCCTGCTGTGGTGTGGGGATTGGACTGGATGATCTTTCGAGGTCGCTTCCAATCCCTAATATTCTGTGGTTCTGTGAATACCTTTAAAATAGGTAGATAACTTAATGCATCCCTTTTCAGCTAATGACTTTATTTTCTATTCTGAGTGTGCGTTTTAATTGCAATCATATGCCAATTTATAGAAATATACCATTTTAACCCATTTGATTTCTATCTCAGGGGTTTCATGTCAGTGCTATTCATTATTATTGTTGATAAATCGCATTTGAACTGTTTGTTTAGGTGAGGCTAAGAGAGAACATTACCAGGTGAGTATGTTTTGTTCACTGCTGCGTCCATGTGCAAATGTCTACATCTGGGCTGCTGGTGGTATGCTACATGTTGCTCTGTGTTTCATAAATTTCACTCAAGTGAATAAGTGTATTTTCATGCTTCTGTGATCATCAGCTTCGTTTCTGTGCTCTGTGAAACGATGCTTCCATCACTACTGCTGCAGATACCATGTAGATCCAGGCAGCACTTTTCCTTCCTCTTAATATATTGCCTTGGAAAACAGGTGAAAAATATTCACCTGTGAAAGATAATAGTCAGAGGTCTTATGACTGGTACCAATATTTAAGGTTAGAAATCTAAATGTTGTATTGTAAGAGTTGGACAATATCTAGAACTTCACTGAGAAATATCCCACGTGCTCGTAATTCAGAAATGACAGGTTTTAGTTTTGTTAAGTGATTGTAGTAGCTTAGAAATTGCTCTAAGTCAAATCAGTTCTTTCCCCCTACAGCAGTTTTTTATATGCAGAGAATTTCAGGAGTAGTCATAGCTTCTCTGTGTGCTTCTGCTGTGTTTCCCCGTCTGATGAGAGATGCTTTATGTGATAATATAGTCTAAGATGTTTTATATAACTTGGCTAGAAGGAATCAGATTTAATACGGTCGAAGAAAAAGGCTATTGAAGAAATTCTGGTTGGAGTACGAGGTATTTTCGAGGTGCTTTGTGGTGGCTGTTACTACATTTTATTATAATCAAAGAATTGTAGGATTTAGGTTGGAAAAGACCTTAAACATCAAGTCCAACTACTAACACAACCTGTACCAAACCCACTGCTAAACCACCCTTAAAATCCGTATCTACACACCTTTCAAACATGTCCAGGGATGGTGATTCAACCAGCTCCATGGGCAGCCTGTTCCAATGCCCGATGAACCTTTCTATAAAGCTATTTTAATTTATGACTTAAACTTGCCCTGTTTAGGGAGTGCAACTCGAGGCCATGTCCTCTTGTCCTATCACTTGTTACTTGTAAGAGACCAACACCCACCTCTCTACAATAGCCTTTCAGGTGGTTGTAGACAGCAATGTGGTCTCCTCTCAGCGTTCCTTTATTCAGACGAAATAGCCCCAGCTCCACAAAAATTTGATTATTATCATAATATTTCTGTCAGCTTTATTTTTAAATTGTATTTTACTTTAAAATCAGCAATGACAGACATATCAATATGCTGCAGAGATTAAACAGTGGTAGGAGTCTGGAAATAAGACTGATCCCATTTTTAAATAAAAGTAACAGAAATTCTGCCACAGATGCTGCTGTGTTGAGAATGTTTCTGTAATCAGGACCAAAAGGCAGTTCTCTTGTCATCTATTCCAATACTGATGGTGCTTGTGAAAAGTTTAGCAAGGAAAATGAAGTTTTCATGACCGGCTTCCAGAATGTGTAAAATTATTATCACGACACTTCCAGTATTGAGAGGATCTCCTAAGACTGAACTAGCATGGGACTTGTGGTGAAGAGCCCAAGAAAAACCACTTCTTTACTGGCCACATCTCTTATAAACCAGTAACTTTAATTCATTATAAAAATTACTACCTTGTTGATTTTGGAGGCTGTGTATCTTAGATGTAGGGGTGCAGGAGCTGGATACACCAGCTCTGACTGCCTTTTAGCAAAGGGAAAAACAATTGCCCTACTAATGCATTCAGGGGAGTTAAAGTGAGGAACTTCCGCTGCTGGGCTGTAGCTAGAACTTTGCTACTAAAACTGTGGAAAATAATCTCCTGGGTTGTAGTTAGACCTTTGTTACTAAAACCATAGACTCTTTAGTGAGTTTCAGTGGTCAGCACTATGATTTTTCTGTTGCACGTTGAAATCTGGCAGTGCAGTGCCATTGAAACCCCACCTGGGTGTGTTCTAGGTGATCCTGCTCTGGCAGGGGGGATTGGACTAGATGATTTTTCGAGGTCCCTTCCCATCCCTAATGTTCTGTGATTATCAGGAGTCATTCATAGAAAAAAGAGCACCAGCTTGTGAATCATGCATGCAGAACTTCCCCTAGCTCCTAAACTATTGAGTTAGTGTCTTCATTTGAGTGAACTTGTAGAGTAGAGTGGATGGTTGGACTCTATGATCCCAAGGATATCTTCCAACCTGAATGATTCTGTGATTCATTTGGGAATACCAGAACATGGACAGGGATAGAAACAGTTGCCCATAGCAGAGCTTGATGGAGAAGTCAAATCGTCAGTTCTTGAAGACTTTATAGTAGAACGAACCATTTTTGTTTCAAGCCTGCATCTAGGGAGATGAAGGACTACATAGCCAGAATGTGGGAAAGTGGCCAAATTTTGGAGCAGATGTTTTAGTGATAGATACGTTCTAGAGATTAGATGCCTATATAGGTTATGAAAGTACAAGAAGGTGGGTTCCTTTAGGTCTTGAGCAATTAACCTCAGCATTGGCTAGCAAAACTGAGATGCTCATAGTGTCCATGTTAGAAGAGCCATGATCAAAAAGGGTGTTGAACTATATAACAAGGGCAAGTGTAGAGTCTGACATCTGGGGAAGAACAACCCCTGGCAGGTACACTGTGGGGACTGGCCATTGGAGAACAGCATAGGAGAAACGGACCAGGGGGTCCTGGTGGAGAGCAGGATGGCCAGGAGCCAGCAGTGGGCCCTTGTGGCCAAGAAGGTGAATGGGTGTATCAGAAGGGAGGTGGTTAGTAGATCGAGAGAGGTTATCCTTCCCCTCTACACTGCCCTGGTAAGGCTGCATCTGGAATATTGTGTCTAGTTCTGGGTCTCTCAGTTTAACAAGGGCACAGAACTGCGGGAGAGAGTCCAGCGCAGAGCCACAAAGATGATGGGAGTGGAGCATCTCCCTGATGAGGAAAGACTGAGGGAGCTGGGTCTTTTTAGCTTGGAGAAATGGAGACTGAGGGGTGACCTCATTGATATTTATAATTAGAGAAAGGATGGGTGTCAGGAGGATGGAGCCAGGCTCTGCTCAGTGTCATCTGATGATAGGACAAGGGGAAATGGGTGTAAGCTGGAACA
>JAOXOE010000602.1:21202540-21217651 GCA_028565055.1 Phoeniculus purpureus
CTGCTGACTCCATAATGTAGGTCTAGATGTTTCACTAGTGGGGGTAACTGCTGACTCCATAAAGTAGGTCTAGATGTTTCACTAGTGGTGGCTTGTAGGCAACCATTTCTTATGGTGATCTGATTGCAGATCTGAAGTGATAGGGCCTGATACGCTCCAGAAAGTAGATTGTTTCTAGATGAATGAATGTCTATTACTGAATTTCTGGTGGGAACAAAACGAAGAACAGAACTTTTAGCCACGTGTGCGCATTAGCTGCAGCCTGTTCTTTGTGGTTGGCTATGAAATAGCTGAACTGTTTCTAATTTTCTTGAATTAGAGGAAATTATGTTGTGGTTTGTAAAGATAAAATGACTGAGTTTGGTAAAATATTTAGGTTTGAAACCTGGTGGTTGTGTGTAAAAGATCAGGATCATTTGGCCCTAGAGGACTGCAGGAACTCTCCTATGAAGACAGGTGGAGGAGGTTGGTGTTCAGCCTGAAAAAGAAAAGGCTCTGAGGAGACCTTGTAGCAGCTTTCCAGTACCTAAAAGGATCCTACAGGAAAGCTGGAGCGGGATGTTTTATGGTGACATCTAGTTATAGGATTATAGGGGGAATAGTTTCCAACTGAAAGAAGGTAGATTGGATCTTAGGATAAAATTCCTCACGATGAGGATGCTGAGGCACTGCAACAGGTTGCCCAGACAAGTTGTGGATGCCCCCTCCCTGGAAGTGTTCAGGGCCAGGTTGGATGGGGCTCTGGGCAACCTGGTCTAGCAAGAGGTGTCCCTGCCTGTGGCAGGAGTGGCTGGAACTAGATGATCTTTAAAGTCCCTTCTAATCGAAGCGGTTCTATTATTCTGTATCAGGGAGGATGAAGCTGCTGAGAAAAACAGCTGCATGGAAAGTTGTGGGATGTTTAAGTGAATTTTGATGCCTTCTCAGCAAGGATACTACGGATGCCTATAGGTCTCTAGACTTTCCATGGTTATGTATTTTGAAAAATTTGTGGGAAGGGAATGAGAAAATACTGGGGGTTTTTTTCTAGTAGCTGTCAAGCAGTGGATCTAGTGGCATGTATCTGAGTCTGAAAGTGAAAAAGGGGGTGTAGAGTCTTTAAGTAGAGTCTGCTAGTCTTATTCATGTGGTCTTTGCAGGTTAGCGTGTTGGCAGCCTGTTCTTTGACACTGTCATAAGGTTTCTAGAAACTTTTGATGTTTTATTAGTAGTCGGTTTTGTTCATTAATGTATTTTGGATTGTTTTTGAAGCAGTTGAGGAAATACTGAAGGTGTGAAAGGGAAAAGATCTCCGGCTTCATCTTGGCTATTAAAAAATTCTTGGAGATGTGGTTTTAAAAATCCTTTAATGTCTCATATCCTTGTGTTTTTAGGGATAGCTTCTCTATGCAGAAGTGTACACCTATTTAGCGATTATCACAGCCTAGTCCTAGATGTTGAGAGTGTTCTGTTGTTGTGGATGAGGCAGGTTGTGGTGCCCTGTCAGGTCTGATGGTTTGTGTGGTTTATTCAGTCTATTTTTGGTATGGTGGCATGTAGAACAGTGGCAGAAATTGTTGATATGTTTCTTATTTTAATATTCTGATTGAATTTAAATGATGGGAGATCAGTTAATTTTGCACATACATAATTATCTTATGTGTTACGGTAATGTGCTACCTGAGGAGTCACCGAGACTGGGGCTCTGTGGTTCTTGGCTAAGCAGTAAATAACCCTTTCTTGAAAGACACATTGCTCTGATCTCTCCTGTTTTTGTTCCTCAATAGTTTTTACACCCACTGTCTGTATGTAGACCTAAATTAAAATGAGAACTTTTCAGGGTATTGCTTGTTTGTTCTGTTGTGTTACGATACTTACCGCAGTGGAAATTCTGCTTGCTGAGATCTCTGAGGACACCAGGAGCACAAACAATAATAGTACTGAATCATGGAAAGTTACGCTTTCATCTGTTTAATATTTACATTCTTTATGAGGGAGAGACTTGTCTGTGTTCATACTTCTGCACTGTGTGTGAACACGCTTCCACTAGAGTTCTGGCATGTTCTTTTGGTCTCTTGATGCTTCCACTGCCTCTTGCTTTTTGCAGCAGCTCATATCCACTGCTAAGCAAAGAACAAGATGCTATGCTCAGTGGTAGCAGAGAAATATGGACTAAGGATGAAGTTTTCATGGACCCAGAGAGTAAATCTTGTTGCCTCATTCCCATCTTAGTCCTGCACAGGGGGTGAGTTTGCCTGGAGACAATAGGGTCCATGATGCAGACCCTAGTCTTATGCCACAGATACCTACTGTGGGTGGATGTGCCAGCTCATGCACAAGAGTACCTTTCAAAAACCATTCCTCAAACTCTTGTTTAAATAGCGAAAAACAAAATAGTTCTGACTCCTCTTCAAAGACACCTATGTGAGACATACGTGTAATCCATACAAATATATTTAACTGATGAAACAAGATGTTTTCATCCCTTCTATGGACTTCACGGTCTTCCTCATTTTCATGTCTTAGGTTTGCCTCATCACCATGTGAACATATGCAGGAGGATTCTCCACTGATTGGGGGTAGCAGAGTTTCTGGGTTGGTGGGTTTTTTTCCCCCGAAAAGGGTGATTTTCTTACGGTTTTGTGAGTACACAGTCACGAGAAAGGGTCTTCGATTTTAATGTGTTTTTCAGGCTTACCTCTGGTTTATGTCGCACCTGTCTAATCTGTGTGTTTACTTTTGGGGTGATTTTGCAGTGCTGCGTGTATGGCTAGGTACAATCAGACAATAACAGCATTGGCCCGTACAGCCAGCCACGAGTCTTTGTACTGAATGCAGACTAAATTCATGTTAAATACAACAGTCAAAATCATGCAAATTACCAACTGTAGCATCATAAAGATGTAATTACTAGACCAAAATGCCAAATTTCCAGTCCTCTTCTGATTAGTTGTTGGAGCAATGAGTTATCACAAGATTGCTACTTGTTAATATTGGAAAATCAACAGCTGCTATTCTTTGGTATAATAATATCACTAAATTCTGTGATTGTCATGCATCTAGTTTTACATCAGATATGATTATGCCCATTAGGATTAAAGTCATTATACGGCAGGATTAGTACCGAGCGTGATTTTGGATAATGACAGTGTTAGTGTCACTATAGATTTCAAGTTCTATTAATTTCTGTCAATACGCAAAAACACCCTGGAAAACCTTTTCACACTAGAGAATGTTTTCTCAAGGACTGTGGCATGTGGGTTGCTGCTGGTGATAGCGTTCAGAAGATATCCAGGCTGCACATGAAATAGGATCACTCTCTGCTCGCAGGAAGAGTATGCACTCTGTTGACAAAAACTCAAGTCTTGTAGAAACGATCCCGTCTTCGAGCAAATGCTGCAATTACTTCAATCTGTTGCAACTCTGCTTCCTTTGAACAGAAGTGTCCGGAGCAAATACTGCCACAATGAATCTTTTTATCATTCTGCAATCCCATTTGTGATAAGAGGAATTCCTTGGGGATTACTTTAAATTCTGTACATTAGCAGGAGTTCCGTGGGTTAAATCAGATAAAACAGGCTCTTATCAGATTATTAGTCACATTAGGCAATTACATTCTTATCTCTTAGAAATAATTCTTGCAGCCTTGGTGCTTATTTCTCCTCATTAGAAGAGGCTAATTCCTGATTAAGATCTTTTGCCTTCCGTACAATAAACCTTTCTATTGGATTTGCCACGTAAATTGAAAAATACCTGGCGGCAGAGAGGGACAGCTGCACTTCCCTTTTAAAAACATACCTCGCTTATGGTTTAAACGCCGGCCGTGCAGATTTGCTGCCTGCGGTCGGGGATTTAAGAAGAAAGCACCGTAGCGCTTTTTGCCTGCATCTCAGTTAGGGGCCTCCACAAGCCACTGTGGTCTGACAGAGCAGGGAAAGCAAACATGTTCTCATTTGTTTTCGATGGAGTTCACTTTAAACTGCGTAAAAATCAGAGTGAAGGAGGGATGTTTCATGCATCGTTTGCATAATAGCTCTAAATGTGCTCGACCTGTGAGCAAGCCCACCTGTGGAATGCCTTCACATGAGCATCCTGTGCAGTGTAGATGGGAGGGTTCGTTGGTGCAGGCGTGGACTCAGATCCTTCATGTATCTTGCTTTTCTTGAAGGCTGGCTGCAAACACATATGCAGGGGCCACGTTTGCAGGCAGGTACGTCTCAAATACAGCCTTGCCTTTACTACAGGAGTTTTGCTCTTTTATGTAGTGAACGTGAAAGAAATATCCCGTTGAGTGACTTGCTTAAGAAAAGAGAAGCTCGTGGGAAATGTAAGTGCTTCACAGGAAATAATACATGGGAAAAACTGAGCGTCAAATTGCTCCATCGATCTGTCATGTCTGTGTTTCGGACGTTTGTGTCAGAAGCCGGTTGCTGAAACAGATACCTGCCACTTCCCACCCTTCCAGGAGCATTTGCTTTTGCAATCGTTCAGTGTCGTGTTATCCCTGCTGCAGTTCCTTGTGCACCATCATGGGTTTTAGGCTTAGAGACCTTAGCCCGTGTACGTGTGCATGTGTGTGAGAAATGTGAGTACAGTCAGGGTTGCCTCAATATTTTCGTAAAGGATTAGCAAAGTTTTTTGCCGTATTAGAAGTGAGATGATGGGAAGTTTTCAAAGGCAAACATGGCAAACACCTAACATTTATTACAAACAAATGGGAATTGAGTGTCTGTCAATTAGGTCCGTGAAAACCTTTCTGGTGGTCCCTGTGGTTGGACCAAATTGCACTAAAAAAACAGAGGGGAGTGTGTTAAGGACGAGGTGATCACTTTAGATGGTGTCGCCTGTTGGAGGTGGTCGTGAGTGAAGTTCTCGGTGTCTGCCTGCAGTGTACATCGTACTAGATTTGCAGAGCACTTGTTCCTGAAAGTTCAGTGTGTTGGCTACACAAATATTGCTTCTGTTCAGCTTTCACGATTGGCGAGTGACGTTAAAAATCCGTGCCCACAGTCATTGGGTTTGGATACGCGTCCACTGCGAAATGCTAATAACGTTATTCGTATCAATAACAACTTGTTCATAAAATGCAGTGTTTTTGCAAAAATTGAGCTTCTATCTCAAGGTAGAAATCTGATAGATATCTCGAAATCTGCTCTTCCTGTGTTGGACTTTTGATCTACTCCTTTCTATGATCTTCCCGTGTCCCAACACTGTGACTCATGTCAACACAGTTATGGGTCTGTAGCCATTGTGTGCCTCAAGTAACAGGGGATTTGGCTGAAACCACTGCTCTGAGCCTAGCTGGGTGTCAGTTTCCCTGCTCTCCTAATCTCCAGCTGTGAAGCAGAAGAGGTCTGGGGTCTCAGGGCTACCCTAGGCAGTTCCCAGTTGCCCAGCTAGTGATTAACTGCTGGAATATCAAGGTAGAGCGCACTGAACATTATTTCTTAAATTAACATCTAAGGGGAAAGATCTTGGAGATCAGAAGTTTCCACTAGAGTGGAAGATAATTTCTTGCTCTCTAATCTGCACTTGAAACACCAGTGAAGTGATAGATCTTGGCTCTTTGCAGTTATCATTCTACTTCTCTGTGTAGACTTGGTTGTTCACCAACATCTGTTTAACTGTAAAACGGACAAATAAATGCTGTTTGTGGAATAGTTTTATTATTCTTCAGACTTTTACCCTGGCCTAGTTCCATTTATTAGGAAACTCTGTTGGAGCAAAACCAGCCTAGACAGGGTAAAGGGTCTTGTGCAAGCTCCTGTGCTGAAGACAAATTCTTGGCTCTTACTCAAGAGTCAGGTGTGAAATGTTCGATTGTCTAAGGTGTGACAGACTAGCTTCCTTTTCTTTTCCCAATAACTGTAGCGTTTCCCTTCGCTGTGCTATTTCACAAGGTACATCTCTTTGTTCATTTGAGACGTGTGATGTGGGTAATCAAACTATCTGGGTTTGTTAATCTCCCACTTCTTCCAGGTCAGGACTGGCCAATTTAAACCTTCTGACTAGAGCCCACGGAGAAAGTGTCTTCAAAAGCTTTGCTGAGTATTGGTTGGCTTATTTTAACCAAAGGGAAAAAATAATTCAGAGAGATGTTAAGCAAAAAGAACAAAACTTCTGTGAGTTACTCCTTTTCTGGAAAGCCTGGAAGCTTCACTGGAAAAATCCCAAGCCAAAACATTTCAATAGGAAATGCACACATTTCTGTTGGAGTGTTCTCTCCTGCCTCCCCCATTCTCAAGTTGCTAGACTGAAATTGTTCTTCTATATCTATCTAAAAATGAATTTTCCTACCGTTGGGATGCCATTAGCTTCTCTGCATTAGCATTCCTGGAGGTAGTAGATGTGGATTTCTAGAGCTCGTTTAGTAGATGTCTCACGGTAGCAAGGAGCTCAACTGACGTGGCCATAAATTTGGAGCAATTATGACCTCTATCTACTTTTCATTTTTGGGAGCTATAAGGCTTTTTTCCCCTAAATACAAGTATCCTTAAAGTATGCTTAATAAGGCTATTTTTGGTCCTGGGTCTTTTCTTAAGGCTTGATGCTGAATGAAAAATGGGCAGCTCTCTAAGAGTAGTGCATTGTAATGGTTGCTTTGCTGCAGAGGGATTGCTGAGTTTTATGCTTGTGGTTACTTGGTTTTAACAAGGTTGGTCTCTCTGGGACCAGCATTTGCATAATGGGCACTTGAGACACAAGGGGAATTTATGACAGGGGAAAGAACCTGCTTATGATTCTTGTAATAGCCTAACAGGCTGTAACCATGGCCTGCCTTTGAAATCACATCACGGAACATTACAGAGTATTGGAGACTGGAAGGGACCTCGGAAGATCATCCAGTCCAATCCCCCTGTCAGAATAGCATCACCTAGATCCAGTCACACAGGAACACATCCAGGAGGGTTTTAAACATCTCCGGAGAAGGAGACTCCACAACCCCCCTGGGCAGCCCGGATGTGGACTAAACTCTGAAAGGCAGAGCTTACGTTCTAATTCTCTCCTGTGATGCTTTTTGCGTGGTATGGAAAGAGTTGCTTCTTGTTCCATTGAGTGCATCTCATAACCAGAGACAAGAAAACACTAAATAAGCAGCCTTGTTAAGGTACTAGCTGAGCTGTTAAGCATGATACTCTTCACAGTGACTAGATGATGACTCCAGGGAAAGTTGTCTGTTAACTCCAATTTCCATCTTCTGTGATCTTAATAGACATATTTTCCTTATGTTTCTCATTGCTGTCCACAAGATCATTGCTTGTTAATCATGAAATTATGTCTGTGTATTCCCTGCAACTCTTCACTCTTGGAAAAAGTGTTGCCACATGGAATGTTTCCAGAGCTTTAATTTCCCCAAGGAATGCCAAAACACAACTTTGTAAGAAAACAGAATTATAACAATATTTTGCTTTCCCTTTAAATCTAAAGCTTTGTTGTTGTTTTTTAAATCTAGAATTTGTAGTCCTGAGTCTCTCAACACATGCAAAAGTAATTGCCAAAATGCAAATTTTCCAGATTAGAATGAGAACGGCATAAATTCAGTGGCAGACCACAATGATCCACAGCAGTGTGTGGACTAGCTCATAAGCATCTTGAAAATCCTGGAGGAAAGCAAGTTTAGAATCAATAGGCTCACGCTTACTGTGTAGGAATCAGCAAGTCAAAAGCCTAAAACAACCCCTAAATCCCACTGGAGTTTATTCTGTGCTTTAGCGGTGGGATGAGGTCACCCTTCAAACGACTTTTGCATCAAATTTTCTGTGATTCAGTGTTGCGTGATGGCTTGTAATGGAAAATGCTCGGTTCCTGAAAAGACGCTCAATTCTGTCACAGGTTAAAGACTATTTCTTGTGTGTTACTGCTGTGTTCTCACTCGTTAAAGGAGGTTTTTTTGAACACCTCAAACTTTCCCTTAGGAGTTGTAAACTTTATAAAAGTAACTTATAAGGTTTTTAGGTTTGGTTGCTGAAAAAAAGAATAAGGGAAGAGTTGTGCCAGTCTCCTGTGTTTGCTACCTCAGCAGTTTGAGGGGGTGATTCTAGCATATCTTAGGGCAAATCCATAAAAACTGGACACTAGACACTTGAAGGACTTCTGTTCCTGGTGGCCAGCATGACCACCAGGAGCCAGCCATGTGCCCTTGTGGCCAAGAAGACGAATGGCATGCTGGGGTGGATCAGAAGTGGGGTGGTTAGTAGATCGAGAGAGGTTCTCCTCCCCCTCTACTCTGCCGTGGTGAGATTGCATCTGGAATTTTGTGTCCAGTTCTGGGCCCCCTCAGTTCAAGAAGGACACAGAACTGCTGGAGAGAGTCCAGCACAGAGCCACAAAGATGATGAAGGGAGTGGAGCATCTCACTGTTGAGGAGGGGCTGAGGAAGCTGAGTCTCTTGAGCTTGGAGAAAAGGAGACTGAGGGGTGACCTTATTCATGTTGACAATTACGTGAAGGGTGGGTGTCAGGAGGATGGAGCCTGGCATCTAATGATAGGACAAGAAGCAACGGGTGTGAGCTGGAACATAGGAGGTTCCACATCAATATGAAAAGGAACTTCTTCACAGTGAGGGTGATGGAGTGCTGGAAGGGACTACCCAGGGGGGTTGTGGTATCTCCTTCTCTGCAGATATTTAACACCCTCCAGGGTATGTTCCTATGCGACTTGATCTAGCTGATCCTGCTGTGGCGAGGGGATTGGACTGGATGATCTTTTGAGGTCCCTTCCAATTCCTAATGTTCTGTGATTCTGTGAAATAGCCATCATTTTTTGACTGATAAAGAGAAGAAGGAAAAACCCTAAAGCTACCCTCCCCCAAACTAAATCAAATACTTAATCTTCTTTGCTTCCTGTACTGCTGTATATTTAAAACATCATTAGTTATAGTAAACTGGGTCTTTTCCAATATCACTCACAGAACATGGAAAGTCTCCAACTGATTTCACTAGGTTTTGGCTTGTGGCCTGATATCAAATAGTGGACTGAGCATCTGCCTGAGCACTGCTCAGCACTGCTTGAGAAGATGCAGTCTGAACTTTAAGTAGTCCTATGTCTGACAAACCATATATAACCGTGTCCTGGGATGCTGGTTTACCATGGGGACGAGTAATATCCTTGACTAGGTTCTGCCCCATTGTGACTAGGATTTGCCCCGTTGTTGATTTTCAGCCTCTTTCCTCCTCTTTGCAAGGACTGTGTTTGCTGAACGTGGTGGTTTAGGGCCATACAAAGCTTCAGGTCCTGCAATCTTGAATGCATTACAAACTCAACCAGTAATGGAGGCGAGCACCTACCAAGTCCCGGTGTATGGGGTAAGCACTGATTCATAAAGATGCTAAGTGTAGGGATTATATACAGCACTGCTCAAGTCAAACTTCGCAGTAGAAGTGATCTTATGATAATTGTTTTTATAGCCACCCTCACAAAGATTTTAGTGCCTGTAAACATTTATTTGCTCAAACATAACAAAAGTTTAGTTGTAGTCAGAGCTGTTTATTTTACAAGGCAGTTAAAGGTGGATTTTGCTGCTGGTCAGGTTTGTAAAAAACACGTGCTTTACTGAAGGGAGGTAAAATTCATTCCAGGATCTCCGACAACCTTGACTGTTGTATCGAATAGAATAGTTTTTTCTCATTGGGTCGCCCTTTTGTGTGTTTGTTCCTGTTAGCACCGGGAAGAAAAGCATAGAAAGAAAAGGGTTTATGCAGCTTCTTGTGAATGGGAGCCGATTGCTAAATAGTGAAAGAAACTTCATAGGAAATCCTTTTAAAAAGCAAAAAAAATATTACTGGCTTTTTTTTTTTCAATCATAAAAGAAAAAATGACAAAATATGCAGATGGTTGAAGTCTTGGTGAATGACCGCCCAAAACTTTGGAGTTTCATTTCATTTTGTTAAACTTCCAACATTTATTGGCTGAGGAGACTTCCAGTGCAAGGATGAAGCTACAAATCTGTTCCAGTTGTCTTTTCATGTGAACGATTTGCATGAAGTACACAAAGCAAATCAGTTAAATACCTTAAATTTATGAAAAATCGATGCATTTGGGTAACGTGGAGCATTCCTTGAGTGTATTTCAATGGAGAATCAGGTACGAAAGAGTTAACCGGCCAAATCTGATGCCTCTTTCCAGAGTGGTTGCTGCCTTAGCTCATGTGTGTTGAAACAATTAAAAGTCGGTTTTTGAGTCGTTTAAAGGACGAACAGGTTCGTTTCCAGTAAATGATGTGAAAGAAGTTGTTGTTCATGTTATCTGTGGTCTTGTGTGTTTAAACATTGCTGCTGCTTTGGTTAGCAGCGATGTAGATGCTACCACCCTCATCTGCAGTACTGCAATGAAGCCAGCAGGCTTTAACACAGCCCTTGTTTGTTTGTTTATTCCCCATCCCAAACCCCATCTTACTCCTGAACCTCTTGTGGAAAGAAACAAACGTTTCACCAGAAGGAAAAGCGTTTTTACCCCTTTCTCTGCAAGGAGCTAAAAATGAAATCTAACTGGGCGAAGGTTCTGGTGAGAGGGTGAAGAGAGCAGAAAAGGTTCAATTATACTGTTCAGATCAAGATATTAGTATGTGAGATCCGGTTTCACATAGACTTCAAAAACAAACAAAGACAACTCCTTTTCAGCCTCTGGCAATGTGACTGGCTTCATAAGATCAGAGCTCGAATTTACATGGATCTGTATTAGTTCAGGTATGAAGAGTTTCATTTTGCTGATCTTTTGAAGCAAATTCCACATAGCAGCACAAGAAAGGGCTGCCACATCGGATTTGACACCCTCCAACTGTGCCTTATGCCAATGTTTTCCTTGGTTCCCTCCTTACAAAATAGGTCTTTGCCAGTTTTCTGAGGACTCTATCCTTTCTTTCTTTTCCCTTTTTTCCCCCTCCCTGTTTGAGAATGGTTTAGTTTGGGATTGTTAGGGTATGTATAGAAATAGCCATGAAGTGGAGGGAAAGGAAGAGCTGGCTTGCAAAACCCCTCTGTTTTAGTTCAAAAAATAACCCTATTGGAAAGTGAGCTGTTGTTTTCTCTTTATCTGTAAACAGTTTTTACTCTGTGTGTGTTTATTATCAAAACAATGCTATAATTAATAGCTTTCTCATTTTCGAAGATCTGCATATGTAAAGTGCAAAACAAACCAAACGTCCTCAGCTCCTTGCTTCTTAGGCTCTCCTAGACTCGCATTAAGCACCCCCTTTTCCCCAGATGTTTCAATCTTCCTTGTACTGGTATCTAGCTTCCCTGCCCTCTGAGTGTGAGACAGCTCGGAGACGTGTGGCTGCATTCTCAGGACCTGTACGGGAATCCCTTCCTCACATAAGAACTTCAGAAGCTGTAATCAGATACAGAAATCCATAGAACTCTACTATATATCGATTGAGTTGTGGTGGCGAAAGATATGGCAGAAGGCAGCCAAAAAAGCCCCAAACCACCCAGTTTACTGTGCTTGATGAGTCTGACTGCAGCTACCAACAGGTTCCGTGACCTCAGGTGCGGTCCTTGCAGTGGTGTTTCTTAGGTGCTCACTTATCCTGCAGACTGTGTGCAGGCAAATAAAATGTGAGCCGGTATACCCAACACGTTTGATTAACGTTGAAACAACACAGCTAAGACAACATAGAACTCATTCTATATTGTTGCTGTGGCTCAAAAGGTGCTCAGAGCAAATGGCAGTAGCTGACAGCTCCTATATTACGCTGTATGTAGGCTCTGCCAGCCTCTTACAAGCTTATCTTCTGAAAGATGGATAATGCTCATAGCTACCCCTTGAAAAGAAGTAGCACTTCTTTTGCAGGCATGATGCACTGTATCAGAGTCAGCAGTTTTCATACTCTCTTTCAGATGCTCCTGCCTCACAAGCCTTCCCTCAGTAGGTGGGAAGCAGTTTGTGACCTAAAGGTTGCAAAAAGGACCAAGCAGGGTGACTACATGGCATTTGAGCAAGGCTGTTCCTACCCCTTGATAAAATAGCCACGCTTGTGTTGAACATCTTGATTTCTAGGTAAACGCTTCATCCTTTAAAGTTTGGAAAGAGCAATTGGGGTTGCACACGTATTGGTTCTTAGGTCTTTGTTTGTGAGGCTTTGAAGTTGGAGCCCGTTTAGAAATCCTCTGCAAATTTTAGAAATAATATTTCTGTGAAAACGTAATGCAAAATCTAGTGGCATATGGTTGTATTTAGGTGACTAATACTCACTTGGGGCCACCTTCTTAATTTACTGGCTTCGCCATTCATGAGTAATGCATCCACTCCTAGCTCATGCCAATAAAGCTCCGTGCCACCGCACGCGTAATATTTCACTCCGTGCATTGCCTTCCCCATTGCTGTGGCACTTAGGTGGTTTCTGTTAACAGATATTCACCCAAGTGTGTAGCGTGGTAAAACAACATCTATCCTAATTGGCTTTAACAATTAAAAAGCCTATAAGCAGACTTCATAGTGCCAAGACTCCAAAGACACCGATATGCCAAGGAGTTCATTTTCAGATCACAGTAGCAGCACGCAAACACATCCTGCAACGAAAAGTGCTGCTCTGACAGAAATGTATTAAAAGCAAGGTGCTGATTTGATTTATTTATCAGGCCCTAGGAAAATATTTACTTTTCTCTTTATGAAGTCGTGAACCTTGGCATTGTTCTATTTACGATCAATAATTGTAGCTTCTGGACTGCAGCGTGAGCAGTGTCAATGGAAAACACCAGTGCCTCTTTCCCCTCGCATCCTGAATTTGGTTGCTTTCAACACAAACTTCTTGAGGCTGTTTTAAGTGACTTATCCATATGGGAGAGTCTCATCTGCCTCTGAGCCTTGGTTGTCAAATGTTTTACAGATGATGTACACTGGCACGTCATCACATTCCTGGGATGGGGATGAAGGGAAAATAGTTTCTGTGTTGTTGTGATGTTGAGTTTTCTTTCTTTTTTCAAAGTTATTGCTGGAAAGACGAATGTTCTTCTGAATGTAAACTTCAGAATCAGATCACAGAGCAAGATGTGGGAACTGGGAGGTATTTTTAGTGAGAACAGGTTCAAGAGTGGAAAAAAAAGAGAGATTAAAGATGACAAAGGGAAGAAATTCTCCTCTCCCCCACGTGCAGGGTGCTCTTGCCCAGGCGCCGTCAGTTCACCCTATGTAAGTGTCATTCGTGATGGGGTCACAGACTTATCCTTTCAGTTGTCTGGAAGCTGTAGGTCACATGAAGAACATCTCTTAAAGATCTGACAAAATATTTTAGACAGAAGACATAATTTTTTAATTCTTCAAAAGACAAGTTAAATGTATTCATTGCATAAGAGATCTATAATTTAGCAGCAGCTGTGCAGCAGCCTTTCCATGCTATAGTGCAGTCTACTATATTGATGATTTCAAATATTTATACCATCATCCCACATTCATGAAAAATATTTAAATTAAACATGCATAGGAACAGATGCCATTCTGTTCTGGCAAGAAAACCTAGTCATAAACTTCAGCTTATGAAATGTTATTTCACTTGACCCCTATCAGTAGGAACTCATGAAAATTAAACTGGGAAAGGAGAAATATTATATGTAATCTTTTCTCTCAGTGAACCTTTGAGTGGGTATGTGAAGACAAGATGCTTCCATTAATAGAAGATGATGGTTTGATTTGATAAGGTGAAGCTCACAGTTTTAACGTCTAATGCAAGAGTCAGAGCCTCGTAATGGTTTCTTTTCACCTGCAGAAGCCACTTGTTAAAGGAGTTATCTAGACCCGATCACAGAATCACAGAACATTAGGGATTGGAAGGGACCTCGAAAGATCATCTAGTCCAATCCCCACACCACAGCAGGATCACCTAGATCTAGTAGCACAGGAACACCTCCAGCTGGGTTTTAAACGTCTCCAGAGTAGGAGACTCCACAACCCCTCAGGCAGCCCGACCCAGTGCTCCGTCACTCTCACCACGAAGAAGTTCCTTCTCATACTGATGTGGAACCTCCTCTGTTCCATCTTACACCCATTGCCCCTTGTCCCATCATTAGATAACACCACAAGTCACTCATTTTAGGAGATAATGCTTCTATCAATTGTTAGAGGTGACCCAAAGTAACTACCTCGAATATTGCTCTCAAACGCACTTCCACTCACGCTATACTAATCAAAAATAAGTTTCACAGGCAGATTGTTTCTTACAAATTCTAACTGATACAATGTGATGAGAAAGATTAAAGGGAAAGGAAATGCCCTGCAAAGTGTGCAGGCTAATGATGTCATCAGCCCCAGCCTATTCACGTTCCATATTTACACCTCTCTGCATGTAGTCCATATAGGACTACATATGCATTTGACTGGCATATTTGTAGTCAGGTCTGAGCAAACAATTGAGTCCATCTATTGTATCTAATCTCTCTTGGCATCTATACAATCCTTTGAATCCTGTTATCTGGTGGAAATTAGAAAAATAAGCGGGTGATTTCATGGCTCTCTCCACTTCCAATAGATCCTGTTTGAGATGTTAGTCTTGGATTTTCTTCTGATTTTGGCCTTGCACTTTAGCAGTGTTAACAGATTTTATTTTGTGTGGCCTCCCTTCCCCCTCCTCGGCTGATGTAAGAGTAGGATCTACTGACACAGAGATGGTTGTGATGTGTGTTGTTATTTGTCAGCTTACTCCTCCTGTTTTAGTTTGCAAAGGTTCTGAGGAAAGGGGAGGTTTGGATTTATGAACTAGTTCTGCTTTCCCATCCCATCCTGGGAATTGCAGCTGGACTGATCGGAAAGTTTGATCATTCCAGAGGTTGAAACAATCTCTCAGTACTGAACAGCAGCATTCAACCCACATTTTAAAAAGAATCACATATGTGCTAGAGCACAGAGTGCTACCATGGCTTAAAGCTGGGAGGAGTGGCCGACACCCCAGCAGGCGGTCAACGGGACCTGAACAGGCTGGAGAGGTGGGCAGCGAGAAATTTAATGAGCTATAACAAGGGCAGTGTAGAGTCTTGCATCTGGGCAAGGACAACCCCAGATACCAGGATGGGTTGGAGACTGACCTGTTTGGAGACCAGAGTAGAAGAAAGGGATCAGGGGGTCCTGGTGGACAGCAGGATGGGCAGGAGCCAGCAATGTGTCTGGGCAAGAACAACCCTAGGTATCAGTATAGGTTGAGGA
>JAOXOE010000602.1:21217751-21229466 GCA_028565055.1 Phoeniculus purpureus
GAAAGGGTGATCAGAGCCTGGAATGGACTGCCCAGGGCAGTGGTGGAGTCCCCATCCCTGGAGGTGTTTAAGGACAGGCTGGATGTGGCCCCTAGTGCCCTGGTCTGGCCAATGCGGTGATGGATGTTAGGTCATAGGGTGGGCTGGATGAGCTCAGAGGGCTTCTCCAGCCTCAATAACTCAGTGATTGTACGACTGTCATCAATATCTGAATTGCAAAACACCACAAAGGACAGAGGTGAGCTGGAGCAGAGAACCTGGCCAAGGGGGAGCGGGCAGGCTCCTTGAACACCAGTCCCATTAGTTTTAAAACCATTTTCTAATTGATGGCATCTACTCCTCTGGCAGTAGCCAAACCAAGCAATGCAAGAAGATGTAAATAAGAGGAGTGTAGGGAAAAGGAAATCAGCGATTGTATCTGTTGGTTTTTCTCTAAATATGGAAATTCTTATACAATAGACCATCAAATGTAATTTCCTATGTTTTACAGGACAAGCTGTACATTTTTTAAAATAGTTCAAAAGCTTTAGCTCAGGGTGTGGAAGCAGAGGGAGGGGGGGCAGAGGTGCTGTAGAGAAAAGGAATGGAGGACAGGATATCCCCCCTCCCACTCCTGCTAAAAAAACCCCTCAGTTGAGGAGATTTCTGTGTTCAGCCCAAGGCACTGCACTGACTCGACGGCTCTGGGCTCGCTGTGGGTCGATGACAGGGACACCTTTATATAGCAAAACAAAGACACAGTTGTCATGAGGATGGCAGAGGGATCCATTGCCAGCTCCACACAGAGGAGGTGAAAGCTGCAGCACTTCCCACATCGTGTGCTGTGAGCAGGAGGAGCCAGCAGCAGCACAACAGCATCCTGCCCTTTGTTGGTCTTTCCCTGTGCTGCTCGAAAGTCCAGATGTGCCTGGGTCAGCTCCACGGTAGCCTGGCTTCTGTCTCACAGAGCAGCGCTCCAAGCCCACCTTCCCACTGTGTGCCACAGCCCTGACCCTTCCTTTAACAGTATCACAGTATCACAGTATTACCAAGGCTGGAAGAGACCTCATAGACCATCAAGTCCAACCCGTTACCACAGAGCTCAAGGCTAGACCATGCCACCAAGTGCCACGTCCAATCCTGCCTTGAACAGCTCCAGGGACGGCGACTCCACCACCTCCCTGGGCTTGAGTATTTTAATTGTAGCAAAATCTCTAATATCTGAAATCTTAAAGATGCTTATGGAAGATCTGAGTGAGACACAAGTTACTGTTTCCCTATGTGATAGGGTCATTGTGCAACTACACCAAGCCCCTCAAAGGTGACTGGAGACAGGGTCTCATTATCTGTAGCATAGACTTGGAGATCGTGCGTGGTGTGTGATCACTACGGTTTTGTATCGGTGCCTGTTACTCATTAATAGCGATCAAACCAACCTCGTGAACTTAGAGCTCCTGGGGTTAGAAATTACTAGTCCACCAAGTTACGGTGCTCGCACCGTAATAGTGGTTTTTAAAGGATGCATTCAATCGGTCTGTATGTTGAGTATGCTGAGATGACCAGGCATATGGGGTGGGGATGCTGTTTTGAGCTTTTTCACGAACTCCAGAAATGCGGTAGAGGATGGAAATGGCTGTGGTACAAGTAGCCAGAGTTCTGAAGGCACAAGTTTGATATGTAGAAGTACTGAGTAAGACATTTTTGGTTTCCTGTGTTCTGCCCATCTCCCTGATGCCTTCCACAGATTCTATGCCTTGCAAAAGGGAACCTTCTCACAAAGGGGGCACCCTAGGGAAACCATCCTGTTTTCTTGTGTTGCTGGGTGGAGAGCAAAGAGTCTCAGGCTAAGGTAGTCAGAGCTTTTGGGCTCACTGGGGAACCGCAGCGTTGCCATGCTCATGCCAACACAAAATGCCACATTGCACAGAATACAGCCTTTAATTCTATCAATTTCTTGTTTGACACAGGAAAACAGAGCATGATTAAAGAAATTGTGTCTTAACTGACTGTTCCATATTGTCATGCCAGAAACAATTAGCTTAACTAGAAAGTTAATTTAATTGCAAATGTGGATGGGCAAACTGTGCCAGCCATTTCATTATCATTATTCTATGTTATTCCTAATGCTTAGTGCTGTTTAAAATGTTCTTACGGTATATGGTGATGTAATTAAAAGATTGTCTCTGCAGAGGTTAAGGTTGCTGCTGAAAATAACTTCCAGTCTCCGTTTTACATGTCTTTATCTGCTGGGTTTGAGTATCACCTTTAAAAACATTCTAAATAGAATATCCCAGCTTGCTTTCACTTCTGTGGATGCAAAAGAACAAAAGCACAAGGACTGCCAGAGACATGCAGCAGTAATAATTGACCACAGATACTTCACAGTAAAAACATCCCATGTGTTTTCAAAGGAAGATCTTTTTCTCTGTTCAATATTTTAAAATACATTTTCAGACACAACATTTGATTTTTGTCTTTTTTTTAACCAAAAAATGTTGCTTGTTAGACTGAACTCAAGGGTAAACACTCTAACTTGGTCGTTAAGATGAGAGCAAATAATTTCTCTGCTTACTGGCACAGAAATACATGGAGATGCACTCTTCCAGCGGGCAGATTTTAGGAATAAATTCTTTTGGGGAGAAGAGTCACAGAAGGAAAAAGCTGAAATTTGGTTCTATTCAGTAGGCAAACAGGCAAATTGTGATTGCTTGTTCTCATGCAATTACAGCAGATGATACTAGTAGTGACTCAGACACCTTTCATCTATGGACAGCAGCGGTACTACTGTTATCTTGCCATGCTCCATTGTTTCTGTGTTATATAATATTTTGTCAGCTGTATTTTGCTCCTGGTTTTAAATTTGATTAGAAGCCCAGAGAGCTCATGGAGTCTCCTTCTAGGGACACGTTTAAAACCCACCTGGACATGTTCCTGTGCAACTTGATCTAGGTGATCCTGCTGTGGCAAGGAGGTCGGACTAGATGATTTTTCAAGGACCCCTCCAATCCTTGATGTTCTGTGATTCTGCATACTGAAAATTGCTGTGGAGAAAACTCACTGCACTGCAAGTATCTGTTGCTGTCCCCTTTGAATAGCAGGTTGAACCAAAGAGCCACCCTTGTCCTTCCTTGGGCATGTAATAACTTTTTAACATGTTTGCTTTAGGAGCAGTGTTTTGTAAAGAGAGTAACTGCTACATCAGGCTTTGTCTGTAGTTCTAAGGCATGCTGCTAAAGACTGTGAGTGGGTTTTGTGTCCCTTACTAAAAACTTTTAAAAAACCCCAAAACCAACCAACCAAAACAAATCCTGTAAAAATTTGAATCAAATGTTGAGATTGAACTGCACACCTTTGGTCAGGCTCCGCTGCCTGCAAAAAGCTCAGCTGGAGAAGAGAGAGTTCAACCATGGTTGGACTGTAGAAAATACGATCATGTAGAAAACACACAAATGAATTTCTACAAAATGCAGTTGTATAAAATACAACCCTTTGCTTTAGCAACACTGCCTGTGATTTTTTCCTCATAGCCCAGCTACAAAATGCACCTCAACCACCTGCTTCAGAGCATCAACTGATCTTTGCTCTCAAGCCAGGCTGCCCTACCTGTGTGTTCTAGGTTTTTGGTGATACTGATTTGCCACAGGGCACTAAGCCTTTACTTGCCACAGTATGTGGTATTAGCTGACAGAATATCTTGGACTAAACAGGCCACTCATCTGATCCAACATGTCATTTCTCACGTTCCCATAGAAACTTAGATTAATCAGTCATTCCTGATGCGTTTCTTGTACAATATTGTCTTTTTGATGCTCTTTTGCTGCTAGTTTTGAAGGCAGCTTCACATTCGTTTGAGGAAACGAAGCCAACTTTGTGCTGCTTTTTAGCAGCAGGTACTTTGCCTGTAATGAGGAAAATCTCATTTTACAGAATTCTTGCAAGGTAAAGAGAACGAACCTTCATATCCCTAATGAGAGCATTCTTATTCAAGAGCGCTTAACTGTAAAGAGTGTTATCCACAATGGTTAGTGTGGAGAGGAAACCTTAAGTAGAACATGCTATTGTGGCCGTTGAGCAGTTCCCATCTCCTCTATTCAGAGAGCAGAGTTAACTGAGGATAGCAAGAACAAACTGTACATGCGCTTGAGAAAAAGGACTTGACTTGGCAAGTTGGCATAAGTGTAACACAATATATTACTACTTTCTGCTGGGCTTATTCTCTTACTGTCGTTGACCAGATCTGTTCAACGGCTGCCATTTTCGGCTGTAAGCAGAAGAAATCCCAATTCCACCCCCCCACCCCCCCTCCAACTTTTACTTTCCAAGAAAGTCAGTTTATGTAATCGATACTGAGTCTGTCTAGGAAGCTGTTCAGAAATTTGAGAGGGGGATGCAAGGGGAAGAGTGAGGGCTGAAGGATGAAGAAGGAACAAACATTAGACCTGACAAAGCTTGAAATATAAAACAAAAAAGCATCTGCGGGGCATAATAAAACAAAGTGTATATACGTGTTGTTCTCACAGAGTATTTGGCTGAGCCCGGGCAACGGGAAAGCATGCATAGCTAACGCTCCTGACTGTGTGAAACCCTTTGTATACTCCAGAGTCTCTGCAAGAGACCTTGATTACAGAGTTTGGCATGATACCCAATACATTTTTTGGAATGGTTTCTTGTCCATCACTGACACTTGTAATGAGAAATTTATACACCATCCAAAGCAGATAAATTAATTTCAAACACTTTTGACTTGGGTCAACAATGGCTATTGGCAGCGCCTATTATTTGCCTTTTTATTGAAAAAAAAAAAGGAAAAAGAAAAAGAAATTGCTCTTCTTCATGGTGATAGCACGGTAAAGACTCTGAGCGTAGTGGAAATAGAATCTTGGCAAGCACATATATAGGTCAGGATAGAGTATTTCACTTTTCAGTGTAAGTGAAAGTAATTTTGTTCAGCGTGAACAGTTTAATAAATTCCCAGGATGGTTTTCATTAAGGAATTTGCATATTGTCCAGTGGAAAATTTTCTGAAAGTAATCAGTTGGCAAAAATAGTCTGGTTTTACTTCTGTTTTCCCAATCCAGTTCACAGAGGAATGAAGTACAACTTAGTTATCCCTTTGAGAACAACCATTTAAAACTCAGGTGCTTAAGCTAGCCTTTTAGAGGTTCTAATTGTGCATATTCTCATGCAGATATGCACGCCAGAGACAGGGAGAAGGCATTAAAACACCTACACAGGAAAACCTGTGGAGTGGAAGCAAACAACAAAATTGCTGCATCTTCCTGGGAGATACTAAAATTATGGGGAGAGTCAGTTAAATCACCAGTAAGTTCCGACTATATTTAGCCTGAATTAGAGAATTTACTACATGATTCAGTGTAGACTCTTGGATTTTGAACGTTGATTCTGGGCTTCTTTGAATTGTTCTGGGTGTTTTATGTTGTACGTGCAAGGCACAAGGATTTCTTGAAAAACCCCTATTTAAATATCCTCTGTTTAACCCCCTATTCGAACACCTGAGCTATCCAAAAAAGCCAGAGTTTCTTCCAGCTTTTAAGATATAACTACAGGCTTCATCTAGATAATAGATCTATGATCAGAAAAACCCCTTTTTTAATACTCACGAGCATTAAAAGGTGAAAAATCCAAATAGGCTGTGGATTGTAAAGGAAATATAAAACATGGCAAGGAATCAGTAGGGATTATGGAATTTGAACGCAGGCCACAGTGCCCGTACACTTACAATTCCTTGTATTTCTATTAGCTTCTTTGTGCAGGAACTGTTCGTGGTTTTGATTCATGTTTGCTCCTTAAATTTAGGCTGTGTGGAAATAGGAATGACAAAAAAGGTATAGAAGATTTTTTTTTTTTTTCCTGAGAACTGCCTTGGAGGTTTTTTCCTAAAAAGGTAAATTTCCCTTTTATTCTCCCTTCTTACCTACCTGCTTTCTTTGTGCAAGCAGGATTGTGAGAGGAAGGGAATAGTTGCTGTGCGCCTCGGCGTTTTGGAGGTTGGAAGGATGCTTCATGCAGCTGATACGCTGGCTGCACTGTGCATAGTGACAACTGAAATACGGATCCTGGGATGCTGTGCTGGTAGGTCCTGATGGCATCGCATGGACACCCATTATTAGGGAAGAACCAGAGCAGGTTTTCAGATGAGCTCAGACTAGATGATCTAATGGTCCCATCTGGCCTTAAAATCTGTGAGTCTATGAAAGACAGTCCTGCAGTTATAAGCATTTTAGAACTGTCAATTCCAGATTTACTTCAGTGTAAGAGGCAATTGTGTTCCGTGCTGAAACGCTCGGTTATGTATTATGTACACGGTGTTGTAAATGCTCTATAAGATACCAAGATGCAGCGTGAGCAAAGCAGAGCATCTCGGTGTCGTAAGAATGAGAAAAGGTGATGCCAGTATCTGTATAGAATGGGTGTTTGAAAGAGATCCAAGAAAGGAGTAGAATGCATTTGGGGAAGAGGAATGAATGCACTCCCCCAAATATGGAGACTAAAGCTGCAAAGCCAAAGGAAGAAAGAAGTAGGGAGAGGATATGGGAGACTAAGCAAGAAATTAAGAAAGATTGAGAGCAGTTAAGTTGCAGGATGTGAGGCATGAATTCAAGTCATTTATTCAGCCCCTTTATCATTCTAGGGCTGTGCCTGTACAGCTGTCATTCAGTGCCTTAGCTGCTATGTGCCTTCTTTAGCTTCCATGCTAACATTCAGCAAGGGCTGAGCTGAGAGGAAGGAAAGAAGAGGGAGATGAGGGAAGTGCATGAGTTTTTGTTGCTAATGGAGCCGGGTGTGCATATCCAGGTGCTAGAGAGGATTCTGGAAGTACATGTCCTGGGGCAGAGAGGGATCTTGGCAAGTACCTGGCAGCTTGTCAGAAGGAGGTGAGTGTCTGCGAAGTAAGAGTGAGGGGCCAAAGGAGCTTGTCACCCTCAGAGAGCGGTGCTACAGTCATGTGCAGCTGTATGACACTCATGTGGTTGTATTAGAGTCATTCTGAGGGTCTGGATTTTTGGGATGTGTGTGTTTATTTGGGTGATTTTTTTTTTTTTACATTCAATGTCAATTTTTCTTCTGGCTCCTCATTACCTCATCTTTTGTTTTCTGGTCGTACAGACTGATGTTAAACGTGCTGGCGGGCAGCGTGAGGGGAGAGGGCCTGCGCCCTGTTGCAGACATCTGCAGCTGAGATGTTTTCTCAAAGTACTTGCCCAAACAGCTCATCAGCCTCTGTTCTCTCACAAGTACAGCAAAGTGAGTGGTGGAAGTAATTACACTCGTAGGGAAGTGTGTACACAAATACTGTCACTACAGAAAAAAATGGTTTGCTGAGACAGAATTTCCTGTAATCTCAGCAGTTTCGATTAGTTTTCCTTGTAGTTTCCATGGCTCAAGATGGCTTTTGTTGAGAGAACGGGGCTGTTTCTTCTTGGGTTGCAAACGGCTTTCACCTGTGATGCTGGTTGAGGACACAGAAAATCTTACCCCTTATTGCCTGAGCTGATCAAAGGATCACGACGATCTCTTGATTGTTATCTCTGACGCAGTATCTTGGAGCTTTTTTCCTACAAAAGTAATGAAATGACCAGATTTTCCATCGCCAAATATTTGTGCTTTTAGTTAGTTTGTTTTGCAAAGCAGTTGTTTTCTCACCAGCGCCTCACGTCTTTCTGTTTGGCTCCAGTCATAAGGGGAAAAAGGCTCTGTAAGGTGTGGCGAGGATTGCTTTGCAATTTCATTAACGTTTTCCCCAGAGTCACGGAAGGAGGAAGTTGATTGTCTTGTAATTGGTATCTCTGTGGGGTGATGCACTTGTTAAACCCTTAGATGTGATGGGACTATCTAGTTACACTGAACAGATTACCTGCTGATCGCTGCTTCTGGGATTTACTGATAGTGCTCAATGCCAAAGTCTTGCTGAACTGTGAGTGGGAGAATCAGTTCCCACTGCCTTTGTTTGCTTTCTAGCGATAGCTCTGTCTAGGTTTCATTGTTTCCAAGCACAGACACTAGGAAGTCTCTTTTGAGTGGAACAGACAGGATTTGCTGGTGTTTCTACCTGTTGCTTTGATGGGATAGGGAATTCTTTGCTTCCTGGCTGCATATCCTTGGTTCCCTGTTCACTCTTAATAGAACAGCCAAGTTTCATCTTCTGAGACACTTTCCCTTCTGTGTTTGGAGCTGGGGGTTACCACTAAAGGCAAAACTCGGTACAGGCTGATTTGGTGATTCAAGACTTTATTTCAAGCTTTTTTTGCTACTGAGCTGGTAAAGCAATTTCTGTTTCTTTTGGCATTCACAGAATCACCGAACATTAGGGATTGGAACGGACCTCGAAAGATCATCCAGTCCAATCCCCCCACCACAGCAGGATCACCTAGTTCAAGTCGCATAGGAACATGGCCAGGAGGGCTTTAAACACCTCCAGAGAAGGAGACTCCACAACCCCCTCGAGCAGCCCTTTTCAGCACTCCATCACCCTTACTGTGAAGGAGTTCCTTCTCATATTGATGTGGAGCCTCCTCTGTTCCAGCCCACACCCACTGCCCCTTGTCCTATTGTTAGGTGACCCTGAGCAGAGCCTGGCTCCATCCTCCTGACACTCTCCCTTCACATACGTTATAAATGATCTCTATGATTTCTTATTTCTATTTCAAATATAAAATAACCAAATGCAGTAGAGAGAAGGTCTGGGCACACTCTGATGTAAGCAGCTGAGTGCAATTTTTTTCCAGGAGAGTAGTGACAGAACTGAAACGGGCCCCAAAAAATACTCTCTTACAATTTGACTCCCCGGCAGGTTTCCTCCCCTGGCCAAAACACGACAATATTTGTACGACCAGCCTGCAGCGGTCTGTGGTGGGTGCTCCTGGTCATAGCGGGCTTTGGGAGCAAACAAGGGGTGGTGGAGGTCAATGGGGCTGGGGGCTGCTGTGGGAAGGGGATGGAGGTAGGCTGTGATATATTCCTGCTGCTGGAAAGAGAAGCGTAGCTGGGTGAAGGGTATCATTGCATAACAGATGATGTATTGTACAGCCTGTACCCTCTCCTAAAGAGCAGAGCTGGGCACGCCAAGGAAGGCTTGAGCCCGGCTCCTCACGAGCGCGTGGCTCTAGTCTACCTGCACAGCAGTGAATAAAGGTGGCTTGAGGAAGAGGTAAAGGGACTACGCTGGCATCACCATACTCCCTGTTACTCACAGTGACGAGATTGTTGTGAGGGTGAACCAAAGTCTCGCTGCAAGAGGTGGATGGACTTCTACCATGTCGTGGAAAGCCGAGGAGACCTGCTCTAACCAGTGTCTCCCTGCATGTCCCAAAGTCTCATCTTCCCCAGCTGAAATATTGGGAGATGTCCTAACACCACCCCTGCTCCTGCGAGGAAGCACTTCCTTTTTCCTCTTAGAAACCCGAACACTGCACTACTTGGAAGCAGCAAGCCCAGGCTCGAGCAACTATTGCGACCACACTTCAAGGCAGCAGGGCCAGGGCATTGCTTCTGCCCAGGCAACTAGGACCAACCACAGCTGTCTCCAGCTCCAGGACTTGCAAAAATACAGCTACTTCTCAGCCTTTGAGCAATTAGCAATGAAGAGAAAAATGGATCCGTGAAAAAATCCCAATAAGCTACAATAGAGCGGGGTGTCTTTTCCCTATTTGTGGCAGATAAAACACATTTATCTGTGGTTTTAATTTCTTTTCCTTTCACATCATAGCGAGGATCTTTAGCAGAGAACGGAACAGCCGGGTGATGTATTTTTGGGTTATAACTTGAGAACAAAAGCTCATTAGGACTCAAAGATTTTATATGGATAACACCACCCACGGTTACTTTAGATAGGGTAGAAATGTTTTTATGCTTTAGGGCACAAACTAGCTATTAAATTACTAGAGAACTACAAATATCTACTAGACATATCGATGGGAGTGCAACCAGAACGCTAAGTGCTACATAAAATAATTATATACAGTACAGCTAATATTAGATCGTATGAAAGTACACGGCTGATCTACGGAAATAATTTGTGTCTCGGTATTGGACTTTGAGGGCGGGCAATGGTTTTGTACACAGAGATGCTGACCCAACTGTCAAAGCTTTGAAATCTTGCAGCCTCCGACGGTGGTTTTCAGCGTGGCTGTGCCACTGAAACCACCGGAGGTGGTGCTAGGACGTAGGGAACCCAAATGAGAGGTTCCCATCTCCCAAATGAGATGATCCATTGCGCTGAGAGGATCCACTGAGCAAGCATGTCCTTGATGTGTGAGCCTGAATTGGGGTCGGTGACAAGGACAACTCTGACATCATATGAGTCATGTGAGGAGGGAGGGGTGTCGCTGCCTCCTGACGGAGGGACGCATCTGTTCCACGCTAGCTCGTGAGATGTGAAGAGGTTGCAGTGCTAAGATGCACATAGGGAGAGTGGGAGTGTGCCGCTTAGCAGGGCTTTTTTGAGTTTGGGAATCTCATCGGAGCTGCCTCTTTTCTGCTCTGTGATTCCTTCCCCTGAGGCACAGGTGGCTGCTGGGGCAGCACTGGTGTGGCTGAGGGGTGAGAGGGCCAGGCCACTGGCTCACTGGTGTGAGGGAGAGAGCACCGTGGGAGAGTTACTGGAGGATTTCCCACCTCTGTGGGACTTCAGCAGTCTGCGTGTTCTCCCTCAGGGGCACCTGAAGGATAATAGAAGAAAACTTAAAGGTCTTACAGGATGTGCTTTTATTAGTTAGGAGGCTTACAGGCACTGTTGGATTAGCTGCCTGATGTTCCTACTGGAAAAGACGCGCTTGGAGTTGGTGATGTCTTTGCTAAACTGAGAAGGTGGAGCACTTGTACAAACAACCTGTTCAAAGCTGTTGTGTCTTTCCCTTTGTGCCCCTGTGCAGGGAAACGAAGGGGAATGTGTAATTGAGGCCACCAAAATCTGTGCACATGAATGGGGCAGCTGTAGCTGCAGAGCCATAGAAGTTCAACTCTTGGGATTTTTTTCAGCTTTGCTCCTCAGTTTGCACAGTGGTCCTGTAGAAAGGTGCAGGCTAAAGGCAGATGTGTGGGGTGAACCCACATCCATCCCAGCTTCACTGGCAGCTACCATTTGTGTTGGTTTTGTCGTTCTGGTTTGTGTGGGTTAAGAATTTTAAAGGCGGTAAGATGATGGATGCCATGGGAAGGACACGAAAGTGTGAGTGTGTGTAAATCCTAAGAGCAGGGGGGTGCTCAGGTCCAGCAGTAATGCAGTCACTGCAAGAGGGCAATGTGAGGATGTTAAAAGAGCAACGGGAAGGCATAAGATGTGTTTAAGGAACGAGTGGACGCGACACTTAGGGATCTGGTCTAGCACCTAGATAATAAGATGAAGGTTGGACTCGATGACCCTGGAGGTCCTTTCCAGCTGTGATGATTCTGTGATTGCATGACAGGTATGTGAAAGGAAAGGGAAGGTGGGGAAACGCAAAGAGAAAGCTGACACAGTCCAGTAAGGGACCAAGAAAAGGCCATAATAAAGTTCTTGGTGGATGCTGGTGTGAATCAGAGATGAAATGTAGAGGTTGCCATGGCCTGAATTGAATATTAAGTAATCTGTGTACAGAGGGGAGTGATTTGTGTTTCTGCCTGGGATTAAGAAGTGACAAATTCATATTCAAATTTATACTCAAGACCCGCCTGGACGAGTTCCTGTGTGACTTGGTTTAGGTGATCCTGCTGTTGCAGGCGGATTGGACTAGATGA
>JAOXOE010000602.1:21229566-21289496 GCA_028565055.1 Phoeniculus purpureus
ACCCACCCCTGCAGTTGGGGTGAGCCACTCAGCTGAGCATCCAAGTAGCGCAGGGAGGATCAGGGCCTTCTTGGTCAAAACTGCAAAATTAGAGACCTCATTTTATCAGAGATCTCTTGCCATGGAACTGAGCTTCCTCTAGCCCTTCAGTCTCTCCAAGGTTGACAACTTGTTAGCACAAGCAAAAGCTACCTTCAGCAGCATAGTAGCTGGAGACTTCAACGAACTCAAGAGCTCTCTCTGATGTTAAAGGATAATTCTTTCAGGGTTTGCCACAAAGCCTGTGCCCTCATGTGCCACAATACAATTCATCTTTTTCTTGTAAGCAAAAAAAGCTCTTCAAGAAGATAGCCAGGAAAGTGTAGGTGATTGTATTTCATTAACAGAACAGACACCTGTTAGCAGCTTCCTAAGTACATTAGAAGACTCTTGGATGAACGCAGTCCAGAAGTACGTGCCAAGTTGCACAGCAAGGTCTCTACATCAGAACCCACATTGCTTTGGTTCAGTTAAGATAACGTGCACACATGTCAGAGTGGAGCACAGTTCACACTGGATACTCTCTGCTAGAACCAAAACAAAGACAACATAGCCTATCAAAATGGTTAAGACATACTACCATTGGTCATCTGATGAGGAAGTTTCAATTTTAACACACTCTATACAACTGTTCTCATTTTTACTTGATCTTACTTTTCCTTCTCAGTTGAACAACACTTCCCATTGACCCAACGTAGTTGCAGTGACACTGTGCTGACACTGTCTCACTGCAAAAACTCAAGCTACCAGCAGCAAGAGATCCAGCAAATTTCAAAGCAAAAAAAAATCAAGTCAATGTGTTAACTTATCGCTCCCTTGAAGTAGTAGGGTAGAACCAGTTTTCTCATGTATCTTGACAACCATTGTGCCAAAAGACAAGCACTAGCACTGGCAAGCACCAAGCAGTGCAATGTGAAAACTGCTTAAGAGTTTGAAGGGAAGGCACAGACTCCATCAGAAACTACCACCTCAGCACACCCAAATCATCGCAGACAAAAGGATTTTTTTAAGCAGCTCCAACTACTCAGGAGTTCAAGCTTAAATTATCATTGAGATTACTGAAAAGTGAAATGGGAGAACAATAGGACAAAAGGGAAAACAAGCCAGTACATTTGTCCCACTTGCTGAGTACATTAATAAGCACCACCCTTTGTTTCTGTAAAGTTATCTGATCATAGCTGAAAATTCAAGCTAGGAAGGGAGAGAGAACACTGGGTGGGAGCAACCCTGAAGCAGTTACACATGCCAGGCAAAATTTCGTTTTACATTTCAAAGACACAGAAAGAAGAATCAAGTCTTGATAGACATATGCTAGGCTGCTTTTTAACTAATACAGCAAAAGACAGCTTCACAAAGAATTTATTACAAAATTCCTAGGTCTCTTCCAATCCCTAGTGTTCTGTGATTACCATAAAGGTACAGCTTCACACTGGTTTAAGTCAATCCAAGCCAGGTCATCACAGTGCCACACACATTTTCATCACTCCCCTGCAGCAGTGCCAGCATCCAGCAGGTACCTCCTACAGCCTGCTGAACATTTCCAGCTGGCTCAGTGCCGAAGAGCCAAGTCAAGGCTCTCCATTTACACTGACACTTGAGTACATCTACCATCAACAACCCTGGGGACAAAAGGGGAAAAAACATACTGGCTTCACCTTCCTTTAAAAAAAACACCCTTAATTTTTGACAGTTTTATTCATCTAAATGATTCATATTTTACCAGCAACTAGGTATTTTACATCTCCTAGTATACCTTGATCTTATTCCTGAGTACTCAACTCCCACCTGCAGCCAGGTGTCCAGAATGATCCATATCAAGGGCTACCCCATAAAGCTTACTCCAGATTTAGTCCCTGTTTCTGCATTAAACGCTCCTCCACCAGCAACAAGCTCTATATTGTGATGAGAACCCTTTCCAAGTCAGCTAGTAATAATTAAATAGATTAATTTTTTTTAGTGGACAAAGAATGGCACCTATTAATTGGAACTTTAATTGATGGCTTATGATTCTAGGAAAGTATGCAACGGCTCCTTCCACAAGCATTATAAAACCAGCCCAAAAGCTGTTCTGATGTTTTCTACCCAAGTAGAGGGGTTTTCAGTAGTTAAAGACATACTAACTTCAAAATAGCTGATTGGTAATAACTAAGGTTTTTTTTGGCTTTGAGTAACTAATTCTCTGTAGTCCCACCTACACATTTGCCTGTGCAAGCAAGAAAAGCAGCAGTGCTAACCTGTGCTGGAAACACAGGGCAGGGGAGACACCAAAAGAAAACAGTAGTAACATCACCACTGAGGAACCTTAGGAAGCCTTTGATCAGAGCTCACTGCAGTAAGGTGGAGAAAAATAACCTGGGTAAGTAGATTTGGTTACAGTGAGCCAAGTCATTTGTTCTGCTGTCATATGCACACACACACAGAGACACACACATATTTAATGTGCACAGCTATTTATATTAACACACAGAAAAATAAACGCTCAAAGACTGAAAAATAATTGCTCCCTAAGCACTTGAATATTACAGGAATTTTAACAAGCATGTTATATACACAATGGGACATTATTTTTTAATTCACTTACGGTTAATCTGCTCCCTGGATGATCAAGAACACAACAAAACATTACATTATTTTCTACTACATGTACTGGTGAGTCACGTCTCTCTCCACACATACGCAGTTCTGGCTTTATTCAGTATCTTCATATTACAGGGCATTGGGTTTTTTTAATCTGGAAACTGGAATTCTTGTTTTCAGTCTAAATTTAATTTTCTTTCTCTGTCAAGGAGGCAACCTACACTTTTCTCAATCATATACTGGCAGCCCACCAACCACATTTTACTTTAAAATAAGCTTATCATGCACAAAGTACTGTATTTGCTGTATAACAGCACTGTACCATACCTTAATCCAATTTAACATACTGTGAGTATGCACAACAAAACTATCCAGTTTTTCTCTAATGTTCAGCCAGGGTTACTCCTGGGAAGGAATATTGCTTAAAATCAGGTTGGTAGGAGAACTGTAATTTTTTTCCTGCTTACATACATATCATGAACTGCAGACTGTCTAGTTTGCAACCAACTCCACATAGTTTTTCCCTGATAGCATCAAATTTTAATAATGGTCCTTTACTGTTTCATTTTATGAGGTCTTAGGTTTACTAAGGCAGGAGGCAGTTTATTCTGCAGCTGTACAAGAAGCAGAGAGAACAGATGTCCACCAGACACTTCTAGGTTAATCTTCTACTGCACAGTTCCTCATTCAAAACTTGGTTTTGCTACAGTGTAAGTACCGTAGAAATCTGACGTAGTTTTTAAGTCTTACTGTCCTGGTACAGTAGGGCTTTCAGACAAATGACTGAAATAACAGTGCATAACACTGATCTGAAGTACAAAGCATCAGTTTCTAAGACAATCTGCATCTTAGCTGGATCACAGGATAAAGATACTTTAAATACACAACAGCAGCAGATTCCTAAACCTATACTTTGTCCTTCACCTGTCTAAGACCATTCCTAATGTGTAAAAGATCTGAATACAAGCTGTTGGTATTTCACAATTCAGTCAAAAAGCCATTAGCTGAGAAGTAATGCATGTCCTTTCCTTTATTACAATTCTTCTGCCCAGGCTTGTGGTTTGAAGCATAGACGGTGAGGCAATTTCACACAATGGCTTAGGAACTTCTATTTGCTTATTTCCCCCAGAAAAACAGAATCCCTCGAGCCAGTTCCTCAGCTGGAGGAACTACACCAAGTGCAGAAACAGACTGTATCAGGATGTGCTCACTATGTTTGCAAAAAGGACATTACTAAACTCCAGTACTGCCACCTCTTCTGGAGATGCAGAAGATTTGTGTGTTCCAGAATGAGACACAGCCAAAACAACCTTCCAGGATATGGAGCTCCAGCTCCAAATGCATTACTAATGAAAGATTTGTAATGAAAGTTTTGGGTAAGGCACTGCATCCCCAAAATAACATGTTAAGAGAACCACGCATGCCATTTCCCCAAGTATTGTCCATACAAGACTGAAAATCTGAGCCTTAGCTGAATCACAGTATAAGGATATTTTAATACACAATAGTAGCATGATAGCCATCACCCACTGCTTTTTCAGTCAAGGCTAATCACCTAGACCAAGACTACAAAACCAATTAACTCAGTTTACAACATAGGGTAATTTATTCTGAAGCAAAACATACTTTGCCTTCCCAATCCCTTTCCTTTTCTGTCACAGAAACAGAGCACAGCCTGCCTTATCATGATTTGTGCTACATAGGCTGAAAGGGGGCTGAGCCTTACGAGTCAGTTATTGCAACTCCATGCAAAAGCTTCCAGGCCAAAACATATCTTTCAGGCTGCTGACTTGATTTTATGCCATGGAGGGGGAGGGAAGTCACCAGAAGTCTTCTGCACTGCATGAAGCTGCTTGAGTACTAACTAAAATCAGACAACGCAAGAAAGAAGAAAGCATCGAGCAATAATGAACAGCCACAGCAGAGGAGTAGTGGCAGGTTACTGTTGTATATCTAAATAAAGAGAAGATTATTGATAATGGTCCAAATGGGCACACCTCCTGCACATTTCCCCTCTGTCACTGCAAAAGCACAAGCCTATGCCTTCAGGAACATTAATGCAGTTGGGTCTTTACCAGCACATTATCCTCTGGTCATAAGGCCTGATAGAAGAGTGAAAGCACAAGTTGGACAAAGCCATTAATCTTTCCCTATGTGAGGTTCTAGAATGAGTTAGTAAGTTCTTTAAGGGAACAAAACAGAAAGACAAGTCATTGCCCTGTTGAAAGCTGCATTACAATGCATCCAGCAAAGTTCAGGCAGGCAACCACAAAAACCATAGCTTCCTAGTTTTCAAGTGCCCGACTCTCACGTAACTAATGCAAATCTCTTTTACATGCTGGAGCTATTTGTGTCTCTTACATCCTGGCTTTGTTTTCAGGACTTGTTACAAGAGTGAAAAACAATTTGTTAACTACAGCTGTAACAGCTTCCTTGCATTCTTACTACATGTAAGCAGGGCTTGAACCTTGAACTTTAAGACTACCAACACAGCAGTTGAGAGCCATCATGAACAGGCAACTGGTGGAAGATTTGTTATCCAGAAGGACCAGGCAACTAGCCTGATTATCTTTCCCTACCACTGTGTGGGGTGAATCAGCTCCCTTGGTTCCCAAGCGCTGGGACAGAGGTACAACACTGCCAGAGCAGAGCTGGGACTGGGAGAACCCTGTCGAACTCTTCAGTCCAAACCCCCTAATTTACCCTTGCACTCTGACACAAGGGTTACCTGAGAAGTCAGGTAACACTTGACATTACAACAGCCTTGGAAACCTTACAGTATTGTGGGTATGTTGCCTGAAGTCGTGATTTGGTAACACCATGACAATCGTCTATGACAAATCCGAGGTGCAGCCACCAGCAAACAGAAAAAAGTAAAAAAGAAGCAAGTGCTATTCGGTTGCCCACGCCGCAAGGGCTTTCACAAGACAGCTTTTGGCATGGAGGATGAGGGCAAAAGTGTACTTGTACTCCTACCCCAAGCATCACACAATCACACCACAGGACGGCAGAAGGGCAATTCAAATAAAACTGTATTAGCAACCTTTAAAACTTGAGCATGCCATGCTCAGAGCAGGTATGCACAGTAACTGAGGTTTACAGCCCCACTGGGCAAACGCCAGGAATCAGAAGTGAAAGATCTACCCTTTCAAAACAGCCCAACAACCTTTTCTTCTGCCTAAGAAATAATCCATCTCTTACCACTAAGCACACAGCCTGTAGGAAACTGTAGTCACAAACGTAAACTCAACAACTGTAAAATCCCTCTTCCTCAGCTTTAAATACTTGCAGCCTGGGCTCTGTCTTTTTGTGCCCACAGAAGCATCTACCTTGTTTCCAGCATCCTTCCCTCTTCAGGGCACCACCAGAACAGTAGTTTCTGCAATGCTGTACTTGACATAGCAAATTAAAACAACCTGTGGTGAACAGGATAGCTCTTAAACAGGCAGACGGTTATGCAAACACACAGTGCTCTTGGATACAGACTAGCACAGCGGAGACAAGAACTCCGCACCCAGCTAAGCAGGGAGGTTTTCCTTATACAGTGACTGCATCGACCTCTCCAAAGGACGCTTTTCTCACAGTTCCCCACTCATTTGCCAAAAAGACCACGGTAGCAGAGCTTATTGCTTTTTTCTCCACTCCTAACACTGCTGAGGTATATCAGACTGTTAGAGAGTGTATAAATGCACATTGGCACAAAGCAGGCTGCAGCCAAATAATAAGACACACCAAGTAGTAGCCCGCTCGTGGATTTTCTAGCATGTGAGCATAGGCAGCCTACCATAAACATATACTGCCTTTTACCAACTTAATTTCTTTAATGGAAACGTGTCACTACTATGTATTGTATGATACTACACTTTCAAACAATACTATTTTCCAGTTTCCACATCTCTACTTACTAGTCCTGCATGAAACTCCTTCTAAAGCAGTCCTTCAGTGCACCTCTGCCTACAGGTTCTCACTAACCATTTCGCTTAGATGAAAACAACGGATCAGTGTAGATAGTACTTAAGAAAACACAACCCTTCCTTTTTTTTCCTTCCCATCCTCTTGCTGTTCATACCTATTGAAAACAAAGTCTTTTGTAACAAATCGAGGTTAACAAGTCAAATTTCTTTACCTAGATGAGGGTCCCAGAAGACCTGATAAATATTCCATGATTATGCAGTCCATGGTGCAAGCAGTACCCACATACCCAAGTCCAGGAAGGAAGTTTGAAGAACAAAGCTAAAACGTTATTATTTCGTTTGACACTCATTTTTACAGAATCAATAGAAAGTGGATATTACCACTGGAAAGTCACACTCCAATGGTAAATTAAGCAACACACAGTAAGTCATTAACAATGGCTACAAACAGCTCGTTGTTCTACTACATTTGATCACAGAAGGCATTCACAATAATCTGGTCATATTTAATTTTCCCCTCCCTCACAACACAGAGCCATGGCAGTGAATTACCCCATCAGTAGACAATTATGCTAACTGCTACAGTAGAGGTAAGAGTTTGGTCTACTTGGCGCAAAAATCTCTGAAGAAAGAAGACCCCTGTTTAAAGAGTGGTTGTGGTTTTCTTTGATTTGCTGAACTGAAACTATACTATCAGGAAAATTCATCAGTAACCTAATGGCAGTCTGAACAGGAATTACAGGAGATATTTTCCAGTTTTCCATTTTGACAGAGACCTGTGAAATTCTTCAAAAACTTCCACTTGCCACACACTTCTGAGCAGGTTTCATATCACTGACAGTATTTTGCACTACAATGTCCTGCTTAAGTTTCCATTCCAAATTGAAGCCAATTTTGTTTGGGCTCTACCAGTCAGCACTCTGCTTCATGCTCAGCAGAAAATAACCAAGGTGATCTGCTGATGTAGACCATGACCCTTGGTCATGTTCAAGCATCCAGTTGAAGGAACACCCAGGAGTGTCAAAAGAGAAGCTTCTCTTGAGCAGACAGAAGACAATACCCACATGGCATCAAGCTAAATATATCAGAGTCTCTTAATGCCTCACTGGCCACTATCATGACCCTTTCCCTTCAATCTTCAGCTCACAAGCACTCAAGACTGCTGAAATACCTCTTCCTGGTCGCTGCCTGCTATTGAAGACATTTCTGCCACAGATCTGTAATAGCTCCTCTCCAACTGACTTGCAGCCTGAAGCCAAGACATGCTCCTCTTCTTGCTACAGAGGGTCTTGATTACTTTGGCCAAGGAGGCTTGCTTTACCCATAAGTAAAAAATCTCCACAACCTACAGTGCTCATCTGAATTCAGGCCAGGGCAAGGAAACACACAAAGGAAGCAGCAGCTGATCTGTCACTAGAGACAATGAAGTTAACAGGCACACATAAAAAAAGAAGCTGCAGAAATTAAAAACAAAGTCATGATCTATCCACATATACTAATGGGTAGCCTTCTGGTTTGATCTTATCAGTGGACTCACTGTCTAATCCTGACAAACTGACAATCTCGGGATTCACCAGTCTTGTTCCCCTTGTCTCATTTCTGTACTGTTTCTCACCATCTTCTTCCCCTGACTGCCTTGTAAACAATCCTTTGCCTCAAGGAGTGGTAAAGCCCTTCATCCTTCATCATCAGAGGTTTATTAGTCCGCTCCAAGGTGATAAAGTCTCTGATTACAGACCACAAGACACATTTTGCTCAGTCACCGAAACTAGACAGTCTTGCTGTGGCTCCCACTCATTGGTATTATAGCTAAAGACAACTGCCAAAACATAGGAATTCTGCCATCTTTTACGTAAGTCCAATTAGTCTGCCAATGTCCACAAAGGACTAGCACAGCACAAGCTGAATGGCAAGAATAGGAGGAAAGGTCTTTTCCCTCTTGGCAGCAATGACATATTTTATCAGTTCATACTGTACATGAACCCGCACGTCACAGTGAGCCTCCCAATCCACAATAATCTTCTTCTAAAAACCTCATGTAGTGCTCAGGTGTCTATATCCTCTGTCACATGGTCCTTGCTCAAGAGCAACAATGATAGTAGTTAATCATTGAGAAGAGACAAATCCACAAGACTTCTGTACTTTCACCTATGTAACGTATGTGCACTTTCTCTTCTTTCTTTCTTCCGCTTTCTACTTCACACACAACTGTGTTTTCACCTTTTCCCTTCTTCACTATTTTTCAAGAATTGCCTAACCATTTTCCCTAACTGAGTGCCAGAAGCGACTCAGCAAGTCCCTTGAAGACATAACTGAGCTAACTTTACAAGTTATTAGCATTGAGACCTGACTTCTCCCTCTACAACATGGTACAGTAACACAAGCACTAACACAGACCCTTCATTCAAAGATTTTGCCCTCGCTCTTGCTCATGGCTTGTCATGCAAGTCTAAGCAACAGGCCCAAAGCCTGTGCTGTGAACAGCTGACATGTAAGCAATGCTCATGTTACCCCACTTACCCACTGGCTTTAGAAAGTGACAGCACATTACTCTCCACACACTAGCTCTTCACAGATGATTAAGTAGCCTGGCACTCGAATTCAGGCTGTCTCTTCCTACTGAAGAGCTACCGATCAGGCTAGATGACATCTTAATCTCGACTAAATGACGGTCACTGATAAACCTCAGGACAATATTTATATTTAAATTTAATTGTCTCCAACTGAGCTCCTACTGACTGAAGACCTCCTGTTCTGTCCAGCAGGCCCGTCATGAGAATTATCAAGTAACACTGCTATGCAAACATGGTGTTTGCTTACAGCATGTTGCGTAGTCTGTTTTAACACAAGACATTTCCAACAAATTTGTAAACTCTTTTGGTAATTTACATTAATGCTCTTCTAGGGAATAAAAATTGTAAAGATAAAAGCAAACCAAACAACACAATAAAAAGAGGGTCTCAAGACTCCTCTCCCATCCTGCATTAACATTTCTATAATCCTTCCTACATAACAAGCCTTGCAAAGGGATGATAGGTGAAACTGACAGAAAACACAGAGGAGAGGATCAGGACAGGCAGGTCAGTAAGGGAAAGGTGGTCTAAACATAGCCTACCCTCACAAAACAACAAGCAACAGCTTTCCTGGTTTTTGTTATTAAAGCAAACTTTCATTTATATTTGTGTTATATATAGCAAACTTCAGAAGAGCAATAGGAAAAAACCAAAGTTAAAAGGACTGCACAGTTCCACTTTTTATTGACTTTTAAAGGAGTCAAGTTTTAATACAGCAGACGGTTTTAACACAATAAACAGAGTACTCCTAGCAATAAACCAGACTAGATGGAAGAGTAAGACATGTTAAATTTAGATGTAACCAATTCGGAGACACTCAGCAGCATGAGAAAGGTGCAATCAAACCACCTTTTAATCACAGATGGAGTGACTACAAGGCTTTTCAGTAAAATCCTAGATGCTATGGACCTTGCTGTCCCACAAGCATACAAGCACGCTTAAATCCTGTGGCTGGATTAGGCCGAGCATGGGAACAGACATTCAAAGAACAAGTTCCACACCGTGGCAGAGCTGTTGGTGTCCGACTGCTCAGATATTCAGGTTGCACTTCCCAAACCATAAAAATATGTACTTCTGCAGTACACCCATCATTTCACCTGCAGTGAACCAGCTCCCTCTGTGCTGCAGCATGCTCACCTTGTTGTAGAACTCCTGTTCCCTGGGGCCTCGAGGTGGTGGCTGCAACTGCTTCAGGACAGTCCCATCTGGATGCTGCAGTATACCTAGAAAAGAAAACAGAGTCCTGAAGGAGATGCTTAAGAGATACAGCTTTTTTGCTTTTGATTTCATTTTCAGAAATAGCAAACACACTAGCACAGTGGAGTCAAAAGTAGCAGTTCCTACATAAACCCCCGTAGCAAAGGTTTGCTTGTATTCCTCCCCTCCTAGTCGTCAGATGATTTCATGAGTCACACAATAATGAGATCTGACATCAAAAGTTACACCCAAAAAACCCCATTTGATCAACTAACGAAGATTACATAGATAATATCTTTTCAAATAATGGATAAGCTGTTTTTTCAATGGTGCCAAGAAGCTAAAGGAGTTAGTATCAAGTCTAATGAATTTCTCACTAGCTAAAACAAATGTTCTGTGAATATATTTCTATACTACTATATATAGTATATATATAATAGTATATAGTATAATATTATATATCTTATATTAGCCTCTGTCTATACTTCTGGGGGCTGTCATGATATCAAGCCCCAGACTGCTGAGGCTCCAAAGGAAGTCGAGGCAAGAGAGGAGCCTGCCTTGGTTAATGAGGACTGGGTTAGGGGTAAGTTGAGCAAACTGGATGTACACAAATCCATGGCCCTGATGGGATGCACCCGTGTGTACTAAGGGAGACGGCAGAAGCCATTGCTAAGCCACTCTCCATCATCTTTTCTAAGTCCTGGGGATCAGGAGAGGTGTCACTACAATCTTCAAAAAGGGTAAGGAGGAGGACCCAGGTAACTATAGACAGGTCAACCTCACCTCCAACCCAAGAAAGGTAATGGAACAATTTGTTCTAGAGGCTGTCTCCAGGCACATCAAGGACAGGAGAGTTGTTAGGGACAGTCAGCATGGCTTCAGCAAGGGAAGTCATGCTTGACCAACCTGATAGCCTTTTATGAGGGAATAACCAGGTGGATAGATGATGGCAGAGTGGTGGATGTGGTCTGTCTTGACTTCAATAAAGACACAGTCTCACATAGCATCCTCACAGCCAAACTGAGGCAGTATGGTCTAGATGATCAGGTAGTGAGGTGGATCATGAACTGGCTGCAGGACAGAAGCCAGAGAGTAGTGGTCAATGGGACAGAGTCTAGCTGGAGGCCTGTATCTAGTGGAGTCCCCAAAGGGTCGATACTGGGACCAGTACTATTCAATCTACTCATTAATGACTTGGATGAGGGGTTAGAGAACACTCTCAGCAAATTTGCCAATGACACAAGGCTGGGAGGTGTGGCCAACACCCCAGCAGACTGTGCTGCCATTCAGGGGAACCTGGACAGGGAGAAATTTAATGAACAAGGGCAAATGTAGAGTCTGGCATCTGGGCAAGAACAACCCCAGGTACCAGCATAGGTTGGGGACTGACCTGCTGGAGAGCAGTGTAGGAGAAAGGGACCTGGGGGTCCTGGTGGCCAGCAGGATGAACATGAGCCAGCAAAGGGCCCTCGTAGCCAAGAGGGCCAACAGCATCCTGGGGTGGTTAGCAGATCGAGAGAGGTTCTTCTCCCCCTCTACTCTGCCCTGGTGAGACGGCATCTGGAGTATCGTGTCCAGTTCTGGGCCCCTCAGTTCAAGGACACGGAGCTGCTTGAGGGAGTCCAGCGCAGAGCAACAAAGATGAAGGAAGTAGAACACCTCCCTTATGAGGAGAGGCTGAGGGAGCTGGGTCTCTTAAGCTTGGAGGAGACTGAAGGGTCGCCTCATTAATGTCTATAAATATGTGAAGGGTGGGTGTCAGGAGGATGGAGCTCTTCTCAAGGTCATCTAGTGATAGAACAAGGGGCAATGGGTGCAAGTTGGAACATAGGAGGTTCCACATAAATATCAGAAGGAACTTCTTCCCAGTGAGGGTGATGGAGCACTGGAACAGGCTGCCCAGGAGGGTTTTGGAGTCTCCTTCTCTGGAGACATTTAAAACCCACCTGGATACATTCCTATGCAACTTGGTCTAGGTGATCCTGCTGTGGCAGGGGGATTGGACTAGATGATCTTTTGATGTCCTTTCCAGTCTCTGATGTTCTGTGATTCTGTGAATAGCATCTGCCTGTCAGGACATAGTGGTTTGGCACTGGAACAGGCTGCTCACAGAAGTGGTAGAGTCATCATCCCTGAAGGTCTTTAAGAACTAAGTAGCTCCAGCACTTGAGGCCATGGTCTAGGGGTCAGGGATATGCTGGGATGAGGGCTGGGCTTGATCTTGGAGGTCCTTTCCAGCCAGGATGATTCTATGACAGATTGCCCAGCAACTCTTTAGGAAGAATCTTTGAGGGGCATTTCTGACTTTAGAAGGTCAATACAAGCATTTCCTTGGAGACCTGAGAGCCAAGTCCTCTACCTGTGGACAGGGCTCCTGACCCACTCATGGATGCTTTAAATCCTTCAGTGTCCTACTGAATTAAAAATTAACTCCTGCTAACAACTCCCTGGGCTGCTCACAGTGTTTACACAGCTCCTGTCTTTCTCTAGAAGCTGCTAAATTTGTTCTCTGTCCAAACCCCACCTATCAGACAAGACCAGCTGTGCTGGTCCAGCCCAAGGGCCAACTTCTCCATTCAGCTGAGGAGGGTAACACGATGTCACAAACCGGAAGCTGGTAACTACTCCCAGTTCTGCAGACTCCCTGCTCCACCAAAACCACAACCTGCTTCCCCCCATGGCCAGCTCTGTCTGCAGCACTTCTGATTTCTTTCCCTCCTTTCCCCTCAGTAAACAACCAAAGGCTACTTGTTCCCCACTCATCACCCACAAGAGGAACCCAGTCCCCAAGCGAGACAGGAGCTGCAGCCCTTTCTCAGACTAAACCCCAGCAGCAGAGTTAAAAGGGGAAGGCGGCTGCGTGTGGCACACAGTACCCTTCGAGCTGCGTCTCACCCCACACAACCATTCCGAGTCGGGCTGTCTCTGTCACCGAGATGGAATCAGCCGGGTAGGACCCTCATCGGCTCGTGGGGCTACCCCGCCCTCTGCTGGGGAGCCGCGACAGTGCAGTAACAACTGCCTCAGCAGCACCCTCGGCTGGAACACACTGCTTCCTCGTCTCCTAAAGCCCAAAAGACGATGCTCCCCTCTCACAAAGCTTGATTTAGGACCCACAGGCTTTTTTCCTCTTCACTGACCAGCACAGTGAGGATCAAAACCACACTTAGATCAGAGAAGACCTTTAAACCAAGACCAACAGTAAACAGTACTAAGTAGTTAAGGAAACCAAGACACTCCTCTGTCCACCCCACACACCATCCACACCCCTACTCCAGGCAGTGTGAAACAACTTTCCATGACAGCTCTGCTATAACCTCATGCCCACCTGACACTGCAAGGGAAGGAAATGAAGCCACAGGACCCTACAGGGTGATGGATTTAATCCAAATGCACAGTGCTTGAAACCAGTGGAGCTCATCTTCTCTTGGATCCAGTTGTGCAACAGCAACATGTGTCATCACCTCTCCCCGCACTGCCAAGCTCACTGACTCTGCACCAAGCAGCACAGCGAGGCCTAAGCACACTCGGAGGAAGGCAGATGCAGCTGCCAGCCAGTGCAGTTAAATACTGACCCACGAGTTGTAACCAAAACTTTAATCCCAAGGATCTCACAAAAGACATTTTACAAGTGACATGAAAATTCTTGTACAGTAAAGAAATGTTTAATTCATTATTTTCTGTTTACAATGTACCATGGCACACGCGACACACCCACTCCAGTTGTCAGTTCACTGCGTATTTGGTCTGTTCAGAGGTTCTGGAATAGATGGTCAATCATCACTCATCTATTGAAGAAGTACTCTAGTCACACGAAGTACAAAATTAACTGACCCTACGGCTACAAACACTGGTATTTCACATAATGTAAAGTAGCTCAGTTCCAGGTAACGGAAGTCAGAACTAAAGCTCTGGAGAAAACTGCAGCTCAGTCATTCCTTTCACACACCACTGGCTCGATGGTCCTGACTGTTCCCACTCACTGCCCTCCAGAGCAGCCCCATTCAGTTCTGCACCATAGAGCAGCGGCCAGGCTTCCACAACAAACCCATCTTCATCGCCGAGCCCCAGCACCACATGCCCCATCATGGCAAAGACCAGACACGTTCTGCTATCTACACAAGACAAACCGCTTCTCACTCGACACAAACACAACGGGCTGTGCAATGGTACATTGTAAAGCGATGAGTACAAATTGTATGATCTGCTCAGAACCATATACAGATTCACATCTTTACATCTGCCACCTGTTACAAGATACAAGGAACAAAGCAAGTTCAACAGCTAAAACATTTTAAAAATGCACCAAAGCTTTTATGAAGTTTCAAAACAAAACAATGTTCTGTACATACTCCTCCTGTCCTCAGTGATCTAACAGCTTCCTGTACACAGCTCCTTCTCACAGTCTTACTTCCTCTCATTTGACCTGGAACGACTGAAGGAGATAAAGACATGATGGTTACCCAGGTGTGAAAAGCAGATTTGGCTTCAAACCCCTTCAAACTGACTTTTAAAATAGTTACTGTAATAAAAGGACTTAATTAGGTGAATCATCTCCCCAGATAACAGAGATGATCACCCAGAAAAAGCATCTCCAGGATCACCAAGATGTGAAATAAATCATTTTCATCAATCTACTCAACCACGACCAAAACAACCAGAGCTTCATCCTACCTGCGAGACCTCGAAAAGGAACGAGAAGGCTTGTGATTCCTCTCCCGTGAGAGTGATCTCTCTCTTCTTCTGTCTCTGGAGAGGGACCTGTTGAAAACAACAATGCAAGATGATTCCAGTACCTGAGCAGAGCTGAACTAAGTTACTAGGCTGGCAGGAGAGCTTCCTTCCGGAAGGGTTTTTTAATTGGGAACCCATTCAGAGGTTATGCTATTAGTTTTCCCTTCAAGCAAGTTTAATCAGCTTGAGCCACACACCACAGCTTCACTTTGGCTCTGAACTCCTCCACAGGAGATTAAATCCACTCACATCTGCCTGCAAGTGGTGGCACCTCAGCTAACATGAGACGTCCACAGACACAACACCCTATGCTACAGTAGCCTAACAATCCCATACAAACTTCCTGAACACCAGAGTGCCACCGCACTGCAACAGCAACACAAGCTCCCCGTGCTCCTTATCCCCTGTGGCTCAGTACCTGGAGGAGATAACACAACCTGTGGGACAAAGCAGTACAGAAGCCAATTCCTTCTATCTCAGCATTGTGGAAACTCTGGAATCTCCAGTGGCTGTGGAAATGAACTCCAGGCAAGCAACATGACAAAGGTAAATACCCCATGGGCTGCCCTGGAGCCTCTTCATGTTCCTCACCCAAAATTAAACTGGTTTGGGTTGTTTCTCTGCAATCCCCAGGCCAAAGGGTTCATGCTGTGATTATGTGACACATACCTGCTGCGGCTCCGAGAAAAGCTTCTCCTTCGTGGAGATCTAGAACCAGAAAAATAAACGTGAGGCTTCTGACCAATTCTTGGGAGCATTAATGGGGTTGAGGCATTTTCCAACTTGTCAAACTCACTGTTGGGCCCAGGGAACGTGCCAAGAAAAACTGGCATCCATCATCCAGTCAAAGGCATGGGAAAGATTAGGCAGTAAAACCAAAGCTCAGTGTGAACAGCACGTTTCCAACCATGAATTCCCTTTAAACTAAAGAATGCTTCAACAGCAGACTTGTCCAATGCAATACTTTTCCATTTCAACTACAATAAACACTGCCCAAGACCATCACACCAAAGTCCCACAAGTGGTTCCAAAAAAGAAACCAAAAAATAAAAAGAGACTTATATTAATAAAAAAATAGCACAGACCAAATGTTTTGGAACCCATGCAAAGCCAAAAAGATCCAGAACAAGACATCAAAAGAGATACCACGTGGAAAAAACTAAAAACGTGAGAATGCGCTCAAAGTGTCAATATCGATGCCATTCAGTGCTACATTTGAACTGCATTTGCTGTGGTTGTCATTTTTTAATGCCATAAGAGTGTGGTTTAGACTTATTTTCTTTTTTAAATAACCAAAAAATAAATCAAACTATAACTTTAGCTTGGCCCAGTTCATCCCAAAAACTGTTTTTCCTTGTAAAGGTTTGAAAACTGTTAGTATTTAAAAAAAAAAACCATTTAAAGGTGATCGGATTTGATTTGTATTGTAGCGGGTTTTTTTCTGGCAAGGAAAAAAGCTTGAGTTGGTTAGAGCTTTATTAACAATTTAGTTTGGCATCTCACATGCAAATCTACCGGTTTCTTGAACATTACTCACAGTGTAAGAGCTTCCGTATCACCCTTAAAAGTTTTCTCAAGCAACATAGGTACGTTACCACTCAATTATGCACAGCCAGCCTTTGATTGAGAAAAGTAATTACTAATAAGCCGCTTACTCCTTATTTTTAACCAGCAGTAAACTGTATAAGCAGGAAAAACTTACTAGTTTTTGGTTTCAACAAGCTAGAAATGGTGAGGTGAGGCTGCCGGACTGACTGCCAAGAAGAATTTGCTGAAAAGGTTTTGCCAGATGTTGCGTTGTATTTAGTTGGTTGGCGGAGGGGGTGTTGTGGATTTTTCCTGCTTTTTTGTTAGCCGAAGGCTGCTGCTGTAGTTGTTGTGAAGACATTTGGTAAATAAACAGCTGAGCTGATTGGCCGGGAATGTGTGGGCGGTCGAGGTGGCTGCTGCCGATTTGGTTAAGGTTGGAGAGAAGGCTGAGAGAAAACAGCATGCTCGGGAACCAAAGGGCGGTGCAACCTGACGACTGGCCATGCCTGGGTCATGTGAAACGACACCAGCCAAGCTGAATGGGGCGCGCTGGTCACATGACGCTGAAAGGGCTAGTTGACTGGCTAATGCAGACTCAGAGGGTGGTGAGAAGAGACATGATGGTGACTCTGTAACGGGTTCATTTTTATTAATAGATGGACCAAAAAAAGCATAAAAAAAATGAAAAAAACAAGCCATCAGTACAACCATCTATTAGCTAACAAATACTCCTAACGTGTTTATCAACAGCGAAAGGGTAAAGCTCGAACCCCTGACTCGGGAGGCCTTCACTCACCTGCAACAGGTAAACTCAGTCCTGCAAAAACCAACTTGTGGACTTAAAGCACCAGACAAGCTAGTCTGGGTCTGAGAACCTGTTGGTTCCCAAAAATGCTGCTAATATTTTAGAGCTGGGTTTGCAATCCTTGAGTGACTCCCTGGTCACACAATGTTTTAATTCTAAACTAGCACTCCAAGTGTCAAGATTCTAGATGTTTAGAGCAACTGTTACTAGATCTATTATTAAACAGCTGCCTACTAGGTATTTACATCGTGCAAACAAAGTGGAGAAACATCTGTATGGAAATGCTAAGCTGCTGTATGTCATGTTTTGCCATTATGGAATAAAGGAAAGGAACAGCCTACGTTGAAGTATGGGGAAGAGAGGGAGAGTGTGACTAGAAGATGAGCAGATTTTAGGAGGAACAAGGATAAGTCCAGGACAGAGGGCACTGACTACCAACTTGCACAGTGACCTAAGGACAAAAGCCAACATTCAACACAACTTAAGTTCACCTTGATTTTGTGGGGTTTTGTCTTCCCTTTTTTCTGTTTTAAAGCATTTGCCATCTCCAAATTGTCATCAGATAGATGAATGTTATCGATCAACATGCTTTTAAAAAGCCTGCTTCTAGGATGCTACGTGGTAACTGCGCCAACACTCTACAAGTGTATGTTGCCCTAGGGTACCTGCGGCGAGGAGGAGGACTTCTCCTGCGATAGTCATCTCGAGGACGCCTGCCCCAGGATGGAGGTGGCCCGCGGTTCCGACTCCGTTTCTCACCATTCGAGAGCTCCACCCTGACTCGACACCCACAGAGGGTTCTGGGGGGGAAAAAAATTTGACCCTAGTTAGTACTTTCAGTGCAACAGAAAACCTATGGAATCCAGAGGAGGAAAACGCACACACAACCAAGAAGGTCCTGCCTGTACCCATTAGTTCAAGTTCAGTGTTAAAGGGAGCAGAGAGCAACCCAAGGAGCTACTCTCTGAGCAGTTTTACCTCTTTGCATTGAACTTGTGCAGTCCAAGAGGTCCAAATCATCTCTAACTTGAGACTTCAACTTTAAACGGGGATGGTTCATTTTACTTTTTGGAACTGGGACTCTCAGACACAACTTGGACCCCCTGCTATTCCTGCACTATTGAGATCTACCCTTCTATTGCCATTACCTACTGCACAAGAATGTGTCACATCACTGGGTTTGCCAGAAGCTTCCCAACTTAAACTGTATCACAACCCACAGTTCCTCTTATTTTCACAGAGCCAAACACACAAGCAGCACATTTTTACCTTCCATCTAGTTCTCTTACTGCATCAGCTGCATCTCGTGGATCTTCAAATTCCACAAAGGCAAATCCAGGAGGGTTTCTTGCCACCCATACGCTTCGCAGTGGTCCATAGTAGCCAAAAGCTCGCTCTAGTTCCGTTTTGTTGCCATTGTTTCCAAGGTTACCCACATAAACCTTGCAGTCCAGCGGACAAGAGTCACGATGCATTGCTAGGATAAAATAAAAGTTCAAGTGTATTTAGCATCCAGTAGGTGTTTATCCACTTCAAGGGGAAGTAACTGTTAATTGCTTTTCCCAGAACCTTCAAGTGATATGGTATGATAAAAACACTAAACTATGTGGAAGGGGGGAAGGGGGGAATGGGGAGTTCGAAGTTTTTTAAACCAAAACAAAAAAGTTAGCTGCTAGAACAGGGATTAAAATCCACTGCGTCGAGGAATTCCGTTTATTTTCAAGAACCCAAAAAGTGGAGGAGAGAAAGCGGAAACGCTTTGCACCTCCTCTCTTGGGCCACGGCGAGGGCCGGGCCTGCAAGGGGAGCTCCCTGCTGACGGGCTCCATTGTTCTCAGCGCGGGATTTGGGGGAAGCTGCACACGCTGGGATGGAGAGAACCAGCGCCATCTCCGGCAGAGCCCACACCGGGGAATCCCACCGGAACGTTCCCTCAGTGAGGCCCCAGTGCTGCCCAGGTACAGGCGGGAAATGCCCCTGCGGCATCTCCGGCCCCGCTGCCCCACGCCTCACCGGCCACGGGCAAGACGCAGCAAGTGGGCTCCTCCAAGACCACTCAGGGCCCATCCACCTTCTCCCTGCGCGGCTCCACTCAGCGCAACGGCCCCGCGGCCCAGCGCTACAAAATGGCGGCCGCTCTTTGTTTGCCGCCGCCGGGCCCCGCCGCTTCCATCCGCCCTGTCGGGCACCGAGCCCGCGGAAACCGCGTCCCCCCGCACCTGCTCTCCGAGGTGACGGTCCTCACCGATGCCTAGAGGGAGGGTGCGCGAAGGGAGCCCGCGCTAAGTTCGTAGCCGACTGGACCCCTCCACGAGACTCCCGCTCTCCCTTTCCTCACTGGACAAAATGGCGGCTGCCGCCGACCCCGCCCGCCCTTATATCTGAAGAGAGCGTGCCCATGTGACGCCACGCGACAGCAAATCAGATGGCTCCTTTCGGTTGATTGACAGCTCTCTCTGTCCCGTCCCTAAACGGCGGCGCGCGCGGGCGGGCGCCTCCTTAGAGGTTGCGGCGGAAGCGTTGAGGCGGTTCCTAGGGTCGGGAGCCCCCCGGGGATCCCCACCCGCCCCAAGTTTCTGCTCAGAAACTGCTGCTTGGGCATTGTGGGGGGTGTTTTGCCGGCTAAAAGGAAAACAAAGGTTGGTTCTTTCTTGCTGTGCCTCTCGGAGCTGCTCAGGCCGTGGTTCACGCATCCCTCCCCCACTTCCTGAGGGGTTTCAGGGGCAGTCCCCCCAGAGAAGTTAATTAAATGTGGTTTTAACCCAGAAGTCTTGATTGCTTTTATTTCTGGCCTTCCACCTCCTGAGGGAGGTACTGAACTGCAGAACTGTAGTTGCAGAGGGTCAAGGGGTGTAGATGGGATTTGCTGAGTGCTGGTTCCTTTAAGCTAAAACCCCTTGATCCTCAGGGGATGCCTTAGATAACAAACCCCTCATTTGGGTTGTGTTGTGAGAAATCTGCACAGGGCTGTTGCAAAAACCCTCTCAGAATAATGGAATCATAGAATGGCTGGGATTTGAAAGGAGCTTAAAGATCATCCAACCCCCCTGGCACAGGCAGTGACAACTTCACTAGAGCAGGTTACTCAGGACTCCAGCCAACCTGGCCTTCAACACTGCCTGGGATGGGGCAGCCACAACTTCCTTGGACAACCTGTTCCAGCATCTCAGCACCCTCACAGAAAGAATTTGTTCTTCATGTCCAACCTCAATCTCCCCTCTTCAAGTCTGAAACCCTTTCCTCTTGTCCTCTCGCTACCACCCGTGTGAAAAGCCCTCTCCCAGCTTTCTTGTAGCCCTGTTTGGATACTGGAAAGCTGCTAGAAGGTCACCTGGGAGAGGAGACTCCTCCAGGCTGAACAACCCCAGCTTGCTAAGCCTGTCCTCATAGGAGAGGTGCTCCAGGCCTCTGATCATTTGAGCTGTTCTTCTCTGGACACCTTCCAGGAGCTGTCTGTCCTTCTGATGTTGGGGACTCCAGAACTGGACCCAGTACTGCAGGTGGGGTCTCACCAGTGCAGACTAGAAGTGGAGAACCACCTCCCTTGACCCAGTGTCCCTGCTTCTTTTGCTGCAGCCCAGGACATGGTTGGCTCTCTGGGCTGCCAGCGCACATTGATGGCTCCTGGGAAACTTCTGCTCCACCACGACCTCCAAGTCCTTCTCCTCAGAGCTGTCCTCAATCCTTTCTCCTCCCAATCTGTATTCGTGCATGGGATTGCCTCAACCCAGGTGCAGACCCTTGCCTTTGTTGAACTCTATGCAGTTTGCACAGCCCACTTCTCAAGCCTGTCAAGGCCCCTCTGGATGGACTCCCCTCCAGCCTGTTGACTTCACCACATAGGTTGGTGTCATCAGCAGACTGACTGAGGGCACACTCAATTCCACTGTCCATGTCCCCAGCAAAGATGTTAAACAGAACTGGTTTGAGTACCAACTCTTGAGGAACAGCCCTTGTCGCACCTCTCCCTTTGGACACTGAGCTTCATACCCAAACCTTTTTGCCTTGGGCCAGAGAAGACAACTTTATGCTGTACAAGTGTGGTTAATTATGTTTGGGTAATATCCCATGGGTAGTATCCTATGGGATAAGGTGTTCTGAGTACAAACACATACATGTGTCCTGTGTTTTTAAAGCATGAGTTGTGCAGATGATGGGGCATCCTCCACTCACTAGGATTGTACCGACATGCAAACTCCACAATACTAGAGTTGCAGACAAGCAGCTGGCTGGATTCATTAGTTTTCCTAAATCTTTTGCAGCATCCCTCATTAATTTTAAGAGCCTCTTCTTAAGGGTCAAAGCCGCCCAGAAAAGCAACAAGGAACTGGACATCAGTGACACTCTGAAGTATCATTATGGTGTGTGCAGTTATGTGACTGTTACCTGCCTTTAATTAATGAAGGCATCGTAATCTAAATTAGTTGATGGCTGATTTCCTGGCCACACAAGCAAAGGAAATAACAAGGAGCTTTCTCAGGGCTGTTCAGCTACTCCACTTTATCACTTCTTGGAGATGGTGATTTCCCAATCCCTTCCTGGTTCCCATTTGGCTTGATAACTGGAGCTGGATTCATGTCACACGACATCTGAAACACGATTCAAGCCTGGCAATCACGGGTATTTAAGAAACAAAAACACCCCAAACATTAGATAGACAGCAACTTGGACAATGTTGTTGAGCAGGACTGCCCAGGGACACAGTACCTGCTCAGTCTGGAGAAGAGAAGGCTGAAGGGGAGACCTCACTGCTCTCTACAGCTACCTGAAGGGAGGTTGCAGTGAGGTGGGGGTTGGCCTCTTCTCCCTAGGGACTGGCGATAGGACCAGAGGAAATGGGGTCAGGTTGTGCCAGGGGAGGGTCAGGTTGGGTCTTAGGAAAAACTTCTTCCCAGCAAGAGTGGAGAGGCCATGGAGCAGGCTTCCCAGAAGAGAGTGTGGAGGCACCATCCCTGGAGGGGTTCAACAACTGGGCAGCCAGTGCTTGGGGGTTGTAGGATGGGCAGTTGGACTGGATGATCTTGAAGATCTTTTCCAGTCTCAACGATTTGATGATTCTATACCTGCTCTGTACAAGGCACTGACATGGACTCAGGCCCATCACCACGCTTTACAAGTCACACACTGTACAAACCACATCATCCACCTGTAATCCATTTCCAGTTTCCTTCTGGCATTATGAAGAAACTAAAGGTGACACATAACCATCGAGGAAGGCAGAGGTCAGGATGAGGCAGCTGTTTTCAGCCCAACCAGAACCTATTTCACAGTTTTAGGCTTTAGCACTGCAAAAGCCCAAAGGTCAGCGTTTTGATTGTCATCCCAAATGTGATACCCTGACCCAGAGCTGTAGGTCTCTACAGGCAGACGCAGGCTGGGTTGCATGATGCTACTGCCTTCATTATTCCAAGTTTATGAGATAATAATCCTTTCTTGCTTTCATAGTAAGAAAGTGCCACTCGTGTCCTGTATTTATGAGGTGTTCCAAGCTTTTACTTTAGTTGGATCTTCCAGGAAAGGAAAGCGAGAACACTGACCTTACAGACAATACTTTAAATGGGTGGAGTGGATGGAAAAGGCATCTAAAAGCTGCACAGTGGAGCACAGTGATCTGTGGAACTAGAACCCATCAGCACATTGACATGAAGTTCAAGCTCCTATTATTGTTTCTGAGATCTAACTCTCACATAAGAAAAGGAGTGATTCTAGCTTTTATGGGGTAGAAGATACCTCAACTGTATGACCCAAATTTAAGGCGTATTATGTGAGACACACAACATTTAGAATCATAGAATCATTAAGAACATTCAGTTGGAAGAGTCTGAAGATCAACCAGTCCAACCACCAACTCAGCCCCACCCTGCCCACTAAACCCCGTTTGCAAGCACCAGATCTGCAAGTGCCAGGGCCGTAAAAATGCTCAGAGGGCTGGACCCCTCTCCGATGGGGACAGGCTGAGAGAGTTGGGGTTGTTCAGCCTGAGGAGACTCCAAGGGGATCTTAGAGTGACCTTCCCTGAAAGAGGCCATAAGAAGGTTGGGGAAGACTGTTCCCAATGGCAGGGAATGATAGGACGAGGGATCATGGTTTGAAGCTGGAAAAAGGCAGAGTGAGGCTGGACAGGAGGAAAAAGATCTGGAATCTGAGGGTTGGGGATCCCTGGAACAGGCTGCCCAGAGAGGCGGTGGAGGCCCATTCCCTGGAGCCATTCAAGGTCAGGGTGGCTGGGGCTCTGGGCAATCTGGTCTGGTGAGTGCTGGCTCTACTTGGTGTAGGGGTAGTTGGACTGGATGCCCTTTGGAGGTCCCTTCCAACCCAACACATTCTATGATTTTATGATTTTTGAACCCCTCTAGGGATGGTGACTCCCCTGCTCCCTGAACTGGCAGCAATAGGATCTCTTAGCGTTGCTCCTCAAGCAAAACCAGACATTAGCAAAAACATTCATTTACTGGTGAGATTCTATCCACAGGAAGGTCATTTGCTAGGAAAGGTCACTACTACCCAAACACAACAGGAACTAGTCTAAGGGCACTGGCCTTTGCCTGTCCCATTCCTTATTCACTAGATTTTCAAACATGGAATCATAGAATCAAGGTGCATTTCTACACTGTGAAAGCTTTTAGCTTGTGCCTTAGGCCTCAAGTGAAGGGAAACAACAGACTGGAGTTTATATAGCACAGATCTAAACTTAAGACACTCAGTATCCAGCCAGCACAGGGGCACAGCCGGTACCCAGGACTCAGCACCTGGGCAGCAGTGGGCAAGATGCCTGTTTCCTGGAATGAGTTGTCATTTTGAGACTCTTTGTTCCTCGGCCTTCATCCTCATCTTTTGAGCTGTGAGTCTTCTGCCACTCCTGGGTCCCACCTCCTGCATCTTCAACACCTGAAGGCTGGGTGCTCACAGCCCCAAGGACCAACCTGACCTGGGAAGGTTCTAAGGATGGGGCTTCTCCTACCTCTCTGGACAACCTGGGGCAGGCTCTCACCACCCTCACCAACCCTAATCCTTCCTTCTCTCCAGTCTGAATCTCCCTCTCCCAGTTTAACCATCACCCTTGTCCTGGCACAGCAGCCCCTGCTCAGCAGTCTGTCCTCCCAGCTTTCTGATTGGCCTCTTGAAGCCCCGAAAGGCTGCACTAAGGTCTCCTTGGAGCTTATCTTCTCCAGCTGAACCTCCCCTAGCTTTCCCAATCTGTTCCACATCAGAGGGTTCTACCCTCAGAGCAGCATCTCTGGGGCCTCCTCTGGCTCCACTCCAACAGCTTCCAGTCCCTACTGTGCTTTGGTCCCTTAAGAAACACTTTCTTGGTCCTTCAGGCATTAGGGACTGTTCACCCCTCTGGCATGAAGCCCCTCTAGTCTGGGGACAAGATAACCGATGCTTCTCAGGTAGCCTCAGGGCTCTCTTGCTTCTGGGGCAGGATTCAGGGCTGCTCAGATGGGCTCAGCACCCTTTGCCCACCTCCCCCAGTCCCAGCAGGCTGTGGGCACCAGATGGCGGCATCTTACCCTGCCAGGGTGGATCCCAGGGAGCTCCCCTCCATGGGAGAGAGGATCCCCCTTCTCCTCTCTGGGCTTTTTTTGTGCTCAGTGGAGCCTCTCAGCATTTTTGCACCACTGTGGAGCTAAGGCTCAGCTCAGAGGGCTCAGTGGGTGTTAGAGAAGCAGCACAAGGGACCCGAGGCTTTGTCTCAGCTTCACCTGAAGCTGTTTTGCACACAGAAAATATTTCATCAAGAGCCTGTTTTGGGAAGGAAAAAGTCAGCCCTGGGCCTGGCTCCAGGGCAGGTTTTGCAGGGCAAAACACTCACCCTTGTGTTCAGACAGAGCTGTGAGTCTCAGGCCCTTCTGTAAATCTGGCTTGAAATCAGAGAATGGAAAATTCAAACCCTGAGCCTGACTCACTGCTCTGCTGCTCCAGTTTTCATCCTTTGGGAGATAGGAGTTCTCCTGCAAAGATGCAGTACAAAGTGCATTAGGGGCCAAGACTGTGAACTGCCTCCATGTTTCTGGACCTTACCCACTCCAAATCCTCTCTGCATTGCACAAGCCTGTCCCCCTAGCCAGAAGGAGGTGACCTAGGAGAGCTGAGAGGGCAAACCTGGAGCCTGCTCTCTAGGATACATAGAATCACAGACTGGTTTGGGTTGGAAGGAACCTCAGAGATCATCCAGTTCCAACCCCCTGCCACAGGCAGGGACACCTCTCACCAGAGCAGAGGTGCTGAGTTTCATCCCCTTGCAGTGGTTACCCAGGCGAAGCTGCTGCTGGCTACTTTGCCATAAGGGGGGCAAAGGGCTGGCCATGGCCCCCAGTTAGTGCCAAGGGTGTGGTGGTGGTGCAAAATATTTGTGGCCTCCGGGTTTGCAGCGAGGTGTCATTTCCTCTCATCTCTCAATCAGGAGAGGGCCAGGAAGGGAGAGCAGCCATTCATTAGCAGCTGCTTCACCAGCAGCTCAGGGGAACTATATTTACCATCCAAGTGTGGTCAAACAGTTTCCTCTCAGCAGGGCGGTGTCTTGCTTTCCACACTGAGCAGTGCAGATGAATTTCAGGCTGTTAGGAAAAAAGAAAAAAAGAAATAAAAACCCAACCCAAAAAGTCAGCTCCTACACAAGAGAAAGTGTTGAAGCCTTCTGGAGCCCCACGCTGCTACTGCTCCTGGTGAATAACAGATCTGTCCACCTCCCTCCAGACAGAGGATCCCTTTGATGCTGTTACAGTCTTTGTTTAATTAAGTTCTCAAATCCCAGGCAAGAGGATCCCCCTCTGCTCTAATAACGAGGCTATTTGCACATTTGCTTTGCTTTCTGCTCCCTCCCCCTCCATCCCTGCTTCCCCCTCCACTGGGCCTCCAGCTTTTTTCTCCTTCCTTTTTCTTTCATGCTCTGCAGCAAACCTTAGTCCCTTCCTCCCCCACCTGGTTCCCTGGGGAGAGGGTTGGGAAGGAAAACAAAGGAATCACTCACTGGGAAACCCTAATTCGCTGAGTCCTCCTCGCTCAATGGCTCCCACTGAAAAAAAGGTGATTGAACAGCAAGTGGAGTCTGACCTTCCCTTGGAGTCAAGTCTGAACCCTTTGATGACTCCAACAGGGCTTGGGGGGAGGCCCTGAGATAACCAGCTCAGCTGGGTTTGCTGGTTACTTCCCTGGCTGAATGGGCTCCCAGTCAGCTCTGTGCTGCTCTTGCAGAGATCAATCTAAAGCAGCTAAGAAATCCCACCTGGTAGTGCTGTTCCTGTAACTTCTCCGTGTGGAATTGGCAGTGTACCCCCTACAGCCAGGAATATTCCCTTCTCTGTGTGCAGCTGTGCCATCAACACCCCTTCTCTTTCCTTTAGAAGTGCTGCAAACCATGGAAATCAGGCCCTGCAAGAGTCTCTGGAGACATCCCAAACCTGACTGGACATGTTTGTGTGGGATCTGCTCCAGGGGATCCTGCTCTAGCAGTGAGGTTGGACTGGATGATCTCCAGAGGTTCCTTCCAACCCCACCAGTTTGGGATTCTATGATTCTCTGCTTCTGTGATCTCTTTTCCCTACCTACCTAACTTCAGCACAGCCCATTCCCACATCAGCCTCTCTGGAAGATGAAGAAAGTCACGTCCAGGGTTGGTTTGACTTCTTCTAAGTCCTTGTGTGTTAAGCAACACCCTGTAGCCATGGCAGAGCGGACTGGCCATGATGGAATGCTTCGAGTGCCCATTCACCCACCTTGCCAGAGGGTCCCTGAGCTGGTGCAGTCACTTGGTTTAATGTGATGTTAGTTCTTCCCATGGAGATGCCAGTACCTGCAGTCAGCGTGAACCTATTAAACAACCAGGAAGCAGAAAGTTCAAGGATGAATTAGACCAGGTGTTCTGGCCATGACTCTGGCCTCTGCTTATTAATCCTTGAAGATGTAACTAAGGAACAGAGCTTTCAAAGGCGAGTAATTCGGTGTAACTGCAGCATAATGGCTGCCCTGGAAACTAAGAAGCAAAGCAGGCCCCTGTTTTAGCAGTGTTTAACAAATGTCACCCTTAATTGGTGCTGCTCTTCAATGAGAGATGCTCTCCTTAACAACTGGGAAGGTTTCTTTGATTGCTGTGCAATCGCTGTCCTGAGGAGGGAATAAAAAGCAATTTACTGTCTGTAGAAGCTGCCAGAACAGATGAGGTGGTGCAAGCACTGTTGTTGGCTGCCTTCACCTGAGACTGGGTTTGATGGCAGACAACTGAGGGGGTAGAGTGGGTCCAGAGAGGGCAACAAGGCTTGTGAAGAGTCTGGAGAACAAGTCCTATGAGGAGCAGCTGAGGGAACTAGTGGGAGCTTAACCTGCAGAAAAGGAGGATGAGAGGAGACCTCCTCACTCTCTACAACTCTCTGAAAGGAGATTGGAGTGAGGAGGGGCTCAGCCTCTTCTCCTTGGTGGGAAGTGATAGGAGCAAAGGAAATGGCTGCAAGCTGCACCAGGGGAGGTTTAGGTTGGACGTTGGGAAGAATTTCTTTACCGAAAGGGTTATCAAACACTGCAACAGGCTGCCCAGGGCAGTGGTGGAGTCCCCATCCCTGAAAGGATTTGAAAAGCAGATGGAAGTAGTGCTGAGGGACAGAGGTTAGTGGTGACAGTGCAGTGCTGGGTCAAAGATTGTTCTTGATGATCTTAAGGTCTCTTCCAACCAAAGATACTCTGTGATTCTGTGAAAGGAATCAGGAGCTTTCCACACTAAATACATTATTTTTCAATCTTTCCAAAGAGTTTCTCCTCAGAGATGAAAAATACAGTCACTTGCTTTCACTTGGAGAAATCATAGAATTATAGACCATCCTGGCTGGAAAGGACCTCCGGGATCATCAAGTCCAGCCCTCAACCCTAACCCCTCGACCATGGCCTCATGTGCACAAGCTACTCAGTTTTTAAACACCTTCAGGGATAGTGACTCCACCACCTCCCTGGGCAGCCTGTTCCAGTGCCCAACCACTGTCTCAGGAAAGAATAGGAACTGCTTTTCTTAAGCAGAGTAGGGCTTCAGTTACTGCTCTGGCCAAACTCAGCGTGTCTGACTTCTGCTGAAATGACCTGGTTAAAGATCATAAAGCAGGTATCAAGCCTCAAACGACACTAGCTCATTGGGTTTGGAATCAGAACCTGGCCTGTTGCCTGACCTACTACTTGCTGTGTTAATGTTTAGTCAGTTGATAAGTCTCCTTATCTCATCAGCTGCCAAGATCTAAACCAACTGTTTGCTATTCAGTCAATGGATTTAAAGGAAATTTATCCTGGACATACAAATCCAGTGGATCTCATTGACCAGCTCCACAGTTTCATCGGTATTGTTGGTTTAGCTTCCTCGTACACAACTTTGATGTCCCATTTGTGGGCCCATGAGGATGGCAGTGGAGGGAGATCTCTGGAGGGGGATCTCTTTTGCAGTCTGGAGACATTTTTCCTGTAGCAAGGGGTTTGAATATCCCTTTCCCATCACCTCAAGGCACAGAAAGGTTGTGTCAGAATAAAAAGTTCTCACAAAACCAGCAGAAACAGCGAAGGAATAAGAAACTTCCCACAAACTTGTGATCTTCTTAGTCACAGATGAAGAGAACATTTTAGAACCCAAGAGCTATTATTGTTGCAAGCAGGGAGCTGTCTCACTCTGCTGCCACCAGAGGAAAGGTCTTAGTCACAAAGTGCTGCCGAGATCATGGCTATTGTTTTTGGGCTTCAGAGCAGGTATAAAAGAAGGCGAAAGGCACCCTTTGTCACTTCGACTGGACCTTCACAGCACGACTGGCAGGGAGACACAGCTGTGTGGCTCAGGACCTCACTGTGAGCTTGGCGGGACCAGCAGTAAGTAGCTGATGTTACCTTTGAAACTGGAAGATGCTTTTTCATGAATGGAGACTTCACTGTTGATTGCAGGGGGAATGTACAGCTTAGCCATCCTATGTCAGTGGGAGATCTGCTGAGCATAACCCGAAACATCCCTCAGCGTGTAAATGCTTGTGGATATCTCTATAAATAAATTAGTTATAAATATATTTAGTTATAGTTCCATATTTAATGCAGACATTTAAATACGGGAGCTAATACATATTGGTTCTGCCCTGTCTGGTTTAATTTGAACATAGTGTCCAAGGAAGTTACTCACCCCAGTTAGCGGAGTAGACTTAATGAGCTTAATTTTTACAACCTGGTATATAATTGGCTTCTTTTATCCAGTCGTTGACAATTCAATACTCCAGTTAGTGTAAGGAAAAGTCATGTGAGGAAGTGCTGAGCTTTTATTAAGTCAAACTACTGTGCTAAAAAAGATTTCTTTAAAAAATGAGGAGCCTCATTCCTGTGTTTTACTGTTTTCACACAGCAATTTAAATGCTGCAGCTTGTGCTTTGCTGGCGGTCTAGGATTTGCTGTAGCAGTTAATACAGGGATCTGCTGGTAAATAACCCCAGGGGCAGCCTGGAGCCAGAGCAGGGAATGGCTGTTAGTGTGAAAAACAGATTGTAGTGATGGACCCAGCGATAAAGGTCTGCTGGGGTTGGAATGATGGTGACAGAGTTGCCAGCACCAGGAGCAGACACAGAACTGAATGTGCTTGTAACTTTAATGAAAACAATCACTGCTCAGTTACCTTTTCCAGCTGTCATGTCCCTGTGGCAGAAATCCACTTCTTTATGGAAAAGAAACCCAGTGTCAGCCCAAAGGAGACTGAGGGGTGACCCCATGAATGTTGATCAGTATGGAAAGGGCAGGGGTCAGGAGGATGGAGCCAGGCTCTGCTCAGTGGCACCCAATGATAGGACAAGGGTGTGAGCTGGAACAGAAGAGGTTCCGCATCAATGTGAGAAGGAACTTCTTCCCAGTGAGGGTGACAGAACACTAGAAGGGGCTGCCCAGGGGACTTGTGGAGTCTCCTTCTCTGGAGATGTTTAAAACCCACCTGGATATGTTCCTGTGTGACTTGTTCTAAGTGATCCTGCTGTGGCAGGGGGATTGGACTAGATGATCTTTTGCGGTCCCTTCAAATCCCTAATGTACTGTGATCCTTGTGTCCCTCCTTTGGACTGTCTCAAGCAGATGTCCACTTTCACCAGAGCTTAAAGGCTGAAATCCATTCAGGTGGAGGAAAGAACAAAGACACAAAGATTGGGCTTATCCTGTCACTTTCTTTTCCCGTGGAGCAGACTTAAAGAAGAAAGAAAATGTTGCTGCCCCAGAGGTCTCTGCAGCCGGTTACACTTGTGGCAGTTCTGGTTTTCGCCTGTTTGGCTACATGTCAAGACATGGAAAAGTAAGAAATACTTTCCTTTCGCTTGATAGCTTCAGGAGATTTCTTACCTTTGGTGTGGTGGGCTGGATTCTCCGCTGCTGGCATTTACTCCAGGGCATGGTGGGAGGAAAATCCTAACTATTTAATGCAGCAGGGATTTAAATTACCCTCTGTGCAGCATGAAGTTAGTCCAATTGTATTTGGAGATGGGTCACAACCACTACAGTGCAGCCAATGCTTTTGTCAGACCCTGCTCAATGCAGGCCCTGGGAACAGCACATGGTTAGGTTCCATATTTAGGTTCCCATTCAGCTCCAAATCTGCAGAGGGAGCCTATAGCTGCAGTTTGCTGTTACCGAAGCAGCTTGAAATGCAGAAATCTTTGCATCCCGCACTCAGCCTGCCTTCCCCTGTCAATATTTGGCTCATGATCTTCAGAAAATAAGGATTTGGGTTCATGTGGACACCACTGATTTCAGTTAAATTACTCCTGACCTACAGCTCCAGAAGGAAAAAATGACCCCAGCAATCCCCAAATACTAAGGTCCTGAAAAGGGAACTTACTTCTGTTATTTAACCCTCTGAAAAGAACCCAAACTGTGGAAAGGCCAAATCTCTGTAAGAGCTTAAGAGCTCTTGAAGCCTGCTAAGGCCACTCTGTCACTGTCTGGCTCCTTCCTGAGAAGCATTTAAGACTGATGGATGAGCCAGGTCTGAAACAGGAGTTTGATCCTGCTCTGCTCAGCTCCTAACTCACTCTTTTTCTTCCCCGTTGCAGTAGAAGAGCAGTGACGGAGCATCAGCTCATGCATGACAAGGGGAGGGCGTTTCAGGGGATGAAGCGCCTGATGTGGCTCCACAATGCCCTGGGTAATGTGCACACCGCCAGTACCAGGGATATTCCGCCCTCGGACGCTGTGTGGGGTTCACAGAGGGGCGAAGACCTCTCAGATCTCTACAGCAGCATCAGCAGAGAGGAGACTTCCAGCCTGTTGAAGCAGCTGCTCAAAGTGATGGGAAAAGAGCAGAGCTTCCCCCCGATGAAGCAGCTGGATTTGCTGCAGTATGTGAAGACCCCAAAGGGTAACTGGAACCCACAAGACCTGTTTGACCTCCTTCAAATCTAAGAGCTGGGCAGCAAGAGAGATCTGAGCACTCGGCCCCAGAAGTGTTCCCACCAGACTCAGTCTAGTTCCATCCATTCACTGCTTTAGACAGGTGATGCTGTGAGGAAAAGCTCCAGTGCAAAGATGAACTGCAAAAAGAAAATGAAGGTCCATTTGTTCCACTAACTACTCCCAATGTAGAATGGAGACCCTGAAGGGTATAGTTCTCCCCACACCAAGCAGCCTGACAACTGTGATGGAGAGATGGGGGTTATGGGCCTGAAATCCCTTCCCACATCAGGGCCCTCCCTGTTCCTCATGGCTCAGCACTGTGGCAGCTCTTTGGGGCTCTGATAGCCCACAAGGAGCAGTTCATTAATCTGCATGTTCCCAGGCTCACACACAGCCTAATGTTCTGACTCATGAAGAAGCAGTTACCTCCTAACACGGATTCATCTCCGTTTCTCACCTGCCTCCAGTAGAAATCACAGAACCACAGACTGCCAGAGGTTTGAAGGGACCTCCAAAGCATCGAGTTCAACTCTTCTGACACAGCAGGACCAACACTAGGGCTGATCACTCAGAAATGCACCCAGATATGGCTGGAAAGTCTAGAGGAGACTCCACAACCTCTCTGGGCAGCCTGTTCCAGGGCTCTGTCACCCTCACAGTAAAGAAGTCCTTCCTTGAGTTGAGGTGGGAGGGATGTCCTATGCTCCAGCTGGAATCCACTGCCCCTCGTCCTACCCCAGGGCACAAGTTAATCACTTTGGACTTCAGGCCCAAAGCTTTCTTCCCCCAGTCTCTAGCACACAGGATGGTTTAAGTCTCTCATCTCTAGTGTTTTCCTTCAGGGTAGCAAACTTTTGCTAGGCAGCAGAGGTAGAAGTTGGCAGTGATCCCCACCCTCCTCCCAGCCAAATCCTCACACACTCACCTTGTTCTGCTGCTAGAAGAGATGAGAATCAGCTTCCAGGGTCCTTGAGCCATTTGTTTTGAGACTTCCAACCTTCCCCTTGTTGATGTGAAATCCTCTCCAAGTGCTCCAAAAGTGTATCAAGATTTCTCAGAGGAAAACCAGCTTTATGAGGCCACCTCCATCTCCTGAAAGAGATTTTGCTCTTCACCTGGCTCCCTGGCTCTGTCTGAGCAAAGCAAGGCCCAGCTCAGTTGTAAAACGACAAGTTCAGCAATGAAATCTGTCACGTTACAAACACGTCGGCGTTTGCGTCATGTAGGGACTGCACATGTTCTGCCCTGAAACTTCTCTGATAGACTTCAGCTGTGTGTGTGGAAGGTAGCTATCAGTGATAGATTAAATCCCAAAACTCCTTGATAATAATAATAAAAACCTTTTCACCTTGATTTACACTTGGGGTTTTTTCTTTGAGGGTAGAAGTGTCAATAAAATTCAGCAAAATCTTCCTTTGCCAGGATCTCCCCACATTTGGGCTGAAGGTGGAATAACTTTTCTTTTGTGGTGCCACCCCTCAGACCTTCACGTTAGATTCAAACCACCACTGAGACAGATGGGCTCAGAGCACTGGGGAGTGACTTTTAACAGGAGTTTGTAGTACTGGGGTGAGGGGTAAAAGCTTCAGACTAAAAGAAGGGAGATTGAGATGAGATCTGAGGCAGAAATCCCTCTCTGTGAGGATGCTGAGGCCCTGGAACAGGTTGCCCAGGGAGACTCTGGCTGCTCCATCCCTGGCAGTGTCCAAGGCCAGGTTGGATGGAGCTCTGGGCACCCTGGTCTGGTGAGAGGTGTCGCTGCCCATGGCAGGGGGTTGGCACTGGGTGAGCTGTGAAGCACCTAAACCATTCTATGAATCTATGTTCCTGAAGACCTGAGCTGAGGTGCAGATTCTACAGCCCAAGCAGCGAGTTTACAGAGCTGGGATGTGGGAGCTCTCCCTGCCTCAGCCCTTCCTCGGGCTCTGTCAGCCTTTAGAGTGGGGACAAAACCCTCAGAAATGTCCAGCTGCTGCTTGGGACCTGTCTGGGCATCACCGCCCACCCCTGCACCCGTGGTTACACAGAAACAGACTGGTTTAGACTGGAAGAGAGCTCAGAGCTCCCCCAGCCCCAAACTCCTGCCATGGGCAGCGACACCTCTCAGCAGACCAGGGTGCCCAGAGCCCCATCCAACGTGGCCTTGGACACTGCCAGGGATGGAGCAGCCACAGCCTCACTGGGCAACCTGTTCCAGGGCCTCAGCACCCTCCCAGGGAAGAGGGGGTTTCTCCCAAGAGCTCCAGCAACCCCGAGGCGTCGCTCCCTGGGCCGTGGAAAGAAGAGGGGCAATCACTGAAGGGCCCCTCTGCCGTTACCGCCTGAGCCCCGCACGCGCCCCAAGGCCTACGTCACCCCCTGCGGGATGACGTCACTACCCGATCGCGCTCTGCGCACGCTCCAAGCGCTGCCCAGCAGCTGGCGGGAAGGGGCGGGACCGGCATGGCGGCGCATGCGCGGTGCCGCGGCGCTCCCAGGGGAGCGAGTCCCTGCTGGGTCCCGTTTGTGCGGGGGAGGCTGCGGTGGCGGAGGTGCGGAGGCTCCGCTCGTCCCGGCCCCGGTACTAGTACCGGCTTCACAGCCACCGGCCCTGCTCCACCCCTTCGCAGCCGCTTGGTCCCACCCCTCCGTTGCCGAGATCTCGCCGTCCCCCTCCCGGGGGCTCCGGTAAGCTTCTCCCCGGTGCCGCCGGGACTCTCGTGTGTCCCCGCCCGGTGCTCTTCTCCCATCCCCTGCCCGCCCTCCACACTCTGCAGTTCCCTGGGGGATGTGGTCGGGCGTCTCCTCCCCACCTCCCGGTGCTACGGATCTTTCCACTCGCTGGACCTCCGTGCCTGAGGCTGGCGGAGGCTCCTTCCTCCCTCCACGCAACAGGGCTGGGGCCCCTTTTGTCCGCCCCCGGTGATGCCGCCGGGCCCCACCGCCCCCGGGAGCTGCCGCAGCTCCCTCCCCGGGCCGGCGGCTCCGTGCGCGGCTGCAGCCCGTGGCCGGGTGGGGCCGCGTGGAAGGGGCCCCCCGGGCAGCAGCAGGTTGTTGGGCTCTGCCGCTGCCAGCCCGGGCCCTTCTCTTTGTGTCCCCTTTGCTCTGCTGTCCTTCCCCTGCCCCAGCAGGTAATTTTCGTGTCCTTTTCTCTAGGGAGGGAAAAGCAAGGGAAGGGCTTCGGCCCCACCAATACCCGGGGCTGCACCATGCCGGATTCCTTCCTGGGGAGTCACCGGGGGCTGTGATATAAATCGCATAAACCATAGAATAAATCGTACAGAGATCTTCCATAAATGATAGAGTTGCAGACTGGGTTGAGTGGAAGAGAGCTCATAGCTCCCCCAGTGCCAACCCCCCTGCCATGGGCAGGGGACACCTCTCACCAGACCAGGGTGCCCAGAGCCCCATCCATTGTGGCCTTGGACACTGCCAGGGATGGAGCAGCCACAACCTCCCTGAGCAACGTGTTCTAGGGCCTCAGCCCCCTCCCGGGGAGGGATATCTACCTTAGATCTCATCTCAATCTCCCCTCTTTGAGCTTGAACCCAGCCCCCTTGTCCTATCTCTTGGTGCTCTATGAAGACACGGTTATAGCCCAGAGTTCCAGAGCCACCTGCCCAGTGGTTGGTTCTCCTGGCTGTGACCAGCCCTGACTGCAGGTGTCCATGCAGCAGCCTGGGGTTTGCCAGGGCAGGGCGATGCTGCCTTGTAACGATCTGCAAAAAGTAAACAGCAAAGAATAACCAACTCATAAAATGTTTCAGCAGCGGCGGGTGGTGTGAGAAGGGGAAGTGAGTGTCTGAGCCGTGTTTGTCTTCCACTTGGAGTAATTGCGAAATGCTGTTACCTTACAGCGAGTGAAGTCATGACCAGAAGGACACAGAGAGGTGGTTTTACCTTCGAATTCTTAGTGATTTAAAGTGTTTTAGGATGTAGAGCCAGGCTGACAACTGTGCCCTGATGCTGTGTTACTGGTACTCTGATGTATTTATTCCTTGGGAGGCTGCAGTGTGTCGACGTTGGGTAGTAGCACTAGCATTGGGTTCTATTTTTAAAGCACGAGTTGTTCAGATACTCTGGATTTGGGCAGATTTCTGGGAAAGCATCTAATGAGAGTGAGGTGCTCAGCAGCCACTGAATGACCTTTTCCTCTTTCCTCTCTTCACTGAATTACAGAATCCCAGACCAGAGAGTTTGGAAGGGACCTTTGAAGATGACCTGATGCAACCCCTGCTGCCAGAGCAGGATCCCATAGAGCAGATCGCACAGGAACAGTCCTGGACGGTTTGGGATGTGTCCAGAGCAGGAAACTCCACAACCTCTCTGGGCAGACTGGGATCAGATGCTTTTCAGCATTTTGACAAATCTCTCAGCAGAGCTGACAGCTGCTATGATCTGCAAGTATCATAGGGAGAGATTCTGGATTACAAGTTTCAGGATGACTGAGAGAGGTTCTCCTCCCCCTCTGCTCTGCCCTGCTGAGACCATATCTAGGATATTGTGTCCAGTTCTGGGCCTCTCAGTTCCAGAAGGACACAGAACTGCTGGAGAGAGTCCAGCTGTAGAGCCATGAAGATGAAGGGAGTGGCACATCTCACTGATGAGGAAAGGCTGAGGGAGCTGGGTCTCTTTAGCCTGGAGAAAAGGAGACTGAGGAGTGACCTCACTAATGTTATGAAAAGGGTGGGTGTCAGGAGGATGGACCCAGGCTCTGCTCAAGGGCACCCAATGATAGGACAAGGGGCGACAGGTGTGAGCTGGAACAGAGGAGGTTCCACATCAATCTGAGGAGGATCTTCTTCACAATTAGCACTGGAAGGGGCTGCCTGTGGGGGTTGTGGAGATGTTTAAAACCCACCTGGCCATGTTCCTGTGTGACGGGATCTGGGGGACCCTGCTGTGTCAGGGGGATTGGCCTGGATGATCTTTCAAAGTCCCTTCCAATCCCTAATGTTCTGTGATATTTCTGATCTTTTTAACATTTACTCAAGGCAGCAGATTTGGGGAGCAATAAACACTTGCAGCGCTGCCTGAAATTGTGGTTTCTGAGGCAGCTCGTTTCTTAAGTTTCCTTCCTTCTTATTTTCAGATAAAAATGTTCAAAACAGGAAGTTTGAGTGGCACCTTTTATTTTTTAAAACCTTTCCCTGCTTCGTCTTAGACAACTGGGCGGTTTGTTGTTAAAATCTTAGCACTGTGATTCACTCCATTAATTCCAGGTGGGGTTTGAAGGGTTGTTTGTAGTTTCTAATGTTAAACGTTTCCTCCCTTGTGCTTTCTCACCAGCTATGGCCATGACGGGCCCGACACCCTGCTCCTCCATGAGCAATCACACCAAAGAGCGAGTGACGATGACAAAGGTGACGCTAGAAAACTTCTACAGCAACCTCATCGCCCAGCATGAAGAACGAGAGATGAGGTAAAAGTCTTTCTTGCTTCCCTAGGCTGAGGAAGCTGGGGTTGTTCAGCCCAGGGAAGAGAAGACTCTGGGGGGACCTTCTGGCTGCCTTCCCGTAGAATCCCTTTGCTCCAAGTGAACCCTATTCTCTGCCCTGAAAGATGAGGAGGGGAATTTTTCAGATGTAATTCCACATCCTTGCTCCTTGCATTCACTCTGACACCTCATCCCAGCTTCTGGCTTAACACTGTAGGTCAGCTGAAAGGAATGTTCCAACCTTGCTGCTCTGTGCAGTAATTCCAAGATGATCCAAGGGCTGGAGCACCTTTGCTCTGAAGACAGGCTGAGGGAGCTGGGGTTGTTCAGCCCAGGGAAAAGAAAACTCCAGGGAGACCTTAGAGCTGCCTTCCAGGACCTGAAGGGAACCTCCAAGAAGGCTGTAGAGGGACTTTTCTCAAGGAGATCCAGCGACAGGACAAGGGGAAGTGGTTTGAAACTGAAGAAGAGGAGGGTCAGACTAGATCTGAGAAAGAAGTTCTTCAGTGCCAGGGTGGAGAGGCTCTGGAATCGATTGCCCAGAGAGGCTGTGGTTGCACCCCCCCAGAAGTGTTCAAGGCCAGGTTGGATGAAGCCTTAAGCAACCTAGTCTGGTTGAGAGGCATCACTGCCCCTGGCAGGGGGTTGGGGAAGATGAGCTCTGAGGTCCCTTCCAGCCTGGGATTCCTTTCCAGATCAGGTAAGAGCCTAAAATACACAGTAAGTGAATTGAGTTTTCAGGTGCCAAAGCTAAACCGGATTGTTTTTGCTGAGCTCCTGAGATGGGCACTTGAATGGGGCTTGACATGAGCATCCAGAGGCAGCTGCTGGGTTTGCGACTCCTGTGGTAGTTTAGACTGGAGCTTTATGAGTTCCTTCTGGTTGTGAATGTGAAAGTTAGTTGGCTGTTCCAGGCTTTAAAAAAACCCATCTATCTGATCACGAGACTAAGTAGAAACTTTGGTATGTGCCTGGATGAAACAAGTAGAAGTCTGAAGTCCTCAGCCACTGTTTATAGATGTTTCTCCTACCGGTGCCTGTTGTGTTGCTTCTTCCCTGGCTGTAATATTTACATCTCATTCTAGAGCATCAGTGTCAGTTGGGATTGTTATGCGTGACGGAGTCAGCTGATGAAGGTCATCTTTTTGGAGACTGCGGGGCATAGCTGTAAGGACTGTCACTTGACACTAACTTGTGTCTGTGAGCTAAACCTACAGCCTCTCATGAGTCAAAATCTGACAAGAGATTTAACTGGGAATCATTACCTTAACTTTCCTTTGGCTGGAACCTTCTAATCTGTTGAATAGTCTCAGGCTGCAGCACTGGGACTTCTGATGTTCTCCCAACTCACGCTATAGTCTATTAACAGTCTTTTGAGAAGGCTCCAGTATTTGTTCCCTTGCAGACTTGCTGCCAAAGCCCCAGACTGGATCCAAGAGGAGCACCAGCTAACTACAGGAATGAGGAAGTGATTTAGAAAGAAAAATGAACTTGCATACATATTTTCTTATTATGCTTAAGGGCCTGGAGAATAAATCTTAGGAGGAGAGATTGAGAGAGTTGGGACTGTAGTTTGAGGAAGAGGAGGCTGAGGGGAGACCTCATCTCTCTCTACAACTATCTGAAAGGACATTGTAGAGATGTTGGTGCTGGTCTCTTCTCACAGGTAGTTAGGCACTGGAATGGGCTGCCCAGGGTGGTGGTTGAGTCCTCACCCTTGGATGTGTTTAAAAGACACTTAGATGTAGTGTTGGGGGATCTGGTTGAGGGGTGACCTTGTAGAGTAGGGTTGATGGTTGGACTCGATGATCCCAAGGGTCTTTTCCAACCTGGATGAGTCTATGATTCTTCAAACTCATAAGGACAGCTTGAGGTCTGATCCAAACAGAAACCATCATGGGTTTAATTCCTTCCTTTCTCTTTGCACAGCTCTCATTTTTTATTATGAGCTGCTGCTGTCTGCTCCCCAAGCCTCAGTGACAGGGGTTGGGGTGTTTTTATTGCTTAGGATCAAGACTTTGTGTGAACAATCTAACTGGGCTTCCCCAAGATACAGAGTTTTTTAGCATGAGATGTGTCTGGGTGGCTGTGTGAGGTCTCCAATGCTGCTGCCAAAATGCACTGAAGTGCAGATAGAACCTATTAAGGGTATCTGGGGGAGTTACAGTGTCACTGACTCATGCTGAGCTGTTTAATTCTGCTTATTGCAGTGATTGTCTTCTGCTCCTGGAGTCACTGGTGGTGAATGTGGAGTGAGGTGACCAGACAGTGCTGGTCTCTTCTCCCAACTTACTGATGATAGGATGAGGGGAAATGGCCTCAAGTTGTATCAGAGGAGGTTTAGATTGGATCTTAAGCAGAAGTTCCTTCCTGAAAGAGTGGTTGGGCACTGGAACAGGCTGCCCAGGGAGGTGGTGGAGTCACTGTCCCTGGAGGTGTTTAAAAACCAAGTAGCTAGAGCACTTGGGGCCATGGTCTAGGGTTTAGGGAGCTGTTGGGATGAGGGCTGGACTTGATCCTGGAGGTTATTTCCAGCCACAGTGATTCTATGACAGGGCTCACTGGGCACTGAAATAAGGGCAGAGTTATGTAAAGGTGCCTGATTGTGGAAGTAATATGGAAGTAATGGAACCCAAAATATTATCACGGGGCAGCAGCTGCTGAGTGGCACGGGAGACCGGAAGAAGATCTTGTGAAGAGTGACTTGCATAAAGAAGGAATTTGTTAGACCCTGTGTAATGTTCTAGCAATACAAACACACACGGGGAGGGAAAAAGGAAAACAAACGCAATACCAGTCCCAGTTCAGGCAGCTATTAATGTGATCGGTGTTGGGAAGGGGTTCCCAGAGAGTGATGGTTACAAATGAAGCCTTTCCCCCTCAAATTCTTGGTTCTCTTTCTTTGCCCCCAAATCATCATTTTGCACTAAGGCTGTAAATATTTCTGACTCTTTAAAGGGCAGAATCTCTGCTGACTTGTTTCTTCTTCCCAAATATTTTGCCTGTCTCAGGTATAGAGAAGCAGTAACTTTTCTCATTTTACCTACATTGAATTTGAGGTGCAGTGAGTCATAGACTCACAGACTGGGTAGGGTTAGAAGGGACCTCAGAGCTCACCCAGTGCCAACCCCCTGTCATGGGCAGTGACACCTCTCACCAGACCAGGGTGCCCAGAGCCCCATCCAACGTGGCCTTGGACACTGCCAGGGATGGAGCAGCCAGAGTCTCCCTGGGCAACATGTTCCAGGGCCTCAGCACCCTCCTGGGGTGGGATTTCTGCCTCAGATATCACCTCAATCCCCCCTCTTTTAGCCTGAACCCAGTGCCCTTGTTCTATCACCGGAGTCCTTCCTGTAAGAAGTCCCTCTCCAAATTCCAGTGCAGATCACAGAATCACAGAACATTAGGGATTGGAAGATCATCGAAAGTCCAATCCCTCTGCCACAGCAGGATCCCCTAGATCCAGTTGCACAGGAACATGTCCAGGCGGCTTTTAAATGTCTCCAGAGAAAAAGACTCCACCACCTCCCTGGGCAGCCCCTTCCAGTGCTCTGTCACCCTCAGTGGGAAGAGGTTCCTTCTCATGATCCCCGTGAGTGTTTAAATAGTCAGTTCTCCCTGCAACAAGTATGACTTTGATACTTAAGTATTGATTAGGGCTCTGGCCTTAACTTATCTTGCCCAGCTGTCAGTGAGAGGCAAGAATTGATCCCAAATCTCAATTTAAGTTCCTGTGCAACAAAACCATACTCCTGGGCAAGATGTGAAACTTGAGGCAGCTTTAGATTGTCAGAGTAAGAGAGAACAAGGCTGGAAGGGCAAAGCTATAATAGGGGGTTTGTCAAAACAAATGTCGTGCCCGGGTGTCCCTTGTATGTCATTTGCATTTGTTCCCTCCCTCCACAGCAGGCACGGAGCAGAGGGGCTGGATACCTGCATGGTGTTCACAATTGATGTTAACCACTCAGCCTTTGTTTTTCTCATTTGTCTCTGCTGTAGACAAAAGAAGCTGGAGCAGATGATGGAGGAAGAAGGCTTGAAAGATGAAGAGGTAATGAATATGGGAAAGTAACTGTCCTGGTTCAATACAAGTGATTTCCTTTTATCTGTGGAGCTCTGGGGTCTTGGAATTGCTGGGATCTCTCTGGACCCACCTCCTCCTGCAGGATTCTTACTGGGTTTTTCTTTTTTTCCTGAATTCTCTAGAAAAGAATCAGGAGGTCAGCTCATGCACAAAAGGAAACGGAGTTTCTTCGCCTCAAGAGAACAAGGCTTGGCTTGGAAGACTTTGAGTCTTTAAAAGTCATCGGCAGAGGAGCGTTTGGAGAGGTAAATCCAGAGTGGGCGACTAACGGTGATGAAAGCAGCAGTGATTCTTGTTACAGAATCATGGGGTTTACACTGTATCACGAAGGATAAGTGGTGTAACAACCACAGAGCAATTTTTAGCTTAAACCATCATGTCCCTCTGTCTTTGTTGCTAATAAATGCCGGTTTAAATGCTGGATGTGCTTTAAAGGAGCAGTAAAAAGGACTTGATGGGCGAGCGAAGTGCAGTGACCTCCTGGGATTGGCCTTACAGAGCTGGGGGGCTGCTCGCAAGAGTCAGGTCTTCACAGACAGTGGCTTTGGACTGAGCTGCTTTCAGTGTGCGACTGCTCACTGGGTCACCTCTGTTAAACTTATTTCATCTCAGAATTAGCAGGACTTGACACCCTTACCTTCTCGTGATGCTTTCTGCCTTTATAACCCAATAGGGTTTCATTCAGTGGCAGCCAAGGGCTCAATCCCCAGAGTTTTAGGAGCTGTGGTGCTGATGCTGTACCTGACTCCAGTTGTTTTTCATGTTTCTAGGTGCGGCTTGTCCAGAAGAAAGACACTGGGCATGTGTATGCGATGAAAATACTACGCAAAGCTGATATGCTTGAGAAAGAGCAGGTGAGCACCGCCCCGAGCAGCAGTGCTACCACCCGTGTTGTAGCTGCTTTTGGGAGCTTGTGTGATGCAGAGAGGAGATGTCTCCAGAGTAGGTCTGCTAATGTGTTAATTTGCTTTCCCTCTCTTCAGTCGGTTCCTTCTCCCGTCTCTCTTCAGTTCTTTTCCCTTTCTTATTTTTATGGAGAGACTAGGTCAGAAAAATCTCATAGGATGTCATAAGGATCTATCTCTTAGTGGGCTTTTTCCAAGTCCTTAATTAAAAGACAATTAATAATGCAGGATGTTTAAGGAATGTATAATTTTCATCTAAATAGGGTTGTGGCAGTAGTTGCAGGCTGCTGTAAGTGAGTGCTCAGAAGGGTGTTTCACAATGGTCTCTAATGCCTGGTTTAGTCTGGATGGCAATAATGTGTGACCTTTGCTAAGAGGTTCTTCGGTGTGAAGGAAAGGAGGGCTGAGCTCTCTGCCTCGAAACACAGAAAGCAGAACACGTTTTGAAGGACTTTAGTCTTTCCGCAGTGAAAGGATCTGATTTATGTTGTTCCTCCTCTTACGATGAGGAATGTTCTACCTGGACATGACCAGGTCAGTGTTTTGCTGTAGTTCTGATGTATGCCCTGGTGAGGCTGCATCTGGAATATTGTGTCCAGTTCTGGGCCCCTCAGTTCCAGAAGGACACAGAACTGCTGGAGAGAGTCCAGCACAGAGCCCTTCAGCACAAATACTGAAGGGAGTGGAACATCTCCCTGCTGAGGAGAGGCTGAGGGAGCTGGTTCTCTTGAGCTTGGAAAAAAGGAGACTGAGGGGTGACCCCAGCAATGCTTATGAATATGTGAAGGGTGGGTGTCGGGAGGATGGAGCCAGGCTCTGCTCAGTGTCATCTAATGATAGAACAAGAGGCAGTGGGTGTGAGCTGGAACACAGAAGGTTCCACATTAGTGTGAGAAGGACCTTTTTCCTGGTGAGGGTGACAGAGCACTAGAACAGGTTGCCCAGGGATGTTGTGGAGTCTCCTTCTCTGGAGACCTTTAAAACCCGCCTGGCCATGTTCCTCTGCAACTTGATCTAGGTGGCCCTGCTGTGGCAGAGGGGTTGGACTAGATGATCTTTTGAGGTCTCTTCCAATCTCTAATGTTCTGTGATTCTGTGGTTTAAGCCTCGTGGTTTGACTTGACTATATTTCAGGAGGTATGGTGTTAAATTTTGTATAAGGGTTTGAATTCATCTGGTGGAAGCTGCTGCAAATGTACACCAATAATAAAAGCTACCAGAGATGTTTAAAACCCACTTCGACATGTTCCTGTGTGACTTGATCTAGGGGATCCTGCTGTGGCAGGGGGATTGGATGAGATGATCTTTCAAGGTCCCTTCCAATCCCTAATGTTCTGTGAAAAGACCTGGTCCCTTCTATTAGTGCACTCAAAACCATAAAATCCTGACTGAGCTTTGAGGATCCAAATTGTTCAGAGAATAAAACGGCATCCGTATTTAAAAGTTGTCCTCTTTGAAAAACTTCCCCACGCATTCAGCCAAAGCAGAAGGATTTCCTTTAGGAAACCGGATGCACCTTCTTCTGTGACTGTAATGGGGCTTTGAATTATGTGTCTTTGGGAATTCCAAACTCTGAGAAAAAACAATAGCAGCTCGCTTAGTAGCATTACGCATATTATTAAATGTTTGTTATGTGTCTTACCTTGACAGTAATGGATTCACCTGACTTGTAATCACAGAGTAGGTCTGCTGACATTATTGTTAACATAAGTCAGAGCTGAGCAGTTTGACTCATCATCATCTGACAGATTGAGTATTTTTTGTTATATCAGACAGACACATGACAGCCTTCTTACTCGTATTGTAAACACTTCAACTTGGCTTCCCTAGGTTTATTAAATATGTTGTAGAATGTGTTTCAGGCACCTTTGGTATTTTACTGTAATCAGCTGCTTTTTCAATAGTCCTCTGTCCCCATCTGGGAAAACTTTCTGCTCAACCACAAAAATCAAGTGATTGTATCTGCCATTCAAGCTTGTTCAGAAGCTGGCCTGGCTCACGTAAGCTATAGACACAGCTGTTGCACCAGTGGGATGAAGTAGGGAAGCAGCTCAGAACAGACCTCTGCCGTCTCGGGACCCCTGACATTTCCTGTTTGACCCCGGACACATGCAGCAGCTTCCTTGTTGAAGATCATAGACCAGAAGGAGCAAACAAATCTCTTGGCTCCACTTTTGGGGCAGGTGTCCCCTCTCTGGATATTTCCTGTGGTCTGGGAGACAGTGCCAGCTGTCTGCTCGATTCATGCAAGCAGTTTGTCTAAGGGCTGGGGGTGCAGAAGAGCAGCAGCCTTCATGGGACTCATTCTGGTATCAGCTGTGATGAAAGAGAGGAAATTTATGCATGCCTGATTTGTTTTGGATGGTCATTCCTGTGAACTCTTGAGAACAAACTCAGCCTTACTATTACAACTGACAAATAGCTTCTTTTATGAGGTTGCTTCAATTTCAGGTGTGTTTACTCTTGATATATGAAATCAGTAGTGCAGCTTTTTCTGGGATGTGGGGGTTATTTTACCGAAGACACATGAACCGTCTTACTTGAAGGTAAAGATCATTCATCTAACTAATAATTTACTACAAACATTGATTGCTTGATGCTGTCAGAGTTATGTTTTATAGCAGTTTTAATTTTTTTGGCTAAAGAAATGATCCTGCCTTCAATATTTCACTGAAACTGCTTGTATTGTTGAAAAGACAACCAGAATTGTGTTTTATCCTTTGTCCTTTTTCCCTTTTTTAGTCCCTCTTTTCAGTTTTATATTTTTCTCTATCATCCAACTTGAGCTGTTGACCACAGCTCAGTTGTCTTCTAGCTTCCTCATAACTCTCCAACCTTTCCTGTACAACTCCATTATTCACACTGAGGGTGACAGTGCACTTGGATGGGCTGCCCCAGGGGTATTGTGGAGTCTCCTTCTCTGGAGACGTTTAAAACCTGCCCAGACATGTTCCTGTGCGACTTAATCTAGGTGATCCTGCTGTAGCAGGGGGATTGGACTGGATGATCTTTCGAGGTCCCTTCCAATCCTTAATGTTCTGTGACTCTTTGATTTCCCTTGTGTCAGTTCTTCAGTCATGAGCTGTGCTCATCCCCCTGCATCCTCAATCCAGATGATGTCCCCTATCTGCCTGGTTTTGAGAATGTCTAAGCTTATTAATGTGTAAGTGTGTAAATTAGAAACCTACAAGTCCTCTCTCGGTACAAGGTTTAGCCTGACTTGTTTATTCGCAATCCCTTTTTAGAAGTCTCTATCAGCTTCATGTATGTAGGTGCAGATAGGTGTCCCTCATTTCTGTCAGCCATACCTTCTCACTCACTACTTTCTCTATCCTGCCAACAGTACTTTCATGCCAGGGAGTCCGGTGTTGTCTTTGATTTGGAATCATAGAATCATTCCGGTTGGAAAAGACCCTTGGAATCATTGAGTCCACCCATCAATCCTCCTTTACAAGTTCACCCCTAAACCAGATCCCCCAACACTACGTCTAGGTGTCTTTTAAACTCATTCAGGGATGGGGACTCGACCACCACCCTGGGCAGCCCATTCCAGTGCCTGACCACTCTTTCCATGAAGTATTTTTTCCTGATTTAATGTAACTCCAGGTTATAGGCCGCACTTACAGCTTCTCAACCTCTTCATACACCACAGATACACCTTTCTGTTAGGATGCTACTCACACACATCTAGGTCATCCTCATCCCTTCTTTGGATTCCCTTTGGCAACACTGTTTGATATCTCTTACCTCCACTACCCCAGATCTACTGAGAACGATCCTACCAAACTCATATTAGCTGGGCTACGCCTAAAAAGGCACAGATCTTTGCAACTTCCAGCTTTGCCCTCTCTCCACAGTTAATGTTCTCTTTCTCTCCCGGATATGTTCCTGTGTGACTTGATCCTAGAGGATCCTGATGGGGTGGCAGGATTGGACTGGGTGATCTCTCAAGGTCACTTCCAATCCCTAATGTTCTTTGATTCTGTATTTTACAAAATCTTTGTAGGCCCAGACACCTTCTGGCTTTGGTGCCATCCCTTGCTTGTCCTGCTCCACTACCAGCACCCAGTTCAGGCACGTTGTCCACAATTCTTTCCCTGGCGCTTTCCTGCCTGCATGGAAAGGACTCTTGAAGCTTAGCTGTTAAATACTCATTTCCCCGATAGCCTTTGTAAAACCTGCATTCATCACCAGGTACACAAAAGCCTTTCAAGTGGAAAATGTAGCTATGTGATTTCTAAGGGCTGCAGATGTTTGTTTATTTGTCTTTTGCTTAGAGTTAGAGAAAACAAACAAATAGGCAAAAGGTCAGACTTGCAATGAGGTTTGCATGGACATTCCCATCAGTTCAAGAAGGACACAAAACTGCTTGAGAAAGTCCATTGCAGAGCCTCGAAGATGATGAAGGGAGTGGAATATCTCCCTGATAAGGAAGGGCTGAGGGATATGTGTCTCCTGAGCTTGGAAGAAAGGAGACTGAGGGGTGACCCTATTAATGTTGATAAATATGTGAAAGGTGGATGTCAGGATGATGGAGCCAGGCTCTGCTCAGTGTCATCTAATGATGGGACAATGAGTGTGAGCTGGAACAGAGGAGGTTCCACATCAATATGAGAAGGAACTTCTTCATGGTGAGGGTGATGGAGCACTGGAACGGGCTGCCCAGGGGGTTTGTGGAATCTCCTTCTCTGGAGATGTTTTAAACCTGCCTGAATATGTTCCTGTGTAACTGGATCTAGGTGATCCTGTTGTGGGGTGAGGGGATTGGATTTTTCCAGGTCCCTTCCAATCCCTAATGTTCCGTGATTCTGTGATGGCTGTTAGATTGATGCAGTTTTCCTTGTTTCTCTAGAAAGAAAACAACACAACTTCTTGAAACAGGCATTTTAGTCTGTTTCTGGGTACTGTGTTTTGTGTGTTATTTGAAGGAAGATGAAATGAGAATGTCTTGTGCTTGACATAAAACGTGGTTTGTGATTTGTAACAGTTTTCTTGAGTCTGAGAAGCCAAATGCTGCAGGTGCGTGGCAGGGAAGGTAAATCCTAGGTTTTGGGATGGATTTGAAAGAAGCATTCTGTGAAGGCAGATCCCTGGAATAGAGATTTTCTTCTGTTTGTGTTGGCAGCTGAACACAAGCCACAGGGTACCCAGGTGGCCAAGAAGGCCAATGGCATCTTGGCCTCGATTACAAACTGTGTGTCCAGCAGCAGTAGGGAGGTGATTGTCCCCCTGTACTCAGCACTGGTGAGGTTGCACCTTGAGTACTGGGTCCAGTTTTGGGCACCTCAGTATAAGGGAGTGATTTAGGTGCTGGCGCAGAGGAGGGCAACGAAGCTGGAGAATAAATCTTATGAGGGGAGATCGGGAGAGTTGGGGCTGTTCAGTCTGCGGGAGAGGAGGCTCAGGGGAGACCTCATTGCTCTCCACAACTGTCTGAAAGGACACTGTACAGTTGTTGGTGCTGGGCTCTTCTCACAGGTCATTAGTGACAGAACCAGAGGGAAGGGCTTCAAGCTCCAACAGGGTAGGTTTAGACTGGATGTCAGGAAGAAATTCTTCATGGAGAGAGTGGTCAGGGACAGGAATGGGCTGCCTATCCCTAGATGTGTTTGAATGTCACTTAGATGTGGTGTTGGGGGATCTGGTTTAGGGGTGAACTTGTGGAGTAGGGTTGATGGTTGGACTTGATGATCTCAAGGGTCTTTTCCAACCTGAATGGTTCTAAGATTCCTCTGGAGTCTGGCTTAAAAAAAATGCATAAGGCCCTGAAAACTTTCAAATAAGTTTAAATGCACATGATCTTTTGCCCCAGGCATGAGTTGAATTAGTCGCCTAAGTTGTTGTGGATTTTTTTCTGTTTCTTTGTTTTCGTCTGTTTCCCCTCAGACCTCTGACTTGTAGCCACATATGGATGTCTGTCACTGGACCACAGAATACACACAGACAAACTGTGGTGTAGATCTGTGTGCCGTATCCCTGATTAAGGATATCGCAGGGGTGGCTTTCACCAAGCTATCTGGCTGAATCTTACTGAAAAATCTGGGTATTCTTTGCACCTTCTATGTCCCTACCAGCTAGACAGGTTTACCATGTAGCCGTGTGTTAATGCCCCCAGGAAATCACTTGTTACTGCTAAAGCATATTTTGCCTCCAACTTTTATTTTGCTGACTGTTCAGTTTTGTTATGGAAATTAAAGCTTTAATAGCTAATGAATGGGTCCCTACACTCTACGGCATGCAAGCAACCTTGCTAGCTTCATGTGGCAAAGCTTCGCTGTTGGGGATGGGGGAACATCGCTCTTGGCATCCCTGAGCAACAAAAGGCACCGCGGGGCAACACACAGCACACGGGGTGAACGGGGAAGCAGCTAATCCCAGCCAGATCCCATTGCAGAGCATCTTACTATCTGGCTAATCAGGATAAGTGCTGAAAAGCTCTGAGTGTGATGTCAGATTTATTTCGCGATGAACAGGGAAGATCTCTTGATCCTCAAACACTTCAAGTAAAAGTTAAAAGGGGGGGGTGTGAGGTGCGGGGGAGGAGGCGGAAAAAAGATATTGCGCTTTTTCCTTTTTTTTTTTCCAAGTGCGATGAACTGTTTTCTCCTCTGAGCGTTTTAAATAGCGGCGGTGTGAAAATTACATTTGCTTTGAATAATTGCTCGCGTTTTTCCCATTGCAGCCCTTCCATCGGGAAGCTTTGTATCTAATGTTGCTCCTGCAGCGAGGCTCGGAGGAGCAGTGTGAATGGAGCGGCGGGTCCATTTTTAAAACAAAAAATATTTTGTAATATTTGATTTGCTCAACAGTTCTCTGCTGTGGTAACACAGGCTTACGCAGCACTTCAGAAGTGTAGGGCCCCGATCCAGCAACGGCTCGTAGCGCGTATGTTTAGCTTTACGCCGACTCCAAAGGGAGCGGCGTGCGCGATACAGGCTCTAGGTACGGCCCCTTGGCTGCACCGAGAGGCTTGCTGGTGGAGGCAGACGAGACCCAGGACAATCGTGCACGAGTAGGCGGCTTGGGCAAGGAAAAGTTCTGGAGGAACAAAACCCTTCTTGAAGGCAATTTTGAAGATGGACTGTGGGGGGGGGGAAAAAAAGGAGGATACTGATTTTTCTTGTTGTGGGTCAGGAGCAGTAAGAGGGAGAGCCTGAGGGTGGCAGGGGGACCTTGCGATGGGAAGGATGGGGCAACCGCCAAAGGACTAGAGAGCCTCTGAGGAGCTGGGCTGCCATATAGTAGAGGCCCTAGTGCAGTCTCTTGATTTTAGCTGTTGACTAAATAAAACTGGTTGACACTTCAGGGCATTCATTTTTATTCAGTCTAATGAATACTGTCAAATCCTGAGAACAGCTTGTGGAATTCATACATAATTGTTTCACTGATGAAGAAACCAAGGCAGGGGGACTAATGATTTTCCCAAGGCCACAGAAGGAACATTGTAATTAAAAAAACCAACAAAATCTTTCCCAGGCCTGGCTGAACCACTAATTCATCTCTGAACAGAGGGCAGCAGGGTAGTACTTTCAGAGGTGCTACAATCTCATTTTTGAGTCATTGAGGCACCTCTGGGAGTTTAAGTGTCATTGGAAGGCAGTGCTACACAGGCTCCTTAAAGTCTAGATCGAGTTTAAGAAGAAGCTTCAAACTCTAACCTTAGACACTTGAAAAGATTATCTGGTATCTGAAATGAATAACTGATAGCAAATGACAGACATTTTTCTATCGTACATATGCAGCTGGGCTCGATTCTGGTCTGCTGAAGTCAAGCAAACCTGATCTGGTACAACTGGCTGCAAAAAAGTCCTCATCAGTTCCCATTTTAGCAATTGGTTCCAGCAAGGGTCCTGCCTTACTGCTGTGTTTTAGGAGTCTGGACACCCAGGCTCGTCTTCACAGACAGTAGCGCTTCCTTCCTTTCTTCTTCTCTACCCAACAGTTTGGAAAGCAGGTTCTCGTTGGCAGCATCTTGCTCTTGTGTGGGTAACACTAGGAAAAAATGATTAACTGTAGATGCTCTGTTTAGGGAAACAGAATCCCTTCCCAAGGGTATCTATCACTTTCCAGATTAGTCATGTGCACACCCAAGCCTGTGCATGAGCTGCATTTCTGGTGCATGATGCACACTCCCGTTTTAGTCAGGCAAAGTCCTGGTAATATCAAGGAAACGTCTACTTCTAGCTATTTTGAAGAATAATGCTCGGAATCAGCTGCTATTCGGCAGTACATGTGATGTGTAAACACGTTCACTAAACACACTGTATGCAGAAGCACTTAGAGGCGCTGCAAACAGTGTGTGGTGTAAGTGACTTGGAGAAAGCTTCAACCTGTTTTAAGAGAAATATTGTCCAAATGGTTCACACGCAGGGTGGCTGTGCACTGCTCCAAGTTACTGTGGACAGGGCAGGGTTTACTCTTCACTGGAGCAGGAGGCAAAGCACTTGCAGTGGAAGCAGGTCAGCACAGGAAAGATCCTTCAGCGTGTGTTTGCATAAGCACAACTGTTAGCGCTGGCCAAAGGTTAGGGGGAAAGCACAGTCTTGTTCCCAGCTCTGTGGACACACCTGCCATTGCTTTGCTGAAGCAGAAATATTGGCTGGTTGCAAGTCCCCTCGTAAGTCTGCTGATGTGAAGGGTGGACCATGTATATTCAAATCGGAGAAGATGTGGTGTGCTTCACAGCCCGTGTCCGGAGCTGGGGCTGTGATATCCGCTGCAGGTGTGATGCAGGACCTGTGGGTGTCTCTCACACTTGGATATATGGTGGTTCAACCTGATAAAAGACCCAGTTGGAATTGAGCCCCAAGTGTTGGAGTGAAATACTATGTTAGGAAAGGTCCCTGTGTACTGTCATTTGGGAAAGGACTTAGTGGACTCGTTTGCATCTCTGTTCCCAGAATGCTTTTGCAGCTCATGGCTGGTTCACAACTGTGCTGCTATCAGTGCTACAGAGCAGCTGAATGTGACTTGATGTGCTGCTACATGCTGCTACTCTTCCTCTGGAGCCCAAGAAAGGAAGGATGCCTGTCTGGAAGGGGAGGACAAGATAAAACTTCCCTCTCATTTTCTGCAGTATGGGTAGTCTCCTGGCCACCCAAACAACCAGCAAGAGCTGCTAAGAGGACAGATGCTAATACTTAAAAGCTTAAGCTGCCTGCAAAATATCACTGTGCTCCCAGGCAAAGACGCAGCTGCGTGAAACCGTGAACCTTTAACGTGATCCCACCTCCCTGCCACAGGCAGTTCACGGTAGCTTGGAGAAGTGCTAGGGATATGGAGATGTTAAATCCTTACTCTTATGTGCATTATGGGGAAAGAAAGCCTTTAGATTCTGCACCAAAACATCAAATGTGGCAACGGCAAGAGAGTCTGTTAATGCTGAAAGCACTGGGGTCGGGTGTGAGCGCTTAGAAAAAATGCAACTACGCTACAGAATTAGAGCCCAAGTGGAAAAAAACCCAACCAAGTGGTCATCAATTCCCTTCCCTGACAGGCAAGGGCTGTGCCCTGTAACAACAGCTAAAAGAAAATCCTTGAAGATTCCACGTGTAATGATTTGCAAGTCAGAGAAAGTACTATATAAATGTCAAAAGTTACTCTTAATACAGTGGTGGTGGTACTTTGTCAAGGAATTGTCACTGAAGTGAAATTAACATGCAAAAGATATGGCAAATGTACTAGCAAATTATGTAAATATTTTGCAAGGGGCAAACTTTCAGTGCCAGGCGTGAAAATTCGGTCACAATTCCCATTAACAATTACACAGCCTGCGTGCCTAATTTTCCAGGCACCATGCTGAAAATTCACCCCACGTTATGGAAGCAATTAATGGCTTAAAATTCTTTTTAGGCCAGTAAATGTGTAGAAGTGTTGATAGCCTTTTCTGTGTGGCATTTAATGAGCTATAATCTGATAACTAGATTAGATTGTTCTCTCATGAAATCGACAAAGATTGCTTTATACCGTTATTATTGCTATTTAAATACTACAGCAGTGCCAGATGCACGGATCAGAGCCCTGTTGCGCTAGGTGCTGTACAAATATCTGTGAACATGTGGTCTCTTCTTCACTGAAGACAGATATAATAACTACTTTGCTATTCTGGTCTGCTTAGGCACCAGGGAAATGCTGAAGGTTCCCACACAGTATGAATCTATTAAAAAGATAATCTGAAGCTATTTTGGTTTCTCATATAGAGGAATTTTTTTTCCCCCTTTTCAGTGCTTACACATGACTTTCATTAGCATTAAATGTGTGTGGAGGGAGAGTCGCTCTTAGCATTTGTAGCTCTATACCTATCCCTTTCATATCAGTTAAATCCCAAAGAATATAACTGTTTAGTAATTGTCTGGTATTTAATTAAAATACAATAACCCCTTCCCAGAGACGCCAGTTGTGAATCTGGTGGCCCAGTCATAAAGATGCTAATTTAATGAATATTCATAAACCATGAATATTCATATAGTGTCAGGGATGTTCTTTTGTACCCTGCTGCTGTGCCAGGTCTCGCTGGCACAGCAGACGGCACATGTTGAAGGAGCTTTGCTCCTAGGGGAGAAGAGAAATATTCGTGCTGGAATGGGACGTATGTCTGCGTGTAACTTTGAGTGGAGGCACTGGGAGAAGAGGCAGCAGCGGTGGCTGGTGAGGAGCTCACGGGCGTTTGACCTGCTGAGCGCGGCGTGCAGTTTTGTCATAGCTACCAGATGAAGGGGTTTCTTTTTCGGGCTATTAGTGCTTCCATATCTCTGGTCAACCTTTGCAGTCATGGAGGCACCACCTGAGCAGAGCCTCTCTACTGGGATTCCTAGTTTCTGTTGCCCCGGCCGGCTTTAACGTGGGGAAAGGCACAGCAGGAAGCTGCTCTTTGTTGCTCGAAGAAGAAAGCAAACACACTCTCAGAAAGTCATGTTTTATCCCATCACTTGAGATGTGCCTGAACAAAATCAGTGTCCCTCCACAAAGTTTGCAAACTCTGTACTTTCCTCTTGACACGTTTCGAAAGAAATTGGATGCTTCACCTCCTGTTGGGAACCCCTAACATGCTTTCTAAGGAGAAGGCAAGGGAGTCAACCTTGTGTTCATTGCCCCTACAGGTTTCGGTTGCCCCTACCCTTCCAGCTCGACGGCTGAAATATGCCTGAATGCAAAGGCTGTGTGTCCTTATGGTGCCTGTGCGATGCCAGTGAGGCATCTTGCCTTGACTTCACATCGTGGAGTGCATACCTATGGGCGTAGAGCGAGCCTGCTTCTCACCCTGCCGCGCGCTGCTGTGATGCAAATTTGTTCTTGTGAAAAAATGTCAGTGCGTAGAGTTGATCTGCTCGCTTTGGCAAAGAGTAGAGCCGGAGTGAGCAGCCATCCCTCTGTCCGGACTGAGATGTAAAAAAGTTTTCCAAGCCTGAGCAACGCTGGTGCTCCTGGGCGCTGCTCCCTCCCTCTTACAGGACCGGTGCAGTGCTCTGGCTCTGGCTTTGTACGAGAGATGCTTGCAACTCCCCTATCAACGCCTCAAACGAGTTTGCAAAAACTGGCAGGGAAAGGAGAAGGGGAGAAAAGGCTGCCTGCACTATCCAAGAGAGCTCTGTTTTCTCTGGTAATTTATTTCAGCTAATACACTTCTCTAATAGTCGCCGGCTCCAATCTTTGCTTACATAAACGCTTATTTAAAGCTCTTATGATCAAATCGTTCATCTGGACTCAAACTCGCTTCTAAATTTGTGCATGCAAATTTTATTCATGGGCCCAGCTGTGTTCGTGCCGAATTTGCATTTGTGCATATGTATGTGTTGTTTTTTCCCCTCTGTCAGCATACAACCACAGGCTGCAGCTGAAAATATGGACCTAGATTTCAAAAATTTTAATGACCGTACACCAAAAGTTTTAGTTCCTTTCCCCAGCACTGGCAAACTTGTCTGCATAAGCCTTGTCTTTATCTGCTTTAGAGAGCTCGCTAGCGTGTGCTTCTGAGGATGTGTTTGCACGTGGTGCTAAAATAAAAAATGCGACGTTGTTTTGCCAATATGGGTATTGACATGAAAGGGCAATTAACTTTTTGTCTTGGTTTTTTATGCTACTAATCCTTCCTTCCTATGTTTGTGCCACCTCGGTTTACTTTGTCTGCTGAAAGCTTGTTTTGAGAAGAGCTGAGATGGTTTTTGTTCGGGATGGGGGGGGTGGTGTGGCAAGAAATCAGTGCACTGGAAGCTGGGGAAGAAAATGCTTTTCTGCCTCTGTAAGCAGGGCCAAATTTAAGTGTAAATAAATACCATTCACTGAAGGAAACAGTAAATCAGTCTTGCAGAACAACTTGGCTATCTGATTTATGCAGCATGAGTAACTCCACTCAGTGTACTAGTAGGAGCATGAAGGGGCAGCGGTGCTGCAGGTTCCTCAGTGCTTTTAATAAGAAGGGTCTTACGGTAGCCTCTTCCTGGTGGTCTGTGGAGAGGATTGTGGTGAGCACTTGCCTTCTGCTGTCTCCATTCTAGTGACTCTTTCCTTAACGACTGACGGCGGTTTACGTGAGGACCCAGTTAAGTCAGGCTCTGTTAAAAATGTCCGTTGAATAAACTTGTAGACATTGCCAAGCTATAGGTAGTTATAAACCTGTTAGAAGTGGAGAATCAGGGGAATCCATTCATCCCATAGTGCATTAATTTGTGGATAGTAAAATTCCACCCGGCGCTTCTGAAATACGCTTTAAAAAGGGGTCATCTGAAAGGCAGCCTTTACAACGTGGACGTTCTTCTGAAGGACATTGTTGTACGCAAATTCTTCTCTAACTCTTTGTGTGGTGTGAGCGATTTGTGTGGGGATGAGGTGCAGGTAATGCTGTAGACTTGACCCTGGGAAATGCAGTTGTAAATCACAAATTGTTCTGGACAAGTGAAGATGTTTGAGCTGCTTTTCAACCCCACTGTAGGCACTGGGAGGGAAAGGCACAGACAGTTGAAGACCCCAGCATCATCCTTCATTGTGGTTACGATTATCTCCTCCTATGAGAAATATTGGCAACTTACAATTTTTCTAGAGAACGGGGTCTTTGAAAGAAAGCAAGAGGAGATGCTTGCTGATACTGCGAGAGTCTGAAGGTATTTAACTTCTGCTGGTGTCTGACTAGGCTGTGGGAACTGGGGTCGATGATGGTGGGTAACGTCACCTGCCTTCCCTTGCAGTAGCAGGGTCACTTTTGGAAAGTTTAAGCCACGCTGGGGTTGGACGGGGACTAAATGACAAATCTGGAGACCAGGCTAATTCTGCTCCTTGAGCTGCTCGCACAGTTTGTGCAGCATAAGTGAAGATATCAGGAATATGGCACAGGAGACTGGGCTGTTCCAAACTTTAAGAGCAGCTATGTGTTTGGGTTGCACCCCTTTGTTCTAATGTTTTTCTTGATAGTTTTGGGGTGTATTGTTGGTGTCGTGTTCAGCTGTAGTCTGCTTATGTGCTACCGACTTGCTGGCAGTTGCAGCATCCATGTACTAGGGTTGCATGTACTAGAGTGGAGAGTAGAGTGGGAATTTTTTTTTTCTGGGTACTTTGTACTGTGCTGAGGGCTGCAGGAAAATCTACCTTGTGCTTCTGTGCCTCTAGGATTTTGGGTCAATAAGTTATTCCTTTAAATAAGAATACTGCTTGTCTCTTCAGTGCAGCCTTTCTCAGCAGAGTAACATCCCAGCCCTGTGACCTTTGCAGACAACATCGAGCTGTCCTTGGTCACATAAGTACTCTAAAATTTGCCAGCATGACTAATGGAGCTGTGAGATTTCAACATTTAAGCTTTAGTGGAAACAAATTATCTTAGGATGTTTTTTCACGTAGACAACTTATATCTTATTGCTTAATAATCTAAGCACAAAAGCATTTTTATGGAGAACACGGTTGTATTTTATTTCAACGTTCCTAACATATCTAAGGATTTCAGTGGGATACTGTCATCCAGAGTATTCTCTAGTTTATGTGAAGAACAAAAGCTAATGTTCAGAAATCAGCATTTCCTGCTTTAGAATCCAGTAGTGCTTGTTTGAAGAAATAGTAGATACAGAAGGGAAAATGACAGTCTCTTTAACATATACTTAAGTATGGTAAGTGCAACGATGAAAGCAGACATAAGGAGTGAGAAAGATATAAATGGAAAGATTAATGACAGCATTAATTTATTTGCATCTATCACAGAGAAGTTTTTGCAACATAAAAAAGCAGCAGTTTGTGAAAGGCTGTGTAGTAACCCAATTCTCAGCTGGGTATTAAACTTAATACGTGTAATATTTCTAGGGTTTCACCTGACTCCCTTCCTTGTTTTGTTCTCTGCCTTGGAATTTACAATGCCCTTTTGTGTTCTTATTCACGGGGTGGTGAGCAATGCTTTGACCTCTTCTGCACTGCAGGCACGAAGCATGTGCCTTACCTTGTCTGATGAGTACAGTCGTCTTTGCACCATTTAAAGAAGAAAAACTCATTTGTGCAAGCTGGAAATGCAAATTGTTTCTTGGAAAGTATTGCAGCACACAGAGACTAGTGGAGATTCTGATTTATGTTGCAACTCCCTGTTTACTCAGCGTGGGTTCACTTGGGTGCTAAAGGGGTGTGTTCTCTCCCTTGTCAGCCAGTTGGTGTGGTGAGCAGAGGTCTGCGTGTGACCTGGAGGAGCCCCAGAGCGGGGCTGCAGCTGCAGCTTGCTGCTGCCTTTCTTGCTGCAAGATCCCTTTGCAGTGTCAGGTAGCAAACCTGTAGTAAAGATCAGTCTGATGCCAACTGACACAAAGAGGAAAATTGTGTTTCCTTGAAGCTGTGGGGGCTGGGCAGGAGTTCTTATGCTGACACAGAGTAATTGCCGGAAGCGCAATTTGGCCAAGCCTCTTGGCTCCTGCTGGGAGCACCTTGTGCAGTTTATACTGCAGTTATAGATTTTCTGTGTGGTATCACTTCCCTGGCCATCGCCTCCTTCAACGAGCATCGCCTGAAAGACAGCATAGAGCTACACAATGGTGAAAGGAGTGGAACATCTTCCTGATGAGGAAAGGCTGAGGGAGCTGGGTCTCTTTAGCTTGGAGAAAAGGAGGCTGATGGGTGACCCTCATTAATGTCTATAGATATGTGAAGGATGGGTGTCAGGAGGATGGAGCCAGGCTGTGGTCAGTGTCATCTAATGATAAGAGAAGGGGCAACGGGTGTGAGCTGGAACAGGAAGTTCCGCGTCAATATGAGAAGGAATGTCTTCCCTGTGAGGGTGACAGAGCACTGGAAGGGGCTGCCCAGGGGGGAACTTGTGGAGTCTATTTCTCTGGAGACATTTAAAACCCATCTGGCTGTGTACCTGTGCAACTTGATCTAAGTGATCCTGCTGTGGTGGTGGGGTTGGACTGGATGATCTTTCAAAGTCTTTTTCATTTCCTAAAGTTCTGTGATAATGTTCATCCTGACACCTTCCAGGACAACATCTCAATGTTCACTCAGTGTTTTTTTTTTCTTAGAATGTTCCTATCTGAGTGCTGTCCAGATGTCAGGGAACAGTCTCACGTATTCAGTCTGATTCAGCTTGCAAAGACAGACAGCCCCATGAAACGAATTCACAGGATCGGCTTGGCTTGGTGTTTTTTATTGTTCAAAAATCTGCAACCAACCAAGGTTCTCCTGCTTTGGAAAGAGATATGATAAATATCTCTCTATAATAAATAATGGCTTTCCCTTAAAAAAAAAAGGTGAATTTGAGTATGAATTCCAGAAGACCAAACTGTTATGGCAGTGAGGCCATTAGGCTGCAATTTGTCTTATAACAGATGTTGTAGAGTCCTGTCACTTTGAATGTTAAAACAGATGGGGGATACGCACTCGAAAATGTACTAGAAGTATTTAATTTCCTTTCCAGCACAGGAGATTGCTTCTCTCCAAGCTCTTTGATGCTCTTCCCCTGTTTGTTAAATCCTGTTGCATTAGTTGGTGTGGTTTAATCTCCTTGGAAAGCTTTGTCTGAGTTTGTGTTCTAATGCAATTAATCTTGAATTGCTTTGGTTTTGCTGAATGAGACACGATTCCGTTTTGAGGCGACTTTTTATTAACCTGTTTCAAGATCCCTTGTAAAACTTGCTATTATCGCACCGTAAAGAACTGCAGAGATTACACAATAGCTGGCCCTTATTTTCAGCAGCTTTGGGTGCCATAAAGCAAGTGCACACTGTATGTATCTACAAATTAAAACAAATAAATCCTGGGTAATCTGCATCCCTCAGATGTACAGGAGATTACAAGGCTACCATATATGTTATAAGGATATTGTCATTTACCATAACTATGATTTCTCATCATCTGCAGGAAGGCCCAGCTGACTTCATTGGACTCCATATCAGGTTTTCTAATCCAATGCAGCTGCTTTTTCAAAGTCTGGGGATTATCAAGTCAATCCCCAGATGAACTGGGAAGTTGTTAAGTGAAAATGACAGTCTGGTAGTGGTGGAGGAGCATGGGTCTGAAAACTTCAAATGATCCTCTTCATGACACAGTGAGAGGCTGGGAGAGCAGGAATTAGCTTTCATGAGACCAACTAGGGTGCTCAGCTTTCAGGAGCTGAGTAGCAGGTATCACAAACAGATCCATGCCTGTTTGCAGTTCCTACCATATAATCCAATTTCTACTTTGTTAATTCTCCTTTTATAACTGGTTTTCTATGCAAGACTTGTATTTGTTTTCATAAGTCAAGGGGAAAACCCCTCAGTTACCAGTAGTTCTAGCTCCTTGGTGTGATGTACATAATACTCTGATAAAATTGGCTGTATAAGCGTGTCTAGAATGGCTGGCACAAAGCTCTGCAACTTTAAAGCTCTCTATGCTGGGGGCCTCTCAGGTCGTTCTCGGTGAAGATGGGGGATGCATTGGCCATGTCAATTTTTGGCTCTTGAAGAGGGTTTTGTTGGGCAGGCATTTGCATCCAGGTCTAGAATAAGGGCTCAAGAATGCAGGGGACTGTTCGTTGTCTTGGGCTTTGCAGTTTCCCTTTCTGAGCATGGGAAGGACAGGAATCACACGAGTGCATCAGTTTGCAAAACCTTCTCTTTCTTGTTGTTTCTTTCCCTTATGGGCTAGGAATCCAAATTTTGGAAACCAGTAAATGAAAGTTTTGTCAAGCTTTTTCTTTCTGAATTTTAAATAAGTCATTTTCCAGAGGGTAAAACAAGGAGCACTTATTACTGGTTCTTTCTGTCATGCCGCTGGATGACGTTCTACCTTTATTGTCTGCCTTGCCGGTTTCTCTTCATATTTAGTAATATTAGGATAGACATTAGCCCATACGAAGTTCTATTATGACGTGAATTTATACCTTAAATGAATTTCCCTATTGTTATACTAAAGTCAAATACAATTAGTCTATTTTCCAAATAGTTGCATCTCTTAAAACTCTGGAAACTGTTCTGAAGCACTGAGTAGTTTTTTCAACTGTATTTTTTGTTGAAAATACAGAGTCACAGAACATTAGACATTGGATGGGACTTTGAAAGATCATCTAGTCCAATCCCTCTGCCACAGCAGGATCACCTAGATCAAGTCACACAGGAACATATCCAGGTGGGTTTTAAACTTCTCCACAGAAGGAGATTCCATAGACTGCCCTGGGCAGCCCCTTCCAGTGCTCTGTCACCCTCACTGTGAAGTTCTTTCTCATATTTATATGGACCCTCCTGTGTTCCAGCTTACTCCCATTCACAGAATCATCACGGCTGGAAAGGACCTCCAGGGTCATCGAGTCCAACCTTTATCCTATTATCTAACTGCTAGAC
>JAOXOE010000602.1:21289596-21305749 GCA_028565055.1 Phoeniculus purpureus
TCACATCCAATCTAAATCTACCCATCTCCAGCTTTGCTCCATTGCCCCTAGTCCTGTCACTACCCGCCATCCTAAATGGCAATAGGCTGCCCAGGGCAATGGTGAGTTATCATCCCTGGAGGTATTTAAAACCATATAGAGCTGCCACTGAGGACTATGGTTTAGTGATGACCTAGCAGTGCTGAGCTGAATGTTGGACTTCTTGATCTAAACAGTTTCTTCCAAACCTAATGTCCTTGTGATTTGATGATTCGCTTTTATTTCTCATTATTCTGCTCTGAACTACTTGGGAATAAATTAAATTTTTTTTTGCTAAGTTTAATCTGTTTTGCCTGTGACTGTAACAAGTGAGTTATCTCTTCGTGTTGTTATCTCGATCTACGAATCTTTATATTTTCTCTCCTATGTCCAGTAGTATTGGAGTGGCTTTGGTGGCCAAGTGGTATCAACCCACCAACCATTGTCAACCCACCACACATTTCCATAAATATAGTCTATAAAAGAAGTTGTTGTGGGAAGAATTAGGAACTGTCAAAGTTGTGCAATGGATTGAGCTCTGGCTAGTTTTCTAGTAGCTAAATAAATGAATTTTTCTTCTCATTTAAGCATGCCATTCCTCACATGATTGTTTTAAACACTGCAACTGAGCCACTGGTCAGATTTGATGTGACCTCTGCATTACCTAGTGAAAAGAAAAACTATTTTTCTCTGTTCTTTCCAAGGTGTAAGTCTAATCCTTTAATAAATATGTAAATACATCTGGATTCTTGTAGAAATACATCCAGAGTGATTACAGTACTTAACCTGCTTCTTCAAGGAGTAGTATGATACCTGATTGCCCAGGGAGGTAGTGGTATCACCATCCCTGGAGGTGTTTAAGGAATGAGTGGACGCGACACTTAGGGATATGGTCTAGCAGTTAGATAATAGGATAAAGGTTGGACTCGATGATGCTGGAGGTCCTTTCCAGCCATGATGATTCTGTGATCCAGCTGCAGTGTTTCCAGCAGGGTTCCACACAGGTCTCATTTGGATCCAGATAATTTAATCCTCCGATTAATTCTCCAATACCATTCTCTCAAATCCCTAATGATAGGATGAAGGGAAATTGCCTCAAATTGCATCAGGGGAGGTTTAGATTTGATCTGAGGAAGAAGTTCTTTCCTTAAAGAGTGGTTGGCACTGGAACAGGCTGCCTAGGGAGGTGATGGAGTCACTGTCCTTGGAGGGGTTTAAAAAAAGTGCTAGAGCACTTGAGGCCATGGTCTAGAGTTAGGGAGCTGTTTGGATGAGGGCTGGACTTTATGATCCTTTCCAGCTATGATGATTCTATGATATCTTATCCAAAGATCTAAGACAGAGACATAGAGCCAGTAGCGTTCACCAGTGAGACAGATGGATGAGAGCTCGATAATGATTAGGGTGTCCATTATCCAGAGGCACCTGGCCCTGTCAGGTAGTTGGACTGACTGGACCAACGTGACTTTTAGTACATCTCAGCTTCAGATCAGACCTCTGGCCACATTTCTAGGGAGAGGGGTTCTGTCCTGAAAAGCAGGGACTCAGGCAAGGCTCAGAGGTCAGTCAGACACAGGGGGAGTGCAGTGCAGAGTAGGAAGCACAGCCCGCTGCCCAACAATCCTGAAGCCATTCGACATGTCAACAGGGTTTAGTTGTGCTGATAGGGCTAGGAGAAAGGTGGACTCTATGATCTTGAGGGTCTTTTCTAGCCGCAACTGTTCTGTGATTCTATGATTGGACACAAAGGTCAACAGATGTCTGTATGCACCCAGGTACAGTGGGAACAGTCTTAAGCAGCAGCAAGATGTTAGAGTGGCAGTTAGTGTCTCCAAGTCTTGTGTCTATGCTGGAAAATTAAATGAGCCAGAAGACCATCACAAAAATATCTTTGGACTTCTGAAAATGAGAAGAAGCTTGGTTTCTTTTTATAATCACAGAATATTAGGGATTGGAAGGGAACTCAAAAGATCATCTAGTCAAGTCCCATGGCAAAGCAGGATCACCTAGATCCAGCCACACATGAACATGCCCAGGTGGGGTTTAAATGTCTCCAGAAAAGGAAATTCAATGACCTCCCTGGGCAGCCCCTTCCAGTGCTCTGTCACCCTCACTGTGAAGAAGTTCCTTCTGATATTGATGTGGAACCTCCTGTGTTCCAGCTTGCACCCATTGCCCCTTGTCCTATCATTAGACGATACTGAGCAGAGCCTGGCTCCATCCTCCTGACACTCACCCTTCACATATTGATAAACACTAACGAGATCACTCCTCAGTCTCCTTTTCTCTAAACGAAAAGAGACCCAGCTCCCTCAGTGTTTCCTCATCAGGGAGATGTTCCACTCCCTTCATCATCTTTGTGGCTCTGCGCTGGACTCTCTCCAGCAGCTCTGTGTCCTTCTGAAACTGAGGGGCCCAGAACTGGACACAATATTCCAGTCGCGGCCTCACCAGGGCAGAGTAGAGGGGGAGAAGAACTTCTCTTGATCTGCTAACCACCCCCACCACCGCTGGCCTTCTTGGTCACAAGGTCCCATTGCTGGCTCATAGTCATCCCACTTCCCACCAGGACCCCCAGGTCCCTTTCTCCCACACTGCTCTCCAACAGGTCAGTCCCTAGCCTGTACTGGTACCTGGGGTTGTTCTTGCCCAGATGTCAATGTGGAAGCTTTCAGTAATCCCTCTGTATTTCAAGCTATACTGCTGTTTCCAACTGAGCTTTTGCAGTATCCATTATCCTGAAGTCTAGGCTTTTGAAGAGTGTGTCTGTACACGTATATGTATATAATGTACCACATAATGTGGTGATTCTAGGATGATAGATAAATAAATCCAGCATTGTGTGCAGCTTTTATTTTTTTAAAAAAAGGACAGAAACCAAATGGGAGGGGATATGGGGCAGCAAGCCCAGCTCCTGCTTCTTACACTGGCTTTGGAATTCCTGTGTGACTCTGTACAAGCTCTTACATAGGAAAGAGGTCTCGGGTTTTTGAGTCCCTTAGTGGTTGGAAGCAAGGTGCTGAATGTTCGTGGGTACATCTTTGGCTATAAATAGGAATGTGTAATAAGCAGTGTGTGCAAACTGGCAACCGTGTAGTTGTGTGAAGGCTGATTTTCAAGGAGGTTTTCGGATACGATGGGATCCGTGAGAACTCCTTGGGTGTACGCGTGTGTATATGTGTGTGAGAACTATTTATCAGAGAAGTTAAAATGGATGCTTCATTTTTGTTGAGTGTAATTAAGCCCCTAATATTAATGTAGAATCAAACATATCGCTTAGGGGTTGACTCTTCGGATCCTCAGCCCCAGCCTGAAGATATTGTCTCTTTCTTTCCTCCTTTTTTCTTATTAGTAGCTTAGATAGGCATGAAAAAATCTTTTGAGCTTAAATAAGAGATCTTTGTTGTTGTTGTTCTTGTACAGTTCAAAAGCAGTTAATTTTTAAGACCTCAAACTTGGCACATGGCCACTCTCAGCTGGCGAATACAGCCTTGCTATTTTCGCTGTGTGTGATTTTTAGTTCAGCTGGAAACTGCTGCCAAACAACTTTAGTCTAATTCTCCTGCCCCTTGCCTCTTCCTATTGCTATCCAAGTGCTCTCATGTGTTTCCACCCAGTTAATGAACCATCTGTAAAGTGGAGTAGCTCAGTCCTTGATGTCTCTGCTGAATCCCCGGGCCCTAATGGCAACTGTGGGTTAGTGGCTTGCACAGCAATGACTGAGTCAGCTGGGCTGGCAGCACAGCACTTGTCTCGGACCCACTAGGAGCAATCATACCATGGGTAGTAAAATTATAGGCACTGAAAGGCTAGTCCGTTCTGGAGCCATGCTCCTCAGACTCAAGGTGATCTACCTTTTCATCATTCCCTTCTGACATCAACTGGGAGGGAAAACGATATCATTACAGACATCTAATTCAGTCTGACATTCAGTCTGCAGCTTGGGAGAAGATCTGTCCTAGCTTCATGTGTGTGAAAGTAGGAGCTGCTGTGTTTTGTGAGCAACAGGTGGGAGCTGTTCAGTTAGAAGGTTGGATGAAATAGTAATTGGGAGAGAATCTTCAGGCTACTTAACAGACCGGAAAATTTCTGTGCATTTTCTTTTGTTTTAGAGCAGTTCAGGAAATGAAGACAAATACGTCATTAGACTTGAAAGCAAAGGGTAGTAACAAGCTATTCGGAGGCAGAGAGCAGGTACAACAGTCTGGCTTGGTGATATGATTAAGCAGTTACTCTTTCAAAAATTTCTCCTTGAAAGTGAAAATGTCTTTCTTTTTAGTTAGGTCTAGTATAATGCTGTAAGTGCTTTTTACTGAGCGTTTTCTACATTAAACTTCTGCAGAAAATACAATAGGAGTTTGCAAACCTTTCATCTTTTCCCCTTCTCTGTCCCCGTGCTTATCAGTAACAGAAGAACCTGTGTCTGAAAAGATGTGCAGAAATACTAAACAATTGTGGTTCTGCCTGTAAAGTGCAATGGAACACTGCAAATGGCATATCCTTCTCTATCATTCTATATTTAAGGTTACAGTAGCATTCAGGTTGGAAAAGGTCCTGGGGATCATCGGGTCCAACCATCAACCCTACTCTACAAGTTCACCCCTAAACCAGATTCCCCAACACTACATCTAAGCAACTTTCAAATACATCCCGGGACAGGGACTCAACCACCACCCTGGGCAGCCCGTTCCAGTGCCTGACCACTGTCTCCATGATGAATTTTTTCCTGATGTCTAATCTAAATCTACACTGTTGAAGCTTGAAGCCCTTCCCTCTGGTTCTGTCACTATTTATCTGTGAGAAGACACCAGCACCAACATCTCTATCTACAATATCCTCTCAGATAGTTGTAGAGAGTGATGAGGTGTCCCCTTAGTCCCCTCTTCCTCAAACTAACCAACACCAACTCTCTCTCAATCTCTCCTCATAAGATTTATTCCCCAGGTCCTTCACCATCTTTGTTGCCCTCCTCTGCACTCACTCTAGCACCTTGATGTCTTCCTTGTACTGAGGTGCCCAAAACTGGACCCAGTCCTCAAGGTGTGGCCTCACCAGTGCTGACTACAGGGGGATTGTTTACAGTCAAAGGTGACTGGAGGGGCCAATTCTCTTTTGAGATCAACCTATTGTGTAGGTGAGAGAGAGATAACACCCAGGAAGGATAGAAAAGGAGCTGCTGAGTGACAACACACACACAAAAATATGATCTTGGAACGGAGGAGTTGAACCTTGCTATTATTTTAGGCAGGCCAAAGAAGTGTGGAAATACAGGCACACGCGTTGTGCACACTGCAGCTCAGAAACACAGAAGGGTGAGCTTCTACTGAATTGGTAGTAGCTTGAATTAAGCAGACAGTACTGGCAGCGTAGCCATAACTTGCTGAGAGTGACAAAGCTGAAATTGGCAACTGCAAATTAAACACACCAAGGTTTTTTTGATATGGTTTTGTTTAAGATAACAAGTGAGACATCTGCAGAAACTGATGTGAATTGTCTAGATTCCCAGACACTTTTTGCATCAGTCAAAGCCTGGGAGTGCGTCTGTCTGCACATGTGATCTTTGCTATGAGTGTCTGGCACAATGTGATCCTCAGAAGCCATTTTTACTGCTCTCTTGCACTGGGGTCTTCGGGGATGCCGATGCCATTATTTAGGAGGGTGCATTTGTTTTCCCTTTCAGTTTTAACAAGAGGCTATGGAAAGGATGAGGTTTAGTCTAGCCATGTGCAAACCCTTAGACTTGACTGCAAGTTCCTCAGTCCCTTCTCAGCATACAAGATGGACGGTTATGAAAATGATGTGGGTTGCAGTACTGCTAAAGCTTGGTTGATACTTGTATCTCTAATCATCCTCTCATTGGACCTGTGTTCAGCGGTTCCTTCGCTTCCCTAGCTCTTGGCAGAGGAGGTAATGAGCTTGTTGCAGCTCAGTGCTGAGCAGATGATAACAATGAAGATTGTTCAGGAAGAACGGGTGGGACCTTTTGCCTGCCTCGACTTGTGTGAGATACGTCCTATACTATTATATGACCTAGAGGCATTCTCTCAGTCTGGAGGAGAGGAATTAAGCTGTTTGAAATCAGCTACATAGTCAGCTACTACTTTTAGGCATGCGTATCTTTGTGGATCTTCAGTGTTCTTGAACAGAAAATGCACAGAGAGGACAAATGAAGGGAGGCAAAGAAGTTCACGGTGGATTGATGCATATATTACGTATTTGTTTGAGAGATAATTCATGTCCACATGTTGTCATCTACTGGTGGCAAAACAAAATCTTCATGAAAAGCTACTGGAGGGAAAGTAATTAGAGTGAAGAACCTACAGGTCAGAAAACAGGCAGGACCGGGGGATGGATGGGAACATGCAAACAAGCAATTGCAGAGTGATTTTTGTCCAGGGACTTTAATGTTCTCTGCTAGATCTCATGTGGCCTGAGTGAGCTTGAATGAAATTTCAATTAGCATCGCTAAACTTGGCAGTGTGAGCTGCACATTTCATAGGACAGACTTATCAACTTAGCTCTTGGAGGTGCTTAGACCTATGTGCCCTTAGCTGCAAAAGAGCTAGTAACCTTGGCTTGAACGCCGCTGCACCTGCTCAGCTGAAGGTCACAGCGTGATACAATCCACAACGCTCCTGATCCCACAGGAACCTGTGGCTCTCTAAGAAAAATGCATTACTACTACTGCATGCAGTAATGCATGCATTACTGTCACATCAGCTTAATTGATTGTTCATCTCCCACCCCTAACTGTAGACAGTACGTACGGTTTTAGTCAGGCTTAACCACCTTTACAGTGATAATAAGATCAAGGTTTCTAATTTGCCTTTTGTTCAACATTCAGTTTGCCTCAAGCAACTTCCAGTATGAAAACTTAGATAGATGCATTTAAAATGTATTAGGCTGATGACCTGAGCTTTAGGATTACTGATACTGTCTTATTTTCCCCCGTGTGTGTGCGTGTAATTGCACAAAATACTTTATCCAGAATACAAACAGAAGCCCTGATATTCAGAGGGCTTCTGTGTTTCCTGTGTGTATTGTGCTGGTGTAGTTTAAAATAAACAAACAGTTTTCATTTTCCTGGTCTTATCTTTTGCACTGAATCTCCTCTTTGTGGATCAGAGAGAGATCTTTTTCACTGTTAATAGGAACATGGTTTTTCCAATGTAATGCACCACAGCTAAGCTGATAATGCTCGTATGAGGCTTCAGTATTTGGAAGTGTTACGTACATTCAATCCTGCAGACTTCCAGTCAAGTTACTAAGTATTTTTTCCCACATGTACAGATGAAGAAGCACAGTCAAAGTAGTTAAGCTACTTGCCAAACCACACAGTGAGTTAAAGACAGAGATACAATTGGACTTAGTGGTTTCAAGTCCTTGCTCAGACTAGTAGAGTATATTGAACCTCTCGGTTCCTTTTTTGTGCTATATCCAAAAATTCTTTGATTTCTTTGTGTAGAGTGAAAATGTCATTGACAGAAAGACCATTTGATTTTTTTCTCAGCCTTGAGGAGAATGTGAAATATTTTTTTTTTAGAACTGAATTTTTCATCAGAAGATTGTATGCTGACTTTTATACGTCACAAATGCCATATGGACTCCTAAATATGGAGAGAGAATAATTATGAGCCCCTTTGTACTGACTCACTTCTGATTTCTCTTTTTTTTTTACTTCATTTTAAGGATCCAAAAGCTGATTTCTAAATGGTGAATTGCTTCTGTTGTTAGATAATCTTAGCTTTTTAACCGAATACAGCCAAGCAGTGCTTTATGATTAATTACATGTACAACAGGTGTTGATCTTGTTGGACCCGGATTATGATGTTCTCTGCTATCCAGGTGGTCTGTTTTAATATAAAAAGACCAGTAGCATAATGAGCTAGAAATTGAACTAACGAGCGGGGGGGAAAAATACTTGAATGAATTAATCACCTTTAATAAGCTTAGCCAGCTCAGCACAGCTAATCAGCTGGGAAGTCCTTGCTTTGAAGAAGCATCAATTGTTGTATACCCAGTAGGGTAAATAAAAGATAAGCCAAGAGCGGTGGGAAGGGTGTTTGTACATCTAAAAGCTTTCAAGATTTTCCAAATATAAGGCACCTGGTATGATGGTTTGAAACATTATATTAATCAAAATGAAGATGCAGTTACCTTTCGGTAATGAAGAGATGTGTCATTCAGATATCTCCAGACGCACCAGCATGGCAGTAATTATTGAATACTGCTGGGTTTTGCAGTACAGCTTGTTAAAATGTTCACACTTCAAATAATAGGTCCAACTTAAAGCCCTCTGATAACCTCCGTTCATCAAACCTGAGCTCAGAGATTTCGTTCTATTCCCACTTAACCTGTGCTGAAAAAACCCCTTTTCCTACACGATATTTTCAGTTTCACAGGCATAGTTTTTTTTATATTTCAAATGATTTGGCAATGAAGTCTGTCTGATGCTTAACATTTTAGCATAGCATCGGTAACTGTTTTCTTTTATAAACATATTCTCTCCACTTACCCCCTGTTTTGCAACTCTTGTGCGTATGAGAACAGTGACTGTGCTGTTGTTGCATGGGGAGCAATTGGACAGTTGCAGTGCACAGAGACCAAACAATAATGCGGTGTCCAACGATGGACTCAACCTTTTCTTGAGGACTTCATCAGTACTTCTGTGGTGCTGGTATTTTGAACTGGAAGTAGGTTTTCCAGAGTTTGCAGAGTTGTGCATGTCTCAAAGACATCGCAGTCTCTTTCATGCAGATTCCCTCAGCAGCTTCCCCCAGGACTGGAAAAGAACGACAGGAGGCTTTCTGAGTACCTGTCGCACTCAGTATATGATTTCCTCTGGTTATTTCTGCGGCTTTTCCCCTGTGACTGCTTGTGCACTTTTTTTTTAAACTTCCTTCCCAATCCTGGGATTTAGTTTTTTCTCTTTGACACTTGAGACAAGCAGTGGTGAGCTTGAAAGTGTTTCCCCCTGTATTTTGTTGTTCTTGGTGAGCAAATAGATGTCAGCCTCCTCACTTTCTCATGACTTTCAAAACAAATGAAGAGATCTTCTACAGACTTTCCAGACAAATTCACCTTGGGGCTGAAACCGAGCGAAGCTTCAACATTTCTGCATTATGTCAAAAAGTGGGGTTGAAAGAGAAATCTAACCGTACCACACTGCCATCACCTGAGCTATGAATCCTAGTGTGCTGATATCAAGGCATCGCTAGCTGTTACGAAGGGTTTTCTTGGAAGGAAATAACATGGAATATGAGCAGATAGAATACAATCTGTCCTGTCTGATGCTCTGAATTAGAGTAAGGCGCTATCTGCCCAGGGGGGTTGTGGAGCCTCCTGCTCTGAAGATGTTTAAACCCCACCTGGATATGTTCCTGTGTGACTTGATCTAGGTGATCCTGCTGTGGCAGGGGGATTGGACTGGATGCTCTTTTGAGGTCCTCTCCAATCCCCAATGTTCTGTGATTCTGCGATGTGCAAAGGTGACAGCAGCTGCGTGGAGACGCTTGGTTGAAGCAAGCCACTTCTAGGATCATTTGATATCTTGATTTAACCTTTCCAGTATGTGGGAATCTCACCACGACTGTGATCACATCGAGGCAAAAGCAATTACTGTTACATTTTCTTCTCACAACTTCCATTCCGTTACTGATGATGGTTGTATTGATCTTGGGGCACGTCTACACAAGCAACTCAGCAGAGATGAAGCAGGACATTGATTTGTCAGCTGGCTCACTGAGCATAACCCTCCTGCAGCAAGCGTAATCGGATGCTGTTGTAATCTAGGGGGCAGGTAACACCTAAGATGCTGGCAGCATGTGGGCATGTTCAGAAGCCACTTTTTACATAAAGCTCCTGGGGTTTTCACAGCTGCCTGGCACACGCTTTGGCAGGATCCATGCTGAAATGACTGAGGAGAAAGTGATCTCACCCTCATAGTATTTTCATGTTGGTGTACCTCATTCTGCAGTAATGTTGTGATCCGATTGAGGCTGTCACATATTCCTTAACGTGTTCAGGCGAACACACTCAGATTTGGCATGCCAGGCCAAGGTGCTGGAAGGTGAGGAAAGCCTCCAGAATTTGTATGTTCATGGAAAAGGCCATGGTGCCATATGTTTCCAATGAAGTCTCCCCGTTCTGTACCATTTAGTAATTTCCACAAGGTTGTGGCACAGTTCCAAATCCATAGGAAGCCTTGCTGTCTCAGTCAGGGGTCGCACTCTAAGGTCTTCATCTAAGTTGAGAGGGAAACTGTAGTGAAAGACATGGGTGGCAGTCCTGTAACTTGTGTTAATGCATCTGTGCCAACAACCCTGCAAGGAATGACCTGGATGTGGTGACTGCAGATTTGCCATCTTTTTTTCATTAGAAGAATTGGGCTGATAAATGTTGAGCCTGGTTCTTATTTTGGGATATCACCATCAAAGTCCTTGATTCCTAATTATGATCCTTGAAGCTAGCATGCAGCAATTCATTTTTCTGCTTTGGGAGTAGAAAGGTAGGGAAAAGAGCCGCTTTTCTCTGTTCTGCTCCAGTCCTAAAGGCTGCACACTCTGTACCATTCTAGGTGCTTTCAGAAGGGCACATGAACCTGTGTTTGCTGTTGTTCAGAGTACTGACATCATCTAGTTCCCTTAAGAAGGAAAATTTAGTCATGTCATCTGATGGATATGACAAAGTTACAATAATCGAATCCAAGAATTCGAGGAGTTCAAAAAGACCTTTGGAGATCTAGTCCAACCCCTGTGCTAAAAGCAGAATCGCCTTGGGCAGGTCACATACCCAGGCAGGTCTTGAAAGTCTCCAAAGGAGACTCCACAACCTCTTTGGGCAGCCTGTTTCAGTGATCTGTCATCCTCACAGTAAGTTTTTCCAATGTCAAGGTGGAACCTCCTGTGCTCCAGTTTGTGCCCGTTGCCCCTCATCCTGTCACAGGGCACCGTTAAAAAGAGACTGGTTCTTTCTCCTTGACACCGACAGGAATTTGTAGGTGTTAGTAAGGTCATCTCTCAGCCTTCTTGTCTCCAGACTAAACAGCTCCAGTTCTCTCCACCTTTCCTTATAGAAGAGGTGTTCAAGTCCCTTGTCATCCTTGTAGCCCTCCATTGGACTGTCTCCAGTAGTTCCCTTTCTGTCCTGAACTGGGGAGCCCCAAACTGGACACAGGTCTCCAGGGGAGGTCTCACCAGGACAGAGAACAGGAGGAGGGGAGAACCTCTCTTGACCTGCTGGACACGCGTTTCTTGATGCACTTCAGGATACCATTGGCTGACTTGGTCACAAGAGCATATTGCTCTTCCATAAGTAACTTACTGTCCATCAGGACTTCAAGATCCCCTCCCATGGGATGGCTTTTCAGCAGGAAACCTCTAATCTGTACTGGTTTAGGGCATTTTTCCTCCCCAAGTGTAGGACTCTACACTTGTTGCAATGCATTAAGTTCACCTTTGCCCAGTCCTCCAGTCTGTCCAGATCTTGCTGAGTGGCAGCACAGCCTTCTGGACAGCCAATCCTCCCAGTTTTGTGTCATCAGCAAACTTGCACAGAACCTCCAACCAGACTGCAGCATTGTTGTATAGCCCTACCTTTGCTTGTACCCAGTTCAGGTACCATAGAACAAAGATGCTAATAAGCAGCACACAGACAAATCTTTCAGAAACCTTATGCAGAATCTTTACTCCAAGACTTCACTGTGGTTAGGCCAAGACAGGACAAGTTATCCATTTGACACTTTCACAGAAGACATCAAGTTCCAATACTTCCAATGGTCAAGTCTTTGAACAGGTTGCCCAGGGATGTGAAGGAGTTGCTGTCCTTAGAGTTGTTCAAAAAAAGGTGTAGATGTGGCACTAGGGAACTTGGTTTAGTGGATGTGGTGTCATTGGGTTGATGGTTGTACTTGAAGACCTTTAATGATTGTATCACCAGATGCTGCAGCATATTAACAACTTGACAGTGGATTGGAAAGTACGACAAGAAATGGATGTATCTAGCTTTAATATTCAACCAGTATTACTGCAAATTCTCCAGAGTAATTTCCCCTGTTGTTCAAGGTATTTGTTCAGCAACATGGTAATATTATGCCTTGGTTCTTTCCGAAGATGGTTGCTGCAGGTGGAGAAAGAAGTTAATGGGCTAATATCTGTTGCCCTTATCTTTGGAAGTCCCAGAAGCAAAAATGACCTGCAGTCAGGGATATAAATTTACCTTATATTTTCCTGAGCAGTTCTATAATAATGAGCGTTGTACGTGAAGGGAGCCAACCTTAAGCTACCTCGCTCATTGATGACTTGGCTTCCTCCAGGCTCTCAGTACTTGTGAACATATGTGAAAGCTGTCAAAGCATGATTTCAAGAGAGAAAACAAGGTTCTAATGATAATTTGAGTCTTGGCTGCACTCAGATTATTTCAGTAGTGAATCCTTTTAATATGTGATTCTTGTTTGATTTTTCTCAATGCCCTTTTATCCATCAAAATTGTCATCTTTATTCTGCAGAGTAGATGGACAGTGGTAGAGAGCTCACAGTATCTTTCTCATGGTGCAAAGCATTAAATCTGTTGCTTTCCCCATGTCTCCTGGCAAACCTGAAAGTCCTGCAGCTCAGTCAACACATAGTTGAATAAACCAGATTGTTGAAAACTTTCTTGAACCTCTGTCCTGCTTTCCTAACTGCTGACCATGTCCTTGCAAAGGAAGTTAAATAGTAAAACTTCCTTTAGCCACACAAATAAAAGAGAACAAGGAACGAGGAAGCATTGTTGTTCAGCGGTGATGCAATCAAACTTTGTAGCCTCCCAATAAGTAAGCTGATGCTTTGCCTCCAGTTTTTAAATCAATATGATAACTTGATGTGTGAAGGGGAAACCAAGAATATTGGTGAGAATATTGGCACAGCTGAGCTTGAGAGTATGACTGGAGAACTTAATGCCCTCAAGATGCAGGTAGCAGATAGTCTGCATTCCAAAGTAAATAAATAAATCAGTCGGGAAGTTTGGCAGTGCACAGTGGAATTCCACTAGTGATGATTTTCAATGCGTTTGTCAAGTCGGTGTTGTGACTGTTGAAGAGCAAACGTATTATCCATAGGCATAAGGAAACACGGAAAAATTATCCAGGCAGCTACAAACTTGTTAGTCTGGCCCAAGAAGCGTGCAACTCTCTGGAACTAATTACGAGGGAGAGTATTATTAGACAAGATAGTAAATGGAGAGCGTGATGAAAAATGTAGTGCAGTTTTAACAAAAGATCATCTTGCCAGACTAATCCTACAGTGTTCTTTGGTTTGATAACTGATCCTATAGGTAAGCCAACGGTGCTAGATCTAATGTTTTTCAGCGGAGGATTTAGTGCTGCGCTACACAGGAAAGTATTAGTTGAGGGAGAAGGTAGAGTCTGGTGGTGTAAAATTAGCAAAGGGAAGAAAACATTCCTGTTGGTTCCAGGGAGGTGAAAAGCAGACTGCTTCAAAGATTGCAGGGATAAAAAGAACAGGATGAGTCAACAAGATGCTACTGTCAACAGTATCACACACACAGAATCACAGAAGCATTCAGGTTGGAAAAGATCCTTGGGACCATCGAGTCCAACCATCAACCCCACTCCACAAGTTCACTCCTAAACCAGATCACCCAACATCACATCAGAGTGTCTTTTAAACTCCTCCAGGGATGGGGACTCAACCACCACCCTGGGCAGCCCATTCCAGTGCCTGACCACTCTCTCCAGGAAGAATTGTTTCCTGATGTCTAATCTAAAACTACCTTGTTGAAGCTTGAAGCCCTTCCCTCTGGTTCTGTCACTAATTACCTGCAAGAAGAGCCCAGCACCAACATCTTTACAATGTCCTTTCAGATAGTTGTAGAGAGGGATGAGGTCTCCTTTAAGACTAAAGCCCCAACTCTCTCTTAATTTCTTCTCATAAAATTTATTCTCCAGGTCCTTCACCAGCTTCATTTCCCTCCTCTGCACTCACTCCAGCACCTCATTGTCTCCCTCCTACTGAGATGCCCAAAACTGGCCCCAGTACTCAAGGTGCAGCCTCACCAGTGCAGAGTATGGGGGGACGATAATATCAGAGGTATGCACGAAGTGTTGTAATACCTGGGGCAGCCTGAGTTTTGAATGACCAGAAGTTGAGTACTGTGTGGTACAAAGTGTGAGGTCGTGCCTTTGGGAATGCTAGCATCATTTCTTGTAAACTTGTGAGCTTATCCAGCAGAAACTAAGCAAGAGGAGTAGTAATAGTTTTACTGTCTGGGTGTACAACTACTACTGCGGGGCATACCAGCTGAACAGAGGATCATTGTGAGCTACCTTGTGATCTGACCACGGAAAGGCAAATAGAGTGCAGGCAATTATTTACGGTAGATGCATGAGCTCTTAATACTTGTAAATAAGGCATTGTATACACAAAATAAGATGTAACTTTTAGTCACCCATATTCAACTGAGTGGTTTACTGGAGCAGCTTCAAAGGGAGGTTAGTGTAGAGGACTGGAAAAATGAAGTAGAGCTTTATGAGTGGAGCTGGAACAAGTTTGGCTCCTGTAGTAAAATGAAGGCGAGAGAAGGACCATAATTGCTGTCTATAAACAAATAACATGGGTAAATAATAACGATGGAGAAAAAAGTTACTCCAGAGAACAGCGTTGGTAGCAAAGTAAAACATGAGGTTGGTTGTGAATGTGCTTAAGATAAAAAAATTTCCACTGACCAACAAAACTGTGAAGCTGTGGAAAACGTCTCGAGAAGGACAACAAAGACAATGAGCTTTTAAGATGCGGTCAAACGAGTCTGTGAGCGGGACTGCATGCCAGTTATCCTCTTTGGAAAGGTTATGATGGATGCTCCTGGTATTCCTATGGCCAAAGCTTGTGTTACAGTTCCACTGTACAACCTGTCTATCCGTAGCCTGCTCTTGTGTGTAGCCTCAGCTCTCTCTAAAGGAATTGCTGGTTGTGTTTGTGCCTGTAAAAGCACATTCTTCACCCAAACCCCAAAACAAACAAAAGCCCCCAGTACAACATTTACAACGTACAACCAAAGCCGGTGTTTGACAGTGCACTCTCTGTTCACTAGTCTGTGCAGGCGGTTGTGGAGTCTCCTTCTCTGGAGACATTGAAAACCCACCTGGCCATGTTCCCGTGTGACTGGATCTAGGTGATCCTGCTGTGGTGGGGGGGATTGGACTGGATGATCTTTTGAGATCCCTTCCAATCCCTAATGTTCTGTGATTCTGTGAGGAAGGTTAACATTTAGGTAAATTTAAATTAAGACTTGGAAACCCTTCTCTTTAAAACATGAGGCTGGATTGTAGGCTGGTAGATATTAGCAGACTCAAATCCATAATGGAGTTACATCAGTTCCCTTGTTTTAAGCTTGTTGGTATGGCAACCTATGGCTGAAATTGTCCAAAAGGAGTTCTCTTTGCGTGTGGCTCTTCGTCTCAGTATCTACTGATGCTTGTTGCTAATTTTTAGTGTCAATGAATTTGAGGGCTCGTGTTTGGCTTTCTGCGTGTTCCAAAATCCTTTAGTCCCCAAAGTGTAACGTGTTTTAACAAGGGGATCGTATTTGCAAAGAATTTAGAACATCTGCTTTCTGTTGAATCACAGCTTTTGTGCTGCCTTAGCAAGTTCAATGTCACTTTCTGTGTCGCACCAGGTGTGGTCTATGGGCTTTTTAGGAAGAGCTCCACAAAAAATCATCTGTCCTCCAACATCAGGATCATTTAGAGTCACCACAAAACGTAGAGCTCAGGATCCCAGATGTGGGCTCTGAAGTGGGCTGTATTACAATGATCCAGCCGTGCTGGCTTCCCGTTAATCCCGAGAGGACACGATTTGAAGGCTCAGGGTGAGACCTGCGGATCTGTATTATGCAAATGCAATTCCCCAATTCCAGCAGCAGCCGCGTTAATTCCCAGTGTGGCTGTTGGGGTTCGACTGGGTTCAGCCTCGCCTCCCTGGTGTCCTTGCTTTTCTTCCATCCCCAAATAGGTGATGAGTAATTACTTGGTCTTGATTTATTGTTCCGACCATAATCGTTCTGTTGCAAAGTAAACATTTCTGTTGGCTGTGTCCTAATGCAAAGACCGTTTCACAACCACCTCTTATTTTAGGTTTTA
>JAOXOE010000602.1:21315737-21350455 GCA_028565055.1 Phoeniculus purpureus
ATGAGGAAGTCTGGATGGAGATGACTCACCTAATGACTGCAGGGGTACAACATTCTGTAGACTATTTTCATGCATCATATCCTAGAGTAGTTCACCTTGTGAATAGTATGGTTTGGAAGATAAAGTGAAACAGCTGTGGAAACGACCATTCTCATATGTTGTTCCAATATTTTATGTATTTCCAATGCTTTCAGTATACATGAGGACGGTACTATGCAAACCAGTGAGTTTAGCACAAATATAGGTGCATTAGTGTAGTCTGTCTACTTAGAACCACTTACATAAGTGAACAGCAGATTGCAATTTACTGTGCTTGACTTTAGGATGTGTGCTTTCTTTAAGCAGAAATCAGCTTGGTGTCACAGGATAGTCTTAGCTTGGTAGTAAATTGGAAAGACTTTTGTGTAACTCTGTCTTCTTGTGGTAATAGTCTCTTTAATGCTGCCTTAATTCCTCCCTTTGTTGGTTGAATGGTCTTTGTATTTATAAAGACTAAGGAGATAAACAGACTCTACTTTATTGGTCTGGGAGATGGAGATGCCTGCCTAAATACTGTGTAGAATAATTGTAATGAAATGAGCATTTTATACCGGTCTGTGAAAAGATGCTCCAAGGAAAAAAAAGAAGCACTAGAAGTAAAGTTTGCTTTCTAGTGCCTATATTCAAGCTCTAGTTAATAAGACTTACAAGGGTTTATGAAGTGTATGTGGCTGCAGGATTGCACAACAGTACTGTGGTGGGATGCCTACATGTGATAATATCTGGATAGATTCATTACCTGTTTTTAGTAACTTTTTCACGGCCTTTGCAGCCTTCTCTAGTTAGAGATAGAACTGATTTTTATTTTTGGTTCCTTAAAAGTTCTGCTTAAGGGCAGTTCTTTTTCTTCACTTAGCTATGGATCAGAAACAAGTTAGTTGGATATTTTTCTTCTGGGCTAAGGGAATTCTGAAACAACATCCCAATTTAAGTTCATTAGGAACAGGGATATGTATGCATTTGCCTGTATTTTAGTTAAGAATTAGAGCTGACTTTATTTTATAGGGTTGCTACTCTTCTCATGCTCTTCCCTGTGACTGAATCTTTGAATCTTCTTGTTGTGGACTTGGATAGGGTTTAGTTTTCTACCCTGAAATTGCAGTGAACACTTAAAATATTATCTGCTTGTAATCAGTAGGCTCTTCAGAGAGACTTGGATAGATTGGAGTAACAGGCCAATGTTAATGGCATGAGCTTCAGTAAGGCCAAGTGCCAGGTCCTGCACTTGGGCAACAACAACCCCATGCAACGTTACAGGCTTGGGGAGGTGTGGCTGGAGAGCCATCTGGCAGAGTGGGACCCTGGGGGTTCTTATAGGCGGGAAGATGAGTATGAGCCAGTGGTGTGGCCAAGAAGGCCAATGGCATTCTGGCTTGTATTAGAAATAGTGTGGCCAGCAGGAATAGGGAGGTTATCGTCCCCCTGTATTCAGCACTGGTGAGGCAACATCTTGAGTATTGTGCCCAGGTTTGGGTACCTCAATACAAGAGAGATATGGAGGTGCTGGAGCAGGTGCAGAGGGAGGCAACTAAGCTGGTGAAGGGCCTGGAGAATAAATCTTGTGAGGAAAGACTGAAAGAGCTGGGACCCTTTAGTTGAAAGAGGGAGGGTGAGAGAAGACCTCATCACTCTCTACAACTACCTGGAAGGATGTTGTGGAGAAGTTGGTGCTGGTCTCCTGTCACAAGCAATTAGTGATAGATGGATTCAAGTTACAACAGGGTAGGTTTAGACTACATATTAGGAAGAATTTTTTCACAGAAAGGGTGGTCAAGCACAGGAATAGGCTTCCTGGGGAGGTGGTTGAGTCACCATTCCAGGATGTGTTTAAAGATCGTTTGGATGAGGTGTTGAGGGATATGGTTTAGGGGTGAAGTTGAAAGGTAGGGTAGATCACACAGAATCTCACACACAGAACAGTAGGGATAGGAAGGGACCTCAAAAGATCATCTAGTCCAATCCCCCTGCCACAGCAGGATGACCTGGATCCACATAGTTGGACTCGATGATCCCAGGGGTCTTTTCCAATCAGGGTGATTCTGTGAATAATCCAGAGTAGTCCTCTGCTGAACTATGTGAGAAGGCATATATGAAAGAATTTGACCTGGTAAGTAAATGATTGCTGCTGGCTAACTTGATTTCTAGGTCAGTGATGAATCTCTCTGAAAACACATAACAAAAGTTTGGCTGTGCTTGGCAAGGATGGTGGGGGTGAATATGCTTAGTATATACAGATATTTCATCATTAAAGTAGTTCACTGTTCCAGTTACCCAGATCTGAAGATGTATATAAAAGATGGCAGTGTCCAAATCTGTCTATAAACTGTCAAAAGGGACACTGTGCTAGACTCTATACATTGCTACTTAAAAACTTCATTTCTGTAACAATACATCTGAATGTGTCCTGTTCTTCATTAGCTCCATCACTGCATGTATCAGAAAAGTACTGGAAGCCTTTCTATAGGAGGTATAAACTTTCTAAAGATCAAGTGATCTAATGCTTTAAGTGGAGAGCTGAAGATGACTTTACATGTAAGTGTGTGGAAGAGTGAAAAGTAAGATATGGTATGAAGACTTAAGATATTAAGTGGCAGTACTTGGTGGTTGGGTGCCTGATGCTATTCAAAATGGCATGTTTGAAATGGCATATTGAACATGGTGTTAGAAAATGTGATTTCTGGGTCTCTGGAGTGCTTGCTGCTTCATTCATGCAGGGAGGACTCATGATCACAATGTGGTATGTTGCAAATGAGAGGCTTTATCCTTCTGGAAAGTAATGCTGCAGTTAATTCACTTGATGAAATACAGTTCCTGTTGAGTCCTTGTTTGGATCCTACTCGCCTGGAAAGCATTGATGTCATTGGTTAGAGACTCGGACTATACTTTAAACAAATCTTTTATCTAAAGTGTCAGACGCAAAGGGAGGGTTTAAGAAAACAACCAATTATGAATGTGCAGACAGTGAAACAACTTACTCAATTTGGAGAAAAAGACAGCAAGACATTTTTGTTCACTTCCCCCCGCACACCAGCAAAAAAACCCCACACAAGACATAGTCACGTGGAGTTTTGTCACAGTAATCCTGCGCTAAACTGAGATAAAGTGTCCATAACATCCATTGTAGACAGCTTCTGCTTCTTACTGAAATTGCATCAGTCATCCAGCCTCTGAAATCTTGGTGTCCGCAGACATTTGAAGAGATAATCTTGATCTTCATAAAGCTCTAAAGTTTTGAAGTCTGACAGCTTCTAAGTGAACAAGGATAAATTAGTAGGCTGTGACAGTCCTCGCGATGTAAGTTATCTTCAAACACAATGAACATTTTCTGCGTGGTGCAGCTCTGAGACACTAAGATGGAGAAGGTGGGAATATGCCGAGGGTAGGGCAAAGGATGGGGAGTGGTGAAGCAGAAACCTAGTTTTCAAACCCAAACGCTAAAGTTTGCTGCAGAAAAGATGCAAATCAAACTTAGGGATTCTGCTCAGCAATTAAAGCATAACAGTTCCTCAGCGAAAACTGTGCCTGTCCTTTCCCTAGATCTATAGGAGACAGGGAATAATGATGCTCAGGTTTAGATTCTAGTTTAACCTTAAATTGCTGTGATACTGTGAACCTACTTGGCCTTGCTTCTTGTATTCTTTAACTGTCAGTGTATGTATGGCTGCTGCTAGGGTAGCTGTGACAGCCAGTGTGTTTAAGTGTAATTATTCTTTTTTTCCAGGATGGGATTAGTAACCAATTGTAATTGATTGAAAATGATGCACGTTTGTAACTTCCAGGGTATCAAGTAGATAACAAGTTCATTCTGTAGTTTTTCTGTATCGCTTAGGGGTATGGCTATCGCCTCTTCTGATAAAGATCCAGTCTATATCCTTCATGTGTACAAAGCAAGGTAGCTCCTTGCTCTAGATTCCTTCTTTTCCACCGGAAGCTAAGTTTTTTTTAAATCAATTTCTAGTTTCCTGTCCAGTGCCCTTATCTGTGCAAATCTAAATCTACTAACAAATCTTTCACAGAGGGAGGATTTGCCTGATTATATACCAAAAGCCAGTTCTGGGCTTGGGTTTCACTCAGTGCCCAGTTTGGACAGTGCAGTAGGGTGTTGGGTGTACCAGCACACTGGGCTTGGATAGCCAGGGCTGAGGGAGATGTGGCCAAAAGACAGGATGGGGAGATAGTGTGGGGTGATATTAATGGAGAGTGAAACTGCTGCCCCAGTATTCTCTGCAAGAAGTCTCAAGCTACATTAAATCATTGATCTGATTAAGTGTGGCCCAGAAAAATCCCTAACGGCAACTGAGAAGGTAGAAATACCCACCAGTATATGGGGAAGGACACAAGGATATCCTAAGCAGGAACTTCTGCCAGACACATTGCAGTCTCTGTTTAGTTTGACAACTAATAACAGGAGACATGCCAGGGTATTAGTACAGGAAAAGAAGATGGAGGAATATTTTTAGTCTGCATATCCTAAAATTTTCAGTAGCATTAAATATTCTACTTAATCTCCAATGAACTTGCTTTTTTTGCTTAGTTGAATTACTAGTAGGAGCGTTTACAGTCCACTGAAAGCTAATGGAATTTCAGTACTTAAATATCTTCTGGATAACCTCAGAACAGCTGAGGAGCTCTTAGAGTTCATAGCTCAGTGAGATTGTTAATTAGTTTTGTGATCCAGGGACTTTCTGTGACTGCATTCTTGTGGGCATATCCCAGAACCAAACACCTCAGAGCCTCTAATTTTTATTTTGATAAATGAGAATCACTGAAATACTATTGCAAAACCTTGTCCTACTTGTGCTTGCTTTTGATGGAATCATATTTAAGTGTTTAAAAGGCTGACTACCCAGATCATCATTCAAAAGTAGATATCTGAAGAGTTTAACAAAGCTCCTCTGTCTAGCTATTGGGCTAAGGGCTTCTGGAATCCTGTTTTAAAATCCAAAGAATGGCTGCTTTCAGTGGCAGGATAGCAATGAAAAGAAACATTTAAAGATATAAGCTGCACAGCAAGAGAACAAGGGCTGATCTCAGCAATTTTGAGTTTAGAACTTTGTTTCAGTTTTAAATCCCAAACTGAATTGGAAAAACTAGAAGCGATTCTCCTTAAAGCTCTGGAGGGTTCTGGAATTTTTTTATTATAGTAACAATGTTTACTGTAGAACAGGTAGGCTTACTGAAGCTTCTCTTCTATGTATTTGTGTGGGCTGTGGCAAAATGTGTTCTTGTGATGTGACAAGTGCTTTTTCCTCTCTAAGTGACTGCACTACTGTGGAGTCTTAATGCAGGTGAAATAAAAAGGGGTGTAAAAGTGCAGTCTGGTTTGAGATATACATAGTTACTCGGTAATAGCATTCGTCTGGATTAGGTAAACCAACAGTGTTCTAAACAGTTTAACTGTTTAGGCTGAGGAGAGAGTGGAGAAATAGGAAAATGCTGCTTCCATTTGGAGTTTATGAAGCTGTTTATAAACAAATGCCTTCATGTGCTCAGTTTCAAGGGACTAGCCAATAATTGCACAACGCTGCTGAGGTTTTAGTTAACCTGTAGAATTTATAATCTAAGCAGGTAAGGCAAGGGAAGACTGAGCTTGGTGTTAGATTTCTTATACTGAGGGTGGCATTAGTCCTGTGGCCAAGCACAGCTCTTCAGATGTCTAAATCAAAACAGCATCTTGGTAGCTACTGTGGGTTTTTACTTGTAGATCTTGCTGTGCTTCGTGTGGCCAGATTGTCTGCTGGTATAACCGTCCAAAGAGCATCTTTCACCAGCATCACAAGTCATATTGTGCCTAAGGCTTTGTATAGCCTATTATAAAACAAATCCAGGGTTACTGAGTCAATGATTTAATCCTTATTTTTAAAAGCAGATGAAGCAGGTAATTACTTTTAATTTCTTAAAGATGAAAGTCTACCTGAAGAAGTTTATGCTTTGACCTGGGCTCTATCTAATATGGAAGCAAGATGAACTTAAACAGCAATAACTCCCCCTCTAAAAATCATTCAGAAGGTTGGTTGTGGTGTTGATTTTTTTTTTTTTGTGGTGGTTTGTGGGTTTTTTTTTTTCTACAGCTTGTAACACTTGTGACTACAGAAAGTTCAACATGGTGTCATTTAAAACAGGGTAAAATGACAGATTGAAATTTAACAGATTGACTGCCATTGACTGGATTGCTTCCCTTCCTGTCAGCAGGGTAAAGCTTGTCATTTGAGTATGGTTGCTTTCCAGCAAGTAAAAAGCAGTGTGGGAGAGGAGAGAATACTTACCACAGAATTCAGTTATTCAGACCAGGCTCTTCAGCAGATCTACTAAGACTCTTCACCTTAAATTTAAATTCCCTTAAGTTGCTAGGAATGGAATGGTTTTAAAAGCAACTGCTGTCATCACAGGTTCTTCTAGACACTGCTGTTTTTTGACGTGATTGCATTTCCCAATATTTCCTTTTCTGTAAGGAACATAAGAGTTAATGTTGGTGGCTTGTCAGCCTCAAGGATGCTTAATCTTACAGGGTGGGGATGAAAACTCATCCTTGCCTGCTCAGAGATGACAGAGCTTTCACTTACGCACTTGTGTGCTAGATAGTGGTTTTTTTTAACCTCAAGGAACTGTTAGAACTGAGCTTTGAACCGTGATTATGTAAGTGTTTTGGGCTGCAGAGGTAGAAATGTGACAAAACAAACAATTGGTTCTGACTTCTCTTGTTTAGTTAGAATATTCATATTAAAATCTTGCCATGCCCCTTTCTGAATCTTCGTTTGTGCTTTTAGCCTGTTTTCTGAACTGTGATACTTCTGTGTGGGTACTGTCATTCCTGCACCACAGCCTTGCCTTGTTCTGCCCTGTGTGGTTATTCTAGGTCTGGATGGGTGCCAACGCTCTCTCTCTCGCCACCTAAGAAGAGCTTCCTCATGTGAAGCTTCTGAGCATACAGAGTAAAGATTGTGTTGTGAGCAGACACCTGCACTGCCTGGGTTCTTGTATTGCTGGTACTCCAGGAGATTCAAGTGGCACTTGTAACAGGTCTTCAGGTATAGTCAAGTACCTTGGCCATTAAGAGCTGAGCTGCCTTTAGATGCAGTCATGTGATAGATTTCTATGTTGGTAGGTTTTTCTTTACCTGACCTGTAACTGAAATACAATATTATAACATTGTAAGGTTGACCTTTCAGTTTCTGCTGGCCAGTGTTGTATTAGCATGAAGGAGGACTTCAAGATTTGTTCCATTTATCTGTAATAAGCTTTTATTGAATCATATTGGTCAGGCTTTTATTTACCTAAAAGGCAGCTATTCCTCTAATATGACTAGATACCTGTATTGACAGGAGGGAGAAAGTTGCCGTCTTCTCTCTTGGCTGTGTTAGTAAATACCTTTTTACTGCACTTGCATAGCACAGTGGACTTGGATCATCTTAATAAGCAGCATCACTAAGTTTGTGTTGCTAGGAAAACATTTCACTTGAAAGCTTTGTGTTAGATAATACAGTAGTTACAAAAACATAAGGATATTTATTAAAGGAATACTCAAAAACCAGTCATAATTACTGCTAAGTTGTTAAGAATCAGGTAGCCTTTTCAGAAAGCAGTTTATCTGCTACTGTCAAAGCAAGACTCCTCTTGAATTGAGACAAAATACATTTATCAAACTTACTATGAGCAAGCTGTGTTATTACAGGAACACCTAATCCCCAATCTGTCTCATCGCATAGTCAGTCATTAGTTCTTGTGCTTTGGACATCTGTGTCCTAACAAGCTGAATTATCTCTCTCCCTCCCCTGACACCCTCCTTCTCGTCACTCTGGTGACTAAGAACTAAAAATCAAGCTTGCAGTCCTCATCAGGTTTGGAATCCCTTGGATAATGGCTGAATTTACTGTCACTGCCACAAGTATGTATTTGTGCTATACAGGGAGAGCCTCTTAGGAGTTGTCACTTTGCATTTCTGCACCAAGGTGTGCCCTAGGTGAGGGGGTTGATATGTAACATAGTATAGAAGACTACCAGAGGAAAATATCTCTCCTCCATTCCAGTGTTTGCCCTATAATGGATGCTTAAAGGTGATTAATTTGCATTACTGTACTTAGCATGTGTAGCAAACAGGTGTGTAAAATACTCTGCATGGAAAAGCACTACTGCTCAGATGTTTAAAAAGCTGTCCTGAGGGCACTTCATTGTTGGCATGTTTGTTCTTGCATGCAGTAGTCAGTGAAAACTTAGTTTGATTTGTTGCTTTTCATAACATAGTTATGACAACAAGGGAAAAATCTTCACCATCATTGTACCCCATGGCAAGTTTCCCAGAGTGGTCATGGAATTGTTAGCCTCAAAATGCAGGGCATGTAAACTGAAGTATTTAGAGCCAACTACTTTAAGGGAGAGGTTTGAACTGGACAACATCCAGTAGTCCTTTCCAGGCTAAATAATCCTATAGTGTTGTGTTTGTAGGGAGGAACTAAGGTACTGTCAGCCTAATCTTGTTTAGGGCAGCTAGTTGTCCTGAAGTTTTTACTAACGTTGTATTCTATATAACTTTTACTGGCTTGAAGTACAACTTAAGAGTGTGGTGTGGCAGTCCCCATGTCTTACTGTGGTAATTGTGTCCAAGCAAATTTGAGGCTTCTGGTAGACCTTTTGCTGTAAGCTGAGGCTGGTCTAGCTGCTTGCTACAGTGGTGGTTCCTGAATAGTTTACTGTTCTCTTGACAACACTCTGCCAGGATATAAACAACTGGGACACTCAGTTGTGTTGCTATCCTAGCATCTCCCTTTCTAGCCCTCATGCAGGGCTAGAAATACACATGCTCAGGTGTTTTTTAATGTGTGGGAATCCTCACACATCTTTTCTGACACTTTTTTTTGTATCTCTCACTTCTGCTTTTCTCCCTAGTGTGCTTCCATAAAGCTGCTGCTCTATCCTGATCAGTGTGACAGCTGATGCTTAAGTTTGTCACAACTGCTGTGTCCAGATAATTTTAGATAAAGCAATATTAGAGTTCTGCAGTAGTTAATAACTCAGTCTGTATAATACACACAATGCTGGTTAAGCAGTACTTGTTTTTTGAAACCCACTTTTCTATGGTGCAGCGCTCAAAGAAGAGGAAGGGAGAATTTCTTGCAGTGAATTTCTTGACAAAAGCAAGTTAGATCTGCAGCATCAAAAAGCAGAAGTATAAAATAAACACTGATGTTGTAAGACTTTGTAAGTGCTTATAAATTGTTTCTGACAGAATTTACTGTGTATCTCTTTTAAATTGGAGATTAAAAGTCTTTCTACCTGTAAGAAGATCTAAGGTATAGTTCTGCTTCCAGGTTGAAGCTAAACTGCATCAACATTAAAGGGATATTTTTGAAAGGTATAATGCTTTTATAACAAGAACAATAAAATGTACTTAATTTCATGTCATTTGAGAAAGTGTGGGTTGTTTTTTCCTTTAGAAACTGCTCTAGATAGCAATCATGTAGGATGGATTTACAAATAAGAACAGCTTGTTCAGCTAGCAACTGCTTGGAGAAACCTTTGGCACTTTTAGCAATGGTAGTGTTGTCACAAGTAGAAGGTATTTGTTTTAATACCTCATTCCTACTTATCCTTCAGACACCAGTGACACAATTTTCTTGCCAGTGTCTTGAAATGGCTTGTTCTTCAGAGTTGCTCAGCAGGCTTTTATGTGATTTTTCAGCAATATTGAAGTGCATGCTACTGTGATGGCACCACTGTAATGGGTGGTGACTGTTTCTTCTGTCTGCAGATCTAAGTGGTTGCCTGGTGCTTCATCTGTGGCAAGCAGGACAATGGCTGCAAGCAAGAGCAAGAATCAGAGTTCCTTGGCCCTCCATAAAGTGATTATGGTTGGCAGTGGTGGTGTGGGCAAATCTGCACTCACTCTTCAATTTATGTATGATGAGGTAAGTAGCTTTGGTTCATCTTCTTTAAAGCAGCAATGGATATAGCTTTGTAAACTAATGGGACAGGGGAAGTAAATATAAGTAACAAAAGACCTGATGACCTAACTGGCAGAATGTAAGCATCTGGGAAAGGTGCCCTCTGAGGATGTCATTGGCTGAGGGTGGCAAAATTGATGGTTGTCAGTCCAAAGAACAGTCCAAAAGACATGTATAATGTGCATGTGCTCATTTCAGTATGCAGAGGCTATTACCAGTTGGCACTGAGCTTTAATTTTGTTGCAGCTTGTTCTACAGCAGTTGAAGTCAGAAGTAAACAGTCTAGCTTGTTCTGAACTGGGTGAAGTAGGCATGTTTGTAGCATGAATTCTTCCATACTGGTTTACAGGAAGCTAGATCAGACAATCCAAACTAGTATGTGAAGGAGTACATGATCCTGTAATTCAGAAGATAGTATTTATGTATAGGCTATCCTCACATACTTTAGTGATGTATCTGAGTAGGTGACGTAGTTGCTAGCGAAGGCCAGCCAGCTTAATCAGGCCTGTGGCATAGCCACAGGTGAAGAGCCTATGTTGATTTGCACTGTCAGCACAGAACTAGAAGTTGAACTGGCATATGGAATGGACTAAAGTACATGTTTGTGTAATTATGGAACAGGCTTTCATTTTCAGCAGCTGGATGCTGTCATCTACATTTGCTGAAGCTTCAGATACCTGCACCTGAAGTACACGCAAATGCTTTTTCTTGAAACGTATGATCTAAATAATGCTGCCAGCATGCTGGTAGCTTTTGTTGTATCTTTCTCTTTTAACTTGTGCTGAAATTGCTGAACAGTGTTTCATGTAGCAAGACAGTTTCCCTTAACAAGGCAGACTAACTCTTTGATTTATTACATGCTTAAATAATTTGCTTTTTATAGCAGAAGTGGTAGAACTTAGCAGTTGAGTGAATTGAGAAGGTTTAGGGGAATTTCAATATCACTGAAGTGAGGGAATGAATTTGAACAAATACTGTTTGACAGGAATACTAAACACTAATCCCTCACTTATAATCTACAGTTTGTAGAAGACTATGAACCTACCAAGGCTGACAGCTACAGAAAGAAAGTAGTTCTGGATGGTGAAGAAGTACAGATAGACATTCTGGACACAGCAGGACAGGAGGATTATGCGGCTATCAGAGATAACTATTTCCGCAGTGGGGAAGGGTTTCTTCTAGTATTCTCAATAACAGAGCATGAATCCTTCACAGCAACAGCAGAGTTTCGGTAAGTAGTTCCTCTCCCAGGCAGGGGGAAATGTCTGGTTCCTATGGTACTCTGACAGTGTTTAAAAGATACAGCCTTGTCCTTTGTCCATTGGCAAATAAAAATGGCAATCCAGCCATTTTGCTCTCAGTAACCAGTAACTTAAACCACAATATCCAGCCTCTGGCTGTAGTTGTCTTTGTGTCTGCTACTGATTAATACATTATTCCAGCAGCAACTTCAGGCAAGTAACAGATTCTTGGACTCCTAAAACATACATATTCAAGCCAATTTTCAGTCTTTGTGGATGTGAAGTTTAATTATCTTAGCAGTACTTCTGGAATTAAGTCTGCCTTTTGGCCAAGTTTCAGACACTATTGCTTACTGCTAGAAGCAGGTGCTCTAAGGAAAGGAAGGATTAGCTTACATTCTCAGGTATGGATTAGTGCCAAACAAGGGTTGGCAGCAAAGCAGTACTGTTGTAGGCAGACATGTTCCTAGAAAGACGCACACATCAGTAGTAAATGCTTCCATTTTTGTTACGGAGATTATCTGTTCCTAACATAAAAATCAGCACCAGGCTGAGCACAAACTGCTTATGTAAAGACAAATAAGAGTTTAAACTATGGTTCTGGTCCCAGAACTCATGTAGCCAGGTTCTTCAGGACTAGTGTTCTAACTCCTGTTTGATAATAGTCTGTTGCCTCAGTGTAGAATGTGATCTGGAGTATTCATAAGACAACTGAACAACATGAAGCAAAACATGTAAAGAACACCTAACACTCGCTGTTTGCCAGAAGAAAAGCTCATCAGTCTGGCTTATGTTCACTTCCCTTTAGTGGTACAAGTTTAACAGATACTAGTTGTAATGCAAATGCTGGTGCTAAGGTAGACACCTATTTCTAGGATATTTTAAAGCTGTGAAGAATTCTAGTTTAGTCCAGATTCCTAATGTGTTATACTGTTCCAACAGTAGTAGGAGACTGCATCATCTTTGAGGTATAGAAATACTGTTTTGTCACATATGACTTGTACTTTAGAAGGCTGACAGTCATGAGCTACATAAGCAGAGCAGTACTACTGATTTTTCTGTGACTGGAATACTGAAAGAGGCTGAACAGCTGAAGTCTTAGGACTGCAAAACTGAACATTCAGACTCTTGATAGTAGAAGATGGAGAAAAAGGTCAGATAATAGTAGAAAAACAAGCAAATGAGATACTTGGAAGAACCCAGCCTCAGTTTCGGCTTGTGTGTTTGAAACTTAAGACTAAACTCAAGGCTTTAAGGCTTTGGATAAAAGGAGTAAGAATTAGTCTTGGCAGTTTGTGGGGTTGTTTTTTTCAGTCAGACTTCTGTAACTAGGTAACTGTGTGGTGGGTCAAGATGCCAGCACAGTGAAACAATGAAAAAGCAATGCTAGCCCTTAAGATAGGCAAAAAAGGACCTAAAAGCTTTGATATGAAGAATATCTTTTAATATTGTTCAGAGGTAAACAAATACTATAATTACTTAAATGGACTATTACTCTGACATGCAAGAACCAGCTCCTCAGAAAACCATTCCCTAGGAAGGAGATAGGAGTGGGTAGGTAACCACCATCACAAGCTAAACAGCAGTAACATCGATTCTCTAACTCCCATAATGCTTAAACTACGTTGAATACTGAACAGATTATGGAATTGCTTTTAAACCCTTGCTCTCCTGCTGATGCTATGCTTTGTTTGCTTTTGTCACATCTCTAATCTGAAAATGCATGAAGGTACAGTTGAATGCAACAGCAGATTGCTTCACTGTTAACACTATTTCATATTCTCAATGTGCTCCACATTCACTCAGTTATTTTGTGGATGGGAAATTCGGGCATCTTGAAGCAGTGTGGTAGCTCAGTGAGATGAGGTGTAACACCAATCTCATGCCTAGTTTGGCTCTTGTTATAAGTGAAGGAGCCTAAAAATAATTGTGGACTGATACAGTTCTTTTAGTGTCCTGGATGGACAGCAGCATGTGTCAGTCTGGTTTCAATCTGTGTTTTACTCCAGTAATAGCACAGATTTTAAGACTGACATGCTGCTTCACTCTTGTTTCCTTCCTGGAGGCTGATGGGTCTGTTTAGAATAATAAATGGTAGATAGATCAATCCTGATGGTTTGCATATTTTCTTGGAAAGGAGAAAGTTGTTTAGCACTATTTAGTAACTTTCTCCTGTGTGTGAAGTTTAGGTAGGCATTAATAATCTCTGCTGGTTGCTCCCAACTTACTGCTTTGGCAAAACATTCATCTTGCCTAGACCTATGTTGAGATGGTGTGTAGACTGGAAATTTAAGAACATGACTGAATGCCAAAGTGAAACTTGGCAAAAGTGACGCTTGCAGCTGTTCATATTTGAATAAGGAGAAGTTACTCTTCTGTAATGCTGCTCTTTGTTAGAGCCTGGTTACTAACTAATGAGTAAAACTGCTTTCTGGGAAGTGAGGAATAATTTAAAATTGTTTGACTGTTTGGAAATACACTGGTCAGTACTGTTGTAAATGCTAGTGATGTGCAGACTGCTTGATCCGCTCCTGATAAGGGAGGGGGTTTTAGTGCTACTACTAACACAAGTATTTTTATTTTGACTACTTGATGCATTAGGGAACAGATTCTGCGTGTGAAGGCTGAAGAGGATAAAATCCCCTTACTGGTAGTGGGAAACAAATCTGACTTGGAAGAGCGCAGGCAAGTGCCTATAGAAGAGGCTAGAAGTAAGGCAGATGAGTGGGGTGTGCAGTATGTAGAAACCTCTGCCAAAACTAGAGCGAATGTAGATAAGGTAAGACAAATGACATCTGCTCAATTAGATGCTTGTTACTTGTTTAGTAGCTGGTTGACTGAATCTTGACTCTTACTGGGATAAAAAAAAAATCTGCAGTTGAGTTTCTGAAAGCCTGGGTCCTGAAAAACAAATGAGCTTATTGGAGAGTGCACTCTTCAGCAACTACTTAGCTACGAAGCCAGAGACCTGGTACAAGTTAATGCTATTGTTTAGTTTTGACTGTATTGGAACCAATAGCTTTCCAATAGATTGTTGGATAAATGGGCTTGAGTAGTGTCTCTTTTGTTACTGTTTCTAGGCTGTGTCCAGTTTGTTATAACAGCAATAAATAGCAATCTATAGACACATAAATTGTTCTCACCTTCCCTATAAAACTCTGTGCACCATGGCTAATGTTACATAATTCATTGATCTTATTTTTCAGTTAATATTTCACTTTTGTTTCCTGCCAAGACTATGAACTGTGAGAGTAACTCTTCTTGTTGTGTTCTTGCCCTATGTTAACTTGTTTCTGCTTCTTTGAGAAGTCATTTTCAGCGTGTTTAAGCTGGTGGCTTCTTGTGTGAACAGTGGAGATTAGCGGATCTGGAGAGGTGAATCATAATGGAGTGTTGCCCAGTAATAGAGGAAAATCAGTTTTGAGCCTCTTATGTGGATAATGGGGGTCTCTTAGAGGATGCTTTTCTACTTCACCAGTACACTGATCTGAAATTAACTGTTAATCCTTCTAAGGGCTTGAAAGATGGGGCTTGGTAATCTGCATTTGTTTTAAAGATTACAAATTTTAGGCATGTTTCTCCTTAGGACAAAGAACACTAACAGGTAGCTGTACTCTAAATTCTTCTAGACGGCTTTTTGTTCTAATCTGTATTTGTTCGTTTTTTTTTACTAATGGAAATGCTGTTGAATCTTTGAGTTACTTAGTAGAACTCTTCTCATCATTGGTTAAAACAGCACAGATGAAACTTGACTTGAATCCTGTTGGTTAAAAGGACATGTTTCAACTTAAACTTGGTCAAGAACCTTTCTGATTTGTAGAATGTTGCTAAAAGTCACTATCACATACATAAAATGGATTATGTGAATATCTAGACTTGCTTTTGCCTGTGAGCTGTCTCATGATGACCAAATACCTTGCCTGCTTTATACCTGGACTATCTTTCTGATCAGTCTGGATTAACAGCTGGGTAGCTGTGCCTGGAGTGCACTAGCATGGTGTTTTAGCTCATGTGATATACTGGTGTTGTGTGTATAAGCACTCTTGTGTGTATTGAATTATAAACTATTCTTTCTGATCAGTAGTATGGTTGTGTTTCCAAGTACAAAGACTAGCATAGTTTCCTCATTAAAAAAACTTTACCGATTGATACTAAATTCCTGTTCCATAATCTGCAAAATATAATGATAATGATAAATATATAATGATATAATGATTGTCTAAAGTAAAATAACTACTGCTTCTTAAGTTCTATGTATGTAAACATTAGGTGTACGGCTGACATCAGTTTGCTTTCTGCAAAATTCTAAGTAATGACTTCTCTTGAATCTTTCTTATAGTCTGAGAATTTCTTATCTGACTCTGTGACTTGAATGCTGCAGCTTTTTTAATTATAAAACAGGCAGAATACCACAACCAATGTGTGCTTATAGCTACATAGGAAGGACTGCACTACATACTTTGCATAGTTGATGAGTGATTTGCTCTGAAATATTTGCTAGGCAAAGACAAGTGTTCTCTAACTGTGAATTCAAGGTACTTTTTATACAAGGCTGAATCAATAAAACTGTAAGACACAGCTCTAGGTGTTAAATGACAATCAGGTGATAGTACTTGCTTCTGCTGGGTATGCTCAGTAATTCTGATACTGAGTTTGTTGGGATCTGGGTTGAGACTGGCTTCTGCTGTATTAGGTACAGTGTGGTGCTACATTTTTATGTACTGCTCAAGACAGTTTTTATCTGCTTTCTAGCGGCAGATCTTGTTTAATGTTTCTCTTTTCCCTCCTAGGTATTCTTTGATTTAATGAGAGAAATCAGAGCAAAGAAGATGTCAGAAAACAAAGACAAGAATGGCAAGAAAAGTGGCAAGAACAAGAAAAGCTTTAAAGAAAGATGTTGCTTACTGTGATGCTTGGGAACTGTAAATATCTATCACCAGGTGGCATGGATAAGATACCACTAAGGATATAGGGCTGGATTCATGAAAGGAAGTCTGTATTGACTCCCTTATATTTTGCTTTGCATATCACACCTTGAAAATGTGAAAACAGAACTTTGAAACCATTTTTGGTATCCAGCAAAACCAATGCCTACTTAAACTGAAACGGGTTCTGTCTTCTCAGTGTCTTTCAAAACTAAACCCAGTTTCAGAACTACAATCCTGCTTGGTTATACAAAGTACTTTTGTATTAACTTCCTAGTTTACTTCTTAGTTTACTCAGATGTTTCTTGAAATATGTTTCTCTTGAACCTCTACTGGCCTTAACAAGCACAGCTGTTCAGGTTCAAACATGTTTATTTTTTCTTCCACCGTTGTTGCCCTCCTTGATGTTGCAAACTGCAGAACAGCTAGATGACATCTGGTAAAAGGTTTGAGTCTCCATCTTCTGTTAGTTGTCACTGATATTTCTTGCACTGAAAGCTACTGGCTTCTTCCCCACACTGTGTGAGAACTAGCAACTGACACTTGAACATCAACTTGATCTTCTGTGTTCTGTTTAGTCAATACAGCATTCATGAATCAAGCCTGTGAACACAACTCACACTTATGAAAAGCAAAAATGGATATTTAAATACTGGCTAAATGCATTCTCTGCTGGTCTGTCTTCTTATCCTTAAATTAGTGGTATGGGGTGAGAAAAATGACTAAGCTTTTCTTCAAAAGGAGTAATATTGTCACCATCTCCTTCAAATGCTGTCTTGAGTTTCCTTCATGTGTTGTGGCTAGACTCAGTTATACTTGCTCTACATATGTCCTTTCCTTCCCTGATACTGGAATTGTAAAAATCAAAGTGATTTCATCAGTTTTGTTTATATGGCAACACTTGTGATCATGATGGAAGGTGGGAACATCTGCATCTGTCCCTTGTTTTGCTGGAGATGAAAACTTTTGAGTAAGGATGGGTCACATCATGCGATCATGGCTTGGAATAGGTGAGGTGTATGTGCTACCTCTCAGTGATTAGCTGGCTAGTGAGTTCTGTGGTGTCAAAAAGCAGTTGCCACATCTGTTACTCACTGTTGGGTTTTGTATGTACGGTTTCTGATGCACAGCAACCTAGTACATGGGGCGTGTACATGGAGTTCTGTCAGTTATTCAGCGGTGGCCATTAGTTCATCAACAAAAAACAGCCTAAAATTGGTGGTCTTGTCAGCTGAGACTGAACTGAAATTTCTGATACACACTTTAAGTGCAGTTGCCAAAACCCACTTCTGTCACTGTTTTGAAAAGTAACTGTCTCTTCTCATTGTGGAGTTGCCATGAATTATGGCTACCTTCTGTTTTGAAGGAGTAGAGACTTAAAGTAGTGGCTGTACCTTGCTTGCTAACTAGATACTTGATGTTATTTGGTGAAAGGAATGTGGCTGTTCCACTAGCAACTGCAGCACTGAATTAACGAATAGTGTTTCTTCTTGGAGTGAAGGAGTAGTGAATACTGTTCAGTACTTGGTATTGTAATTTGAGGTGGTTGACAAATGTTTTTTAACATGTACTGGATTGCTGTTGTTCATTCCATCTCTGAACTTGGGGGAAGAAAGTAAGATGTGTTAGATATCAACCTCTATTGGCCTGAGGCTTCACAGGGACTTATCACAAATTCATTGTCTTCCATAACTAGTTTAACCTGTCGGGCAACTCATTGGATTGGGGAAACTGTACTAAATAAAAGGTGCTGTAATCTTCATTCTTGTCAAGTTAAATTCCTTTTGTTAATGTTATCTTTTACACATAGAGCAGTTAACTAATTCTGGAAATACTTTTCTTTGAACAGTAAGTTGGCTTTGTAACACCATTTAGTTAATGCAGCTCTGAAGCAGAGGCTGGGAGCTTACTGGCTTGTAGAACTTGTCACTTGAGCTGTATCACCAATGGAGCTGTAGCGTGCTTCATCCTGAACTTCTGAGGATCAAGTCCATTTTTGAGTGTTTATTGTGCATATAGCAAATGAGGTTCCTTCTGAAGGAAGGCAACTTTTTGAGTTCAGCTTTACTTGAGACCTAAAGGTTAAGTCCTTAACCTAAAGGATAAGCAACAGTTGCATTTGTGTTACAAGCTTATATAGATCAAGCCCCTCTGAGGTAGACTGTAAAATGTCTTAATAAAACTGAATAAGCTTTCATTGATGCATGAATAATGAATTCAGCAAAGCTCACAATGAGCAACTCAGCTGCATTGGCTCAAGAGACTTGGCATGCCTTGACCTTTGATCTCTTTAAAGTACCTGACAGTATTTGATAGGACAGATTAATTTCTGCTCAGAAAAGTGAGTCTTCCAGTGCACTGGTGTTCTCTCAGTCCATGTGCTGTTCTCACTCAGGTTTTTTTAACTGATAAAGCTCCACCACTGAGGTGGACTTTCTTGGAAGAAGGTGCTTCCTGCTTTGTGGCTTGATACTGCATCTCTTCAGTGTTCTGTGCTTGTCACCTTTTCCAGAAAGACTGGAGACTAAATACAGCAGCTTCTTGGTGTTCCTGTCCTGTACTTGTGACCAATTTCATTTTCCATTCACAACTGAAAGCATGATTGATAGGGCAGACACCTTGGCTACTTTATGAGTGGGCAACAAGCATTCTGACCTTTACCAAAAGGGCAATAAAACTGCTGGTCTAGACTGGAATCTGTTGCCTGCAGCTGACATGGTAGAAGTGCCTGAAAGTGCACCTTCATAATAGGGGTGATGGGATTTGAGAGTACTTAACTTCCAGGTGTGCTTCACTGGACAGCAATGGATGTGAGTGCCAGATGAGTTGACTGGAGCAAATTAAAAATGGCACAGAAATGCTTCCTGTGAACAGTCCAAATGGAACTTTGGCTTTTAAGTTAAATGAGTACTTGCAGGTTCTGTAACAACAAGGAGAAGCAAGGAGACTTTGGCAAGATGGAGTGTGTGGTCATCTGCTAGCCTTGCCATGTAGCTGAAATAACTGAAGCTGATAGATTCTAGCTGCCTTTGTTTTAGGTAATTAAAGACCAATACTATGCAGTCAGTATAATGTGCTCTTAAATCTTTCTGGAGCATGGCTGTAAGCTAGTAATTGGATATTTGAAGCTGGAGGTCATGCAAGACTTGACTATGCACTTGCACTTAAGCATTCAAGTATTAATCTTGCATAATGGTTTAACGTAAAGCCAGGGAACTGTTTACTACTATATACAATCTTCCATGTGTGGCTTAGCTGTGGATGTATCAAAGTGCTCCAGTCTTTCTCCTGATTTGAGCAAAAATCTGACACAAAGCCCCATTATAATCAGGGACTAAGTTGTAATATGAAAATAGTAGGTTAAATTCTGGTATTACAAAGGCAGACTTGACTCTTTTATTTTGAAGATTGTCTCCAGCTGAGTGTAGTCACATAATGGAGAACATCTTCAATCAGTTGTGCCACATGTGTTCTAGGCAGACTAATATGCCTTTACTGTAGTCTTCAGGTGAGCAGTTGGCTTGATGAAAAGAACGATGTGTTTACAATGAATGATGAATATTTACTGAGTACTAAACTCTAGTGAGGTGTTCAGATTGAACTGGAACTTCAGATGGATATTATCTGGTTAATGCTTAATACTACAAGTCTAAGGCACAAGCCTACAATTTGGAATCTAGTAAGAGGTGTGGGGAAAATGCATCAACATGCTCACAAATACCTCTCTAAAGCATTAACCCAGTACTTGGGGCTGACAGGTCTATGAATTCTTGCTCAAAAAGAGGGTAGTGTTTATCAAGTCAACTCAGAGCTTACGTAGACAGAAGCTTTCTTTAATTGCTATAAGCATATGTTGCAATGTTCACCTCCTGTTGACTTATGGTTGGGAGAGGAAGGGAAGACGAACAAAACCCCTATGATTTTCACTGTAATTGCCACACTTCATGGAAATGGCAGGTGTTTCTCTTGGGAGAAGGAAGGTGTTATCTCTAACACCAAGAAGGAGGTATAGTGTAGGGGAAGATATTATGAATGCAAGATTTAATAAAACTGCCTCTGAATGATGTATGCTCTACTCTACAATGTACATTCTTTTGTTTCTTATGTAGCTTCAGAGCTTTGTCTCTAACTTGCACAACCATTTCTAATGTCTGTAAAACAGGTCACTTTTCATTATCATGCTAATACAACTGATTTGTATTACTATTGATAATAAAAAGAAAAACAGGCATAATATTTGTTTGTTGATTTTTACACTATTCTAAAAGCATGTGTGATCCTCAAATGCTTGAATCAGGCAAGGGCTGACTTGCAGCATCTGAAACTAAGCTTTTGTTGAAGCCTATGATTGTCTTACAGACTGTGGGAAGGGAGGGGAGGAGGAGGTGACTGAGAACCTCATCAGTTTTCTGGAAATAGTCTGTATGGTTCAGGACTCAACTCGTACAGTACTTTCATTCTTAGATAATATTCCACAACCTAATTGGATTAGACAGGTTATATCTGTGCAAATAATATAGTTGTTTTCTTCTTTCTTTACTCAATCTTGCGGCTTAAATAACATTATGTGGTAGTATTGGTCACAGAGTACCAATATTCTGTTATCTGATCATTTGTGATGAGCAAACTGCAGCAGAGAAGCTGTCGTGCCTCTGAGGCTAGATGGTTCAGGACAGACTCACCTCATCGGTGTGACACTTAACTGGGAGCGGCATGGAAATGGGATTTGCAGTCAACGTCGGGTGCAGTTTTTGCTGCTGCTGCTGTACAAGTCAGTAGTGGAACATCATCTAGCTGGTAAGTTCTGGCCAAGGCTTACAGCAATTTACATGAATGTGTTTGCACAGTGCTTGCCTGGTGTTTGCCTTGTCCTTACCATACGGGTTTATGTAGCTGTCTCTTCCAGTGAAGTAATTCTTTAAAATGTGCTGTATCAGAGAAAGGGTAGCATGAGAAGGTTTGTGTAGGAGGCAGGACATGGTTCTGAGCACAGATCTATCACATGGCTGTGCCCAAAGCCCAGATTGACACCTTTTCATTTATACATTGTGTGGGTACTAGTGATGAACAAGTCTTCCTTGCGTTGCAGCAGAATGAAACCAAACAATGTCTTCACATCCATAGCTTGGTTTTGGTCTTCATGCTTGCCTGGTTCTGTGCGCTGAATGCTTTGAGGATTCCTGGGATGGTACAGGTTCCTGAGAACTACTGGCTCCATCTTGTGGCTTGAGGAGTTAGAAACTACCATGAAGAGGGGCTGTTCAGCATGCTCAGGCGAGCGCACGAGAACTAGCTGTTATTAATCTCCTACCTGAATTACACGTAGAAATCCACACTAACTAGATTCTTTTATGCTTGTTGCTCTGTCGTCTGATTCTCTCACGCGGTACAGGACTTTGTTCTAAATTAAAACTTTCCTTTTGCATGCAAATGCTAATGTTAATTCTTCCCTCATCATTCTGGTGTGCAGCAGAACATGAGGATGGTGGCTTTACGATTCTATGGCATTAAACCAGTTTGCATTGCAAGTGTAAGTTTGTTCTGCTCACTGAGCACTGATTTGCATGCCAGAAAGAATGCTTATTTCTCCATGGGACTGTGCAGTACTTCACAAAACACTTTGTTTTAAGGGTTACTAAAGGTGCTGGGTTTTCTTGGAAATATAAAGCCTTAATTGGGGGGAGGGAAGGGAGACTATCCTATTTTAAAACCTTTTTTCCTGCCCCTCAGCCTTTCTTTTCCCCCCCACCAACTACTTAGTGTCTGCTGTGGGAATAGGGTCTACTAGGGAAATACCAGCAAGTGGCCTCTTAAGCCTCATAACATCAAAGGGGGTAAAGTATTGAGGTGACTGGGACCTCGTGCTCTGCACTTGCCTTCCTGATAAAGTTGATGAATCTTCAGTTTACAGTAAGTTTCCTTGAATGAGCTTTGCTACTTGGCTTTGAGGCAAAATTATGGGTTTTTTGAGTTTGTTTTTTAAAGCCTAGTGGTCAGTGTATCGGAGGCTTTATGCATGTTGGCTTCATAGGCCAAATACCAGTATTTGAGGACAAACTTGTGCATACATGTAATGGTGAGAGTCAAGGAAACTTACTCCTCACTCTTAAAAGTTTTTCCTTTTTTTTTTAAGGAAAACATACACAACAAGCTCATCTTTCTGTTTGGATGAGTGTTTCTCAGCCTGTGGTCTGTAAGAGTGCTCTGTAATATGATTATCCTCTCCACAGAATGATGAAGTTCTTTCTATTTGTGTAAACAAGGAAAACAACTGTGGAATTGGGGGAAGGAGTAATTATCTGAAAAACAGCCAGATTGTTTCTTGCTTCTAAGTGAAACCTATAGTGGCGACATTGCCCAAGAACAGTTCTGCTCCTAGAAGTTTGGCTCTTCAGTTTTAGAAAGGCTGATGAGAACTTGAGTGAGATGGTTCTGGTCAGGCACAGTCCTCTCTAACAGAAGCATCCTTGCTCTGGATGACAGAATTTAGAAATCAGAAGTGAAAACTTTGGTTTCCTTCTTGGAAGGCAGAGCTATGAAACCCAAAACCTAGTAGGTTGCCAAACAAATGCCTGCAGGTAGACTAGATGTTTGGCTTTAAATATGGCTATTCTTTTAGCTTGTTCCTTGGTAATGGATATGGGATAACCTTTTTCATTCTGGAGTCTCCATTTTCACTTCTTTATAGGTCTGCTTGGTTCTCTGTCCCTGGATGATCATCTTTACTCTTAGGGTTTCAAATATTCCTAGTTCTACTTGGCTTCAGACAGCTTAACTAAACATCAGCCCTTCCCTTTTGTTTCTGGTGACTGAACTCCAATTACTTGCTGAGCATCCCCATCTAGAGTCAACTGACATGGTCCTTCTCTGAGGGCTTCACAACAACAGAGTGAATCAGACTGGGCAGAGTGACTATTCCACAGCATTATGAGCACAAGGAGACCTGGACACTTTGCCAATGAAAACTGCTTCCTACCTGAGGAACAGCGCCAGAGTATGGATCCCTGACTTCTGCAGCCAGGTTAAACTTTTTTATGTGGTATCTTGAGTAAATCCATTTGAGCCATGACAGTAGTGCAGTGTGGAGCAGAAGGTAGCACTGCCTGTCTGAATAGTTTTCACTGATCTTTTTTTCCTCCCTGAGCAGTGTGAAGGGAGGAGGGCAGAGAGAACTTCTCCTGCGTGGGAATAAAGGCCACATTTGCAGCTTTGCCTCAGGAGCTTGAAAAACCATAAGTCAGGCCTCCAAAACTACATTTGGTTTAGAAATAATGAGATGCTTTAGAAAATGAACTTGGAGATCTCTTTCACAGTCTTTTTGTTTCCAAGCCTTTTGAGTATACTTGCTTTATGTTTGCAAGCTTTCTTTCTGCAACAATCATGGTAGAAGTATTTTTTTCAATGTAAACAAAGATGTTCTTATTCTTGTGGATTCCAGCACCTGGGGCATTTGGAGAAGAGTTGAGGCAGGACACACACAACACTCAACTTTAAGCCTCATTTCCGCTGGGTCACTATCCTTGGCAGTAGGAGTCTGAAGGACTGCAAAAGAGAAGCTTAGGCAAAAAGACCCCCTGTTGGTGGTCCCAGTGTCTGTCTTGGCAGCTTGCCAGGAGCCCAAGGGATGCACTTAATTTTCTTCATTCATTAGCATATTTTTAATCAAATCCATCAAACCACAATGTTTCCACATGTCTCTCCCATGGCAGATGAACAAAAATAGGTCAGTGCTCAAACACACCTTTAACATGCTGCAGTTCTGCATTTCACTTCTGTAGGTGCAGTTGGAGGACAGCAAAGACCTGTCCTCTGCCTGGTGAAAACCTGCGATGCAGACCTCACTTCCCTCCAGAAAAGGAAAGTACATGGAGTTAGTTCATGATACAGACTGCTTTCCATCCGCTGCCCAGTCAGAGGGCAGAAAAGCTGCATGTGAATCCTCTCTCCAGCTTAGCTTCAAGTTCACAGCATTTGTTCAATGTGAATTTCTAGTAAATAATCAAGCAGGTGCAATGTCCAGGGTTGAATTTCCTGGCCCTAATGAAGTTTCAAGACTGCCTACATCTAGTTTAATAATAGGCTTTTTACATTCTTGTCACCTGTAACCTACCTTCATATACCTCATGCTGCCAACCCATCTCTAGTCGGGCAAGGAAAATGTTGCAGTGTTGAGATCATGTTCACACTTGCAGCTGAGACGTGTCTTGCCTTGTTTCTTATCTCTGAATTGTTCATAACAAGAGCTGAGTAAAAATTACTCTTCATGTTTTTTACATGAGCTTTCAAAGTTGGTTCTGGGTGGGGTGAATATTGCTTCAACACCAAGTTAAAACTTATCTTTTGTTCTTTTTTTGGAAAGAAATGGGGATATGGGTTCCAGGGGAACAGTCTTCCCTATGAGACAAAAATTGGGTAAAATGTGAGGTACTAAGTTTGTAATACTGGAAACGTGAACCTCTGACAAAGGGATGTCTTACTTTCTGTTCTCTATGAAAAACCTCAAACAAAGACTAGGAGTTAAACCATCTGAAGCTTATTCTGAATGTAAAAATTGGAATGGGCTCCCAGCCCGTCGCTAGCTGTGGAAAAGCTAAGGAAGCAAAAGGTGAAAAGCTCTGCAGCATCCAGCCTCACCTCTCCTGGTAACCCTTTCCTGCTGACAATGCTGTCACCCCAGACAGGCTGCAGCAAGTGACGCACGCACAGAGCAACCCCTGCTTCCCTCTGCTGCTGACAGATTTTTCCCTTTCTGTTGTTACAGGCTCCTTTGCTGTTCTTGCTTTGTGAACTAACCCAAGGGGTTGAGGGCAGGAAAGGTGTCTTAGCAAGACTGTTAACTTCTTGCTTCCTGGTTAAAGGTGCTAGGCAGGACTCCTATGTGTGTTGTTTGTTTCAGAAAGCCAAAATCAGAATGTAATCTCTAAAGCCTGGAAGTCCATAGTGAGAAAGGAAGATGTTCTCCAGTGTGTAAGAGGTGGTCTCTGCTAAATAACTAAATATTGCAGCTGTAGGGATGGAGACTGATTTACTCTTTCCTTCTGTATTCCTGTAGTAGTTCACAGCATTAGCTGTGCTACAGGCAAATCATCTGCTTGTGTCCATTTACTGTTCTGCTCAGTAAGCTCTTCCACTTCTGCTGTGAAAACAGTCTCTACTGACAACTATCATCCACTCATATACTTTCTGGTCTTAGTACATACAGCTAAGTGTCTTGCCTCAAGTGGCCCTTACTTACACCTGTGTCTTCTGCTGTTCTTTAATAGGTGCTGTTAACTATAGAATCATTAGGGATCGGATGGGACCTCAAAAGATCTAGTCCAATCCCCCTACCACAGCAGGATCACTTAGACAAAGTCGCACAGGAACATATCCAGATGGGTTTTAAACGTCTCCAGAGAAGGAAACTCCACAACCCCCTGGGCAGCCTGTTCCAGTGCTCCATCACCCTCACTGTGAGGAAGTTCCTTCTGATGTTCATATGGAGCCTCCTAAGTTCCAGCTCATACCCATTGCCCCTTGTCCTATCACCAGATGACACTGAGAAGAGCCTGGCTCCATCCTCCTGACACCCCCCTCACATATCACACATAGCCCTGTTATCTAGGCAAAAGATAAGTTAGAGTGGGCCCTGTATAGTTTTACTGTGCTTTAACAGGTGCTGCCCTGCTACCTAGGCACAAGATAAGTTAGAGTGGGACCAGTTTTGCTATGGGCTCAATCCTGCAAGCTTGTGCCTTGTCACTTAAAGAAGGGGAGAAGTCACTTAGCAACTTGTGATCCCTGCTCTCCTGTACCGCCCAGTCTTTGGGTAGATCCGAATCTGTACAGTGCTTATGATGCAGCGGTTTAGACTCAGGGGAGCTTTATCTGCTGTTTGGACTACTAACATGGCTATGATGGTGAGGTCTTAGTTTGGAAGCAGTAAGCTTTATCAAAGCCCTTGGCCCTTGTCATGGAGCATTGCAATGCCTGTTCTCATCAGCCACTAAACACTCCTTTGCCTTTTGCAGTGAAGCTTCCCATGCTGTGTACCATCTCAGAATAGCAGCTACCACGGTCGGAGGCTGCCTTGCTGCCTGAGCAAGTGATGGGTAGCACAGCCTTCTATCTCTCTGCCTTACCTGGGGGCTGAGGATCCCTTGCGCTTCACAATTGAGGCTCTCTTGGCTTTCTTCCAGGAACAAAGCATGGGTCCATTCTAGCAAAGAAAAGGCAGGGGGTTTGGCAGTGTGGTGGTGGTTTGTGTACGCTACACCCAGCACTCAAAACGCTAGTGCCGAGCAAGGGGAATTTCACATGGCTCAATTCTCTTGTGCCTTGGGGAGTGTGTGTGTGTCTCCTCTCCCAACAGAGTGCACTTACCCAGGGCATGCTGCACGCCAGGGAGGGGACTGCCTCTGTCCTTTTAAACCTGGTCTTATGTGACTTGGGTAACTGCAGATTTTTTTAGCTAGCAGGGTGGGAAGCGAGGAGGCCTGAACTTATGTCTCTGAATTGTCTCCCTGTAGCTGTGGCATTATGTTCTCTTTTGAAACGCTGACTCAGCTGGAGGCTAGAAGAGTGCTCCTGTCCCAGCGTTACCCCACAGCCATCTCCTTCTCAGAAGACCTGACCTGCCTCTTGGGCTCCTTGGGACTCCTGTGAGGCAGGGAAGTGGACTGAGCCCAGCTCTTCCTTTGGTCTACTGACTAAATCAAGGTACAAATAAAAATAGCCTACACCCATCCCCTCCACCTACCGTAAGCTCCCTAGAAAAAAGGGAAATAAAAAGATATTCATTGCTGCATTTTTGAACACCTGATCTGGAAGGTGGGCAGGCTGAAAACACCTGCTGCACTGAGTCCCTTGGGAAGGAAGTCAGGGGTGTGTTCATCTAGACTGATGTTCCAGATGGATGCTGTAGGCTTCTCAAAGCTCAGAGGCTTTTGTCTTGCCACTAAAGCCAGTAACAGGCACCTGGGCATCTGTATCATTGTGCAAGTCACCAGCCCATCTGATGCCTGAGGTTTTTTACTATGGCATAAGTGATTCTCGTATATAATGTGAGATGAGACAATCAGCTTCGGTCAAACCCACAGGTTTTACAAATCTGAAGTTCACTAGCAGAAACTGAAAAAAGCACCGTCTCCTTGAGCTTCTTCCTGGCCTGCCTGCACGCACCATGTGGTTTGAACTGGGAGTGACACAGGGAGCGTGCATAGAACAAACATTTCCCCAAAGTGGCAGTTGTGTGTGACAGCCTCATGTCTCGTAAGACTTGTCCAAGGAGTGCATCATGCTGTGGTCAATTGGCTTTGTTGCCATCCAGGAAACACAGGTAAATAGCATGCAGTCATGCTGGTGACATTAAAGTACTCCTTCCCACTGTGACTGCACACCACTGGCATCTCTAGTGTCCACTTTGTGGTAGGGGAACTGCTCTGTCCCGGGGAATACCTACGGAAATGAGCCAAGAGCCCACAGAAATGCCCTGTGAGCCATTGTGCTTCTCACTTTTTGTGTCATGATGAGCAGCCTGTCTTTTCCCCACCTCCCTCCCACATAGGGGTACTCTGATGCCTAAATAATCTATTATCTTAGATTTTCCCTAACCCAGACACCTGGAAAGAGCTATAGCTGTACACAATACTATCTCTTTCTAATTCTTTATACAGCCCTAGCACCTCTCACCCTGAAGGACCAGACCCCTTGAACTGTAGCCCATGACTACCTTCTCCTTCCCTCCAAAAGGCCACAGTAATGGGCTCTTCATCGAGAGGCCAGCTGTGTGATAGCAGCTGCTGCCTTATCCTCCCCTAAAGGGAAAATGAGGCCTTGTTTTGGGGGTTGATGGGGGCTATCTGGCTGCAAGCCTTGCATTTTCTCTTTCCTGGTACCCTATGCTGCCCTTCAGCAGAGTGCCCCAAAGGATGTGCAGCCTCCAACTGCAGCCTCTGCTGGAGTGACAATTCAAGCACGATCCAGAACAAGTGCTGCTGTGCAGCAACCACCAGTAAAGAGGAGCTATGGAGAATAAAGCAACTACTTGGGTCTGTGTTGGGCTGCTTTAGTACCCATGCTGAAATTTGGCCAAGGAAGTGACGCTCACACCTTTCACTGCTGCACACAAATAAACCAGAATTTCCAAGGGATCTTACACAGCTGGTACTGGTGAGGATTTATCACGCATAACACCCAAACCTGAATGCACCTGGCTTTGATATGGGATCATTGCTGATTGTCTTATTTTGTTTGGATTTTTTTAAACATTCCATTTTCAGCTGGAAATTACTGATGTGACCAAAGTCCGATTTCCCTTCAGCAGTTTCTCCCTTCCTCCCCCCCACCTTTTCGCACTCCCTGAGGTCTGACCATCTGGAAATCCTCCTCCACCTCTTCATCATGTGTGAATTTCCACCTAGGGCTGAAAGTGTCACTGTACTAAAGTGTGATGCATTAACACATTGAGGCAGAAAGCAGAGGGGAGTTGGGGATTATAACACTTCATGACCCACTCCGCAGTTGCTCCATGATTTAATCATCTTTATCAGCTTGTATCCTTTTCTCCGTATCCCTGTGTTTTTCCTTGTATCGTTTCTTAAAATATTCCCCTAATTAGGAAAACCCAACCATCACTTATGCAAACAAGTCAAGTGGTGTACCTCGGCTTGAGACTCTGATCAGCTGAAAAAGGCAAATGTCTGGAGGAGAACACACCTCACTCGAGCAAGCTAGAGGACCCAGGTTGCTCTTTCACGACGAAGCTCAACCAGTTCTCCAGATCTCACGTTGCAAACTTGGTTCTTTCATGCCAATCCTCATGCGTGTGAGCCAAGCAACTGTAATCCTTGCCCTCGTGTATAAGAGAGCACAGGGAGCACTAACTCTGTCTCGTACAGAAATGGAACCCAGCTCTGCAAACTCCATGTTGTCTCGGTTGCATTTATTCATCTGGCAGAGCGGAACGGAGCATTCACTAGTCTGGAAGTCAGCTAGCTGCCTGGCCTCCTCCTGACTAAATGCTGAAGCTTGTTGTACTTCAGATAGATAAATAAATAAATAAATTCCTTTTGTGGCTTGCTTGCTGTAATCATCTTGGATGTAATAATGTTACTAGCCTCAGGGCTATATTTATTAAGATTTTAATTTAAAAATCTTTCTGTCCTTCAGCATTTAAACAGAGGAAAACCCCATCTGGAGTAGCCAAAAATAAAAGAAAGTTCATCTCTTTTTTTTTTTTTCCTCTTTTCTTTTCATGCTTTCCTTTCCCCTAGGCCCTTTCTTTTCAGCAAAAAAACCCGAGAACAAGCCACTTTGCTGCTATAGGTCTGCACCCTTGTAATGCTCCGGTACCTATGCAGGTTTGCTAGACTCAATGTTGTCTTAATGTGATCCGTGTGCTCTTGTTTTTGCTGCTCCAGAGCAGTGGTTTGTTTACTGATCCTGGACTAATGGTGCCAGTGTGTTTCCTAGCTGTGTTTCCACGTACAGTGATTTACGCTCGATAACGCCTTTGGTGAGTATCTAAACCACAGCGATAGGTGTTGGGGGGCGAGACTACTACTGACAAAGGGCTGTGAAGAAATTCTCTGTGAATAAGCTGTCCCGTTTCTGAGAAGACCATGGCAAGGAAATAACAGAACATGAAGTCCTTCTTGGAACTTGGGGAGGGCAAAGCTTCCACGACCTTAACACCCGTTTGAGGGGACGTCTCGGTTAAGGGTTCAGGCCAGGCTGCCCCAGTGCTTGTGCATTTTCAGGAGTTTTGGAAGAAATAGAAAATGTTAGCTCCCAAATCATACAGAGTTTGCAATCCAACTTGTTTTAATCCCATAACATATCCCACCTGTTCTCTCGTGAGAGACTTAGAAATGACACATTCTGAGCACAGGGCAGAAGGTGATTCAGGCATGTTAGTTAATGCTCTCTCACCTGATTCAGTAACACCAGAGCATCAGTGATGGGTGGTAGCAGAGGACCTTGCTTGTAGCTACTGTCAATATTGCAAACGTGGCGGGTTTAAATCGATGGATCTCCACTAGTTGTTTTACCCTTCCTTGCTTGAACTGGGGGACTTTGGTGCTGCCATAGGATCCACTTGCTCCTTGACAGTGAGTGCCCTGGGAAACCATTGATCATCTTCAAAAGCCCTCTGTGGTGGTCTTGAGCAAACAGCCGAAACGCATGACAGTTGGGTTTGATACAACAAAGGACTCTCGGAAACAAACCTGGGTAATGTAAGTCCAGGCAGACTGGAAGTGCCTTTTGCCATACAGCACCAAGGCCGTGCTGTTTGTTTCAAGGTCCACAAAGGATGAATTCCTGTACAACCCTTTTCTCCTCTTGATTTCAAAGCAGCTCAGAGAAGGTTGAATGCTGTTCATTCTCCACTAACAGCTAGTGAAATTGAGGTGAATATGAAGAAACTCAGGTCAGAGTGCAGACCTTCTGTTTGCAGCCTGTCCCATGGGCACTGGTTGTGGGCTCTTCCTTTACAGTGTGCTACTTGTGTGCAGGAAAAGGTAGTTACTTCACGTTAAGGTTCTTGCCAAGTGCTACCATCAGATGGCTTGAGCTTCTGTATCCTGTTTTTCCCATGGCACTGAAAAGGTACCACATAGTTTTTGCTTCCAAGCCCCATTTAAAATTGGAGGGGACCTCTCGTCACCACTCCCTGGTAATCGCTGATTTCTCAGGACGGCTTTTTTAACATCGTTCCATTCTACTGTCAATTTTCCTCATCTATTAGATGTGTCAATTGCAGCTGTAGCGCAGAAGGAATATACCAGGTGACTTCCACATGCACTGCCTGAGTAAGTAGCAGTCAAATGATGAGAAGTCAAGTTTTAACTATTTTGTTTACTACTTAAATGCAGATTTCATTTTTACTCACTTTGATACTTTGCAAGGCTTTTGGTGTCAACTTAAACAAACATGAAAATCGTGTTCTTTACAGTATGTTAAAAGTGCTTATATGTTAAAAGTGCTCACCACAAAGCAGACACTTCTTTGTTGGGCAACCAGCACACCTTTTTCGTGTTCTCTGTGTGTCCTCACCCGCCCCAACCTATTTAGGTCAATACAAGTGACTTCAGAGGAAGTCACAGCCTGGTTACAAGGCTATGGCTTTGAACTGCAGAGGACAGACTGTGAAGAAAAGAGTACTTTTGGGCCACCAACAAGCAGCAGATAGCTTTTGAATATCTCATGGGGTACCACCTGATGGTGTTTGGTCCCTTTATTTTAGAAATTGAAGCAGACCACTGAACTCAGACCCTTTGCCAAAGGGCACACTGCTTTGTGTGCAGACTTGACCAAAGCAATGTACCTGACCGTGTCTCTTCAGTGCACATGAGATCCACCTGCGCTTCTTTCCCTATGGTGAAGCTGGGAGCTTGGATTCAAATCTTCCCAGAGAGCGAAGGTGCTGTTGAAGAGAACCCATTGGCCAATGTGTTGCCTGTGAGGCACCACAACATAGCTGAGCTAGAAAGATTGGGACTACATCCAGATTACAACTGGTATGGTGGGAGTGGGATTCTGCGGGTGTTCTCCTGCAGCCCTACACTGACTGCTGCCTTCCCATGTCCCCACCCTGCCTGGTACTTGTGTGAGGAGCTGGCATTCGGTAGGTGCTCTTCAAAACATTTTGAGGGCTTTAGTTTATTTCTCTGAGTCATCTTCCAGATTGTCATTGCAACTGCTTTAGATGAGGAGTTCCTGGGTTGGTCAGGTCTTTTGTTTCTGCCTGCTAAGCCCCCTTTGTCTAAGTGATGGTCAGAGAGGGACCCTTTTTACAGAGAGAGCACGTCTCTGTTTACAGACAGCTTTCAGTTAAAGACACACTGGCACCACCAAAGGAGCCGGACTAACTTCTTACAGAGTTTTTTTTCATGAGTTGGGTCTACCTTTGACAGTTCAGAAAAAGTCTGGTTTGTTCAGAATGGGATTACCCTACTTGATTTTCAGTAGGCATTTCCCTGCTACAGAATTGCAGTGCTTTTGGAACAGCCAGCCACTGTTTTTGTGGAATTGTTTAAGAAGTAATTGTGTGTGGCAAGGAATCGGTCTGATAGATGGAGCTATATGAGCAAAAAAAAAAGGGCTTTTGCCAGTACAGCCTATTTTATTTGGGAAATGCTCGCAGGTATTTGCTGGGTATCAAAGGCAAAGCATCTCTAGTGCAAACCAGGCCTCTTATATATGAAGCTTTATTCAGTGCAGCCACCAGTACAGTAAAGAAAATCCTTCCTCAAAGGGATTAGTAAGGTTACCTAATACATATTATTAATGGTTTAAGAGCATAAAAGGTGCTTTAGCAATACGTGAGTGGCTAGATCCTTTGCTAGCATAAACTGTTCGTGGTCCCACTGAGGGCATCATGGAAACACAGAGCAGAGATGGACCTGCCCTGAGCCATCACTGCTCAGTTTCTAGAGCTTCCCACCGACTCAGGAAGCTGCTCTGACTGGCCTCTCCAGAAGTATGATTTCTGCATCTGCCACTCCCTAAGAGAAATGCAAGTAAATATCTAGGTTATAGAGGGAATTGTAGGGGTTCGATGCCTCAGAAACATCCTGATTTACACTGGCTGAGGATCTCAGTTTGCCCTGATTTCATTATACTAGTAGCTTTAAGAAGTATCAGATTCCAGTCACGGGACTTGGTGTTTCTACAAAAAAATCCCGTCTGATACTGCACCTTCTCGCAGCAGGGCTCCCTGGCAAACCTTGTGCTTGCCCATTGAGCACAAATTCCAGCCATTTCCTTCCCAGTTTTCCCCTGCATTTAATGCATGGAAAAGCATGACCCTGAATCAGATGAATAGCAGCCGGTTGGAGAAGGTGTGTGTGAAAATGTATTCTCACGCAGATGAGCTCAGAACAAATAGAATAGACGGGAGGAGGGGAGGAGAATAAAGCTGGGGGAGTGTGAAGCTATCCTTTCCCTGATAGTTCAGCCACTGTGCGTAAGCAACAAGTTTATGCCCAAGGGAAAGAACTGAAAGCTGAGGAGATCTTAAAATTAACAGAGCTTTATGGTTCAATCAATAGGCCATGCTCCCTGAGCAAGATTAGAAATCAAGTGGCACATTTCTTTCCGTTAACCCTGTTTGCTCTCCCTGTAGGCTGTTCTGCCTGAGTATCTAAGGTTTGATTACATTCCTCTCTATGAGGAAGCCAGAGAAAGTCCATTGTGTGAGAGCTGCCTCCAGAATGCTGTGTTGGTCACACTTTAAATAACAGTTGAGGTTATTAGTTAGCAATTGCTAGAGCAGATAAGTCTTCCCAATATTTGACTATGCAAAATAGCTTTGTCTAACCAAAAACAACATGGGGGGGAGGGGAGGAAGAAAGTCAAAACATGCCACTGCAGTGAGTAACAGGGATGATGAAAAATCCCTGTCTGAAAAAAAGAAAATCTTCTACTCGAAAAATCTTCCCAGATTTATTATCCCCACCGAAGACATATTTTGCCTCTTTGTCATTTCATTCTCACCAGGGCAGTGAAATAGTTGTTTTCAAAGGGAGAGGGGCTGTGTTTGCACCTATTTCTTGTTTGACAGTGACCCCTACGAACCAGTCATCACTGCTCTGCCTGTTGTTTTCTTGTTAGCTCTTTGCTGTCAAATTAATTACTGTGAAGTACTAAGCTTGTTGCATTCACGTGCTCTCATTAGCTCACAGGATGTCAGAGTGATTGGATTTTTAGCATTATTTCTTTTTTTACATTCCAGGCTTTCCATTCAAAACCTGTTACTGGCTGGGAGGAAATACTCTATCTAATTCTGCTCTCCCATCAGGGTAGCTCCAGTGACACTGAGGATTTGTTTTACAGCGCTGCATATGCAGTTAGACTGTTTTTATATTAGAACCAACAGGAACGATCAGATTGGGTTTGCAATGTGATGTTGAAGCACAGCATTAAGTGCCTTTCCTTTCGCAGTACAGAAGAAGAAAGGAAATATTTATGATGAGAATAGCATTTGTCCCTTCCCTTCTTAAATCACAGTAATGAGCTGATCCTCTGGTTGACCCTCTTTCGTTCCTGCATTGCTTGTATTAGTGGCAGCTACCCGAGCTCACGTGTGTGCAGTCCGGAACGAGATGAGAAGTTCAGTCTTCTTGTTCTTCAGGAACAAAATGAAATGAGCAGAAGGGGTTTCTGTGCTGTTAGCCTTGACATCGGCGCGTCTTGCATCTGCCCCTTGAAAACTACCATTTGGCTCTGCGACAAAGGTGAAGCTCTTGAGATCTCCTTGCCTTCTCAAAGGTAGATTTTTTTTTCCTTTGTTGGAAAAAACAAAAGGGGGGAGAGAGAGAGAAAGGAAAAAATAGAATTCGAACAGGCGGCAGCCCCACTCCTGGACCGTGTAAGGCTCAGCCCAAGCTGCTCCTTCGCCTCGTTCACACAACAGGCTTCCCCGCGCATCTCCCGTTTCCCAGCCCCCGCCCCTTAACTGGTTGCGGGGCTCCCACAACCGCCCCGGCCACGCCGCCTGCTGCCAGAGGCCTTCGCTTGTGTAGCCGTAAATCTTCACCGCCAGCGTGTCCCAGCCGAACGGGCGCAGCATCAGCGTGGCGGGCATTTCCTTC
>JAOXOE010000602.1:21363322-21378038 GCA_028565055.1 Phoeniculus purpureus
CATCTGGAATATTGTGCCCAGTTCTGGGCCCCTCAGTTCAAGAAGGACACAGAACTGCTGGAGAGAGTCCAGCACAGAGGCATAAAGATGATGAAGGGAGTGGGGCATCTCCCTGATAAGGAGAGGTTGAGGGAGCTGGGTCTCTTTAGCTTGGAGAAAAGGAGACTGAGGGGTGACCTCATTAATCTTGATAAATATGTGAAGGGTGAGTGTCAGGAGGACAGAGCCAGGCTTTGCTCAGCAGCATCTAATGATAGGACATGTGGAAATGGGTGTAAGCTGGAACAGAGGAGGTTCCACATCAATATGAGAAGGAACTTCTTCCCGATGATTGTGATGGAGCACTGGAACAGGCTGCCCAGAGGGGTTGTGGAGTCTCCTTCTCAGGAGACATTTAAAACCCACCTGGACATGTTCCTGTGAGACTAGATCTAGGTGATTTCCCCCTGCTGTGGCGGGGGGATTTGACTGGATGATCTTTCGAGGTCCCTTCCATGGTTCTGTGAACCATTTCCAAACCTCAGCAACCGCCCCATTTTATGTCCACAGTATCAGGTGCCCACTGCCTCCCCCTCTCTGCACTCACATCTGTAGTGCTGCTTTCACAGTTCCTGTTGGGTGTCATTGCAGGACAGTTACAGCACTCAAGAACATAATGGGAGGATGTAGCCCTTTGCACCACCACCCAGGAACCTTTAGTCCCATGAGTAGCTCTGCTCATCTTTGTGTGGCTTTGCCTCACCACAAGTCCTGAGCTACAATCAGACCCTTGGCAAGAAACCAGGTGATTCCCACTGGGGCCAAAGCAGTTTTCAGTGCTGCTGACTCATGGATCCAAACCTGAGGAGCCCCAGCTAAAGCCAAAACAAAATACAAGGACAGTATTAGGTTCTGTCCTTAGTTTCTTCTCAAGCAGGTTTTTTTTTTGCTTTTTGTTTTCTTTTTTTGGGTGCAGGGAGCATGCTCTCTCTATTCAGTTTAGGATAACAACAAACGTTCTCTAAACATTACCCTAAACAGTTCAGTTTAGGGTAACAACCACAATCCATTTCTTAGAAGGAGCCAGTACACAGTTCCATCCTATTTGCTGTACGTAAACACAATCTCATCAACTATGTAACCACTTCACTTTACCCCAAAATTGGCTCTGCAGTCCCAAACTTCCTCTTGAGTCCTCCACCAGACAGAGATGACCACAGCAGGTCACATCTTAACATCTGTGTCACAGAGTCACAAAATGTTCCTGCCATTCCATGGTGCAGAAACATTGGGAGGATTCTGTTCCAATAGGAGCAAATGAGCCACTCGTTGCACACAGTGAGATAAATCTTGTAAGACCAAGACCGAAGTGCTTTCACTGAGGTTTCATTTGGGAGTGGCAGTAACTTGGAGAGTCCATGTGTTCACAGAACATTAGGGATTGGAAGAGACCTCAAAAGATCATCCAGCCCAATCCCCCTGCCACAGCAGGATCACCTGGATCCACTCTCACAGGAACATATCCAGGTGAGTTTTAAATGTCTCCAGAGAAGGAGACTCCACAGCCACCCCTGGGCAGCCTGTTCCAGTGCTCTGTCACCCTCACTGCAAAGAAGTGGTTTCAGACCAAAGAAATGAAAAACGCTGCAGCACTTCACGTTTCAAACTCTATTAGTGTTACTGCCAATCTGTTTTCACCGCCCTGCTTCTAAAAGCACAGACTTCGTGTACAGTTGCAATATTCATTTAAAATTAGTTTTCTTGAAAAGGATTTGATTTGAGAAAAACAGAAGCAGTAGTAGAGGAGGGGTCTTAACTTCTTACACAGGACTTAAATTTTAAGAGCAGTATTTTTAAACACAGTTTTAAAGAAGGAAAAAGCCTTAGTTATTGCAAGTGTAAAGAAATAAAAGTGTAGCCACATGTCTCCAAAGAGATGAGATTGGAACTGTTTGGGGGAACATATTTCAAAGCAATCTGTTTAATCAACAAAGCAACAGGCATTTGATTCACACATTCACCACTTCCTGGCTCCTTACCTCAGTCTCTGCTGGTACGTTAGGGCGCTCTGTCCATCTTGCGGAATCTAGGGGGTTGTTTTGATGAAGCGCAATTTATATCCCGGACCACAAGAGGACACTCATCCAACATTAGTTTTTCAAACTACAGATCTAATTTTCAAGCGAGTCTCAGCCCAGTGTTTTCCACTGACAGGGATGAAGAAAACTGCTTCCCACTAAGACAGCAGTACCAGAAGCCGTAGTTTAAATAGCTTTCCCATATCCTCATCTGATATTGAATCGTGGAGAAACCAAACTGCATTTCCTGTTTCCTGAGGCTGAACTGCTGTGATTTTCAGTGCTTTCTGAACTTGCAGAACCCCCAGATTTACTGATGGATGTGTGGCTCCTGCTTACTGTGTAAACCTTACAGCAACAGGCTCAGTTCTCTTGTTCCTTTCCACAGATCTCTTACAAGACATTGCAGTCAAATAGCTGTATTCGAATAGCAGTTGGAACCCCTCATCTGTGATCACCACAAAGGAAAGGAAATAACAGGTACTGGGCACCGGAGGCAGAGTGTGAAGTCAGTGCAAACTTTGATTACTACAAGGAAAGATTTTAAGTAATAACTAGTCACACAGTGCATTTGGACTAACGCATTTCCAGTTCTCACTGATGAGAGTGAGCAGTAAGATGGTTTCTCCTATGCAATGTACTGTCCGGGCACCTCTGCTCTTTCAGCAGGAGCACTGACATCTGCTTTACTGACCTGCTTTCTTCCATAAAATAAAACCCAAAGAGCTTGGTTTAAAAATCATGTAGCATAAGAGAAACACTTTAAGTATTGTATGTAATAATTAATGGTGTTTATGATCAAATAGTAAACTTCAGGGGGTTGGGAGTGGGGAGCAGGGAGGAATGGAAACTGAGACTTTAAAATACATAAAACTTTCCTGTGAATGACTTTATAATCCAAGTAAGAGCTGACTCTTTGATCAGTTAACAGCCTAAGTTTAGGGAGAAATATGCGTGCTGCTTTGTACACATTACTTCTTGTAAAGCCTAGGGAAGGCTCTATAACAAGCAGCAGGAAACAGTTCGGTTCTTACTATTTGTACCTATGGACTTGGACTGTCCCCTGGAAAATACTGGCTACTGTGTTTCATACCGATGTCATATATCCAGAGAGGAGTTCTGGCTTGTGTGAAAGCAGAATCCACCATCCCTCCAAAAATATACAGGGTGCCCTGGAAATGCAAACACATTTGTCACTTACAAGTAGGCCTGCGGCATTAAATCATTTGTAAAACTATTCCTACACAGAAAGGCTGCCGTCACCAAAACACAATGAACAGTAATGCCTATGACAATCTATTAACAAATCAGGAGGCAACTTCTAATCGGGTCTTTACCCTCTCCAGGTAGGAAACACCAACAAATATTAATGGGGATGGCATTCCAGAACTACTCACTTCCTTGTCAGTCTGGGAGAGCTGAGGGCTGGATCTGGAGCTCTTGCAGGCATTGCACAGGTAACATTAGATGATGCAGTTTTGTAGAGATATCTCATTGCATGACAGCTCCTGATACTCTGCAATTCTGGTTCTCCCCATAGGCAAAGCTGTAATTCTTACTTGCCTTCCCTCCCCCGTCTCTCTTCTATGCAAGTTCTTAAGTGAATGTTTTCATGCTGTAGCTTATCATGCAAATGAATTCAGAGCAACTGTTACAACTGTACAACTAAGTCAAAAGACTGTGCTGCCAAGGTCTTTCTCTTGTATTACTACTATGTACTGAGCACTAAATGAGGAAATCAGGGAGCTGCACGCTGCTGCAAAGCTAAACTGCTGTCAGTTGATTCAGGAGGATTCTAAACCACTGGCACAGCTACATCCAGAATTGCTCTGACATGGAAGTACTTTCTGGGTGGGGTATTTCAATACATAATAACCTACAGCATCTTATTTCATTGCTTAATAGAAAATAAAATGTCAAGGTTTAGCCAACATAAATCTTGGTGTACTACCTTATAAGCCACCATTGAATGTTCTTCCAGCTCTTCTGGGCTGTCTCTTGAGCAATCCAGCATTTCCCATTCATTTCTCACTGTAAATCAAAGCTGAAATTAAGGGAGCAGTGCACTCAACACGTAAACATTAGGGGAAAGGCTCTGCTGACAGCCAGTAAGGGAAAATGAAGCATTTTGTTATCTCTGTTAGTTGAGAAAAAAGAGGCATGTCACTTAAATGTACTAGAAATGGATCTTGTTATTGATTTATGTTAATGCTTTTCTATGAACATGAACCCCAGCACAATTCTGTAGTTTATTCCACTAACAACAATTGAATGGGGAACACTGTACCTTAAGACAAAAAGTACAGAGGCTCATATTAGATTATGAATCCAGTCACAAAGGTACGGTATTCATGTGTTCCCTTTGCACGTAAACCAGTCCCATCTTAAAGAGTCCAGAAAGGGACATCCTTGCTAGAACTTGTGTGTTTTAAGTGGCTCAGTAGTTCTGGTTGAGAAGGATAAACAAAGAACTGAACTGGAATGTAAGCTTCCTGGGACACCTGCAACAGGAACCGACACACACTGTCTGCCCAACAAACACAATGCAGTTTGTCTGTATTTTTTTATGGAGAGACTTTAAATGGGGATAATCTGTAAACTATGGAGTATCCCCAATTTCATGATGACTGGATACAGAATCAGTTTAATCCTGGCATACAAGTGAAGGGGCAAACTTACCTACATGGTATCGCCAAAAATCCCTAAGACTGGTGGTGTTCCGCCCTCCGTAGAGATAAACAAATCCTCGGCAAATAGCACAGGCGTGTTTATACCGATCGCAGGGCTTCTTTTGGGGCGCACGTTCCCAATCACAGCATGCAGCTTTTCCTTTCATGCTGACAATGAGGATCTTATCCGAACATCAACGGGCAAAGGACAGCAATTCCAGGGGAGGATCCTAAAAATCTTGGCCTGTTAAAGGAGAAATAAAAAGTTTCAAGGTAAATAAAACTATCAAAAGCAACCTGTAAGCTGTAACCTTACCCTAACTTAAGAAAAGCTTTTAAAACGCTGCCTCTCAGTGTCTTGTATCAACGAAGCTGGAACAGGAACATTCCTGGAGCTGACAGTCTTTCAAGGAATGTTGGTGATGTGAAGTGATAAACTTTTTAAAGGCTACGTTTGCAGTGTGGCAGAAAGCAAGTCTTGGTCTTGTTTTCACAAACCTGTACTCAAAACAAAATTAGGAAGGAGTGAGTATTGCAGATGAAAGGAATGTGTTAGCAGTTGTCCAGGATTTTAGACTGTGACCTGTAAACGAGCTGAAATGAAGGTGCCGCTGGAAAAAGACTGTGATCTGCTCACTCGCCACAAGATGTCACTGTGTTCTGTCAAGACAGAAGCACCAGGAACAGCATTCTTCTATCAGCCCTGTTTCAAACACATCATGGTCACTAATTTAAAGTAAATTATTAAAAACATAGTAATTCAGCATTCTGACTTTTGTGTTGGTAATATCCGAGGTGACAACCATGAGCCAGCAATGGGCCCTGGTGGCCAAGAAGGCCAGTGGCATCCTGAGGTGGATCAGAAGGGAGGTGGTATTCAGATCGAGAGAGGCTCTCCTCCTTCTCTACTCTGCCCTGGTGAGACCACATCTGGAATATTGTGTCCAGTTCCGGGCCCCTCAGTTCAAGAAGGACACAGAACTGCTGGAGAGAATTCAGCGCAGAGGCACAAAGATGATGGAGTAGAACTTCTCCATAATAAGGAAAGGCTGAGGGAGCTGGGTCTCTTTAGCTTGGAGAAAAGGAGACTGAGGGAGTGACCTCATTAACGTTTATAAATATGGGAAGGGTGAGTGTCAGGAGGATGGAGCCAGGCTTTGCTCAGCAGCTTCTAATGATAGGACCAGGGGCAATGAGTGTCAGCTGGAACATAGGAGGTTCCACATCAGTATGAGAAGGAATTTCTTCTCAGTGAAGGTGACAGAGCACTGGGGCTGTTGTGGAGTTTCCTTCTCAGGAGACATTTAAAACCCACGTGGACATGTTCCTGTGAGACTGGATCTAGGTGATCCTGCTGTGGCGGGGAGGATTGGACTGGATGATCTTTCGAGGTCTCTTCCAATCCCTAATGGTCTGTGATTCTGTGAAATGTCACCAAATGAGGTGACAAAGCCTCCCAATTCCAAGACTGTCTCCATGAAAGCCAGACTCGGCCACACCAAGTACTGAGGATGGAACGGGTAGGTAACAATCTGTCCGTATGGCTGCTCTTGCAGTGTTTTCCACACTGTTCTAAGTACACCTGGCTTTAGCATCCCAGTGGATAAAGTTTTACAACTCTCAGCTCCACAGCAATGATCATAGAGCAAGCTCATTCTTTTGAGACTGTTTCCAAGATAAAAATTATAAACCTACGCTTACTTGGTTCAGTTATTTCTAATTAAAAACAAACAAACAGAAACAAATCTGCCCTGGATGTACAACAATAAAACCATTTATGTCCACAGAGAAATTCCGTTATAGCAGCTACCCTCAGCCTTCCTGAGCAAAGCAGGACAAGGCTAGATGTTTTCTCTCCATCTCTTCAGAAACAGGATGACAGTAGCAAAACTTTCACAGAGCAGCAGTGTAGGCGTTCAACAGCTCCCAGCTTAGTGCTTCAGGGTCTTCAGCCTGTGTGTCGCAAGCGCATTTTTCAGAGCAGCCCCTGCACGACCCGAAGGCTTTCTTTTCTGAAGAGATGCCCAAGATTGAAAGCATTGTCAGATGAGAAACGGTTTCCAGGTACAGTCTGAAACATAAACTGTTTGCTGCAAATGGTAATTTAAACATTTTTAGGCCAGAACAGTCAAGAGAAATATAGCAGTGACCAAGTTAGGTTAAACAAGGCTATGCATGCAGGTATTTTCACTCTATTTCACGCTGCCTGTGTATAAAAGAACACTGTAAAGTATGTATGTCCATAAAACCACTGAGCAGTAGCAGCCAGCTACACAACCTTTGGTTATTTGTCTATGTACTTCTGCAATAAGCCTTCTGTTTCATTTTTCTCTCATAATCCTTTTTAATTGCTGCATCATTTCAGACTTTTCAGTACTCTGCCTTTATGCTAACATCCATTGTTTGAAGAGGTTTCTATATCAAGCAGCGCAAAGGAACACCCTTTTCTTCAAACATTTTATCCTGTGTTCAAGGATTCCCTTGTTCTTGAAAGCCTGGATTTGTTTCAGGCAAATTCATGAGTGGTCTGTGCTGTCCTTCCCTCCACCCATGAACAACCAGGCTCCACCCTCACTGTCTCTTCAGACCATGTCAAGGCTCTAGCAGATGAGCCGTGGCAGATCAGCTGTAACGTGACTGCTCGGGTTTGCTGCTGCGCCATGTGTAGAGGCAAGGTGTGTATCCAAAGCCAAACCGCTCCAGCTCATGGCCTGCTGCACCACGTATAGCAGCCGTTCCTACATGGCTCTTGTTCTAGGAAGAACTTGTCATCTAGGTGCCACTGTAAAATCTAGGAGGAAAGAAGACCTTTACACCTTAAATTCCATTTAAGCAGGTAGACAATCTGGAGTGATCTGGAAATGCTGCTACTCTGGAGCTGAGACTATAGAACTACCTCTGGAGTACTTTTCTTGAAGCACTCACTGCTTCAAAAGCCAGCTCAAGGCCACACTACCGGTGGTCTCAGATACCGACAGCTGCATCCTTACTGCATCCGTCCTTTCAGGTACTTACAAAGACTCTAGAGGAAGTTGCACATAATTTGAGGATAACTCAAGATTACAGTAAAACAAGCTATGGCAGACACCATCACATTCCGTGTTTTTATAGCTATCATATGATGTGAAATGCAAGTATGTAGTTTGGTTTATCATCCAATTTATCTCCAGAATTTGATTTGTAAGACAGGAATATATTCAGTAACAGAAACATGCTAGAGAATCTCTCGCAGCATATTCAGGCAAGACCAGTTATTCAAACTGTTAATCTTTTTTATGCAAACCAGTACTGAGAGCTATTACTGAAAAAATTGGGAGCGTGTTCTTTGTGTTTTCTCTGAAAGAACACAAGATTGGCAGCTTTTACAGAGGTGTGCACTTCTCTTTTCCAGGAGAATTAGCGGCTATGAAGTAGTTATGCACTACAGGTCGTATGTGAGTCTGTAGTTCTTTATGGCATGGCACAGAAAAGGGAAAAGCAGCTGAAGTCAAGAAACACTGATTTGCTCCCTAACTCTGCCAAGCTTCTGTGTAACCATAGTCGATCCATTTATTTACTTCCATAGTTAAAAGGGGACAAAGACACCTCTTTAGGAAAACACGTAGTATTTGCTGATGCAATACTGCATGAGAATCACAGAATCATTCAGATTGGAAAAGACCCCTGGGATCATCGAGTCCAACCATCAATCCTACTCTACAAGTTCACCCCTAAACCAGATCCCTTAACACTACATCTAAGCATCTTTTAAACTCTTCTAGGGATGGTGACTCAACTACCACCTTGGGCAGCTCATTCCAGTGCCTGACCACTCTCTTCTTGAAGAATTTTTTCCTGATGTCTAAACCCACCCTGTTGAATCTTAAAGCCTTTCCTTCTGGTTCTGTTACTAATTACCTATGAGAAGAGACCAGCACCAACATCTCTACAGTGTCCTTTCAGATAGTTGTACAGAGCAATGAGGTCTCCCCTCAGCCTCCTCTTCCTCAAACTAACCAGCCCCAACACTCTCAATCTCTTCTTATAAATTTGTTCTCCAGTCCCTTCACCAGCTTCATTATACTCCTCTGCACTCGCTCCAGCACCTCCATGTCTGAGTTCCAAAGTATTGCTACTAATGTAACGTGAAAAAGAAAGGTGATAGTTCTCTGCTACTGATACTTAACAAACCCAAAGGAAGCTTGTCCCCTTAAAGGGTTTTTCCCCACCTGTAAAACTGATTATTCCTCTTCCTTCATATTTCTGTGTTATTCTTCCTACAGAATTTATCTCCCATTATACAAATATTCAAAGGCCAGCCCTAAATTTACATAGTAAATGAACTAGACTGTCCTGTCCACTTGTTTATCCACCCCAGCTGAACTCTGCATAAGGCAGGTGAGCAGAGTGGGACACCAAAGGCCGATCTGCGACAAACTGAATGATATCTCCTTCCAGTCAGACCTGAGCATCAGCTGACCCTGTGAACCACGGCCATTTGCTCTCTGAGTGTAAAGCACTCTTGGAACCAGACCTACAGTCACTTAAACAGGTCAGTTACCAAACTGCTTCACTTCACATTTGGGGAAAAAAACCACATTCAAACTAAATCTTAAATTTTGGCTTTCATCACTGGTGTTTTAAATCACAAACTTAGACTCCTGGATTGCTTTTCCATAGAAGCACGCTGACTGCTGTCAACTTTAACTGTCCCGTTTCCAAAGAAAATCTGCTGCTCTTCTGAGAAAAATGTCACTGAGCAATATCCTCTGCGTCATGCAACACTGACCTCAGCTTCAACTTGGTACCAATTATCCAATAGGAAGCTCTAACTTCAGCAGAATTTCAAAACAAATACCCAAAAAGACAACTCAGAACATTTCTATCCAACTTTTTTTTTTCCCTAAGGCAGCTGTAGCTCACAAAAAAATGTCTGCTCCTCTCAAAACTCTTCTGCTCTTTCATTCTAAAAATAGCTCCTGCGCAATCAGTCCCAATTGTGAATCGGCTGGAAGAGCTGTGAGAGGAGGACCTAAAGAGCTGCAATTAGCTGGTAACTATAGCACACAGCCCTTATCAGTTAATGGACCCACGCTACTGTTTCATAATACAAGTAATTCAGGAAATGTAGAAAGACAGGAATTACTTCAGCAAATGTAGTCTGTGCTCTTGATATAATTATTTATATTTCTATTAAATGTGGTTCTCAGACAGATTATTTATTTAATGTATTACTTCAACTTCATTAGAGCTCTTTTATGCCTTGGTCCCCTGATCTGCTTCCATCTGTTTTTGATAGTGGGGTTTGTTGGTATTTTGCTGTTCTGGGGTTTGTTTGTTGGGTTTTTTTTAAATCCAGGAGCTAATTTTCAGAGATATTGAGCATCAGAAACCTGAAAATCCAGATTGTCTCTGTACAGAGTATCTGTGTGATGGGTTGGGATTTCGGACCCATAAAAAACTCGTGTATCTCCCACACCACTCCCCTCTGTGCCCCACAGTGGGAACAGAAACTGTGGGGTAGGGTACTGAGTGGGACACTAGTACCAGAGAGACAATCTGGAAGCGGGAGATCGGCTCTGGCCTGTCCTGGTGACCCACAGAGGAGAGAGGACGCACGGCCCCGTGCTCTGTCTGTTCTTAGCCTGCCTGCATTCTCCTGCAAGGTAGTCTTTCCTCTCGCTGGGGTGCCAACTGAGCTTTTATCAACTGTTGGTGGTAGATTGGGAGGGGGTTTTGCACTTGTGGTTTTGCCTTAAACCAGTTCTCAGTGTCGCTCTGTTTTCACGAGCGGGAGGAGGACTGCAAGGGACTTAGATGTGCAGCTGCCAGGTGAGCGCTGGCAGAGCGGACCACCATGCACACGCAGGGAAAAGGCGCACAACTTGCCTGCACCATTTTCTCTCCCTTCCTTTTCAGATGCGGAAGCAGCTGGGGGTGAGTGCCCATTGCTGCTTCCATGGGGTGGAAGGCCAGAACTACACCCAATTGTAAATACAGTTCTTCCCTTACACCATCTCCCTAAATTTCCCTTTTCTTTACTGTGAAGGTTTTTCTATTGTTGTTGGTTTTCTTTCTTTTAAATTTATTTTGTTTTGAATAAATTTTGCAATTTATTCTAGTTTTCAAATTAATTTATATTCCCTTCCTATATTGGTGGGAGGGAAATCTAACAATCTGTTCCAGAGGGTTCCACCTTTAACCCTCAAACTAGCACAATGTGTAATATTTCTGTATTACTAAAAGTCCAAATTCAAGTAAGGGCCTTGCTTTGCTACATGTGGTAAAAACATGCAGATACCGTAAGACTTAGCTTACAACTGTAGTAAACACTGAAAGGAGGAGTTGGAAAATGGTGTTTCTTCTTAGAGGGTGAAGCTGAAGGATAGGAAGGGGATTTGTACAATAACACACCAAAGCAGGAGACACAGCTCCATCCTGATTTCAGGTTTCAGGACGATGACAGATACTTTCCAGTAACACTTTTGTCTTTTCAAAGCTTAGAGCAGACATACTGAAAATTTACAGAAAATCTGACTTCTACATTGAATAACTCTTCTTTGAAATTTGACAAGTTTATGGTAGGATTCCTGTACACGATAACTCTTATTTCAGTGCTTCAGAATGGTTTTTTTGTACTGAACAAGTATTTCAAAGGAGGTAACTCTTCTCAAACAGTCATGTATACTTTTATCATTTCTATATACAACAAACCTATACTCGTAACTACTACTTCTGGAGCATGTAGTCACAGGCCACCGAGAGCACTGGTACCTTTACTGAAAAACAAATGAGACCTGGACAGCCTTGTGAGCAGGGCCCATGCAAACCACGTCAGTGCAAGTCAAAGTGCAAAGACCTAAATGTGAGTCAGGGTAATACCCAGCACAAATACTTGCTGGGTGGTGAATGGATTGAGAAGGACTTGGCATCACAGGTAGATGGGAAGCTCAGCATGAGCTGACAATGCGTGAGTGCAGCCCAAAAGACCAGTGGTACCCTGGGCTATATCAAATGTGACTAGCAGGGCAAAGGAGGTGAGTTTTCCCCCTCTATTCTGCTCTTGTTAAACCCCACCTGCAGTACTGGAATCTCCAGTATAAGGACATGGAACTGTTGAAGAAAGTCCAAAGGGAGAATCACAAGGATGATCAGAGTGCTGGAGCACTTCTGTGAAGACAGGCTGAGGGAGTTGGGGCTGTTCAAACTGAAGAACAGAAGGCTCTGGAGGGAGACCTCCAGATCTTCCTATAGCTGAAGGAAGCCTACAAGAAAGCTGGAGAGGAACTTTTTATGAGGGACTCCAGTGACAGGTCAAGGAGGAATGGTTTAAAGTTAAAAGAAGGTAGATTTAGATTAGATTTTGGGAAGAAATTCCTCTCTATGAAGGTGGTGAGATACTGGAACAGGTTGCCCAGGGAGGTTGTGGATGCCTGGAAGTCCTTAAGGCCAGGTTGGATGGGGGGTCTCAGCAACCTGGTCTAGTGAGAGGTGTCCCTGGACTTGGTAGAGGGGCTGGAACTAGTTGGTGCCTGAGGTCTCTTCCAACCTAAACCATTCTCTGATTCCATGATCACAGATTCTACAATCACCTGTGAACAGTTGCCTGTTCTGTTTCTGCAGAAGTACTGCCTCTCTTCAGTCCAGATCACATTCATATTAAAAGTCTATTTTCAAAAATTTCAGAATAAACGTGTATGCTTTCATATAATTCAAAATTAAGTTTTGCAAATTGATATAATTAATTTATCTCTTTTTGGTTTATATCCTAAAAGCTGTTGCCCAGAAAATAAATCCTGGGCAAAATAAATTACCACAGAGCACAACTTCATCTCTATTACACAGTGAGTACTTAAGTCGTAAAAACACAAGGATTTACTACATAAATATATCCACTTGTATTTTCTAAGTACTAAGTACATTTCTCATTTTTAAGTGAATACATTTTTAAATTAACGTGGTTTGGAATAATACAGTAAATATTTAATCTGGGGCTCCAATATGGCAGAGAGGATGGTATTTGGACAAAACAAGTGCGGTACTTAAAATATTTCTAGGACTGTCACATCTTTATCTACATCTCTAGGATAGCAATCAGGAAATTACCTTTATCACTATATTGAAATAATTTTATAATACAGAAAAAATCAAATACATATCTAATACCTGACCTTCATGGTTTATTTTCCTTATAATAACAGAATCACAAAGTCACAGAACACTAGGGATTGGAAGGGACCTCAAAAGATCATTTAGTCCAGTACCTCTGCCACAGCAGGTTCACCTAGATCCAGTCACACAGGAACGTGTCCAGGTGGGTTTTAAACACCTCCAGAGAAGAAGACTCCACAATCCCCTGGGCAGCCCGTTCCAGTGCTCTGTCACCCTCACCAGGAAGAAATTCCTTCTTATGTTGATGTGGAACCTCCTCTGTTCCAGCTGACACCCATTGCCCCTTGTCCTATCATTAGATGACACTGAGAAGAGCCTGGCTCCGTCCTCCGTCCTTCACATGTCTATCAACATGAATGCGGTCCACCCCCAGTCTCCTTTTCTCCAAGCTAAAAAGACCCAGCTCCCTTAGTCTCTCCTCATAAGAGAGGTGTTCTAATCCCTTCATCATCTCTTGTGGCTCTGCTCTGGTCTCTCTCCAGCAGTTCTGTGTCCTTCTTAAACTGAGGGATGTTGAATTTCCCCTATTGAACAATACAGTAAAATACTCTATTTGCCACTTTTCTGTGATCAGTTTATTCATGTTGTGGACTAACTGCACTGTTAGCGAGGAACATGCAGTTGCTCTTATTAAAAACAGGCAAAAAAAAGTGATAAAAAAACCCAAACCTCTGGTTTTTTCACCTGTTCAGTTTTGCTTGTTGGTTTGTTTGGGTTTTTTTTAATTCTTATAATATCCAGGGATCTTGCTGTTATCTGATGAGTTGATGGTGCCATGTTACTGTGATTTCAGAGCTGAGGCACAGAGCACACGCGGTATTTTTTAATTAACAGAATTAAACTAACAGTTCCCAGCCAAGATAGATTTGTTCAATAGCAAATGTACAGATAGCAGCATCAGTTGGGTGCCAAGTTGATAATACATGATTCATCTGTTGCTAGGAAGAACTTTTAAAGTCATACAATCCAAATATTAACATTTGAAGTATCTCAGTGACTTCATAACAGACTTGCAGTGTGACTGATTGTGTCTGTGTCTAGAGAATTGCATGAGTAGCACCACGACTGGCAGTGAGTCAAAAGCTGTTGGCCCTGCTTGTGTGAGTAATCCTGTTGAGCAGCAAAACAACTCATGTGAGTAAGATCTGCCTAGGCTTTGTTTTAGTTCTGGCTTTGTTTGAAAAGGTATAGAGTTGTAATTCCTAAGCCTCATATTCAACCAAATAGGGGCTGACCAAAATTCTTAATTTAAATCTTCGTGGAAACTGACGGTCTCTTCCTGTGCCTCTTTGAAACAGCTGAGAAAGACCCTGTAAGTGTATTTTGTCAGAGCGTACCTCCCCGTTTTAATTGCCTTGTTATACTGCCACATGGTCAGTGCCTATAGGGTGCTTGGTTTAGTGCATGGAATGAAGCTGCTGTAAGCTCTGGGTATATTTTCTTTATATTTAACTGAAAGGAAACCAGAATTTGCTCTTTATGGGATTGTATTTGTTCCTGCTAGGTGCTGAAGTAACTAGACGTGGAGCTGCATTTTGCTGCGTGTCTGGCATTTTAACTGATTTAAAGTTGCCGCAAAAAGGCTAAACTGGAAACGGGATTATCCCTGTTAAGTAACTGTGGTACATGACATTTGTTGTGACTCCATTTCAGCTGTTACTGAGGAATAACAGCTTCATTTTATCAGATGGAGCTTATGGAAAGGGTAGGTTTAGATTGGACATCAAGAAGAAATTCTTTACAGAGAGAGTGGTCAGGAACTGGAATGGGCTGCCCAGGGTGGTGGTTGAGTCACCATCCCTGGATGAGTTTAAAAGACACTTAGATGTAGTGTTGGGG
>JAOXOE010000602.1:21382101-21400137 GCA_028565055.1 Phoeniculus purpureus
AGGTCACCTTGGAGCCTCCTCTTCTCCAGACTGAACAGCCCCAACTGTCTCAGTCTGTCCTCATAGGAGAGGTGCTCCAGCCCACTGATCATCCTCGTGGCCCTCCTTGTGTACTCTCCAGCATGTCCATATCCCTCTTGTAATAAGAACTGGACGCAGTACTCCAGGTGGGATCTCACCAGAGCCGAGTAGAGGGGGAGAATCACCTCCCTCGAACTGCTGCATGGAAGACTGAGCAAGTAGGTTCCCCCATCCCTATGCTTTTTTCCATGGCATTAAAACCATATAGTGTTCAGGAAGAATGCAAGTTGCAGTAACTCCATAGTGACATTAGATATCTTTTCTGTCTTTTTCAGCATTTGAAGACACATTTGTAAAGCTGAAACAGCTGGAGGCAGAGTGCAGCAGCCCTGTGCCAACTGATCATCCCAATGTGAACATAAATTTACAGGTACATGGGCTTCATTCATCCTGGCAGAGCCACTGAGTTAGGTTGTTCAGATGATTCTGAGAAGTCTTCCTCTTACCTCAGGCTGCTTGAACAATTTTTAAGGATATGAGTGAGTACTATTGGGATATTAAAGGAAATATAAGTGCTTTTGTATATAGAAACCTGTGTTTGACAGGGTGGCAAAATAGATGTGAGGACAGAGGTATGTGTGCATGTATAAACGCTGCAGCCTGAGGAAATGTGCTGAATTAATAGATGTAAAACACAAACACTTGTTCCTCACTTGTCTTTATCTCTAGGTTACTAACTGTATGGTGTATAATTCCCCCCTTTTACTGAGGAGGTGAGCTGCTTTCCTGGTGTTTTTCATTTCCCTTTGGTAACCATCCCAGAACACTGGATTGGCACTTTGTTTTGAGTGAGGTTTGCTGGTGATTCATACTTCCTGTTAAGTGTAACCAGTTTTCACCTGTTCTCTGAAGTGGGTGTTCTGTATGTTTACAGAGAGAAGAGCGATAAGTTTTGATTTAGTGCTCTCATCCTTTTGAGCAAGGCAGGCTGCATTAACATGGGCAGCTGAGCCAAAGTATGAGCTTCATTACCCCAAACAGGGCAAGAGCTCTCTTTTTCCTCAATACTGTTTGGAATTCCTTCTCTGGCTTCCTTCTCTCCTGTCACCTCCAGGAGTCCTTGAATAGTTCTGTGAATTAGTGTAGCCTACAAAACAGCATTTTTTTTTTTCCCCATTTTGTTTTGAACTTTTTTAGGGTGTTTGAGTTTATGTTGCTAAATAGTGAGCAAAATAGAATAGTTTCATAGAGAGTGGGGGGTCAAAGAAATGCTAGAGCCATAGTGAAAGTATGTGATGTTGCTGGAAGGAATGGAGAGGACAGAATCTGCCCTGTGGCAGCAGTGAACTTCTGTAGCTTCACTAGTTACCAGGCAACAGCACTCATGCAGGATACTTTTTTTTAATGAGCTTTAAAATATTTGGATTTTAGATTTCCCTTATTCTACTTCCCCACATGTTAAAATTTTAGGTGCTTGACTGCATTTTTGAACAAGCAGAGAGTAACACCTGGCAGTACTATCCCTCTACTACCCTCCCTTGCAGGGAGGCCTGAGGATTTATCTAACTTCCACTGAAGCAGCTGTTTTTTCATTCTCCTTCAATAGTAAAACAAGCCTGGTGCCAAGAGAGGTGTTTAGTGTTTGGGCTTAGCCTGTTCCTGAGCTTTTTACGACCTCACTGTGAGAGAAGGCTGCTGCTTTGGTGCCCTTTGTGCTGCAGGCTGCTTGGCTCATGTCCCCTTTAAGAGCTGTTGTCAGGGATGCCTTGGGCACCTGTCTGCTTGGTGAGTGCATTGAAGAGATTACCAAGTCCCTAAGAAGATTAGTCGGTGGCCTATAGGTCTTGTTATGCTGAAACGCTGAAATGCTGCCTGTGCGCAAGATAAAACAAATTAACATAGTTCATTTCAGAATATTTTTGTATGCTGAGACCCTCTTTTGTTCAGGCAGAGAGGGGAAAAACATTTAATTGGTGAAATGGAGACAACTGAGCAAAAGTACTTTAGTGGTTTTTAAATCATGTCTGATACGTGGTAAGCAAGATGAGATTCCTGTAATGAGCTAATATAACAAACAGCTGCCAATACAGTTCAGTCACAGTTATCTAGCTGCTGTCATATGAGGTGCCAAGTAATAGATATCAGAGGTTACAGATACTGTGGTGATAGCAGCCTGAACATTTGCATAGCTGGAAAGTCATGTATGGGTCAGGAGTATGGCACTGTGAGTTATTCTTTGGATAGAAGAGACTTCAGCTTTCAAGAAGTGCAGACTTCTTGAAAGAGTATTATAAAAACATAAGGGTAGATCAATCAGTGGATTTCCTTGGGTAGAAAAGACAGAATAAACCTTTCCAGCCACTGATGTAGCTTACCAAGAGGTCACTTGAGAATGTTTGATTTAAAAGATAGACAAGGATTAGTGATTGTCTCCGTATACTCTAAAGTCTGCATGCTTCAAATTGCTGAGATGTGGACTTTCCAGTAGCAGCAACTGAGCACACCCAGCTGTGATTAGAGGTGAGGTTTTTTGCTTTGCAAATGAGTCTTGAACAACCTAAGAACAGTCATTAAAAGCACTTTGATTCCTGCTTTTGAAGGCTGCTATAGGGGGGAAAAAATGTATTTCTGCTTATGGTGTTTGTTACAAAATCCATCAATTTGCTTTCCTCTTGCAGTTATTTCTGTTCTTAATCTGTTTGTAAAGTAAGTGTTTATGGCATCATCTTCTGACTGAACTGCAATATATCGGCTACAGCCTAGCAACGAGCTTAGATCCTTGAGCTTGCTGTTACTTCAGATGAATGCAGCATTATAGCATGTGATTACAATTTCAGCATGTCTTTTCTTGAGTTTTACTGGTGTATGAGATTCCTACCTATTTAGAGACAGCTGCAGCACATAAAAGATTAGTACAAAAGGACAGGTTTACAAAGGGAGAGCTGCATCCTAAACTTCATTAGTGATAGTGTCAAATGCCAATGACCTGCTCACTTGAGCTTTGTTAATTAAAAACCTTAAACTGTTGTCCATCAGGGGTCAGAGAGAGCCTGACAGCTATAATTCTAGACTTGCAATCAATCAATCTTGATTGATTTCTTTGGTAGGGAAATATTTATCCAGCTATCTGTGTTCTTTCAGAGAAAAAGAAAAGTCTTTCTGGAATGAGAAATGGGAAGGGGGAATGAATAGCTCCATTCTTCACCACTGCTCCCTGCCAAAATCTGCTGGGATGGAAGAATGCAACTTTGTCCTTTCCCAGCTTTTGCTAGTGCAGTGACCAGACCTGAGAAAAAGAGAACAATTAGCTCTCAAATGCACTGACACTCTGCTTTCATCAGCTTCTGAAGTGAAATGAACAGTAAAAAGTTCACCCTGTTGGCCCACGTTTGAAGTCTGCTCCAGAGTCAGAAATGTGAGGGTTTTCTTTTTCAGAACTCATGAACAGTGTATCAGCAGGTGGAAGTTGCCTCCAGTATTTGCCTGTGTTAGACTCCATCTTCCTGCACGAAGTGATTTTCGGTGGCACCAGGAACGCTACTCAAAAGCACAAATGATTGGGATCACGCTCCCTCAAGCTGCCTTAACCTTTCTTTTATCCCTGCCTAGCTCCGTGCTTTGGTTGAAGAACAGAGTATAAATAGAGTTAGTCTAATATGTGGCAACGATAAAACTTCATAACAGGAAAGAATATTGACAAAACCCAGCAGCAGCTACACCAATTGATTTGAACAACTGAAATGTTTTGTAGGTTACACGTCTTGGGGCATTATCAGGTGCCAGATGCTTTCCCCTCTAGCTCCTTGTGTTCTTTCCATTAAACTCAGTAATGCTTTTTGCAAGCACAAAATAGAAAGGATTGAGAAAAAGGATTGATAATATTGATGGAAACGTTTCCTTGGTGGTGTAGAACTTGATTACTTGAGAAGATTTATTAGTACTACTTGAAAGTTGGGAACTTGATCGCTGATAAACTACAGTGCTTTAATCAAACTGTTCAGGTAGAGGAAGTTAAACCCTGAAATAAGGCTTAAAGCACCACTACACTGACGTGCTCAGTTAAAACAAACAAATGCACAGGATCAGTGATTCTGGAATCACACATCAGAAATTCTGTGCAAGGACTGTTACGTAGTGAGGTCCTGTGTAAGGACTCACTGAGTGCTGTGAATGCACAAATAAGAATAGTAACTCAAGTTTTAATTATTCCAAACTTTTGGTAATTACAGCAGCTTCTCTAAAACAAAATCATTTAAATGTTTAATAATGAATTGCTTTGTTCATGATTTATATGAATGTGCATCAGAATGGGCGTGGTTAGCAGATCAAGAGAAGTTCTGCTCCACCTCTACTTTGCCGTGGTGAGACCACATCTGGAGTCCAGTGCAGAGCCACAAAGATGATGAAGGGAGTTGAACACCCCCCTGATGAGGAAAGGCTGAGGGAGCTGGGTCTCTTTAGCCTGGAGAAAAGGAGACTGAAGGGTCACCTCATTAATGTTCATAAATATGTGAAGGGTGGGTGGGTGTCAGGAGGATGGAGCCAGGCTCTTCTCAGTGGCGTCCAATGATAAGATAAGGGGCAATGAGTGTGAGCTGGAACATAGGAGGTTCCCCATAAGTATGAGAATGAACTTCTTCCCGGTGACGGGCTGCCCAGGGAGGTTGTGGAGTCTCCTTCTCTGGAGATGCTTAAAACCCACCTGGATGTATTCCTGTGTGACTTGAACTAGGTGATCCTGCTGTGGTGAGCATATTGGACTGGATGATCTTTCTCAGTCCCTTCCAATTCCTAATGTTCTGTGATTACTAATGCTGGTTGTTGGGTCCCTAATGTTTTTATGTTAACAGTGACCCTTGAACATTTTGCAAAAGTTCATTGCTGACTGGGTCAAGATTTAAAAACAGGCTCTCAAATTCCTGTTTGAGTTCCCCAAAAGGTGATTTAGATGGAGACAATAAATGGAAATGTTTTTCCCCTCTCTGAAGACCAAATACCTAGAAGTTCTCACGGATGTTTCCATTGAATGAAAAAAGGAAAGAGGGCTGTGTAGGGGGGACAGGTATTCACCTCGATACCTCCTCTCTCTTGTTGACTGTCTATGTGGTTGGCTTCATTTTTTCAGGGGAGATGGCAGTTAAGCAGGTGTGGAGCAGCACTGTGCCTCCCCGGGGGGCGCTGCCGGCTCTGTGACATTGCCTCTGGTGAAGAGCCTGACCTCTGTCCAGCCAAGGTGGCCTGTGTTGAGCAGAGCAGGACTCTGTCTCCCCGTTCTGAGTCATACCCCAAGAGGAAAAGCTTTAGTTTCCACTCAGTTCATTAACTTCTGTCACTAATCAAATACCAATTAGTAGATTGAATGCTTAATTAACGTTTTATAATTAAGAAATGCAATTGACAAAATACACTGTAGCAAAAGGTACCTAATTTTTAACTGTCTTCTTTATGGCTGCCATCCAGTGATGAAAGAGGTAGCTGATAGCATGTTAAACTGTTGTTCTAATTTATAAGTGGGTTTTAAGGTAAAAATCTTCCCAACTTGCATCTGAGAGTAAATCATCAACTTACAAGTTAGGCTGTACTGGTAGGATATAATATGATGGCTGCTCTATTGCTGTGAATACAGTGAATAGCTGTAGAGTTAGGGTCCACTTCAGTTCTTGCAAGCTACATTTTTAAAACAGCACTTTGAACCTCAGCTTTTGAACATTGTGTGTTGTTTGCTTTGTTTTGCTGTGACTTTACAATTGAGTTCCAAAACACAGGGGGGAAAAAAACCCCCAGCTTTTCATTTCAGTATAAAACTCCTGACTTGCACTCAGACCCTTGTTATATAGAGATGTTCATAAACTTGAACCCAAACTTTACCATGTGAGAACTACTTCTGATAAAGTTTTTTTTTCATGTCTAGGATGAAGTGGTAAAGTTGACAGATAAATGTCTTAACAATGCCATTGAGAGTCCAATCACAGCAACAACGTGGCTTGCAGCAGATATCAAAAGCAATATCCTGAAGGCCCAGGCAGAAGCAGGGCACAAGGTAAATAGTCAACTGATAAAGACTGAGATATTTGCCAGTGTTTTATTTCTCTTCAATTGCCTGCTGTTGGAGAAGGTGCCTTGTAGATAGGGGTGCTTCAAGAGCCAAAGCACAAGGCAGAATGACACAGCCTTTCAGTCTTTCCTCACACTGACAGTGGTTCAGTACTGCAATGGCTGCCCAAGGAGTCTCTGTCCATGACGATACTTAACATGTAGCTGGACAAAGCCCTGAACAAGCCCTGGTTTGAGTGGTGATTGACCCAGATAAAGCCAAAGGTTACCTTCTGAACAAGGAATTATTCTAGAACTCTGGCTAAGGCCATGCTTCTAGTCTGTTCTAGTCAATTCTGTAGCAAGTGATAGCATTTTATTTGGCCACATTGGTAAGGTGCTTTTATTTCTGCACTGAAGCTTTCACCTGGAATTGATGTTTTTAAGTCCTGGGTTCATCTAAGTAGATGAACCACACACTTGGGTACTGGGAGTGAGGTGCTCAGCTCTTCCGTGAGCCTCAGAACAGACACAAGATGGAAACAGGTATCAGAAATTAATATCTTCAATAACTTTTTCCCCTCAGGTAATCACAGAAGACATCCTGTCAGGTGTCAAGAATTCCAATATTCAGGATGCTGCTGCCAGGTACTGACCTACTTACCCAAGTACAGCACTAAGAGCCAGCAGTTCGCTTGGTCTTCCAGTGTCAGTCACCGTGTTTTACCTTGGCCTGGTGCTTGTGAATGTGAAGTGCTTTTAAAATTAAAACAAATAAGCACTGCAGTTCCTAAGTTTTAATATTTACAAGGTAATCCAGATACTCATTATTTTCCCGTGCTTTAATGTTATATGCATTGCTCCAACAGCGGCTTCGATTATGAGAGTTATTTCTGACCAGCAAACTACTTTGTTGTGGGGTGGGTAGATGTTTTCTAAGGAAGGAAAAAAAAAAAAGATTTACACAAAGCCCCTGACAGCTGATTTTCTGAGAGCGACTGATGTTTTCAGTGCACTTTCAGGCACTGAGAAAGTTAAAAGACAGAGAGCATGTAATTTCTTGACTGTTTATGAAGATGAGCACAAGCCAGACCTTAAAGAGCGCACAGGGGTATTGCATAAAGTGTACCTCTAATGCTCTCAAAAATATGCTGTAAGCAGTGATTCATTAAGAGCTTTTTGTGACAGGTTGTACCTGATGGTACTTTTTTGTTGTTGCTTTGTGCCAGGAACATTCTCGTGTCGGGCAAAACACAGACTAGTCCTCCAGCAACCAGTCCGGTATTTCAAGAGCCGAGAGAGCTGCTGAAAGCAATTCCTGCCTCAAACACTTTGTTTCCGTAAGTGATTCTGGAGAAACATGTTTCTAGGGTAAGGAAACCATGTTTAGATTATCATGAGCAGGTCTGAAAGGATGAGGAAGAGCTGCTGAGCATTTAGGCTGCATCTAGCTCAGCCGGTTTACCAGGGAATCTTAAGTTACTGTTGCAATAGCTAATCAGCATAGGCCAGGCCTCAGGTTGAGTATCCTACAACAATGAATCTCTCTCATCTTCTGGAACACTGAAGTATCTGACATTCTGCTGCCCCTGGCTCTAAAGAGGAAGATAAAAGGATGGCAGGAAAGGCTTCAGGCAAATTAGAAACAAGGGCTCAAGAAGCTCCTTTGAGATGGAAGACCTTGATACTGTTGGATCCACACAACTGTAGGTAAAACTGAAAGAGAGCAGTAACCTGTGATGAGGCATTTACTTGCACACTCACAAAGGTCAGCCAGCTTCACCTGGAACTGGTGTGAGTGCTTGGGTTGAGCTATCAGGAAAGCAGTTGTTCCATGCTATTCAGGCAGTGTACTGATGAGAATGTTTTCTCTTTACAATAGTGCATTAATTGAGGGCAAGCCTGCCTCTGACCATGAGGACCTGCTGATTCCAGCTGCTCTGGCTCCAGCTGAGGAGGCTGCTGTTTCAAAGGTATCACCACCTGCCAGCTTAGAAGGTTTCTGTGTGTCACACAGAAGCAAGCACAACAGACCTTGCTGCATGCCTCTCATAACTGAGTGAATACCAGTCATTAGTGAATGCTGAAAAGTACTTTCTGGAGCAGATAAGGACACTGTACAGGTTTCTCCAAAGGTCATTTCTGAGATCCTTTTGGGTTCTTTGCCTGAGACTTATTTTTCTAAACCAGTCATCTTCTTCATGCTGGTGGAAAGCCCTTTATATCTCAATGATTTGATGCTCCAGGAAAAAGTCTGCAGGGATAAAATTCTGACATAGGCAATTCCCAAAAAAATAAACACTATGGGGAAGTTTCTAATTTGAGTTTTAGTTCTTGTATTTTTGTTACTTTAAGGATGAGGTAATTTTTAATTTGTAATGCACCTTGCAATTCAGGGGCCAAGTTTTCTTTGTTCCCTCTGCAGTAGAAAAGGGAAGTCCAACACTGGGCTCTGCTGTTATTTCAGTAGGCTAAGGGGTTATTCTGGGTGACTGAAGCACCGTGTCCCTTAGCTGCTGTCCCTCTAAACCAGTATTGTGCAGTTAATCCCACTGAATCAATTTCATCTTCTGTGTTCAAACACTCAGCTCACAAACCTCGCTGGCTTTCTTGTTAAATGGCACAGTACCCCATCTCCTCACAGAAGAGTGGGGAAGTTTCACAGCTTAACATGACAGTGGTACTGTTTCCAGTATGCTGATGAGAATAAGCAAAATGAAACTGCCATTAAATAGATCATATGGAAAGATCTGTGAAAACAGACCTCATAAATACTTGTGTTTGGTCAGGTTACTGGCCTGTAACTTGGAAAGCCACAAGAGTATTCAGCAGACCTATCTGATGTCAACTGGGAATTCAATTCAAAACTGATTTATTCCATAGAGCACTCCAGATGACCAGGACGTTTCCTTAACATCACTGACAGAGAATCTAATTGACTTTACAGAAGCCACACCTTGGGTAAATGTATTTCAAAACCAAACTACTTCTTCCTTTGCACAAACAGTGGTTTTTACACTAACTCTACTCTGAGAGAGTATCTGTCCACCAGACTTGGATCTGCTACAGGCTGCAGACCCTACAGCTCTTCAATGGCTGTGGAGGAACCTGTAGCTGTGCCACAAGAGCCTGTAGTTTCATTTTAGTACAACTGCAAGGGCCAGCCTGTTTTGCAGGCTTTGGGGTGAATATAACCCTTCTGAAATGATACTGAAATAAGTGTATGCTCACACACTTAGATATCTGTGTGTGTTTATATACATAAAATCAGTACTTGAAAAATAAGCTTTTAATATAAATCTACTCTTTATACAAATTAATCTAATCTCTTCTATGTGATGAAAAAGAAGCTACATTGAATGCACCAAAATAGAAGGGGAATTAAAACGGGGCCTTTCACTTCTGCACACAGAAGTGTGTTCTTGGGTCAGCTTTGTGGACAAAGCATTAAAAATAATCGTTTCTGTTGCCTTTTGTACAGCAGCACTGTGCTGAAGCTGCTGCTGTGTGTGTCTGAGCGAGAAACTGCGAGCTGAATGCTCTGTGGGTGCCAGGTACCTTTGGTATGAAGTTGCATCACTTGTGGCTATCACTAGCATCATTCGAAAGCCAAATAGCCAAGATCAAGATTGCTTTGGGAGTTGATGTTGCTTTGAGGATGTTCTCAGCTACTTCCAGCCTTTTCTAATGAGTATTTGTTTGCTTTTTTTAGGTAACTTCCCAGCCCACGATAACACCGAGGTGGATAGTGCCAGTGAGTTATCTGACCATTTCTTAAAGACAACCAAGAAAAGGAAGCAGGAGCTCTAGTAGACTAAAATACTTCGTAATAATATAAAGCCCATAAAATAAAGTAGCAAACCCAGCTTGATATGGTCCTGTGCGACTTGGTCTAGGTGATCCTGCTGTGGCAGGGGGATTGGACTGGATGATCTTTCAAGGTCCCTTCCAATCCCCTAATGTGCTGTGATTCTGTAACCAGAGTCTTATCAATCACATACGTATCCTGTTAGTACTTAAACTTAGTTTTTGCTGCTTTAGATAGCAAGTAAATAAAGTTTCTTTTAGAAAATGCATTTAGTGACTCTAGAACTTGGTGGATCTTAGTTTTTCTTGTTATACAGAAACTGTATTGAACACTAGCTTGTTTTGTCCTAGCAGATTTTAATTACAGTTTCCTGTTGTATTGTTCCCAATTCAGACTAGACCGATCTCCAATGGGCCTTTGGGAAATGATGTTGCCTTAGCTCTGAAGGTGGCGAAAAGCAGCACAGAGACTCCGTTGTCATCATCTGGGACACTGTCACATCCGACATCCGAAGTTCTTGCAAGGTCAAGTCTCCTCAGCACTCCCTTCAGAAGTCTCTTTTGGGTGGGAAGGAAGTATGTGCTCCTGCTGCTTCCACTTAAATAGCTGCAGTGTTGGTTCAGGAGCACAGTTTATTCTGCTCTAAAGCACAGTTGTGCCTCACTGGATGGCATCTGAAATCTTGGAGCAACTGATGCATGTTTTTATAAAGCGTTGTTTGGAGGGTAAGAAAATTCAGTTAAGCAAAGGAACAAAGCATGGAAATTCAGCTGGAGTTGTAGGGTAAATACGTTTCCTAAGTGCTATAAAATCAATTAATACTTTTTAGCTACCATTTCACTGCTGTTCCCTTCCTTTACCTGCTGTGAGAGCCTGTAGTACTGGACTAAAATCATGGTAGCGATGGATTTTCTGAGAAAGGTCTTTACAGTGTTTCAATACACATCAAAGGATTGGGGGGTGGATCTCCCACAGTTGTTTCCAAGCTCTAAGGAAGTCAGGGACTAGGATCTGTAAAAATATTTTTCTCTCGCTGCTCCGTTCTGCAATAATGTGGTTAAGGCAATGATGATCTGGACTTGGAGTGAACCTCTAACAGTGTGGGTGCGGATGGCAACGATGCTGCTGCTGCACTGTGCAGAATGGATTGCTTGCAGTTGTCCATGGGAAGTGTTTGTTCATTTGCCTCATTAAATTAAGAGGGGAACAGCACGTAATGCTCTTTGGCTGCTCTTTGGATCAATACTTCCCTTTTTCTTTTCTCATCCATTGCAGCACATCTTTTAGGAGGAGCATACTTAGAGTTCTCATGTTTTGTTTGCCTTTTTTAGCCCAGTCACTGAGGATGCTACAGTACGAACAAAATGTTTACTCACCACTGAACTCTAGAAGGAGTTTCTGCACCTCCCACCCTGTAAAAACTCACATCTTCTAACGTATCTCAAAGGGAGCCTTCCCAAAGACTTGCTTGAGATCAGAATCTTGCTGAACAAGAGTCAAACAGCCAGCTACTGTGCCAGGATCCACGAAGAGACTTCAACACTGGTTGCAATCGTAACTGGAATGACGGTCTAAACCAGGATATAAAACAACATGATCTCCCTCAAAAGAAGTGAAATACCACCACGCTGGAGCTGGTTTTGAACATGAGGAACAGAATCTAGTTATATTCCGTTCCTGCTAAGTTTAGTCTTACCCTGTGCTGCCTCTCAAATGTTAATGAGAAGTGTTCACTGTGACATTAGCAATGTAGTGTGTGAAAACTGTACCCCTGACCTCTGTAGAGTAATACTGGAAAGATTAGGAGAACTTGTAGGGCCACCTTGTGGCAATGCTGTGTGCGCTGGCTCGCAGTACCAATTGCTTCTTATGGCCAAGAATATGTTCCTCTGTGTCATTATTCCCTGTGTTTTATGTCTGTTGTCCCAGCACACACTCTCCTCTTTGGCCTTAAACCCCTTAAAAATCCTGCATCTCTTGTGACAGTACTTGGAAAAAATGAAAATCCAGTCCATCAGTGACCAGCTTCATTGGTTGGATTTTAGTTGCTCTGTGCAACTAGGCAAAGGACAATTAACCTGCCAAACATCTTGTAGCATTAGCAGACTTAAAGCAGAGGCCCCACATTTCAACTGATTATTGAATTTCCTGTGTGACTCAAATACATAGATTTTACACCAGAGATGTATGTATGAAACACTGGAGTGAAGGTAGGAGTGCACTTTCCTTCAGGAACTGCTCATTGGTTAGCTTTGCTGTCATATAGGACTGTGGACAGGAAAGTATTTGGTTGATTGGATTCATACTGTTCCTGGGAGTTGTTTGCAGATGATGTGCTTTGGAAACACTTACCACATCTGTCAGAGGCACAAGGCTGCAACTAGATCAGTTCTTAACACCACCTCAAGTCCCATTCCGGGTGTCGTATGCATGGAACAAAGACTGAGAAGAATAAAGTAAAGACAGGAAGATGAAAGGCTCCTGTAAGCATTTTACTTCTTTGCAGAAGGAAGGTAGGAGCACTTGCAAGAGCAGAGTTGGTGACAGCCTTTTAGTGCCCAGGTACAGTATGTACAGGATGAGTCCTTGGCAGCAGGACCTTCATGCAGATGTGCAGAGGGATGAGCACATGGGCCCTGGAGACACACACAGCCTGTGTCAAGAGGGAGCAGAACTATAGAAACCACATGATGAGCTCCAGACCTAACAGGGAAGCACAGGTGAAGCAACTGGGGTCTTTCTCAGGAAGAGTTTTGTATATGTGACTGGGGTTGGAGGATGTTTTCTGCACAGTACTGCTGTGCATAGGTATTGATCTGCATGGGGGTTCTTGGAAACAGTTGTAAATATGAAGGCTGGTTCTGAAACCCACATGCACAACTTAATTTCTGCACACCAGCTGCCTCTGTCTCTCAGTGGAGACAAAGATGTGAACCAAACCACTGTGGGTTGTGCAGGTTTGCTGGTGCCTGGCTAGGCTGCTGCTTTCAGAGTGGGGTGTTCTTTCTGCTGCTCTTGTGCTGAAGTGACATTCACGTGGCCCACTGCCACTCCTCAAAACCCCTGAGGCCTTAACAGTCAAAACTCGTGGCAGGGGCTTCAGGTTTCCTCTGCAGCCAGCACCCCAAGGTTCTGCTTGCCAGCTCTGTCCTTGTCACTTCCAGCTGAGCATTGGCTTTTTTTTTTAAGTCTGAGCCTTGTAGTGTATTTAAACATAGAAGGTTCCCAATTCAAGTATCAAATGCCTTCGTCCAGATTAATAGCATCGTTGCCAGCAAAGTTCCTGCAGGAAAAGGGAAGCCATGGCTGCTACAGTCTGCTTCCTGCACAGAGCCAGGGCTGTGTGGGGAAACTTGGCACTTGTTATTGATCTGTTTGCTCAGCAGCTGAGCTGGCACTCGCCAGCTACATGTGTTGGTTTTGTAAATAGACAGAACGTGGTAGCATTTTCTTTAAGGCATGTTTGATATTTGACTCTTCCCATTGGGTTCAGGAGCTCTGGGAACTGTCAGTTTGAATCCCTCCCAAAAGCAGGATAACAGAAGTTTACAGTTTCACAGCACTGTGTGTTGGATGCCATCGTTGGATTCCTCCCGAGCAATCACTTGCAGCAAATGGCAAGTAAATAACATGTGTGGTGAGTGCTTCTCCCTAAAATCTAAACGCTTCCAAGTAGCCACCTGCTCCTTCGTCAGGGCTGGGATAGGGGTGATCAGAGGAAGACGTATTTATACCTACAAGAAATTTTCAAAGGGACAAGGTTTTCCTCCACTTTCAGAGAGCTAATACTTGAAACTTGATCTGAAATGTCACCTGTTGAATTTGAGACTTGCAATTTCTAGCAGACTTGTGGCTGGAAAACCCAGTTCTTTCTGGTGATAGAGCAAATATTCACCCCCACTTAACTTGGTGCTGCTAGAAACTGTTTCTGTAAGGAGCCCAGCTGCAGTGCCTCTTCTGTGTGATCTGAACAGACAGGCAAGTGTCTGAACACACTCTAGTCTGGCATCACTGTTTTGCTTTAAAACTCCAGGGACGCTGTCGCATTGTGGCTGGCTAACAGGTAGCACTGCTGCATTTTACTAGACATAAATGGGTACAATATTGCTACCGTTGGGTCATAAAGTGTGAATCGTAATCCATGCCTGTGTGCTGCTGAGAAGAAAGGGATTTGCTTACCATGACTGTCCTACTGATCGGTTGGCTGGGAGAGCCACTCAAGCTCTTATTTTCTGTTATTTATTTACAGAGATTTGTAACTAAAAGTTCTCTGTGACTCTGGTGTTGATGTCAGCAGGTCTGCCTGCCACTGGAAAGCTGCAAGAGACAGAAACGTGTGATTCATGTTGTGCTGCAGTCTGGGGAACCCTGCTTTAAACCATCGAACCTTGGCTCCCTGGTTTAAGAAAACATAAAATTTCTATTTTTGTCCCAGCCAGGTTCTCCCCTGTGACTTAGAAGCACAGAATCTTTAAGGTTGGAAAAGACCTCTAAGATCAAGTCCAGCCATCAATCCAACACCACCATGTCCATATCCCAGCCTGTCCTCATCAACTGGCCTTGGCCTGTTCTGCTGTGTGTGTGTGGTGCTGACCAGCAGTGCAGGTAATCTTAAACTCTGTGATCAAAAGAACTATAATCTAAACCCATAGGTGAGTGCATCTAACAGTGCACTGATCTTACTCCAGTCACCCTCCTTAAGTCATTGGAGTAACAATTACGATTAAAACTCCAGTCCAGGTCTCAAACTTGTTAATCTCAGGGAGATGCTGGATCATAGAACCACACTCCAGTTCTGTATTGTCACAGAATCATAGGATTGTTTCAGCTGGAAAAGACCTTTAAGATCATTGAGTCCAACCCAACCTAACTGAACCAAGCCCAGCACTAAACCACATTCCTAGTACTTACATGACCTTTATTAACAGGTGGAGACCAGAGATTCTGCACAAGCTGAGCACAGGACAGGGGTCTTACAAGCTTTTTGAAATGAGATGAAAATGTGGCAGTTCAGGCCCTCTCAGTTCAGTTCAGTGGAGATGGGGTTTGCGGTGGGTCAGTCACACGACATAAGATAGACACCTGCTCATCAGCCCTGGGAAATGAGTTCGCCTGAATGCATTTGATGTTGAAGCTCCTTGCCTTGTATCTGTTGTCACAGACCAACAGCTGCGCAACAGTTATGGTTTGGACAATTTTTTGGACACAGCTTTGCCAAGAAGATTCTCAGCAGCGGAAAAGGAGCTCAGGTGACCAGTGCAGTTATACCTGAGGCTCTTTCCACAAACTGTTTTCAGCTGTTGTCTGTTACAGTTTGCTGCAGCTCTTTGCTCATTCTCGTTTCTTGAAGCAGCGATGTGCTGGTCCTTCACAAACAGCACTTTCAGTTGTTGACACGTCCTGGTACAACCCCAGTCTTGTTAGCAGCTCTGTTTCACAGGTTTCACAGCCACGTAGGGTTTAAAGCTCTCCCTGGGCACATGCAGTGTGTGTTAGTCTAGGAACTGTAGTAGATGTGAGTACAAATAGCTGTTTAGACAGAGTAGTGTCGCAGCTTTCAGATGTAGCTTGGACAATCATAACTTTGATACCAAAAAATAAACCCAGTCCATGCTGATGGCCTTTTGGTGGTGCAGGTGTAACCCCTCTGTGTTTGGTCTGAGTGTGAGCACCCCGGACTGAAGTCTAGGGCCCTCCTTCCATGTGCAGATGGAGGTGTTGGAGGTGTGGCGTTGCTTAGTGCTGCCTTGTCTTGTCACGATTTTCAGGAGGGAGATGCAAGGAGTGGGCACAGCTGCTGGGATCACAGGGGGTGGTGTGTGCCTGCTGGGAACAAGGAGCAGGCAATGCCCTGCAGTGTTGTTGGACCCTGCACAGCAGGAGCTGTGAGGTTCTACTAAATAAACCTTTTCACTCTTCGGCTTGAGCACTCTGCTTCATAAACACACCACCACCACCCCCACCTATAACTGTACAAACTTCTTTTTAAAATCTGTAAGGATATTTTCTAGCTAGAATTGTTTTTGTTACATTCACACTAACTACTGTATTTCTATCTTTTATACGTAAACCTTGGCAGTAGCTCTCAACGTGTAATTTATTTGTTGGTTTTATATAAAACAAAGTGCACCCTGTTCTGTTTCACAACACTCGTGATGTATGAACTGTTCTAGGCACTGCACTGAATCTACTGATACGGGAACAAGAAGCTGTGATTTGTAGCCCACTCAACCCAATCTTGAAATGTTTATACTGTAGTTTTGTCTTAAATACACCACGTGAGCGGTAAAGTCTCAGAGAGTCATCATTAAGCACTGCTGTGGCTGCAAAGAACAGGTGGGGCAGCTGGGACAAGGGATTGAGCTGTGCAGTGAGGGTTGATGGGCTTCTGCACCGCAGGAACCAAACGCATGTTGCTCTGCACCCTGGGAGCCAAACGCGCGTGGCAGGACATGCTAAGTATCGAGTGTTCCCCAGAGCTCAGCTGGAGGGGCCTGTTGGGCTGTGCATTGACTGTCTGCAGGACAATATCTTGTCTTTATGTGGCAACAACCTGGGCTGGAGAGAGATTTATAGAAGTACTTGGGAATGTCAGCAGTGCTGGGCGTGGTAGTAACTTGATTTGTTGTTGAAGAGTAACTTAAGGCATCTGAATCTGCAGCTAGATGCTACAGAATTAAATACCTTCCTCCTGAAAGAGCTGAGATTGTCTGTCCAGTGTCTGCTGCAATTCTAAGTACCGAGGAGAGTGCCCATAAAGGGAGCCTGACCTGAGTGTAGTTCCACAACTTGCAGACAGACATCTGTGGCCATCAGCTGAGCAGCCCTACTTTCATTTCCAGTAGGGGATGCCTTGTTGTGAGTAGCAGTGGAGCTAATGATTGTTGAAAACAATTCCATCTTCATGGCTGATTGTGGAAAGTCATTTCTCTTGTGGCGGAATTTGTTGTGTGGGTCAAACTACAGTCCTGCTGATAAATCATAAATGGATTTGAAGAACAATTCAGTAACTCAGAACGATTAAGCACATTTTGCTCGTAGTTTTTAAAATTTAAATGAAGTATTTATATCTACTTTTCCAAAGACATTTCCTCTGCCATTCACACTTTTCAGTGTTCAGCAGCCAAACTAATTGAAGACAGTGAGTTTGAGAGAGTGAAGGGTGATCAGTTTGTTCTCTTGGACGCATGATTTATGACAGCAGTGTCTCTCATCTCAGCTGCTGTAACCAAAGAACATTGCTGTGTCCTATTGCTGTTATTCTGCAGACTGACTTGGATCGTGCTGTATCAAACTCCTGCACACTCTCCTGTTTTTCAGAGGAACTTTAAAGCCTCTCATTTCAGTGGCAGCCCCGTCAGCCCATGCTTGGCCAAAACGGTGTGGTGTGCTGTGTTTTGTTTTGTATGTAAGTAGTTGCCATTAGCTGGAGTAATTCCATTCATTATTTCATGCTGGAACCACAGAGCTCTCAGATGGCAGAAGCTTTTAGTCACTTGCCTCAGATGAATTCTCATTAACTGCTACAGTTAGGGAGAAATATCAAGCATGCTTCCATAAGGGCTCTTCTGTTGGATAAAAGCAGAACGGCAGTGAGGGAAGGTGACCTGAGAAATACAACACAGTGGTCTGAGTAAGGATTCTATGCCTAAATCCTAGATCCTGCTCTGGGGCGAGAAACCCTGAAACATGGGTGTCGCATGCCCAGAAGGGACTGAGGTGCTCCTGCTTGGCTGTGGGATCCAGTCACTTCACATCTTAAACCCCTTCCAACTTGAGCTCACCGTTGTTTTGTAAAGGTGTATGAAAAGGCCTGAAGGGGAGAAACAGCTTTCAGTGACTCCCAAGAGTCTGCTGCAGCAGAGCCCCACATTTGGAATTTGAGCAGTCTTCTTGTCCATAGCATTACCAGGGCTTGACTACAGCTCAGCCTCCCACCAGCAAGCCCTGAGCTCATGTCTCCCCAGCCACAGCCCATCCCTGAGCACCTGGTGTCCTGTTCAGGGGTTGAGGAACAGCAGGGCCCTGTGGCATCAGGCCTGTGGTGGGTTCAAGCCCACAATTAAAGGAAAAGAAAACAAAGCAGTCAGGTCTCACTGAGATCTCGGATAGAATTTGCCAGACAATGGATAGCTTAGGGAAAATGGAAAAGGGTTTATTAACTCTATAACTGT
>JAOXOE010000602.1:21400237-21459967 GCA_028565055.1 Phoeniculus purpureus
GAACCCCATGAGGTTGGCTTGTGCCCACCTCTCCAGCCTGTCCAGGTCCCTCTGGATGGCATCCCTGCCCTCCAGCGGGTCTGCTGCACCACACAGCTTGGTCACCAACAAAAATGTTGATTACTGTATCCAGTTTTGGGCACCTCTATACAAGAGAGACGTGGAGGTGCTGGAGCAGGTGCAGAGGAGGGCAACTAAGCTGATGAAAGGTTCTGGAGAATAAATCTTGTGAGGAAAGACTGAAAGAGCTGGGGCTCTTTAGTTTGAAGAGGACGAGGCTGGGAGGAGACCTCATCACTCTACAACTACCTGAAAGGACGTTGTGGAGAGGTTGGTGTTGGTCTCTTCTTACAGAACAAGAGGGAGTGGGTTCAAGTTACAACAGGGTATGTTTAGACTGGATATTAGGAAGACTTTTTACACAGAAAGGGTAGTCAAGCACTGGAATGGACTCCCCAGGGAGGTGGTTGAGTTGACAGCCCTGGATGTGTTTAAAGATTGTTTGGATGGGTTGTTGAGGGATCTAGTTTAGGGGTGAACTTGTAAGGTAGGGCAGATGGTTAGAGTTGATGATCCCAGGAGTCTTTTCCAGCCAGAGTAATTCGGTGATGTTGCGAAGGGGAATAGTGTAGAAGGTGAAAGAAACTTCAGTGATGCAATTCAGTTGCCTTAGTTGTAATTAAAAACAAACCTTTACTCTGCCCTGTAGTGACTGACAAGGAAATAAGTCATCTGCAAAATAATATTTTAAATAATGGGTGAAATCAGAGTAATTTTAATTGTATCTAATCTAAAAAAATGCAACTTGATACCAGATTCAGAAATCATTGCGGTGTTGCAATACACTAGTAGTATATTTCAGAGTCGTAACATTTTTAGAACAGGATTTGAACCTTTTCTTTGTATCAGTCAGGCCTCCATTTCTAGGTCATCATTCAGTGCTACTGTCCAGTATTCATGGTCCACTAAAGAAAAGTTTTGTTATTCAGCTAGCACAGGAAGGATGAGAGTGTGACGATAAATGAACTATAATAAAGCATGGCTCTTGCTTTTTGTAATAGTTATGCAGGATGAATAGCATATCTCCCTAGTATACCTAGTAAAGGTAGGAGGTGCAGTGGTAAGGATTTTTATTATAGATTGTCATGGCATGTGCTAAGTGTCTTCTGATCGTCTCATTTTTCTCAAAGAAAAGTTGCACAGGAACATATCCAAGTGGGTTTTAAATGCCTCCAGAGAAGGAGACTCCACAACCCCCTGGGCAGCGTGTTCCAATGCTCCGTTATCCTCACTGTAAATAAGTTTCTTCTAATATTTATATGGAACCTCCTGTGTTCCAGCTTGCACCCATTGCCCTTTGTCCTATCACCAGGTGACACTGAGAAGAGCCTGGCTCCTTCCTCCTGACACCCACCCTTCACATATTTATAGACTTTAATGAGGTCACTCCTCAGTCTCCTCCAAGCTAAAGAGACCTAGTTCCCTCAGCCTTTCCTCATAAGGGAGGTGTTCTACTTCCTTCATCATCTTCATGGTTCTACTCTGGACACCCTCCAGCAGCTCTATGTCCTTGAACTGACAGGCCCAGAACTGGACATAAATACTCCAGATGTCATCTCACTAGTGCAGAGTAGAGGGGGAGAAGAACCTGTCTCGATCTGCTAACCACCCCCCTTCTGATGCACCCCAGGATGCATCAGTGCACAAGAGCACATTGATGGCTCATAATCATCCTGCTGTCCACCAGGACCCCCAGGTCCATTTCTCCTACACTGCTCTCCAGCAGGTCAGTCCCCAACCTGCTGGTACCATACCCAGTATGGTACCTGGGGTTGGTTTTGCCCAGATGCAAAACTCTACACTTACCCTTGTTATAGTTCATTAAATTTTTCTCTGCCCAGCTCTCCAGCCTGTCCAGGTCTCGCTGAATGGCAGCACAGTCTGCGACACCACCCAGCTTTGTATCATCAGCAAACTTGCTGACAGTGCACCCTAATCCCTCATTCAAGTCATTACTGAACAGATTTAATAGGACTGGTGCCAGTACCAGTGCGTCAGTGAGACACAGGTGTTTACTGTACTACAAGGTGAAGGGATAATAAAGGATTTGAAGTGGGCTATTTGTAAGATTTCAGAAATATGAGCTGTTGTAATTTCTTCCCGATTTTGAATATACTGAAGGCTTCCCTCAGTGTCCACAAGATGGCCCTGTACTTGGGTATCTGCTGAGTGTGCTGTGAGGAGCTTTCAGAGTCTCCTTCAGGGAGCTGCGGAGGCAAAAGAAGTGTTTTACACAAACATGTATAAATTTAACTACTTTCACATGGGTGCAACATTACAGTAAATAATGATTCAATTATTAAATCTGTGCCCACTTAAGATCTAATATCACTAATTACTACACAGAGAGAGATACTCTTAAGAAACTGACAAGGTAGACTTGCTGCCTCTCTGACCAGTGTACCCACCATTCCGTGTTAGCTGTGGTGCTTTACAAAGCAGTGATTTTATTTCATTCTATTCTAATTTTATTACGTTTTCATTTTTTAACTATCATTTGTTTAAAACGAAATATTAGTTGTCTGTCTCTGTATGAAGGTGAAGAATTTTTCAAGAAATTGAAAGTTTTAAAATCAATAAACAATTTTCTTTTTTATCAAATCCTGAGAAGGAAGTGTCAGTAAGTTACCAAAATTGATTGTAAGTATGAAAACATGCTTTGGAACTATAGTTTCTAAAGCCAAGTGCGTGGAACACAGTGCGACTTCAGCAATGAAATCAAGAGCAGAAAACTACTAAGTAGGTGATGTAATGATAGCGCTGGTTTTGTGGGTATGACTTCTGGTATATGTTTCAAAGCACCATTCGTCCCATTCCTCTGTTGAAAAACAAGATGTTCTAATATAAAGTTCTTGTTGTTTCGTGTTTTCTAAATTAACTCTGAAGCTCAGTTCTTGGACTGTTCAGAGAGTGGGATAGGGAAATCTTTGAGGCTTTTTCCGCTTCCAAATAACATGGTTCAGTTACATTTCTTTTCAATTTCCTTAATTTCCTCTTTCTTTTGCAGAGTCAATACAGATTTGTATGTGAAGCTATTTTGAAGGTGTATGAAGAAGGATTTATTAAACCTTCACAAGCATCACTGCATAAGTAAAGAGCAAAAAACGCTAGGATATCAACTGTGGAATCCTGTCCTCTATAACAAACTGGCAGCATTCTTTGTGCCATAGTACTGCTTGCAGGAAACGATAGTGAAGTACAGCAAAGAATTGACAAAGGACTCTGAAAACTTCAGCACTGTTGCACTTTACGTTGAAACAAAATCAGTCTCTGAAACCCTTCTCTAACCTTCATCTGTTTGAAGACTTTATTTTCGTGCTTTGCTCCGAACAAACCATAAACTGAAAAAACTAATTGTGTTCAGGGTAATCTACGATATTTCATTGTAGTGCCATATACTGCGCTTCTGGTTGAATTGCTACAAACAAGGCTTGGAATTATCTCACTCTGTTTTACACACGTGTCTCTTAAAATGAAAAACAAACGACAAAACACACTAAGCCATGGTCCTTTTCCAGTGCTAGGTTTATTTACTATGTACAGACTCTCACTGTTTTGTTTTTTACAACATTAGCAATATTGCTGATCCTAGATAGATACACACTGCCTACTGATGCAGCACCCTTTGTCCTACACCCTTTCTAGAGACCAGCGGGTTGTGAGAGGAGAGCTGGCATCTGTGTTAACCCAGCAGTAGCTGCATAATGCCCGCTTACCAGCACCTTGTACAAAACAATAACAGTAACAATAAAATAAAGAATAAACAGCATTTCTTTGACACAGCCTGTGTGTCATACACTGGTGTATTCTGGTTCATGTGACTTAAGATTACGTGATGGGAACTAGTGCATGCATTGTGTCTTAACCCCTTAAGTGCCTTGAAACTTACAGCGTACATCCAGTGAAAGGCACTCTTGAATCTGTGGGGGTGGTATTGTCCTGTCATATTTATCTTAATGGGTTCAGATTTTTACAACGGCCCTTGGTGCTTAGAATGTGTTACTGCAAGGGGTCATGGAAATACCATTCCTTCTTTCCTTACACAAGTACCTGAGTGCTACTCTCAGTAGCAAAAGCACCTCTGCCAACTTAATGAATGAGCATTGTATGCTGCTGTGTTTAATTATGTGAAAAATCTGACACATTCCTTCATTCCTTCCAACTAGTAACTTACTAGCAGCTTATCTGAAATGCTGGTAGGTCATTAGAAGCTGATTCTTTGTTTTATCCTTTTATTGAGAATAGCTGTCTTACTCGATTAGGACATAACTTTAATAGCACTGATAATTAAGTTGAACTTACAATCAGATATGATTTAATTCCATCATCTGCTAACCAGATAGTTTAAGTTTTCATAGTTGATTTCAAGCCATGTTCGTACAGGTCTGCCTTTTTTTTTTAACTGTCTGGATGGGGGGGGACAGGAGGAGAACACTATGAAGTTGTTCCAGAACTTGATTTCACTTCTGTAATGACCCCAGTCACCTTCTGTTACGCTTGTGCAAAACTATTCCAGTTGGTATGGGCTGCTTCTTTTTTAAGTAGGTAGGAGTTTTGTAAGAAATGTCTGCCTGATACAGTATCTGAGCTCATTCTAAAGACACAGAAATGTCCCTAAATCTACAGGAGAACCCAAGTCAGAAGCAAGATATCCAGTGTAATATACTGTAAGAGAAAAATCAGTCATTTATTTCACTGTCCTGTCACAACATCACTTTGTGCCCCCTCTATTTAAAAGGTTTAATTTATTGTATTGCTTTCCTGAATATGTTTAGACAGTAAATTTTGTTGAAAGCTATATGGAGCATGTAATTAAAATGGAAAGTTCTACGCTAAATAATGTTTAACTATTGAAGAATTATATAATATACTGTATTCTATGGACATTTGAAACAGATCAGCTATGAACTATTAAGTGAAAAGGAATTCAGGCAAAGTGAAATTCTGGCTTATGACTCAGTAATAAACGTGAACCACTATGCCAAACGGAAAATAGAGTTTTAAATATTTTTAGAAAACAAAGTATTAGGTGGCCTGTGGTCCTGTTACTTACATTTCTAGATTTGATGCTTAAGTTGATGGCACTTAAATTAGTGATGTTTATCCCTCAATAAAAAAAGGCATCTTACAAGAAGCTCTGGATCTGATAAACTGAAAAAAAGACTAATAAGGGAGCTTTAATCTCAGTTTTATTTGAAGCCATTTACAATAAAAGAAAAACCTTCTTTCGGAAAGTATAAGCTTTAACCTTCACATGACAAGATTATTAGCTGAGATCCTGGTTAGAAGGTAATTTTAAACTCTGCACTTAATATCTAAAAATGGAAATAATTCATCCTTTATATTGAAATAAATTTTTTCATAGTGAAGTTGTGATTGAAAATAGCATTTGCCCTACTTTTTTGAGGGAGATCAGAAATTGAGTTTATAGCAACATGATATAGTGTTGGTTTTGTCACATATTTAAATATTCCTATGTAAAGTTGCCAAAGCAGTTTGAGGAAAGACCCATTTATACCACAGTTTCAGTGTGGGATATTAACTGGCTGTCTGTCATTGTTATATTGATGACAAACACAGACAAGAATAATAGGTGTCTTCAGAATCTTCCTCTGCACTGATTTAATCTGATTGGTAGTGTATTCACTGGTTGCACTTAGGAAAACAATGAGAACCAAGTTAACTCTTCCTAGATAATTGGCCATCAGCCACTCAGTGGCTTTCTGGCTTCTCAGAAGCCAGGATAGTGGTAACCAAAAACCGATTAGGAAGGAGAATATCGTTGAAGCCTCTCTGCACCATAAGTCATTGATTCCAATGTTTCTATCTGTTGTGGTATAAATGGCCCTTGAAATATTTTTATATGGCCAAAAAAAAAAAAGAGCAAAACTGCTAAATATTTTCCTTTGGGTTATGAAGAGCTGTATCATCTGTAAGAGTTTTTTAAAGAACTTTTTGTATGTTTCATGCTGTACAAAACATGAATGTATCTTCCAACATAATGACTTATAGACCTATATGTGACTGGTGTTATGACTGTTGGATTTTATGAATAATTATTTTCATACCATTTGATTAGGAAAAATGTTGGGTGGGTGTGGGAAATACTATGTTTGTAACACTTCCATGATACAAATCCTCTTTAAAAGAAGAAAACATCATTGTAAATAAGAGCAATATTATGACAATTTTGTGCCAATGTATAATGTTAAGGCTTTTGTTTTCATTTTTAGGTTCGGATTGAAAGCGACCACTACCATCACTTGTTTCAAATGGATTTGAAGGGTTTTTTTAGTAGAAAGACATGGGGGGCTCTAGCTGGGGTTCTGTGTGTTTTGGGGGCATTTTTGCTAAATATGAAATCCGATGCAGGTATTGCTTAATAACCTACAGATTGTCAGCCAGTCCACTTTGAGAAACACTGCTGTAGACAGTGCAGATAACCAAGAACTGAAAAATTTGCTTATCCTGAATTTGGAAGCATTTGGTACTTTAAATTACTTGCAAGTCTTAAGCAGTAAAACTTCCTTTTTTAATGTATTTTATTTTTACATATTCCCAGTTGTATGAAAGCATGATCCTTTTTTTTTTTTTTGCCACACTTCATGCTAACTGACCTTTATTCCATGTTTCTCTGTTAAATTTTGAAAGCATATGTCACATAAAACAGTAATATTGGTAGAATATCTGATTACAGTTTGGCACATCATCTAATAGAGAAAGGGTGAGAAAGCAGCTGGGAGATTAAGGAACATGAGAAGTTTGTAATGAAACTGGTGTAGCCTGCAGCTTTCAGTTGAGACCTTGCAGAATGCTTCATCATATCCATGGGAGGGCCAAAATGCAGTGGACCTGCTAGGGTTGCACTGCCCAGGGAGATGAGAAGCAGGGAAGGTCTAACATTGAGACACTGGAGCTCCAGGTGTGCCATGGAGCTGAATTATGTGGTGTTTTTATGCTTGTGCAGTGTGTGTGCAGGTGTGTGGGTTATGTTCGGTGGCTCAGAGAATTAGTATGAGCATGAAAAACTCTACAGTTCCATTAATTACCAAGCAAAGGCAAGTAGTCCAATACGTGTGCTGTAGTTTTAACTGTAGTCAGTCTATGCCTATACAGGTAATATTCCACACCCTCAGCCCCAAGGATAAAGCAAAGGATTGGATTATAGGCCAAATCAGAATTTCACATAGTTGGACTTCCAAAGGAATGGTGCCCTCTAATGTCACTTGCAGCATTTTCGCTGCTCATATCTCCAGTCCCTGCTTGGCTGGGTGTATTGGCTAATTTAAGTACCCACCTTTTGTCTTGAGCTGCTTTCCATTGCTACTTTTAGTGTGAGGATCTTGTAACAAGATCTGGTAAAAATATATTTGAGGTGGATCTTGCATGAAACAGTATGGATTATTAATGAGAGGTGATTTGGAAACTGTTAACAATAGGAAAATGCTTGGTTTCAGTAGGACTGTTCTGTCCAGGCTCTGTTATCTCACTGCAGTTATTCATTGGAATGGAGGATTTTTTTCTGGTTTATCAGTCTGCAAAGGAGGCAAATTTGTCATCACTGGATTTTACCTCAGTGTGCTGGTTGCTACCACAAGTGTGCATCTTTTCAGTTGGCAGGGCTGCTGCAGCTACAAGTTTTTAACTGGTATGTAAGCTGTAAACTCTGGCCGTTGGCTTTGCCATGTTATGGAGAGCCCAATGGTTTTACAAGTTTACAGTTGAAAACTTTGGAATCTTGATTTCTTTGAACCACTGGCCTCATTTAAATAAAAATGAAACCAAACAACAAAAAAACCCCAACCCCAAAATAACCAAAAGCCACTAAAACAAACACCTGTGGTTCTAGTCTGCTTATACCATCAACTATGGTTTCATGGACTGGCTGACAGTTTGGTGATTATTTTGTATTTAGCAAGCTTACACATCCTAAAAGGTAATTTCTTTACAAGTGTTTTGATGTTTGAATAGTAGCACTTTATCTCATGCATACTACTGACTGAACTATTGGACAAAATAAATTGGGTTTGGAGAGAGATGCTCAATGGGTTTTTGTAACAGAGATGATTTGGTTGACACCCTGGTACGAATGTTTTCTGTTGTTCCAGCTGTTTCTGGTTTATTGTGTTTTGTAAGAGACTTTCAGGAAGTAGTTAGTAATAAGATATTACTAATTCTTATCATCTCCATTTTCCTTTCTTGAAGAGAATATAAAGCTGGCATTTTGGGGAAAAAAAGGTGCAAATAGAAGCTACAGGGTACCTGTAAAATTGATCTCTGTGCTGTCTCTCTCAGCTAGCTGCAGATTAGCAATGTTTACTGTAAAGAACATCTGCTAAGCATTATTTTTAACATTAGATCAATTACCTGGAAATCAGTATTTTTTTTTTTACTTAACTTATTTGAACTTTGATAATTAAAGATAGTGCACAACAAAGAAGCTGTCACCCTTTTTATTGTTAGGCCAGGAGCCTAGGACATGAGTGAAAGAGTTAAACAGTTTACATTAAGCTGTTGTTTTCTTTAACTAAAATATATCCACAAAGACTAGACTATAACTGATCCAGTGCAATTATCTCAGTACGATGGCGCACCACAGTAACAACTCGTTCTAATCTTACAGAAAATCTTAAGAAAACAAAGCAGGGGGGGTGTTATCCCATGTAGCCAGATTTGTTTTAGAATTGATTTAGTTTGTTTACCCCAGTGATAAACCAGTCAGCTTGGCAGGGCTGTTTAGGTGAGATTTAGGGTGGTTTTTTTCTGTAACAGGTGCTATACTCTGTGTAAATACAAAGGGAAGATTATTATTTAGACCATTACTAAGAATCAGATGGTGGCAATATTTTTTGCTAGTTCTAGTAATTCATTTGCCTTCCCAGCTGTGGCTTTCAGTTGTCAAATTTCATCTTGGTTCTTTACTGCTGAATGATGGACTGCACTTGTGAAGTAAATCATCTCCGAGTTGAACAGCTCTTTTGTTGTTTAGATGAACTCTTGTGTATCTTTATTAACATCAGGGGAATGGAAAGGTTCTTCCCCCAAGTAGACTTTTGCCTATAAAATTGTTTAAAAGCACACGAGGGGGATAGAATAAAAAACAACAAAACAAACAGCAAAACAAACAGCAAAACAAACCCTAAACACAACATCTTGGCTAAACAGCTGGGGTGGTTGATTGAAAACGATGGAAACTTGAAATTGGTCAACACTGGACAATGTGAAAATAAATTCAGCTTTTGTTACTGCAGCTACTGTTTGCTTTAAAGGGCCTTATGGATTCGTCCTCATTTTGATAACATGAAATTCTTGCCATTAAAACGATACTACACTAACTTCTACCGAAAACCAGCAGTTCCCAGGATGAACATGCTAATTAACATTTAACAAGTCTTGTTTTAGTCTTAAGAAAAATTTCATTCTATTATGTGGAAAAACAAATGCTGTTATGCATATTTTGTGGATATATTTAATTTCAGTTGAGAAATAGTTGTCTAGGTACAGATTTGAAAATATATATAGTTTACTTGTGGATCTTAATTGTTTAATTGCAAAATAAAGATGTGCTTTAGTAATTTAAAGTTTAATTTTTTGGCGATTTTTCTTGCTACTGTTCACATGGATTTCCTGTGCTGCTTGGGATTCCAGAAAATGCTCATCTTCTCTTTTACTTTTTTATGTTGTTATGCTGTAAATACAGCGCTAGAGCACTAGAGGAAGATGTTAAATTACCAGGAATGAAATTGCTTCACTACAGAAAAAGCATGACAGTATGAGCCATTTTAACTTAAAAATATATGCTGGTGAGACTGCATCTGGAATCTTGTGTCCATTTCTGGGTCACTCAGTTCAAGAAGGACAAAGAGCTGCTTGACAGCACAGAGCCATGAAAATGATGGAGTCAAACATCTCCCTGATGAGGAAAGGCTGAGGGAGATGGGTCTCTTTAGCTTGGAGAACAGGAGACTTGAGGGGCTGACCTCGTTAATGTTGATAAATATGTGAAGAGTGGGTGTCAGGAGGGATGGAGCCAGGCTCTGCTCAGTGTCATCCAATGATAGGACATGGGTGTAAGCTGGAACAGAGGAGGTTCCACATCAGTGAGAAGGAACTTCTTCACAGTGAGGGTGATGGAGCACCAGCATGGGCTGCCCAGAGGAGTTGTGGAGTCTCCTTCTCTGGAGACATTTAAAACCCACCTGGACGTGGTCCTGTGTGACTTGAACTAGGTGATCCTGCTGTGGCGAGCGTATTGGACTAGATGATCTTTCGAGGTCTCTTCCAATCCCTAATGTTCTGTGATTCTGGTCTGATCACAAAACTGAGGGCATGGGGAATACTGATGGCAACAAAAATTCCAGATGGAAGCTCATTGATTAAATATTTGCTGCCAAAAAGTGAGGGTGTGTTCAAAAGTAGGAAAGAGTAATGAAAGAACTTGAGAAGCAAGACAAACTCTTATTTCTCCCAAGATTTTTAAGAAAAGGAGAAACTCGGGTGTTCTTAAGTTGACTGATTAATGAAGGACTTTCAAGTGAGAACAGGGTGTTTGGCTTGGAAGTAGAACGGGAAAGCATTCAAGGAAAAAAAGAACCTATTAAGTAGGAAGAGATTTGTTTAAACAAGAGCAGAAGGTAAGTCACAGGTACCACTGGTGCATGCATGCAAGCTGTATCTGAGTAGTAAACAGTGAAGAAGGAGCAGATGAATTACATAAGGAGCAGCAAAGAGTTTAGAAGTAGGAAGATAAAAAGTACGCAAAAAGGTTTCTGTCACTTAATCTATGGAAATGGAATTGGGAATAAGTGAGTGGCAACAGGACCTTGTGAGTGACAGTGGTAAGAAGCTCAATTTGAGAAAATGGCTGAAGATAAGCAAAACATTTAGAGACAACCTCTAAGATTCAGGTAATTCTTAAAATATTTTGTCTAAGAGGAAAATATAAATAGGTGTAAACTTCATGGCAAGGAAACTATGTTTATGTGACAGATCGTCACTACAAAGTAAGCATTGCTGTTATGCAGATGATCGGTTCGTTCACCTGCACCGAAAATTCATCAGATACCCGAAAACCTCAAAATTAATTCCATCTCCCCCCCCCACCTTTAAATATTTTAAGACTGTGCATGTTTCCTTTGGGAACTTCTTGCAAGATCCCACACGTATTTCATGACAGACTAGCAGGAGCAGGCACAGTGGCTGCTTCTCCCACAAAAAGTGTCTACATTCCTCCATTTTGCGATCCATGTTCCTGAGTAAATAAGTAACTGAATCTCACCTTTCCTCTAATCTTGCCTTGCTCCTTCCACTTGTGGCATGAAGACTGCTCTGTTGTCAGCACAGGGGTGGTAAAATAACTTATAACACCAAAATCGGCGTGTTGCTTAGTCAGCAATTATTGGGAAATTACTTGGCAGTTTCTTGGGCTTTTTTGTTTGCTTTTTTCCGTGTTTTCCATTTCAGCAAATGACATCCAGATAACTGGATGTATATTCTGGCACTGGAGTTGGTCTTGCTGCAGCAAGGTACTAACGTGTTTCATGATGCCAGTTGTCTTGATGGCAGGTGACAGTTCCGTCATCCTGGATTTCCTAGCGGAGTGTAGAATAGGACGTGCTATCAGCCCAAAGAGGTCCCAGTAGCAAGGCAAAGTCTCTGCTTTCCCAAGCTGGTCCACAGACTGGATTCCCAGTTACCCTGAGATTTGAAAGGAGCTCGTTTCCTTGTTGCAGTAGCAGTGTCAGCTGGTACTAAGCTTTGCAAGCTGAGCTTAGACTGCCTCCTGTTGGCATTGCTTTTCCTGAGGTTTTCTCTCTGAAGATCACGGACACCAACCCTGAAAACAAGAAAATGCAATGAGGTAGTTGCTGTGGCCAGTGCCAGCCAGCGAGGCTTCCCCGGCACTAGACACCACGGCACAAGAGCGGGTCCCGTGGACGCGCTCTGTGTTTCCGTGACCATTCAGAAGGGCCTTTTGCTGTATTTTAGTGTACGAGCGGCGCTGGCGGGAACTCAAGATGTCTGGAGCGCTGCGAGGCGCCTCCGCCCGCACCGGCTGCCCTACGGTCGGTGATCGCGGCGCCGCTCTCGCCCCGCCCTCCTCTGGGCGAAACGCTGGGGCGGGGCTCTACTGCTTCCGCCCCTTTAAACAGGCGATACCCCAGCTCGGCGAAGGGAGGGCTGGTCGCCTCACCCGGCTGGCTGCCGCCGTGCCTACGGGCCGACCCCCTCAATCGCCGCTCCTGCCCCAGCGGGAGCCGCCAGGTGGGTACACGCAAGCAGCAGGGACAGGGACGGCGGGTCGTTGCCCGTTTAAGGGCACCGAACACCGCTCCGAGATGGCCGGAGCCCCGCCCCCCTCCTGGGGGCTCCCGCACCGCCCCCGGGGCCTTGAGGAGCTGCCGTGGGGAAGCGCTCCCGCCGACCCCGGCTTCGCCGCCGCCGCCTGGGCCGCAGGGCCGCGCGCCAGGTGAGCGCGAGGGGAGAGTCTGCGGGGCCGCAAGCTGGGGGCGGAGGGGGCGCGATCCGTGAGGCGAGGCCGCCTGAAGGAGGGAGCGGGGTTAGAGCCGGGTCGGGCGCCGCTCTCGGGACGTTATATAAGGAAAGGGGGACCCGCGCCGACCCGAGTTGGGCGCCCCGTGTGGGCGGGCCCGGCTGCGCCGCGGGTAGAGCGGTAGGTGGTCGAGGTTGCTCAGGGCTGGGTCCCGGGCGGCGGGAGGTGCCTCTTGGGTGTTGGTGAGTGGCGGCGGCGGGAGCTGTGCCGCGTCCGAAGGGCGCCCTCCGGTCGTTGCCGAACGCTCCCGTGAGGGTCCCCGGTCCGTCAGCGGAGCCCTGTGGCGGGAAGCGGCGCCTGGAATCTTTATTTCGACCGAGTTTGTTAGCCAGGGGAATAGCTGGAGGTGTCGAGTCACCGCCCGGGCTGGAAGGGACCTCTGTAGGTCGTCTGGTTCCACCTCCTGTGGGAAGGAGACCCCCAGTGAGGTTGTGTCACATCCTGGCCGGGCGCGTCTTAAAGCCCCCCCAGCGGCGGGGTCTCCGCCATGGCCCCCCTGCGGAGCTCGTTCCGGTCGTCGATTGTTCTTAGCGTAAAGAACATGTTTCTCGTATCGGGATGATAACTCTTCCCGTGCAACTTGTTGTACGTAGCTCATAGCTGCTTTCCAGGCTTAAAAGCACGTCCCCTTCTCACATGATTTAATGAAAACGTACGAGTTCTATACAGTCACTAGTTTTTGCTGAATGTACTTTTATCTTGTCCCAGAATCACCCAGGCTACAATCGAAGGTTCGAGTTGAGTGCTTTTGAGGTAGCCAGAGACTCTAAGAAGTTAAACTTGCTGTGAGAAATTCAAAGTCTGATATTTGCTGAGGATTTTAAACGCAACTACTGCCGTTTTCTGACAAAAACTAGCAGTAACACTCAGCTTTTCTCTCCTGGGTTTCGTAGCAAAGATGCTGAGCTTTTTCCGTCGAACCCTTGGTCGCCGGTCTATGCGTAAGCATGCAGAGAAGGAACGGCTGAGAGAGGCCCAAAGGGCTGCAACGCACATCCCTGCAGCTGGAGATGCAAAATCCATTATCACTTGCCGGGTAGCACTGCTGGATGGAACGGATGTCAGTGTGGATTTACCGGTAGGAGTGGTGCAAGTTTGTTAATTAACTCTTGGTTTATGTCAGTCTGTCTGTGCTCTTCTTTGTTTACAGGTTTGTAAGGTCCTATCTGTTTGTTGTAGTGACTGAGGTCCACTAAGATACTGGTCATAAAAGGGTACTGAAAGAGTAGTTAGCTGTTAGTCACTGAAACCAGAGAGTGTTATTAGAGTTCATAGTGCAATACACCAAGACTTTAGAGAAGGTAATTTTTTGGGTGGATTGTCTTAATAGTGAGAGATTTATGTTATCTTCAGCAGGAAGGTGAATCTCTCCGTGTATCTCTGTCTAGGATGAGGGGTGAGCAGAAGTACTTGCAGTAATTTCTGTGTGGTTTTGACTTGGTTTTGATTTTGCATGAGAGATGGATGCAGCTTTTAGCACTATCTTGAGAGAGGAGGAGAAGAACTCAATTTCCTTTCCTTCCTCAGGGCAGATTACATAGCAGGAATTGTCTGTCACAGCACAGTGCTTTATTTGGAGTGAAGTGTTAGCCACTCTTTTACATCTCTAAAGCTCTCTTAATGTACATGTGTATGCTCTTCTAATTACAGGCCTGGTTTTGGCCAGTAGGATCAACAGTAGCAATAGAAGCAATGCTGTTTTTCCATTACCATGTGGTAATGAGTACAGAAGCTGTGGGTCTGTGAGACCTTCTGACTAGTTCCATAGGATTTGGCTATAATAACGACTGTGCTGATGTTGGAGCTGCTGGCTGGAAAGAGCATGTGGAGCAGCTTTTCTTGGCTTGCTTTCTTGTTTTAAGCACAACTCCAGAGTGTTTGTCACGTTAGGTAGTCTGAGGACAGCTCAGCTCGTGAGACTGCTAAGTGGAAATAACTCCTGCAATATCCAGAACCCGAAGTAATCTAAAGAAATAGTCTGACATCTGTTTGCAAAATGGCTCTTCAGACAGGCATTTATAGAGAGCAGTAAAACCAATTTGTACACATAATGAACACATCCAGTGCTGCTTCGTGCTGACGATGCTTGATTTGAGGCCAGGAATGCCCACAAACACTTTATAGCAAAAGTTACACTTAAAAAGTACTCAAGTTTAAATTGGTGTTGGTGCATAACCGGAGCAGTAATCTTTGGAGTTGGCTCTGTAGGCAAATTCCTGGTGCCTCTAACAACATTACTGAGGCTTCGAGGAGCATAAGTTGAACCTGAAGAGGTGTCATGACCTGACATCTGGACCATAAAACGTAGATCAGGATGCAGTAGTTATTTCTACAGGAAATTTTTTCCACTTGTGTCTTTTTTGCTTCATTTTAAGTGAACATAAACCTTTGTAGACATTTAAGGTGTAATGGTAAACAAACATGCTAAATCTACATAGTAATTACAGTGCAACATCAGTGGCTGACATGCACCAGTTTCTTTGGTGATTAAAATGCAATAAATTAAAAGTAGATTAAGTATTTCATGCACCTTAGCGTGTTTCTTTTGTCTCCACCTAAGGAAAGAAAAATGGAAGGGAGCTAGGATGTGGAGGATACAAAATCCTGGCAAAACAAAACTGCTTTCTAAAGTCTAAAGCTAAACTAAAATTACATGTATAAGTAAAGACATGCTTTGTCTTTTTAATTTGACAGAAACTATTATTGAGAATTGCCATTCTCTTTGAGCTGAGGCCTTTTCTGAGACTGGTTCTGTTACTTTGATAGTAAATCTGGTTTAAAATGAATCTTAATTGTCTCAAGGAAGTGCCCTCTGCTCCTCTAGTTCTGTTGTACACAGTTCCATTGACTATCCAAGTTCTGTGAAATTAATCCATTAATGAAAAAGCAAAACAACCATAAAAACCCCACCAGAAGATGTTTTTCAAGACTGAGTCACTTAGCAGACAGGCTATCTCTCAGCCAGTGGAAGAGGTGGCTTGGCAGGAATGAATTACATACCTCTTCTAATTCATGGCTACATAAATGCTTTACAGCAGAAGTTGTTGCTGCCACAGGAAGAAAAGATGTTGCTTTCATTATTGCATTTGTCCTTGTTTTCATGTGCCCCTTAGCAGAAGGAACACTTGTTTGGCAGCCAGGCAGCAAGCTAAGTCAAGAAAGTACTGTAGCTGAAAATAATTGCTATGATTTTATTAATGTTTGTTTCCAGCTGGAGCCAATCTGGTTTCCCATGTGCCTCCCCAAATGTGGTGAAGAACCATTCAGAGGCAGTGTCAACTTACACTTGTTGAGCTGTATAACCTTAGAGTGAATTTGCTACTGAAAGAAGATTATAGTTCATATAATTGAATCTGAGATTGCTGAGTTCCTATTCACATTTAAAAACCCAACCAACCACAGGGAGCATTATCATGTAAGAGGAACATACTTAACTGTTTTTAAGAAACAAAGATGAATAATGACAAAGAGACAGAAGGGATGTGTTGCAAATGATGCAGTTGAGGTTCAGTTTATTAAACCCAGAGCCAGGATTTGAACAGTAACTCTGCTTTTTGTCCACTGATCTTATCTATGGTGTCTGTCAAGCCACTTAATCTGTCTGCTTTTCTATTTCTTCTCTTACTTTTAATTACAAAATTGCCTGACTTGGACTGTTAATCAAAGCTACAGCCCTACCCAGTACTAGACTGAATTCTTTGGAAGAATCTACTTGTTCTGTAACAATGTCAATGACTGAAGTGGGATATCAGGGATATCAGTGCTATGTCTGCTATTTACTGTCACTTTGGCATGTTCAAAATGGGAGGTGTGAACTCTGTGAGAGTTACCAGTATTCTTTTAGGGCAAATTGAAAGGTGTGGGGTCAGGTGGTTTGGTGGTTTTTTTTATTCTGAAGTTCTATTTCAGCCGGGTAGTTTTTCTTTTCTGTTAGCACTGTGTTGAAGTTTTATGTTTGTCCAGATGCATTCTCTTATTTTGTCAGATTTATCGTTTGCTTTGTGAACCAGTAAGCAACTTTTTTTTCTTGTGTTTTATAAAGCCTTTCATATATGTGAGGTCTGTTAACTGCTGCTGTTGATGTTTGCCACACGTGCTGTTTTGCTCTTAACTTGGCTTGTTCCACTTGGACAAAAAGTTGGGCTGTGCTTTCTGTTCTAATTGTTTAAGATCTGTGGGTGGAATGTTTGCCTAGTGAGAGAACAAGAACTCTGTTTTGCTGACAACCCTATCTTACTTTTAATCCTGTTCCCATGCAAAACTAAACTCTGTCTTCCTCCACTGCACCTCTGGAATTCTCAAAAGCTGTGAGCAGCCTTGATTTAGTACCTGAAGATTCCCATCAGCTCAGTCATACCAATCTGGGCTCCCAGGGAACCCCTCAGCAGCTGGAATACTGGCTCTTCTGGTGGCTGAAGCTTATGGGGAAAGACAGGGCATCATAGAAGTACTTATTGAAAGCTGTTTTTAAGTGGAGTCACCAACAGCTTATGAAATACTTGTGAACAGAATTTCAAATTGAAGAATTTCAAATAAAGTGGTGTGCTCCGGAAGACTTTTACATAACAATGTCTAAAAATTGCATATTTATTTTGTAGATCGCCAGTTCTGCACCGTTCATAATATCTGGGATTGGGACAAGATAGCATTCTCCTCTTTACCTAGACTAAGACAAAGAATATAAATTAAATTACAGTAAAAAACCTGACCCTGCTTAACCCACAATTTATATAATTAATGCTCTATTATCCATGAGATGATTGTGTTCCAGTTTCTGTATGTGCAATCTAAGTTACAGGTAAAAGCTTCCTGGTGATAGAAGTTCAAAGACACAAATTATGAGAATGGATGTTCTTTAAGTAGTTTTTAATCTCAGAATATGCCTTACTTATGCATGCATGAAATTTAATATGGAGATTGCAAGATGAGATGTTTTTTGTCCTTATTCTAATGTAGTATCAGCAAAACCAAGGTTTTAAATCTAGTCCAAGACCTCTGGAATAGCAGGAATTACCCAAGTCATTTACACATTTGGAGTGAGGCTGTACTTTATTGTAAATAAAATTAACAAATGTATCCAGAGTGCAAATATCATTGCCAGTGCTAATGGCTTTTTGGATGGAGGGAGATGATCTGTGTTGATCCGACTACAAGATCAGAGATTTATTGTGATAGTTGTTTTTATTCAGTAATCCACTCAATTATTCTAGCTTGGTGGGTTTTTTTTTTTCAAAACTTGTAGAGTATTTGTGGTTACTTGTGGAATATGTGATGCTGTTCATATGAAATAATGTCTGTGGCACAGATTCTGACTAAAAAGAAAATCAGTCTTTGAATAAAATGAATAATAATGTTCAAGGTTGGCGTCTACATTTTGAAAATGGATCTCAGCTGATAAAAGTAATGAGTGAATACATGTGTTTGTGTGTGCTAAGAATAAAAATTTAGGGTCGAAACTTTTTTTCCCCATGTAGTCATTCTTGTAAAGTATTAAAATGCATCTGACTATTTGTTTAAGCTACTGTGAAAGACCTTTAGGTTACTGATACTGGAAAAATCATCCCGAGCTGAGTATGGAACAGCAGAATTGGTGTCTGTGTGGTGTAAGGGAGGGGGCAAAGCTGTAGTGCAGGTTAATCCAGTGCTTCCTGGGGTGCCAGATTTAAATGCATATTGAGATCGAATGTAAGACACACATAATATGTACTTGTTTCAGCCCTTCTGAGCAGCAGCAGAATCAAAGACTCTGATTCATGCTGTATGACTTGTGCCCCAAGTGCTCTCAGTTTTGAATAGGGGCAGGTGAGCATTTTGGTCTTGCTGGTTGCAAAGGGAGGAAGGGGGCTGCTAGAAGGCAGCTGTGCCTGCTATTGAAGTTGTTTGGCCCACGGTGTTGCTGGGCTTGGTGCTGCAGGCTGGCTTGGTTGCCCAAAGATTTAGCATTCCTAACATGCAGCATTACAGCAAACTTGACTGGAGCTCGACTGAACTGCCCCTATAAATACCTCAGTCAAAGAGTGAGGCTCTCCTGTGCACTTAACAGGCTGCTTCTGACACACCTGCAGGTGGAACTCCAAAGAAAACCAGAAATGTTTGAAAATGTACTGTGAGGAGGCACTTAATCTGTCAATTTTAGTGCTGGATAAGCAGTTTGGGTATATCCTGTATCAGAAAGAACATTAGGAAATGGACTTAGAAATAAATTAAATGTAACCAGACAGAAAACGGATTTTCTGAGAGAAGAAAACTAAGGTACTTCTGACAAAAAGTGACAGGTATAGATGTTTTGAATCTGAGCACAGAGCATTAAAATCCTTCAATATAATATTCTAATAAATGTACAGTTACAACAGGTATTAAAATATTTGCAAAAATGTTTGGGAAGTAGATATTTCTTTCTTCAGAGAACAGCAGAACAAGCTGTTTAATCCCAGATGCTTGTCTATGGGAGAGACAGAAAATGGAAGAATTGATAGCCTCTGTCTTTTAAAGCTCTCTGCCTGTGGGGTTTTTTATTCAGAACAAGAATATGCGGTGCATGTTGTCAGGGGCTAGAGATAAATCAATCAGAGAGAAGCTGAACTGGTGTTTTGCTGCTGGTGTCGTCTTTGGATGAAGGAGAAAATTGACTGGGGATTTTGGGAAAGTTATTTGAAAGATTGATTATTTGAGTTACAGGAGAGGAACAGCTCCATTTGTAGGTCAGTACTTAAAGCCGTAAGAAGATCAGAATGATACAAGTAATGTGTGCTCTAACACTGCCATTGTAAAGGTAAGGGGTTTTAACCCTCCAATTCTCCAGCAAACCTTAATGGTGTTAACTATAGATCCTGTTGTCATGATAGTGACATGAAATCTTTTTCCTTTAAAGCTTGCTGTTGGAGTTTTCTGAAGGCTTTATTTTTTGAAACATTTGGGAGAAAGGGGATTAACTTAATAAAAATTGGACAGGTTTCTCTGCTGCTCTAACACTGCCATGGTCAGTCTGCAAAGGTGTGTAAATCCTGATAAAAACCTTAAAGTGGTTCAGCTGGTTCCTGTGCAGTACAAGAGGCTTTCTAGTCTCCACCTGTTGTAATTCTGTGTTGCGTCCCCAGTGCTGGTCTGTATTGTCTGCTGCTAGTTCTGAAAATTGCTTTTACATCGGACAGGCAAGTTGTGGAGCACTGAGTTGCTGACTTAAGCTGCTGAATGCGTGACCATGAAAAAAACTTAAACCTTTGAGACAACGAGAAGAGGGGATAAGCACCTCCTCCCTGATTGTAGGCAGTAACTGAGACGTCTGAGCCAAGGTGAATGTCTCTGTATCATCTTAATCTAGTGATCACAGAATCACATAGAATCTCTTTGGTTGGAAGAGACCTTTAAGGCCTCTTTAAGGATCATCAAGTCCTTTGACTCAGCACTGCCAGGTGCTAGATCATGTCCCTAAGCACCAGGTTCATGCTTCGTTTAAATGGTGACTCCAACACTGCCTTGGGCAGCCTGTTCCAGTGCTCAACGACTCCTTCCACGAAGAAATTCTTTTTAACATCTAGCCTAACCTCCCCTGGTACTACTGCAGTCATTTCCTCTGGTCCTGTGGCTTGTCACCATGGAGAAGAGGCTGTCTGCCTCCTCGCTCCCAGCCTTCTTTCAGGTAGTTGTAGAGACCGATAAATTTTCCCTTCAGCCTCTTTTTCTTTAGGATAAATAACTCAGGTTCAAGTGATGACGGCACAAACCAGCCTGCCGAGGTGAACACTGAAGTCGGTTTTAGCCAGCCTTGCTGCGGAGCTACTGGGGTTAAGTCCTGCCTTTGTAGTACCTACTCGACCAGCAATTACAGTTAAGAGCTGTATGAGCTGTCTCCAGGATGTAGCTGGGAGCATCCCTTCGATTCAAGGCCTGGCGGGGGTACGGGCGAAGAGGGAGGTGGGGGATGACACGATTCATATCACAGCGATCGAAAGTTCCTTTTATCTTATTGCAGAGTGTGACACAACCACTAGATGACCTGACAGTGGAAATGATAGCATTTTAAGTTTCCCCAGTGCGGTTGTTGATTCTCCTGCTGTGAAATGTTTGCTGTTGCTTCCTACAGAGTACAGCACGCTCTGTAAATCAAGTAGTCTGGTTTGCAGAATTGCAAACCCGTAAGGAGTTTAATTTGTGCCCTGAAGGGAGGACTGCTTCGGAGTGGAGTCGTTAATAGTTCATCTGTAACCATTAAGGAGCTTGAAAATACTTGTCCTTTGAGAGTAACCTGAGCTCTTCTCAAAGGAAAAGAAGGGAGGAGGGGATTAAGAAAAAGCTCAGAGTAGCAGCAGGATAAAAATGTAATTTCAATTGAGTGTTTCTATCAGAAAGTGACAGTATTTTTACCTAAAAGCGCAGTAAAAGTGTATCTTTGCCGTGTCTTTCTAAAACATTTCAGAACATTTATTCCATGCAAAGAGATTAGTTTTGATTCACAAAACTTGAGCTGTTACAAAGCAGTATTATTTCTGGCTGTTGTTTATTTAAACATAAGGAGGAAGGACATGAGTTAAGGCTTTAAGAAATAATCTGTATTTAACATTGGAGCGTGTGTGAAACTTCCTGTGACTTGCACTGAATAGAGCCACCACCACCGATGGTTTAAGTCACTACAGAATTAATTCTATGTTGACAGCCCTGCTGATTTAAGTAAAATCACCCACTAGCTCTGCAGAGCTTTCTACAGCCACTTCAATGCTACTTCAGGGACTTTCTCTTGTTCTAGTAATTCTGGGTCCACCTGATCTTTGAGTCAATTGCTGAGATTACAGAAATGGGTGAACATACTCTCAAACTATTCTGATGCTACAAATTTTGAACAGTTATAAATTTTGAGTCTCTTTTACTGATTGTGTAGTAATCCCAGGCTCGAGTTAAAGTGCTTCACTGCCTAGCCCATTGACTGGTTAGTTACAGTTTTCAAAGGTGATTTAATGAGGAACTGAGAAGGAGCTACAATGTTCTGATCAATAAGCAGTGATACTCTTCTAGTATAAAGCTGCAGAAAGCTTCATGCAAAACAAAACTTGTTTATGGTTTTGCTATCACAAATGCTGAATTGATTTCACTCATATTAGTGTTTCTTGTTTAAGTGCAAAATACCCTGTGCTGAGAGAAAATACCAGGAGTTCAGCACCTTCCACTTGGAAGAAAGTGGCTCCACTTCAAATAGTGGAGTGAAAGTGTGGTTTCATATGTAGGTGCTTTGCTTGAAGGCTTCTGTTAGGAGAGTCTTGTGTGTGCTTAATAAGTCTGCTATTGCCTGAGAAGTACTTTTTTCATTAAGAGTAACAGAAAAAACTTGCCCGGAAAGAATTGGATAAGGTTTACATCTCAGCGATGTTGCTACTCTAGATGCTGTGTGTACATGAAATTGGCTGCTGGTTTAATTGCCTCCATTCCCCCTACCTTCTCCAATACTTGAAAATAAATAACTGTGAGAGAATTGGCTTATGCAGGTACAATTTACAGACTTGCCTGAGGTTTTGTTTTGAGATGTGAAATGCTGTCTTGGATTTAACTAACACATCGAGTAAACCAATTATTACGATGGCAAAGTTGAATATAAAGTATTTTTAACATCAGGGTAGAGGGCAGTGTCAAAAATTATGCATGCTGCTTTATTTGCATAGATATTACTCGGTGATTAAATCAGATTGTTTCTAGGAATAAGGTAATTTTGACTGGCTCAGAATTTTGAGGTGGACTACATCTGCGTTTTAGTGCCTTCCTAAAAATATACTTAGAAAGTTAGCCCATTTCTCAAGTTGTGAATGATTAAATATTAAGATAGAGGATTGCAAGACATAGCATTATGGAAATAGATAAATCCTTAAACTGCTCGCATCATAAGCATAAATCCTTTCTGCTTTTCTTTGCATTTACACGTAACTTTCAATGCCCTTACTTGTACTATGACCTACTCACTTATTAATGCATTTGGGTATCTCAGTTCTTACTGTTAACCTTTACTTTCAGTGTATGATCACAAAGGAGTTCACAGCATGAAAAATGTATGTTGTGTAGAAACTGCCGAGTGCTGTTTACATACCCTGGCTTTAAAAACACCTATTTAATTTTTTACATCACCACTGTAAAAATGATGTTTACTTGTGGCCAGAGCTAAGTTTTTTCCATAAATTATGCATGAGGCTATGTGGTGGCTTTTTGCACCCACAGCTGAGTTCTGTGGACTTTTATGAATGTGTTAGATCTAAGTACTGTTCATTCTAATTAGTTACCTTCCAGTCTGTTTCCTGGCAGTTGTTAAAAGCACTTGCAAATGGAATGCTGTATGCTTTCAGTATGCTTTGCTACTTGTTTCAAAGCTGGTGAATTACCTAGATATCGAACAGTAGTAAATTTGTAAGCGATTTGCTGTACTTTGCTCTAAAAATTTTCCAGTACATTAGTTATAGCAATTTTACTGGCTGTATTTTAATTTCCTTTACTTTGAGTAAGGAAAGTCTAAAAGGGGCAATGATAAAATGGTGTTTTAATGGTCTGTATTGTGCAAGTCACTCTTGACTTTTTCCAGGTACTGAAATTATGCAAGACCTTTATAAACATTATATGTTGTTCGTGTATATTTGTCTTGAAGGAAAAAAACCAACAGAATTTGAGAGAAAATAATGTCCACGCTGTATTTCCAGAAGCTCAATTTTTGGATTCTCTTACTTTTGGTATTACAATGTAAAGTATGTCTAGAAGAATGTAAATGCTACAATAAATCTACCTGCTAAGTTCTACATCTTTTTATATTTTCAGAAAAAAGCCAAGGGCCAGCTCCTGTTTGAACAGATCATGTATCATCTGGACCTTATAGAAAGCGACTACTTTGGGTTAAGGTTCATGGACTCTGCACAAGTAGCAGTGAGTAGCAGTGCTTTACTTTTTTTAAGTGGCAGTCTGAAAGTTAAATCTTAACTATTGGCAAGAGTGCTAAAGAAAAGCTGCATCTTTTCAGTTTAATTTTTGTGCAGAAGGTCTTTGCTCTGTTAGTTTGTGACCATGTAGTCAATACCACCATTACAACACTGTCTGTCTGTCTTGTTGTTGGCTTGTTCCTGTCACACCTGTTGTTGTTATGTAGGATGGTCCAGAAAGACCACAGAACCTGGTGCCTGATACAAGAAGTTCTTGATGATATTGGTGTAGAGAGGAAGAGGCAAAATTGTGTGTGCTTGCCCTTTTTTTGCTCTGTCAAATAGAGAAAGTTTTCCTTCGTCAATGCTACCACCTTTCTCATCAGCAAAAGTCATCTTGCTAATGTCTGCTGTGAAAATTAACTTTGCAAGAGAAATATTCCATTGGTTTGCTCAAATCTGTTATGATTGAGACCTGATGCTAGGATATTTTGAGAACATAGGTGTGTTTGTATATAAGACAGTTTGACTAGAGAGTACTTGCCAATCTGAGTTTATGAAGTTTGTTGTGTGTTTGAAAATGTGACTGCTTTTGAAAATGAAAGCAGAGTGTGTTTTGTCAGAAGCAACCAGAGTTTTTTCACTTGCCAGCTGCATAGTTTTATGTAGATTAGATAACTCCTTATGGTCAAGTACTTAATCCTGCCCACAAGGATAGGTGCAAGTTAAGTGAGGTGTTAGACCAGGAGTAGATTTTTGTCTGTGTTTGGCATCCCTTTAACTTAAAACTACATTTATATATCTCAGCACCTCAAGTTAGAATGAGGTCTGGGTTTTCATAGTGTGTATGTCAATCCTATTTGTTAGATATGTGACCTGATTGCTTCTGCATTTCAAGGCCACTTCAGAATTATGATTAGGATGGCAAAGTGGAAACACAGACAGTTGCTGCTGAACTTAATACCTCAGTTCAAGGTCACCATGAAATATAAAGGCAATTATATATATTTCCCTACTTCTGTGAGGATCTGTATCCAGAAGAGTTTGAAGGTGACATCTTAGTTGTTACTGGCCGAACAATTCCCCAAGGTAGAATCTCTAAGAAGCTGATGTAATTTTGGACACCAGTGTTATCCACTCCAAAGCACACTTAAAACCTGGTAGTTTCTTTTCAAAATCTGCAGTTGAATTTTGCGTTTAGCTTGTAATTTTCTCTTCAGATAAAGTAATTTGTGTTCAGCATCTGAAGCAAACTTCATGGCTGGTGGGATTAGCTGCTGCTGGACTGCCGCTCCCAGTAGCGAAAGTGGTCTTAAACCTGTTGCAGAACATGGACATTTAACATGAAGGAGAAGACGACCATTATGCTACTGGAGTGATGTCATGCAGAACCCTGCATACCTCCGACCAAAACAAACTGTGAAGTGACCCGTTGCATAATGGTTTATGTTTATAAAAACCATGTTGTCTGTGTTAAGCATATGCAGTCACAAAGTGAATTAATCCATTGCATTTATCTCAGGGGGAAAAAAGTAATCTATACCTTTTAGGCATCTTAATTTTGGCTGTGTAGCTTCTGAAGCATTTCCATGTGCCTCTAGGATTTCATAAGACTTCATAGTGAGTTAGTAATGACTGGCAAAGCTGTCCTTATGGTAAACTTCTCCCTATTCCTGTTGTATTACAAAGTAACAACATTTCATATTTAAAATGGAGAAATCAAAGTTAATCTTATCTGACTCAGCAACGGTTCATGGCTTGCTTTTGTCCGGTAAATTGGTATTTCCAGTCAGACAGCACCTGACTTGAGTATTTGGTACTGCATAATCTACCAGGTACAAGCAGTTTTGAACTTAGTTTGCTTCCTTTTCTTAACTGTGAGTGACTGAAAAGAGGCAGAGTAGAGGTAAGGATCTGTTTGAACTAGACTTTAATGATGCACTCTGTATAACAAAGCAGGGAAGTCTGCATTTTGCCAGAAGAGCTGAACAGGACAGGAAGAGATAATGTCTTTAAGAAACTAAGAGCTGTTGAGATGACAGTCTTTCTTTCAAAGCAGAGCTTATTCTAGCAGAATCTAAAGTCTTCAGCTGGAAACAGACACTAATCAAGTGACTTATCAAAGATTATTCATGAGACCTGTAAAACAGTCTAAGAATCCAGACCCTTACTGTGACTACAGTTGTCCACTGCTTCTGAAGGGAATAATCGTTTTGCTACTCTATTTGAGTCTTAAGTCGCTGGTTGCACCTGGTGATGCAAACTAGCAATGTGTAGTTGAATAAAAAGTTTAGAGATTCCCTGCTTATTTTAACTACAAGTGAGTTTTTCATAGAATCGTTGAAAAACTGGAGGGTGGCTTCGTGTTTTTTTTTCTTTTAAGCTGCTGAAGTGATTAGTAGTTGTTTGAGTTTATGATGTACTGTGAAGTGAGGGAAAATCATATAATACAAATACTTGCAGACATTTAGGATTTTAAGGTTCAAATACCAGTTTCTCTTTACAGACATTAATGAAACAATTAATGAAGTGAAAGAATTAGTATTTTCATGGGATTTCTGTTTTCAGAGGTAGTCTGATGGTTAGGAATAGATGTCTTTTGCCCACAGGTAATAGGCAGGCGACGGCAAAAGAAATTATTTGTGGGATTGTCCACCATATATCAAATTTGGTGTCAGCCAAGGGAATAGGCTATTGTTAATTTGTAACTTCAGTTCAGGATGATGACAGAACAGTGCAACATGTCCAGTGACACAAAAGATGAGGATTGCTGATAACTTGCCAGGCTCTTAGGCTTTTTCTCTAGCAATGCTGGTGAGAGGTCTGTAGTAAGGAGTCATTGAACACTTAACATAGAGCCAATTTCCAATTCTAACACAGGTTGCAAGCATCAAATAGCTGTTCTTCCTAATGGAATTGTACCACACGTTGGGTTGTCACTCTGTTGGTTTTATCTAATGTGGTGGTTAGTGCTGAAAAATATTTGTATGGCATTGCACCAAATATATGTATCCATTAATTCTGTAGCGTGTGGGACCAATGTTAGCCTCACCATCCTATTATAAAACCTAATTTACCCAGACATCTTGAAATGTTGCTGGGTTTTTTGGTGGTAGTTTCAGTTTGTGAAGCAGCAAATTGTTTTGGTAAGGCCTTCCAGTACACTGTGCAGTCTTACTCGTACTGCCCTTTGTTTAGCAAACTTTATCTCTGGATTTCAGCAGTGGACTCTGCTGAGCAAAGTCTCATCAAAATGTAAACTTTTTGCCAGGTCCACTTGAATTCCACTTTAATCACATGGAATAAATCTTAGGGTTCCTGACATCTGTGTGTGTCCATGCATGCCTTATTTTTGTGGAGGGTTTTTTAGTTTGGTGTGGTTTTTTTCCCCCCTCCATTTAAAAGCAGTTCTGTTTCCCTTCTTCCATGGACACTCTTACTGTTCATCTGGAGTTCCTGTAGACAATGGTAGTTAAGAGCTGGGATGAGTAAAATGCTATCAGTGCCTGTCTCGGGCCTCTCAGTTGCCTTCCCATGGAATGTGGAGGAGATGAGAGAAAACAGGAGGGAGATGAAATAGGCATGCACAGCCAGGCCTGGAGCCTGGAAATGGTGCAGTCTGCCATTCTCATGTCTAAATCACCTGCGAGCTTGTGAGTATGTGGTTTCTACATTTTTATGGTGAGAGAAGCGGTAAATAAATTGTCTCTTACTGCACGGGAGCTGATTGAATAGCAAGAGAAGTTACATCATTTTCTTAAAGAAGCAAACAGGAAAATAGCTCAATTCCGTTTCACTGATAGCATAAGCAAAGTTAACATAAATATTTGCTTCATTCTTCTTCAGGCTTCCTGCTTTATTTTGAGAGTACATTAGATACATTCCAGGTAGCTTTCTGTAGCTGTTTTGTTTCAGTAGGTAACAAGGGTATTTTCAGCTGTGTGCACAGCAGCAATGGATTGTTTAGCTGTTTTGATACACAGTGAATACATCAATCACTGCGTATCCCGGCTGTATTACAGGCTGGCTTTACACGCTCTCTGCAGAAGGCAGGGATGTGTTTGCTCTCAAGACAGGAATGTGTTTGCACTTGGCATTGCAACCTGAAAATACCGGTTCTTTCTCATACCCCTGTTGCTTTTCTGTGAACTTTATGTCACACAGTTTAACTAAAAGTAGTGCTGCTGAGATTGTAATTCATCACTGTTAGTTGTGAGGTGACATTTGGAATCGATCAAATAAGGTGGTGGTACCAGGGCATTACATCCCACATCCCATGCAGGACGTGATGTGCTGAGTAGTTTGCTCTGGCTGTTGAGTCAATGCAATTATGTTGAGTAGGTGCCCTGTTTACTGTTCAACTGAGTCACCTCCTTTGGAGGAAGGAGCTATTCACTGTGCACACCACTTGCAAGCAGGTCTCTACTGCTAGCAGGATGTTAGATTTCCAGCTTTCATTTCTGGCATTAACTCTTTAGTAGTACTTAAGGAGTATATTCAACCGTTTTGGGGAGAACAGCACAGATGTGTAGATGTTTCTGTTATCTGTAGCTTAATTTTCACAGGCTATTGCACGTTATGTAAGTGAAGGCTTTATTTTGGCTTCACATCTACTGTACAGCTTATAATTAGCATTAGTAGGTGAGGCAGTAAGTGCTGTCCTCCCATATGGCAACTGGTAAAATGTCAGGTGTGAACAGATTTTTGGAGAATTGAGTAGGGTTGGCCCATATGTTTGAACACAGACAGCTTTGCTAGTGCTGCACCTGAGTCATCTAAAGAAAATTTCTGAAAGCCAACAATTATTTATTTTGTCTCTCTCCCTTTCCACTCTGAGTGAACATCACAAGGAGCTAAGTGACGGAGTCTCCAGCTATGATTTATGCCTCTCTGGAACTTTGTCACAGGCTGACGTACCAATGTATGAATTGTTTGTTTGGACAGGATGAACATTTTAGTAATTAAAGTGGATAATCATTACTTTTTTTAGAAGTGGATAACGCTTTCTTGAGGATTTCTTTAAATAAGATACTGCAGGGTGTTTCTGCTGCTCAAAACTGACATTTTGCATTGCAAACTTTGAGATGGGCAGAGAGTGTGGTGAATTTTGAAAGATTTGGAATAGATGATTTTGATGAACTACTTACTATTCCAAGATGTTCTTCCCTAATTAATAGGGTGGTGGGGGGGTTTTTCCTTCTTCATTCTTTCTGTGACTCTTTCTTTTGACTTGATGATTCAATGAAACTAATTTATTTTTCAGCATTGGTTGGACAACACAAAAAGCATCAAAAAGCAAGTTAAAAGTAAGTGTCCTTTCTGTTTTCTCTTTGGATCTCATAGTGAACATTCAGGAAGCACAGACTTGAAATGAAGGGGGCATGGGAAGCAGGTCCCAGTGAGGGTTGACAAGACCCAGTCACAAAAACCTGGCATGGTGCTGCTGATTCTTTAATGACTTCTTCCCTTTGTAGCTCATATTACTTTAGTGTCCTTAGTTAAACATACTGGATGCTCACTAATTATACTTTAAATGGAGTCAAGGCAGCTGAAGATGCTTCAGTGATGTAGACCATTATCCTGACTATATATTCAAAAATTTGAGCCTCTTTCCCTTGGAGTGGTTCTGAACACACAAACTTGTTCAGTCCACCAAGTTCTTAACCTGTTCCACAAGGGTTTAGTGTGGTTGCTTCAGTGGTTTGTGCTTTGGTAAGCTGTGGCATTGTGATTGCTTATAAGCTTTCTGGCTTTCCACTGTGGGAAATCTTCAGGGATTTGTAGTGCTGTGTTAACACAACAGAGGTTTTGGGAGCACAGACAGAGAGTGGGAGAGAGAGAGAATTCTTCCCATCAGATGCAAGAATCAGCAAAGTGCTGGATATTTTTAAAACTGTTAATCCATCCTTTTGCTGAATTAACTCTTAGGTTTGCACACAGATTATTCTTCCTCAGAAGTATCTGTTAAATCCCCCTAAATATGTTCTAAACTTCTGGGGGGGAAAAAAAGGGCCTGAATTCTCAGCAGTGGGTATTTCCTAGAGCCATGGGAAGGTGTTGTAGAGACCAGCAGAATGCCTGGGTGTTTGTTCAACTGCAGAGTCAAGATGCACAGCTTTCACCCTGGTGTTTTCTTGCACTTCTGTGTCACAAAGGAATTCCTGCCTTCAGACTGAGTAATAGGACAAAGGCATTTTAGTTCAAGTGTTATGTGATTTGTGTGTAATAAAAAGCCTAGATGTCTTATGTCAGTAACTGTTCTGCTGACTTGAATGAATCCTACGTTGCAGTTGGCCCACCGTATTGTCTGCATTTCCGTGTAAAGTTTTACTCGTCAGAGCCCAATAATCTACGTGAAGAGTTAACAAGGTAAGAGGGAATTTGTGTGAAAGAGATGGCCAGATAAGGCCAGGAAAATATTGTTGTGGTATTTATTTAAACATTTGCATGATATTTTGGAGAATTCCTTAGAGCTGCTTGCTTGTATGTTTTCATGAATGTTTCTAATATCATGAAATAAGTGAAATATCTTTATTTTAGAGTTCACTTATATATTTACAGTAGTATTTGATGCAGTATATTTCATTAGGTAATTTTGGCAACTGGTATGGGTAGTTTAGAGGCTTTTACTGAGGAGAACAAACAGGATTCTCATTTCTTTATTCTCCTTAAGCTTCATTTAGTTTCAAATATGTGTAGTCATCCTGTCTCTTTAAGCAGGAAGTGTTGAATTGCAAGTTAGAGATTCTCTTTGGCAAAAATAAGTTCAGTTAATTTTTGACTTCTGGGGTCTTTGCAGAGTTTATGGAAAGAAAAAATAGTGTTTTACTACCATGTTGATGTGTGAATTGACAGTACTATATGTGTGTAGGATTGTATTACCAGGTGAGCAGTGGTTTTTCTTGATTACAGCATTTCACAGATCTGTTCATAATGCTGCATTTCATACGAGACTGAGATGTACTTCGAGTGCTTTGAAAGAGAACACAACCTACCATCTGTCAGTACAATAAATCTGCTGTAAAAGGCAACGTTTCTTTTCATCATTACCACTGCCTGCTGATGAGAGAAAACAAAGTTGTATTTTCTTGATAGCTGTGGGGCTTCATACATCCAGTCCTTTGTAAGAGTGTGAAGTGCATTTGTTTGTTGTTCAGGTTTACATCTGTGTAGATCTTTGATCTGCACTTCAGCCAAATCCCTGGGAGTGCTACCAAGAAGATTATAGTAGCAGTAACCCTTGCATCCATATGTACCCCCTGCAGCTTCATATGTGTATGTGGTAGCATAATGTTGTAACTGTTCTAGTTCAATTCCTTCCTGCTCATCTATGAAGTATGTTTTACCTCCCACCTCCCCATTCCTGAATATATTGCTGAATAAATATTTACTAAATATCTTCAAAAGAAAAAAATTCAGACCTACATCTGTGTCTACCACTCTGAAATATTTTCTTCCATCCTGACTGAGTTTTGCCATTCAGACATTGCTGTACAGGTTTTGTCAGGGCAGGCCTGAAACCTGAGGGCTTTTAAACCCTGTCTGTCTGCTTAGCTAATCCCCCATAAGAGGAGAGCAGCAAGTCTTTCATCTGTCTCAAGACCTTCTTATGCTTTAAAAAGAAGCATTGGGAAGGAAAATTCTGCTGGGGGTTATAGGTGTCACTATCCAGGGGATTTGGGAGGGTTCCACCTTTTCTGTCTGCAGTGGGACACCCAGCTGGAGCCACTTTTCAGCTTCCACAGGTGCAGCTTCCTCATGTTTCTGCCAGTTTCCCGTCCAGATGCCCCCAAAGGTCATATAACATCAGTAAGCATGTGAAATATGCCTAAATTGTTTGCTAGTGGTATGTGGCTGATAAAGATGACAAGTCACACCCTCTGCAGGTCCTAGATATTCTTGTGATATCTAGGGTCAGTATCAAACAAATTTATTCCCTACATAGAGATCAGTGCTCAAAAGGCTTTAAATAATAAATGATTTGGCAAAGTATTTGTGGATTTCTGAGGGACCTGTAGGAAAAATACCTGCATCTGTTACATGTCTGTGTGTTTTGTGTTTATTGTCTCTGGTTTTGTGCATAAAGCACCTCTGTAGTAGAGCTCAAACTGGATACTGTCACAAATGCCAAACAGCATTTTCACTACTTCTCTTGTTAAGCAAAGCTGTGTACCGTAGTGGAGCAAGAGGGTTACCTGAGTATTTGGTCTGTGGAACTGGTCTTGCACACCCAAGGAGTATCAGTATTTGCCTCATTTCTGTGCAAGAGGAGTGCTGAATAAGCAAGGCACTGAGGGGAAGCTGGCTCTGAAGGGAAGCTGGCTCTGAAAGAGTAAACAAGCTGAAAACGCTGCAGCTTACTGTTTAGGTTTTCTTGTCACGATGCATCATCTTTCTTTGTAAGGTTTTAACTAAGCAATCCGTATTAGGAACACTTAGTTTTGAGACTCAAAACCTCAATTCTCTTGCGAGATTGATGTCTATGAATAATGAAGCAAATGTGGAAGATGTGAGTTGTTCTTTGCCCAAGTAGGATCAGAAAAACCTACTTGGTTATCCTCTTTCTTTTTCTGTGTGACCCTATAGTTCAGTTTGTGACAACTTCTTGGGGTTCACTTCATTTGAAATGTATGCAAACATACAAACAGAACGGGTAATGTCTTGAAAAATCACAATGTACTTTCTTCAGTCTTAAAAACCAATGTAAAGAGTAGAAAATATTTTTGTCAGGCTCTGACTTTTTCCTTGTAGGTGTATTAATCAATTACTTTTATTTGTTATTTCTGCAGGTATTTATTTGTTCTGCAGCTAAAACTGGATATTCTTAGTGGAAAGTACGTATTCCCAGTACAGTCTTTTGAACAATTGCAATGTGCTTAGCATAGCATTTATTAAACTTAACTTTGGATGAGTAATAAGCTTTGCTAAGAAATATAATATGAGGCTTTTTTCCTCTAAAGCACAACTTTTCTATGCATGAGTAGCAGCACAAGAATGCTTCAATAACATCGTCCTTATCCCTTGTTAATCTGCTGAAAGTGTACTAATCCTTTTTCACTTCCTTATCCAAAACATTGCAGTTTCTCACTGTCAGATATGAGTTGTCTGTTCAGTAGTGCCAGCTAAGGCTTTGACAATGCGTTTCTCTTATGGCAGATTGGAGTGTCCTTTTGACATAGCCGTCCAGTTGGCAGCTTACAACATGCAAGGTGAGTGGGTGTGAACAGAGAAGGATGAAGTTACGTGAACAGCTGTGTGGAGACTTACTACCTCTTGTAGTCTGTAGTCTGTCCTCTTATATCCATGAAATAGGTTTTGCCCAGACATTAGCGATTGAGTGTGAGAGAAACCTCTTTTTGGTTGTAATTTTGTTGAGAGTGTATAAAGAAAATTATTTGATTCTGAACATAAACAGCTTTGCCTTGAATTTGTTTTCTCAGGTGCTTATCTGCAAACCTGTCCACTGTCTTCCTGAATTGCTTTAGTGTAACAAAGTAACACAGATAACTTTTTTGTCTTCGAGTATTTTCTGCCATGTGTTTTCTTTGCTGTATAAATCGGGTACCATTTGTTTTTGGTTCTGCACTCTGATGAGAAGTCCTGTGTATAGAAGCCATTAGCTCTTTATTTCAGCTTATTTATAGAAATATTTGTTTGTAGTGCCTTGTGTTTCATGCTTGTACTTGAGCATTTATGGTTGTACTGCACTTGTTCATATTTCAGGTCCCTCTTCATGCAAAAGAGTTGACATGTATTTTTACTGAGCTGTTCAGTGCTATGCTTGAGTCATCCAAGACTCTTATTAATGAGCTGTTTTTAACTTTATTCCAGCTGACACTCCAGCATCCATGGCTTCTCTTGAAAGCTGTAATCTACCCTCCAGTTGCTTCTATATGTTCTGTGTCACTGATCTTCATGACCACTATTTTCTGTTGTTTGAAGGAGTGTGTGATCTCAACAAATGTGAAGTTTGCTGTGGTTTCAAACAGAGGAACTCAGGAAAGAAAGATGAGAGGGTTGAAGAAGTGTCTGCTAGAGTAGGCTTTGGGGTCCTTGTTGTTAGATATATGGCCTTACTAAACTCAGTTTGGGAGTCTACAAAAAGCCCCAGAACCTCTGCTTTTAAAGCTGTTGTATAGTCCTCTTTGGTTAAGAGGGAATTTGAAGATGTGCTCTGTGTGTGTGTCGCACAAATTTTCCACGCAATCTTATAAATCAGTGCACTGTGGTACATAATTTGCAGGACTTAAGTAGCAGACTGCTTTCCAGAACACATTGTTCTTTAGGCAGGCCCTGATAATGCACAGGTATAGACAGTTCATATAAAACTCTAGATACCTGCCCTTTTTAACATGCTCTTTTCTGTGTAAGTAAAACAGTTAGAATACATTCCATAGTTAAAAATATCATCATTGTTAGAGCCCTAAGATACAGGTTCAGTGACTAAGTTTTGGAAAAACAAAGCCATCTAATCAGGCTGTATAGCCTTTGCTTTTTGTGCTGCTCTTTTCTTCTCTCTATAATGAGGCCCATAGCAGGGCTTTAATCTTAGTGTCTGACAGCTGTGTACTTTTATTTAAATCAGCTGGAACTTAAGCTGGCTTTGACAGCATTCCTTTCAACAGAGGCAGGCGTTTCAGTGGGAGTAAATTATTGTAGAACTACAGACTTTCTCAGTCAGCATTTAAAAAAAAAAAGGAAAAAGAAAGGGTGAATAGATGATCATGCTTTCAGTGTTCAGAAATCCAAGAAAGGTTTTTAGATTGTCTGTGGATTTTGGACCTGTGAGATACTGTGTGTGCTCATCTGATTTTTTTTCCAGGGCCTCCCAAAGATGTCACTACTATTTTCCTGAACAAACACCTATAGTTTGTTTATTCAGACAGAGCAGTTATTGGCCAGCATCCCAAGAGCCAAGCTAGAGAGATACTCCTAGTATTTTTTTATATGCACTGAACATTAAGAAGCTTTTTGAAATCAGTGCTTAGTGACTCTGAAAATCGAGACTACTTTTACAGGTTTCTGACTGTAAACTTAATCATTTTAGGCCTATTTGTCAGTCAGATTTGTTGGCATCTGTAGAAAAGCATGTTGTGCTCTTAATGTGGCATGCTCACTGACTAGTATGTTCCATTATGCCTTCTAAATAGCATCTCTTCCTGTCCCTGTTGAGCATGCAGCAGCAGACCAGATGCGCCATTTGACTGACCCAGAAGGGCATTTATTACATTCTTCAGTGAAGAGGAGAGCAACAAATAACAGCTGTGTGATTGTGCCCTGACACAGAGGACTATTAGCAGGACAGAGGTGTTTATAGTCCTAAAACCAGAAGCTGATTTTCAGAATGCAAAAATAGTTATGTTAGAAGTATCAGCACTACTATGGGAGTAAAAGTATCTGAATATTGTGTTTTACAGTCTCAAGAAATTTTAATTATTTAAAGGAAAACTCTGTTGTAACTTTAGTCAGCTTTTGTCTCAGTAGAGACTTCATTGATAAAAGTGTTGAAAAATTTATGCAAGAAATTAAAAGATGTGAGTTTCAAGGACATTGATAACTTCCATTTCCATGACGCTTCTTGAGGAATGTATAGTGTAGTAACGCTTCATCAAAATGACACAAAGCTTTTGTGCAGACAACACAGTGTCCATAATCTCCCTGTCAAAAAAGGTGACTTCACATCTTTGAGGACTGAAGGAGAAACACAAAAAGAAATCTAGCACTTTAGGTTAACTAGAAAAGTATGCAGAAGTTCCTGTTAGTATCCACAGTGCTTATTGGGAGCATTGCTTAACAGTGCTGTTCTTTTGTAGCTGAACTTGGAGACTATGATCCTGCTGAACACGTGCCTGAACTGGTGTCTGAGTTCAGGTTTGTTCCCACTCAGACTGAAGAGATGGAATTAGCCGTTTTTGAGAAGTGGAAGGAATGCAGGTATTAAATCTTCCAGTGAATGCTAACAGGCTGTACTGCTTTTTCTGTGAGCAGAAGGTATTGTAAAGATGCTGCCGGTGCTTTTTCTGTGGTCCTGCTCACAAATACAGCTTTAGTATGGCTGTCATATTTTGTAATAGGTTAAGTTGTGAAAAATGAGGGTTTTCAAAGGTTTGAATAAATTGTGAGGTAAAGAATCTTTAAATGCATGAATTTTTGGAGCAGCTGTTTGAGATTACAACTTACAAAGGTGACCTTTCACTGGCTCATGAAAATGAACCATTGTTGTCAATATTTAGGTTTTCCACAAACTTTCAGGAATTTCTTTTTCTCTTTTCTTGTACCAGTTTTACCTTTCTGTGCTTTTCCACGCATCTACCTAACAGCAAAACGTTTGTTTCAGGGGGCAAACACCAGCACAGGCTGAAACTAACTACTTAAACAAAGCTAAGTGGCTGGAAATGTATGGTGTAGACATGCACATAGTCAAGGTATGTTTAACCTCGGCACAGTGACCTTTGGAAATGATAATGTTAGCTTTGTCCTGCCCTTCAGCACTGGCTCTGCTTTGAGTTGGGGGGGGGAAGGATTTTGTACTCACCTGAACTAACAGGTGATCTAGCTTTGCATCAACATTCCACTTTATGGCATACATTTCTAGAAGGTATAACTTTAACCCAAACATACCTGATTTGTGTTAAATATGTGATTGGTGTGATGATATGTACTATGGCTTGTATTTAGACTAACAGCTATGTGAAAATCATAGTCCTTACATTAAAATTGGCTGGGCTTCAGTCAGGTACTCACTGAAACACCACCAGTAAAAATAGGTCTCCTATGGAGAAGGAAGTGTGGAGAACCACACAAGGAGGTCCTTAGTACACTGGCAAATCAGGAAACTTTGATTTTCCACTTTCTTCAGCCTTATTGAGGGGTTCCAAACTAGAAAAATCCACTGCATGAGATGATTAAACGGAGGTTTTTGTATAAAAATAAGTAGATCTATGCTTAATTGTAACACTGGGCAAATAAGCTCCATGAGTCACTGAAGAGATTTGGATAAAGGGTCCAACACCAAAATGAACACAATCTTTGTTTTGCGTCAATTAGGCAAGAGATGGCAATGATTATAGCCTGGGACTAACACCGACAGGAGTTCTTGTCTTTGAAGGAGACACAAAAATTGGCTTGTTTTTCTGGTAAGCTCTCTGACTGTACATTAAAATACAGTTTAGATTTTTACTTTTTTCTTTCATTCTAGCCAAAAATCAGATTTGCTTAGGATGTGAGAACACCATGAATATTGGGTATTTGCAGCAGAAATATTGTGTAGTTTCCAAGTGTTTTCATGGTGTCCAAAAATATTGTTTCTTTAGCTTTCTTGGTTGATGTTAGTAGGCTGTATATGTGTAATGTGAAAGAGGCGAGTAAAAGATGGAATGCATTTGGGATTTGTTTTGTTGCTGTGTGTCTGTTGATTTGTTTTGCACTGAATTGCTTTGGAAATGCACACAGTCAGTGAAATGAAGTTCTTTTTCAGATGTTCTAACCAACTTTTGGTATGCCCTTCTGTTGAAAAAGCAGCAATAATACTAGTGTAGTTTTTATATGTAGTGTCATCTGGGCAATTTCCTCACTAAGAAAATGTCCCTTTGTACTCCATAAAGGGCTGAAATGCACCTTTCTGCCCATCAATAAAGACTAATTAAAAATAAACAAAACCAACCAACCAAACCCAAACACAACCCCTCTCCAAACAGAACTGTTTGTAGTCAGGAGATAGAAAGCTGTCTTTACTGTTATGAACCATGTGCTACTTTGTCTGTCAAATACCTGAAAAAACACCCCATGATTTCTTAGAAGCCTTTGGGTGAAATTTTGCAGTACTTTCTGTTGCTGGAAGGCGTTCAAGAACCTTCTAGCTAGCACATTTGAGTCTAGCTACACAGGCATTTATGGATTTTTAAGTGCTTTATGTGGTAATTCCCATCCATATGTCTTTCCCAAATTGCATACAAAGAAAAAGTAGACAAATCATTAGGTGAAATTTCATCATATGAACAGCTATTTTGGGTTAGCTGAAACTAACTAGGTTTTCTGGTTTTCTCAGAAAAGCACTCACTTTGTAGCAGAAATGCTATCTGTGTGTCTTGTCCCCCTGCACCATCAACATACCTCTCAGTGAGTTACAAATCACAGAACATTAGGGATTGGAAGGGACCTCAAAAGCTTGAAGGGAATTAGATGTAACCTGCTTTTTTTCCTTCATCTTGCAGGCCAAAGATAACAAGGCTTGACTTCAAGAAAAACAAACTCACTCTGGTTGTTGTTGAAGATGATGAACAGGTAGATAACAATCAAAACCGAGATGTTACTAAAGATTATACAGTACTTGTTTCCATACTCCTCTTTAAGTTTTGAGAATTTGGTATCTTGCAAGATTATTTTATTCTGATGTGAGGGAAGGAGCAGAATGAAGATTTTGAGTGTAAAATAAACCGGCCTCAATTAGGTTCTTTCTCACCTTGTTTTTAAAAGCAGAAAACCTTGTTAAACTAGTGTAGACCAGGTAATTTGGAACCATGTGTGTTGTGCAATAATTTATTTTTAAAAAGCCATGTACTACGTTTAGTAGAATTATTCCTTAATCAGGTGCTGAATTGTTCCCATGTTAGCTTCATTGAGAGGAACTTTCCTATTTAAAATGTGTCTTTGCATAATTTGCAGTTATTATTGGAAGACCTATGTTTTGTAAATACATGGGCTCTGGTCCTTTCCAACTCTGATGGAGCAGTTATTCATTAAAGATTGATTTTTTTCTGCCTGAAGTATTTTATTTTTAAACATATATTTTAGTTTTTCATAAGGAAACAAGTTCCATTTGGCTTGTGTTAAGTTGTAGCTTTGACTTAAGCTTTGTGTGCTTTCAGGGAAAGGAGCAGGAGCACACTTTTGTCTTTAGACTGGATCATCCCAAAGCCTGCAAACATTTGTGGAAATGTGCAGTGGAACATCATGCCTTCTTCCGGCTCCGAGGTCCCGTCCAAAAAAGCTCAAGTCGATCAGGCTTCATTCGGTTAGGATCCCGGTTCCGATACAGGTCTGTGTCATCTGTCACTTGGCCAGTGTCTTCTGTAATTTCTTGCTTTTCTTGAATGAGGTGTGTAAACAGGAGAGATTAGGCATTCATTCATCTAGGTCACGGAAAGTGTCAAAAATGGCAAGCTGAGTGATATGCGCTATTTGTTTTATTAAATTATATGGATTTTCCCACCTGTTTTTATCTTTAGCTAATCCTGGCCTGTGCAGTAGGAAAGTAAAGGCTTCTCAAGGTTTATGTTCATTACACAACATGTATAGTGCATTGTGTTTATAGATCACTTCAGTTTGAAATCCCACCCTTTTTTTAAATGAACCACAGAGGATGGTTGGTTGACTTGCTCAACCAGCAGCATTGCTTCTGACTCCTGAGTTTCTGACTGGGTGATGGTAGCACTTCAGAAGCCATTCCCTGAATACTGGTGCGTGCAACAGGCTCTTGAATTGATTGTGCTCCCAGCCTATTCCAGACAACTGTCAGTTGCCCCTCCAAAGCTTGTGAGAAATCATGATAGGGGTGAGGTGTGACCCCAGACAGTATGTGTAGTACTTCATTTCCATTGCCAACAACTGTAGCAATGCTGTCTATTCTGTCAGAAAGCATTAGTGGTACCAAGAAGTTAGCAGAGCATGAAGCTGCTTCTGGGGGCAGTCTGACCAAACTTGGGCAGGGGGGAAAAACCTTGCCTGAGAGCAAGAACACCTGGATGCTGTATTTTAGTCCCATTATCTGTATTACCTTTGGCTTTACTCTGTCACAGAATTTTCCTCTCCCAAACCATGTGCATTGTGACCACAGAAATAGGCAAAGGGAAAATATGCTTTTTCAGAAGCTTAATGTGTAAGTAGTCATTGCTTCAGCCTTTTGTCTTGGGAAAAGGAATAACGATTAGGATGTTTGTAAAATTCCCCTTTTTCATGCAAGGCCCTTGGAGAGATATGTTAAGTTTGGAATTTTTTAATAGTTTAATAACTTGATTTCAGTTCTATGAATTTAAAATAGAAATGTGATGTTTTGATGAGCAGTGTCTGTATGCTGTTGTTAAAAAGTGACTTTTTTTGTACCTCCACATGGCCTTGTTAGTGGGAAAACAGAGTATCAAACCACCAAGACCAACAAAGCCAGGAGATCAGCATCCTTCGAAAGAAGACCCAGCAAGAGATATTCAAGAAGAACGTTGCAAATGAAAGGTAAAAGCCGTTCAATTCTGAGATGAATAAACCACTGCAAGAATCAAGCAATCGCATCCTTTAAGTGTCCTATGTAGGAATTCTTTTGCTGCTGTTCCCTCTTCAATTTTCCAAATTAGGTTTTCTTTGATTTACTTGGGAGACCCTGTATATTTAACAAGAAAAGCTTGTGTACGAGGCGTGTCGTTCTAGCTCACCTAGCGAGTAAAACACGTATGAATATTGCACAATAGGTGTTTGTGAGAAGAAAACTTGAATCCAGGAATGCCGGTATATTAATGATATTATTCTAAACTTGTTTGGAATAAAGTTTGACATTTTTGTCATAGAGTTTCTTTCATTGTTGAACTCTGTCAAACTAGACAGCATGCAATACCTTGTCTCTTATTCCCAGTCTTGCATGGATCAAGTGTGACCTTAATGTCTGTTTTCAGATACTTGCTTAAATCTTTTTGTTTATTTTTCAGATTATTTTATTTTTCCAATTTAGAACTTTATCTGTTACACGTTATAGATGGGATACCTGAAAAATTTTCTATTTTAGTTGCCAACTTTGAAACAACATTAGGCTACTTTTATTAATAACGTATACTTAATACTTACCTGATAACCTAATTGCAGATTAAATTTTAACTAACACTTTATATTTTTGCAGCACACGCTGCTAAACTTGAAGAAACAAGGTAAGATGCATTCCTATATTTAAATTGCTCTTTGATGTTTGCCACCTGTATGTGAGGACATGTCTGTAGAAGGGGGTTATATGATTAGTTGAGTGTTGAGAGCATTAAGCCCTTACCTGTGGTTTGGCTACAGGTTTTGTTTGTTTGCTTTACATAAAACCTCATGTTTAGCCCAAAGCTTCTGTGTTACTGACATGGAAGATTTTGCCAGACTTGCTTGTGAATGACTAGCTGTGAGTGGACTGGCACTAAACAGGGACAGGGGACTACTGCAGCTGCATCTGGCTTGCTTCCCCAGTGATCTGAGCAGATCCCAGCCTGCTGGTCCCTACCTGCTGTTAGGCTTCAGTCTGCAGGGACATTTTGTGGGGACAGTTCTGCAGAGCCTTGGCGGTGAGAAACTGATGGGCTGCATACCGCGATGTATCCAGGGAAGGTTGCACTTGGCCCCACAGTCACTCACCCTGAGCAACCAGGGTGGCCCAACAAGTAAAGCTGCTAATGATGCACAGTGAAAGTTTTTACTATCCAAAGGGTTTTCTCCCCACAATCTCTGTGAGATTGAAGGAGAAGCAGCGATCTGTATCTTGAGGTCATTATGTTGTGAATCTTAGTCCTTTGTTACTTGTTTTCTCCTGTGTCCGGCGTGTTGTTATGATGCACACAGGCGGCTGGGGTGTTTGGTGCCAGAGACCTGGCTTGGCTTGATCTAGGTGATCCTGCTCTGACAGGGGGATTGGACTAAATGATCTTTCCAGGTCCCTTCTAATCCTTAACATTCTGTCATTCTTGCTGGGTATGAGCTGTAGTTCTATGTGCTGCCATGTGAAGAGATCAGGTAAAAGTATGTGAGGGTATCATCTTTCTAGATGATCTTTCGAGGTCCCTTCCAATCCCTAATGCTCTGAAAAATGCTCTGTGATATCTACCTACTCTGGCTGTGTGACTGAAATAACATAATCAAGTGGAGGTCAGAGGCAGGAAAAATACATTAAAACAAGTATTTGAAATGTATTGATGACTTCATATCCTGTACTATACTTGCATTTATTTTATATTTATATACCAAGTTATTCATGAGAAGGAGGCCTTCTGGTTCTCTCTTTCTGTAGAAACTCTAGATTGTTCCTGTACATGCAGGGTCACAGTTGCTATTGCAACGTAAAATATGCGTGTGAATCTGAATCACAGCTTTCGTACCCTTCCTTAAGGGAGGAGAGGAAACCGGGGTAAAAGGAATTACGTGGTAGTGAAAGAAGTCACTTAGCCCTGGTTTCTGTCCTTTTCCCTACTGACTTTTCACTAATGTGAATATTGCAATGATCATTTGCAACTAGACTGTTTTTTTAAAAAGCTGATACTCGTAGATGTTAAGCATCATAACAGTCAGGAGCTGGGTAGGTAATGTCCCTGAGGAGAGAGGGACTTGGGAGTGCTTGTGGACGAGAAGCTCAATGTGAGCCAGCAGTGTGCACTTGCGGCCCAGAGGGCAAACAGGATCCTGGGCTGCATAAGGAGAAGTGTGGTCAGCAGATAGAGGGAGGTGGTTCTCCTCTCTACTCGGCTCTGGTGAGACCCCCACCTGGAGTACTGAGTCCAGTTCTGGAGCCCTTATTACAAGAAGGATGTGGACATGCTGGAGTGTGTGCAGAGGAGGGTGTCCCGTCCCAATCCGATATCAGGGACAGTTCTTGATCGATCCCCAAGGGTGAGATTAAGACACAAACGAGGTCAGATGCCGTACAAACTTGTGAACTTCATTTTCTATAACAACTGGTAAGAGTGATAGGACAAAGAAAAGGGAGAGAAAGTCAGAGTCCCTAAGCAAGAGAAGCGGCAGAGATGCGTCTAATTACCACCACCGGGGATCCAGTGATGTCTGGCTCGGTCTCGGCGCAGGTGATAGTCCACAAAAGAGAAGAGTCACCAGGGTGCCACAGCAACAGCAGCCACGTTTGGGGAAAAGAACCCCCCTGGAAAAGGAGCACGCTGTCCCGTTCTCTGTCCACTTCCGGCGAGCTCCCTGCACCAGGTGACACCCTGTGGCCCTTCACCTGCGCATGTCCCAGTCTGGAGAAGCCGGGGGGAGGGGGCCGCAGCGACTTTAGCTCCTGCGCCCCCACCTCGGCCTCACCATCCAGCTCGCACGCAGATGGCAGCTAGGTTGCTGTTGTCAGCGGATGCCGCGGTTCTGTCTAGAACTTTCCGGTGGTGCAGACAACAGGATGCCGTGGTCAGAAACAAGGTCCATAACAAGATTCAGTGTAGAGCAGCGAAGCAAAACAAAGTCCTTGATCAGCAATGTTGAGACAAATTGTAAGCGACCGCCTTGGGACTTTTAGAGGGCCACGAGGATGATGGAGCAGCTCTCCTGTGAGGACAGACTGAGAGGATTGGGGCTGTTGAGTCTGGAGAAGAGGAGGCTCCCAGGTGAACTTCTTGTGGCCTTCCAGTGTCTGAGAGGGGCCTACAAAAAGGCTGGGGAGGGACTATTTAGGATGGCGGGTAGCGACAGGACTAGGGCAATGGAGCAAAGCTGGAGCTGGGTAGATTTAGACTGGATGTGAGGAGGAAGTTCTTCAGCGTGAGAGTGGTGAGAGCCTGGAATGGGTTGCCCAGGGAGGTGGTCGGGGCCCCATCCCTGGAGGTGTTTAAGGCCAGGCTGGATGGGGCTCTGGACAGCCTGATCTAGGGTGGGGTGTCCCTGCCCATGGTGGGGGGTTGGAACTGGATGATCAGGTGGTCCCTTCCAACCAGAGTGATTCTGATTCTATAACTTCTCCAGTGAAGTGGTCCTGCTGTGGCAGGGGGATTGGACTAGATAATCTTTCATGGTCCCTTCCGATCCCTAATGATTCTATGAAATACATGTATCTCATTCCAGATGCACAGTGTTTGTACTGTGATGAAATCTAATAAAAAACACCTCTAGATCTTATTTAAAAAGAGATAGCCACCCTGAGTTTGATTTTATTCAAAAGGCTTGGAATGAGAACTAGCCCTTAAACATTCATTTGAAAACAACTCTGGTTTTGAAAGAACTAACCCACTAACAATCCACTTTGTAAACTAATCATCCAATTTTCAAGTTATTTTGGGTTCAAGTAAGTATTGTATTGCATACAATCTGAAATTCAACAAGGTTTTTTACTGTTACACCACATCAGTGGTTTTGAATAGAAAAAACAAGTACAAATTCAGATTACTTCCAAAACATTCAGGTTACTGTTTCATCTTTCCACTGTTTGCTGCTTAAAAGATGAACACTCAAGAATCTGCATCACCTATATTTGCCCCTGTTAACATCACTGTTCATTCTGTGATTTATTAAGAGCAGAACAAAACACTCATTTGCGCAACATGCTGTGCTACTACACCGGCTGAGAACAGCTGAAAGTCAAGAGAAAGAAATTGAGTAGAAAACCCAGTAAGTCACTTGTAAAAGTAAATAATAGATTTATCAGAACTAGACGTTCCTTGCCATTTAAGGACTTGAGCACTTCCTATTTTAGACCATGTCTGGCTCAACAGCTCCAAGCACATACTTATCTTCACTCAAAGTCTTACCTAGGTAACAGTTGGAAACCAGGGTTAAGCAAGCTAACATTCCACTAGCCTCTTTATAATGCCTTAAAAAAGGCTTTATAAAGTTTAATGCAACTGGCATTTGAGTTGCACAAAAGCTATCTTGGTGAAGTAAATCTCTCTCTCTCTCCAGATTGATTTTATTTTCTTTCCTAAAGCTCTAATCTGCACAGTAACAACTACTTTTAGTGAAGGAAGAAAGACAATTAACTTTGAGTTTAATGCAAAGTAACCACAAGGGTCTTAAAATCCCACATATGCCCTGATGTAGGTGATACGGGCCACACTGTTATCTGAAACTAAAATAAACACACACTTACTTACAGGCATGAACTTCAATTTGTCCTCTGACAGAGGACAAAAATTAAACTATGGACATTATTAGAAGATGGGGACATTTGAACTACACAACATTTGAAGCCTGACATCCTTTAACATCACCAGGAAGAACACCTCAAATCAGAGTGGTTCCATACAAAAAGAAAAGTATTTCAGGTAAGGCAGATGGACAGACTTTTTTTTTTTAAAATAGTTTTGCAGTTCCCTCACCACTGTTCATAAGAACATTGTGAGCTACTGGAAAATGTCTGAGCAAAAAAACCCTTTAAGAATCTAAAGAATCAAAGATTCTTATCGCATACATGTTGCACAAAGTGCAAGATGCCCTGTTACCATTACTACTTAGTTTTTTTCAATACATTTTAGTATACAGGAATAGTGTCAAGAAGACATTGACATATGCTTTGATAACAGTAAGCAAAACACAGTTAGTTAATACTAATTACTTTAGAAATATCCCGGCATTTCAAACAGTGAGTTCATCTGCTGAGCAACAATGGTAAGGATACTTGAAATGAGATCATCACCAGAGAAAAAGACAATCAGACTACTGTTTTCTTCACCATTTCTACTGTTATATAGTCACAGTTGCACCTGTACTCCCCTCCCTCTACTGAAAATCTGTACAGCATATGGGTGAATCTTTCCTTAGTTGTGCTTTCTACCAGTATATCAGCATTAAATGTAGTAAAACTGATCCCTGATGGCTGTTTTTCTGCTGAGGTGAGACACATATAGCACTCCTCAAAGTTTTGCAGAATTTGCTCAACATGAAGCACAGGAAAAGCACAACTGACTTTACAGAATTACTGTAATTCCTTTCTTTTCTTGTAAATAACAAATATGTCCTTCTTTTCATCTTTTCTCATAAGACGCAGTATCCACACTGCACTGAGCACTGTATCACGTATTCAGACAAGATCATACCATGCCCAACAACCAACTGAATGATAACAGTTTTCTAAGGCTATACAAAAGTATTTAACTAATACCATACACCCAGTATGCTCAGAGTTTTTAAACATGGAGAAACTTAAAAAGTAATAAAAATATCATCAGTATATCCAAGTTCTATACAACATATCACCTCTCAAATGCCAATAAAAGAAGCTCCTACCTATTTCCGTCCTGGTGGGGCCAATGCCATTGTGAACTCTTAAGTAACTGGAATGACAAGAATCTGAGTCATCAATATCAAAATCACCAAATTTGAGCTGAACTCGCTGCCCAGGCTTTACACGAATTTCCCATTCACAAACTGTGCTGTTGGGAGAGGTCTGAGGGTAATTTATCGAAGCAAGAGTTCCGCTTTCAGGACCCAGTACGGTATGTCCACATCCATCACCTACAAAAAGAACAAAAATATTTCAGCTATGCATCTTCATCCAGGTTTTTAACAGTTGTGTAAGATTTGTTTAGTTTGGGTTTTTTTAACTACACTAATAATGTCAACAAAAAATCTCCAAAGATGAAACAGCAACTGTGAGAACACACTGTTCAAATAATGTTGCCTAATGTTTAGCTTCTCACTATAGGTGACCAAAAAGCTGCTACAATTTCCTAGTGGGATTAAAATTCATCTTCAGTGACTTAAGCAATTGCACAGCCAGTACAGAAAGTGTCCCTGCTATTTCATGCTCCCTTCACACCTATGTACAGCAGAAAACACATTCTGAAAAAGTAAAAGAAACCTGCCAACAGAAAAAGAGCTCATCAGTTTTTTACTTGTTACTGTACTCACAACAAGATGAATAAGAAGTGGAGAGACAATGGCCACCAAATACTCTATTGAAAACAACTACCAGGTCTGACTGTGATTGAACTTTGAATGCCTTGTGTCCTACTGTACCACAATTCTAATGCTCTAATTACGTCTTACAGCTCTTTAGAGAACATGCTTAATTTTTCTGGATTTGTACAGCAAAATAAATTGTAACTCCAATGTGAGGTCCTTTGAAAACAATACAGAATGTTAGGCAAACAGCAGTAGCAATACTAAAGAACATTTGTTTAAACAACGGAAAAAAGAGCAAAAAATTTGTATTCTCAAAATCAAATTATAAAAGACTAAACTGATCATTTACTCAATAGACATCTTCTTTAAGTAACATCCACTACCACTGGATTTTTACTAATTACTGTATCGAGATCACACAATCATAAAAGCATTCCTGAGCACAAGGAGTACGCAGTAAAAGTAACAACTGCAACAGCGTAAGCCCCACAAAATAAGCCTCATAACAACTCTGATTAATTTCTGTTAGCTGGCGGCTAAAAAGCCTGTTGTTTTTATGGAGTCACATGAAATGAGCAGGCTAGAAATATCATAATCATTTTGAGGACTTGACATAAGAAAGTCCAGAGATCTCCTAAAAGAGATCTGTACATGTCATCCCACAAGCAATCAGGACCTTTCAGGATTTTGAATAACGTAAGCAAAACCAGCAAAGACAAAAATCAGATTAGCTACACTGCTAAAAAATGTCAATACCAGTCAAAATGCATTTACTATCTGTAGCTCCATGTCACCTTTCAAAATGCATTCCTGTATATGCAGTTTCACACTGCAGAAATGCACAATGATCAACGTGGTTCATACTGACAGATGTTTTGCCAGTTCCAAGTGCCAGTCTCAAAGTGTTTCACGTTATGCATTCCTTTACTAACATGAAAGGGGAAGCTAAGATGCAGGGACAAACTTGTACCTATATTTAAGAATTGTAACTGCATTTTGATAATTAACTGGAATATCTTCTTCAGTAAAATTCAAATTTCTATTTGTAAATAGGTTGTTTAGCCATGTTTTTCTTCATCCTACTTAAGCAATTTGTTTTAAAACACTCTGTTCCATCTCATCACAAATAATAATTTCCACTTGGGCAACAGCAGATAAATTACTTCCCTAAATTACTGTTTTCCCTAATACATGAGACACAATTGTCCAATGTTACAAAGAGGTAACTTAAACCATATGTTCTGTGTTTTAATCCTGGCTCCTGTCCAAAGGCACGTTACAAGCCTAAGAGTGAGAGATTAATCATGCAAAACCTGTATGCCTTGGTTTATTAGTAAACCTTTACGTGCCACAATAGGCTTAACAGTCAAGAAAAATACTGATTTCTTTGCTAGTAAACTAGGGGTTTACATAAACAAACAAAATAAAACCAACAAATACGCACTAAGTCCTTATTCGTACTGAATTCTTTGCTAATAAACTAGTTCTTCACATACATTAACAACAATAAAAACAACAAACACACGAAGTCCCTATTCATTGTGATATTTGTGGTTAGTATTTCAAAATTCTTTATAATGCAGACACATAAAATTTAATTTCAACATACGCAGCAGCCAGTTCTAGGTTGCCTCCTTGACTGAGGAAAAAAAAAAGTCAGTTAACCACCTCGGTGCTTTTCCTGTCTTGTGACAGGGGTACTTCTTGCAGCCAGGAATACCAATAGTGCACATGATTAGGTATCTTTTGATTCCTTCCTTCTTCCCCGTACCTTTGCATCTTAAGCCTAAGCTGCTGGAATTCTCTTATTTGGTCCAAATTGTACTTAAATGGTCAATCTCTCCAGATGACAGTAGAAAAGATCAAGCCCCTCCAGTAGTTAAACCACTCTCTCCAGTAGTTAGCTGTTCAGTTGTGTCAAGTTTAAAACAACAGTGGCACTGCATTTGTACGATGAACAGGGTACACCGCTCTCCTGAGAAAAGCAGAACTCTTAAAAAAATGTTTTGATGCTAAAATGCAAATAAAATATTTTAAACTGTTTTAAAATATTTTTTAAAAATACTTTAAAAAGGTCTTCTAGACGTTAGTTTCAAAGACATCACTACAAAATGCCAAATTTCCCCATGTAACTCGGAACTATTGGTCTTCTTTTAAATGGCTGGATAGAAAAATCCTGCAATCTGTCTCATGTAATGTGATGGAGATGTAAATCTCTCCTCTGTGGTAGGCTTTCTTGAAAACACACACAAGGAAAAATACACCTCTAGTCTATCCATATTGAAGAACCTGCTGTCAATTCGTATTAGAAATTAATGGTAAAGAATTGTGCACCTACAGCATCATCTTACTATGAAGACATTTTAAAAGCAGCTCATTCTGACTGGACATTTTAGAGATCATTTTGCCACACGCTTCACTTAGTGACAGCAGAAATGTCAGCCACTTCACGCCTTGAGAAAGTAAACACTACCATTGCATTTCCAGCATGTAACATACAGCCTAGTCTACCACATGCAGCAGCATCACTCAGGAGCTACTTCTAAAGATCACAATTTCAAAGAAACTTGCAGAACAATGAAGCCTTGTTTTAATGTATTAGTACTATAGAAGGGTAGTTCTTGAGCAGGTAAAGCAATGCTTCATCATATCTGTCAAAACTGTATAAATACCACCAATCAACTCCAGAGACATGTAAATGCATCCTGTACCAGGGGAGCAATCTGAAGTACTCAGCAATTTCTCTGAGAAAAAAAGAAAGCACAATTCTTTGCACTACAGCCATGTATACAGGAGCATTAGCTACTCTGTTTATTTGCAAGTCATTAAATAATTATCACAGCATCTTTTGCTTCTGTGGGATATCTGAGAACACACAGAAGAGACAGACATCAGTTCCTAAATAACTCATTCCTGAACAGGCTGACAACTTCTGCTGTCAGCACATAAATGCAACTTGCACAATAGATCATGCCCTCTGCAGAAGCAGCAGGTCACTTACACATAAACATTATACAGGACCTTTGCTGGAAGGTCTGCAGATGTGCATCACATTTCACATGTCCCGAGGACCATGTTCACAGCAAACATGAATAAGCTCGGCTTTTGACTAAAACGTGTGTTAGAAACATGGGCACCTTTCAAGAAACCAACAGAGGAAAACAGACTGCTGTCATCAGGAGAACCATTCATCTCTTCTGCAGGCGCCTCAGAACGCAGTCTGGATGAATTATCCTGACAGGTTACATACGAGCCCTGGGCTACGCACACTGATGTCTGATGCAATCGCACAGATGATTTAAAACGATTTCTCATACTCAAGTTCTTTAACATCAGCAAAATACAGAATCTGAACCAAGAAAAACACACACTAAAATGCACTGGACAAGAAGGAAAAGTGACATCTAATAAAAAGCGAGGACACTGCACATACAGGATTGCTAAGTACTCTATTTACAATCACAAAAAATAGGAATTATTCCTTGTAGCTGTTGAAGTCAATTAATTAGAACCTTTTTCCCCCAAGACTGACTGCTGTCAGTGACTGCTAACCTTGTTCTTACTATCAAAACACATAAACAATCTTTAAGGCTACACAATGCTTTCCCACTCCTCACTTTGAGGAGAAAGAATGATAAAGACAGCAGGCAGTTTAAGATGGCAGTCTGTAAGTCGTAACTGATGCATATATAAAACACTGATTCTCAATTTTAATATGTGGCACTGAATTTTGAATGTTCAATTTAACTAGTCGGCTTCCTGAGAAGATTTTACATATAAACCTTACGATTTTCTGTACATCTGTGACTACATATAGGAAGTAATTAAATCCTTAACTAACCCAAGGCAGAACATAATCTGCTGGATCTATGTAAGCAGGTACTTTAAAGCATCCATTTTAACTCCAAATACAGCATTTTTTCTGATTTTATGAAGTACTATAATCACTCTTCTGTTTAGTTCTTGTGCTCTGCATTTCCCTGCTTTTTATCAACATATCACAATAAAACATTGCTTCTACTTCTGGCTTTTCTCAGTGTGGACAAGCAAGTTTTCACAGCCAACAGAACAGTTCCATGAATAAGAAACACTGAGGAATTAAGACCAAAGAGACATCAAATTCTGAAGGTACTTTATAGGGTCCCTTATTTGTGTCTTTCAAATCCACTGCTGCTTCCATCACAATCCACAGAACTGTTTTTCAGGAAGGAATCTGCTCCTCTGTCAGAATTAATTTTCTTAACAAGCCAACAAGCACACAGCCCACCTTCACCTCTCTGCCATTTACTGGCCTCAGTAACACACTGGTTTGAACATTTCATTCCATACAGACATTTCACAACATAAAATACACCACGCTTCCACAAGTGAGACCATAGCTCAATAAACACTTCAAGGCACTTTAACTTAGTGCAGCCACACACAAAAGCAAGCCTTGTCTGCCTCTTCCTTTTGGCCACTTGCTCCCACACCCTTCCTGGTAGTGGAGGTAAACACTTCTGCAGACACACGGTAAAACCAGACTAGAGTCCTGAGACAAAACCAGCTGTTAGCTTTAACCTAGAGGAATCCCCTAACTTATTTTAGTGTGCATATGCAGCAGGGCCTTCCCTGTGATAGGACGGCGTGAGAGTCTGGGAAACACCAGCAACTGCTTCTTCCACCAGCGCTGCCAGGCTGCGTTTGCACTTTAAACAACCTCGAATCTCAACCAGAAATGCAGAAATCATCTCTCCCCTGGGAAGAATGGTCACATAAGAGTGCACAGGCTTCAGTTACCAAGGTGGCTGAAGCCAAACCAGTGTCCTTACCCATTCCCACAGCACAGGGTTAGATTTTGGGCAACTCAAATCTCAGAGTTTGCTCATTGTGCAACTCCCAGTGGCAGAGCAAGGAAAGGAAGGCAGGTGGGATTACAGCTGTCTCAGCTTGGATTGATTTACTTGCTGTGAGGCAACTTTAGACAGGTAATGAAATTAATGGACTGAGACGTAAATATTGGAACAGGACAAAAAGGTAAAGCACAGTAAGCATTTTGCCTCTCAAAAAGTTGGCTGCTCAGTAGCACAGGAGGGATAGGGGAGAAGACAGAGGCTAATTCTTGCTTTACAGCGGAAGTACATAATTTAAGATGCCATTACAACAAAATTTTACTGTTTTCATTTCCAACACTAACCGCATGCTGGACTAGTAATAATGAACACTTTCTTATTTGTATCTATAGGCATGACTTTTCACTCACAATCTCTGGAAATGCAGTCTTAGCTTTTGGCCACTGACTTCTGTACAAAAGACTAACAGAGCCTTGCTAAATTTAACACCCAAAATATAGTAACATTTTCAAATAAATTACCTGAAATTATGAAATTGTCTGAGCCACTTCACGGCCACAAATATGCCACTTCAAATTCACTTCAGTATATATCATATTTTTGCACTTTTCATTTTATAGAGAAGACTGAAAAAAACTGCTAAAACACTTTAGTGTTTCTATCCCCCACCCTCAATATCTAAACCTGTAACTCAGCACTGAAACAACTACTACTTTACTCCAAGAAACAGCAATTAGGAGACTTGGAAATGTGTTACATTCACAGTTGAGCAACATTTGAGACTTTAGGATTGCACAATCTAAATCTAGGGACACCACAAGTGGATCACTCTATATGGCATTTATGGATGAAAAATAATGAACCTTTTGCAAATCTGAGATAATGTCACATCACATTTATGTATAAGCTTTGTTTATATGACAGAACAAGACCAGCCGTATTAGTGTAGTATGACTGAAAGCATCACTCCAGCAAGCTTTTACAACTTTTTTGAAATAGGAACAGAAGAGTTTGTCTAGTCACAACCATTTTCAGAAGTATACCAAGGTTTTCAAGTTCCCTTTTCCACTACTAATAGTACTCCTCAAAGAGGTATCAAATGGTTATTGACTATAGCATTTCAAATAAAAAAAAAAAACCATGAAAAACAGCACACTGTTGAAAAAAACAGTTGATTGGAAGAACTGCTCTGGGAGAGAAAGGTTAAAAACATAATCCGTGTGGCCTCATGCACAGTAACACTGAATTGCAGCAAGCCCCAGCTGACTACAACCTCCCTTCAGTCAGTTGTAGAGAGGGAGGAGGTCTCCCGAGTCTCCTCCAGGTTAAACAACCCCAGCTTTCTCAGCCTCTCCTCATCAGACCTTCCCTCCAGTCTCTTCCCCAGCCTTGTTGCTCCTCTGGAGCCGCTCCAGCCCTTCAGTCTCTTTCTTCAAGTGAAGGGCCCAGAACAGCCCCCAATACTCAAGGAAAGGCCTCACCAGTGACCAGTACAGGGGGAGAATTATGTCCCTAGTCCTGCTGGCCACACTACTGCTGACACAAGCCAGGATGCCACCTGGGCACCCTGCTGGCTCTTGTTCAGCCGGTTGTCAACCAGTACTGCCCTGTCCCTCTGTGCCAGGCTGCTCTCCAGCCACTCATCTCTCAGTTTGTAGCTGCAGTGGGTTATTGTGGCCAAAGTGTAGGACCCTGCACTTGGCCTTGTTAAATATCATGACATAACTGAGTTCAGAAACTTTATACAGCTTACACAAAAGCATTTACCAATGCATCAGCTATGTATGCTGTTGTAACAATGATGCAGAACCAGAACTCTGCTAATAGTGCTACCCTTCAAAAACAAGATACGTAGAATTTCTATCAGTAGATAGGAAGTTCATTCAGTTGAAGTCTTGAGACTTAGGATACTAAGTTTCAGTAAGATACTAAGAACAAAAGTTCAGATCAGCAGTCACATAATGTAAGAAAATAATGAGCCAAAATGCAGAGCACCTATCACACCGAGATCAGTGAACAAAGTATCCGTTCTGTGTTAGTGAGAATTAAATGCCAGCACATCCGATAATACCTCTTCAGCCTCTGTCTACACATATTCTGCTTCCTGGAGTTACTTTTCTCATGAAAACAACTACCAACAGCTGCTATGAATCCTTGCCCTTCTAACAACTCATGCACTTAATATTATATTTTCTAGCATTACTACGAATGTATTTTATAGTTAGAGAGGTCAATTCAATAGCCTCACTGCAAATTTGCAATGAAATACTTAGAAGTATGAATTGTCACTTCTTGTCCAAGATAAAAACCCATGGATGAGCTCAATTTTTCAGGGTACAACTAGTCACACCAAAGTCAAAGGCATCTCACTAATCACTGAGCTCAAGCAGCCACCAGCTGTTTGCTGGTCTGAGCCTTACAGACTTATTCTAAGAGTCAGGGTTTGTTTTGCTTTTCAAACACTAAACAAAGAATTCGTCAAACAAAATCTATTTTCAAAATAAATGATATTGTTCCAATGTCAAATTACTATAACGTTTTCAAGTATAAATTTTAATTCAGATGACATTTTAAAATTGTTCAATATAAAAAGCAACAAGCTCGAATACAATCTGAATAGCTCAAGCTACTTGCCTCAAATAACAGAAGGCAAAGCATGAAGCTTAGCAAAACATGGTGTTTCACAGCCTTACCACATTAATGAAGAGGTTTCACAGACAATAACCCACTGCTCTGTATACAAAACCAGCAGTAAAATGTTATTGATCTTATTTTAATACAAGTGGCTACACGGTCATTACTCCCCCCTAACCTCAGATTAGTAACAAAACCACAGTCTATGCTTGAGCAATGATTTCACCTATACCACTATTTAAAAAAGAAAGGACTAGGGATTTACCATAATACTTGATTAAAAACATTAATCTAAAAACAGATCTTAATCAGACAGTGCAGGAGGAAGAGGGAAATCCTTTGACTACAGAACAAATTCCAGGTAATCCTAACAGCTTTCCCAAAGTGTGATACCCAGCTACAAAAGTGAGGGTGACAACACACAACAGCTTATTTTAAAACCTTTCAAGATACAGATAAAAGAAGCAATATAGAAACATTTGCCAATGTGTTGTGCTGCAATTCCAACAAGAAGTGCACTGGTACTGATGACTATCTGAGCTATCAGAGCTGATGCATTCAAGGCAGCACTTCACAAGCTGATAACTAAAACTATATGGAACCATAGTGATCACATTAAAAACCTAATGCATCGTTTCCCAGAGCATAAAGCACGTGGCAGAACTTCAGAAATTCAGATGGATTATTTTTCTCTTATGTGAATAATATGTGAAAACATTCTTCCAAATCTTGAAAGCTGAGTGAACATCCCCATTCACCAGCAGGAAAATCAGCTTCCTAAAGACTGCACTAATGTGCTAGAAAGTCATTGCCTTGAGATGCACACAGTAACAGCACAGAAGCTTCTGAAAGAACATTCACATCATGTTTTAACATGTCTCCAGAGACGGAGATGGCACAATCCCTCTGCTGTCTTCTCCTCTCTGGGCTAAAGTATATTTAAAATATGTATTTATTATATGCATATATATATCTATCTATACATATGAAAAGAAGATGCACTGTACCACTTAAATACAAAATGGAACGCAATGCATCAAAGGATCAAGTAATATAATCTAAAGTGTCTTTCACAAAATGATGGTTCCTGCTTTCTTTAGAGGCGTGGACTAGGTTAGCCCAACCTCAACAGGCTCTCAAAGGAAGATGAGCTGGGCTTGAACAAAGTCAGTACTACAAGGCAACCTCCCAGAAAGCATGGATCTGTAGAACACATGTACATACCTTCTGCTCACCAGACCCACTTAGCCACTTCAAATAAGGCTCAGTAACTGGAGGAGGAAAAATAACTTTGCTGAGATTCTTGTTTTCAAAAACAAAGGGTTTGGATTATTTTTAGGTCTCAGTTTCCAATAGCAGCTCACTTCATCCCAGTAACAGCACTCTATCACACAATTCTCCAGAGCACTGCTCCTCCTCACTGCATCTACCTTCAAGGCACAGTAGTGGAAAGTGAAAAAGAGCATCAGAAAAACCTGAATCAGCAGACATTTCCACTAAGTCTGGCAGAACTATAAGCCCCAGCTTTGGAAAATTCTTTTGCACTTCATAGCACAAGGGTCAAGGGGATTTGCCTCATGGCACCAATGCCCAAATCCGCAAGCGTGTGTATTCTGCACAACTGCATCTTCAATACGTTTTGCATTCTTAACTGTTCTATCAGCAAAATCAAACAGTTCAAGTACTGCCCTCCCCATCACAAAACACATATTCCAATGTTAATTTGTGGAATAAATCTCTCATCCAAAATGGTTTTTAATCAAAACAATCCCTTATGAGTTTAGCTGTAACCCTCTTCCTCCCAGGTAAGCCCAGCAATGAACAATGGATATAAAGGTCAATCTAACTCAGCAAGAGTAGAAAATGGCACTTATATGAAGAACACCACATGACTGTTGCTGAAATGACAGATGGTTTTGTGGTAGTGCTTTATATTCATATGCCAGGAGCCCTCTGCAGCAGGAAAAAACAAAACCTGAGATGGACAACCTTGGCCACAGGAACCCTTGTCAGTCCTCTGTTCCAGAACGAAGTATCTTCTGGGACATCTAGGGAGAAGATACAGCCTCTCCCTCTGTTTGTCCAACTGAGGGATACATAGCCAGAGCCATCTTCTCTTTGTCTGCTACCTTCTCCCCTAATCAAGACACCTATCTTCCAGACCACAGCCGGAGGACATTATTAGATACTTTCAGGCTGGAAGTCCACATCTAGAAGGTTATCTTAGTAACCAAAGAGGACACACTACTTCAGGTCCTACAGAAAAGCTGAGGCTAGCTGAAGGATCGGCCTGTTCCTAATTCCAGACTGGCCACAGTCAAAGCCACCATTATCTACTGCCTTGACAGATGGGCAAGCAGAGGTGAGGCCAGAAGTGCTGCAGAGAGAAGGGGAGTGCATACAGTGGAACAGGGAACACACAACACATGCAGGAATCCTGCTGTTCAATCACAAAACAGAAAACCATAGAAAACTGTTTAATTAGACTGAATTAGCTTTTCAGATTATGGTAACTCAGCATCTTAAATTCAACTATTTTAAGTTACAGTGACAAATTAATTTCTTATACTTCCTTTCATGAGGTTTAAGTATACAACAACACCCCTATGGGTTGGTATTTGTTTAGAACAAAATATGGGAATCACATTCAAAAACAAGAATTCAAAGTTAACTCTTTTTTCAATAAAATGTTCCAAACAAATCTGCTTCAAATCACTTGGGAATCAGCTTCAGAATCTAAGGTTTATTTTTAACTTAAGGCTTTATTCCAGTTTTATATGCAAATCAGTATCTACCAGGAATGCCAACAGATGGCTACCAAACTATGTGTGTGATGACACAGGTTCTTACTCCACAGACACTACAATCTTTATACATTCAGAATAACAGATACTACTCAACTTCACTTCGACAAAAGTTAAGCAATCATTGCTCTCTTACTTGTGTTTTTCTAAATCCCCAAAAAGGTTAAACTTAACCAAGGAACACCCATACCAAATTTATGTCAATAGCTGAACATCTGTTGAGAGCACTGTTTCTCAAAAGAGCAGGAAGCTTATGTGGTGCTGGCTTGCTTTCATTCACACCTGCTTAATTATGTGAAAAACAAGTAAAACACTTCAAGTACTTTTCAAGTATCAATTTCCTTACAACCACAGCTAGAGTCACTACAGAATTGTTTCAAAATCACAACAGCTAACTCACATGGACCCCAATGCATAGTCTGTGTGAAACTCAGCACAGACTACTTTTCTGTTGAGGTTTTTTTTAGTGTTTCTGAAGGTGTTCAACCTCACACAAAAGTGCTCCTATTTTTCAAGACAGTGAAACAAGTTCAAGGTCTTGACCAAAGACTGATGTATTACATAAACTGATTTTCAATGGACTGAAAAAAACCACTCCACTTAAGACCTACAAAACACATAATACATAAGACTTAGAAGTGCTGAAGAGTGGAAAAGAAAATGAGTGATTGCTTATTATCAGAGGATCAGCCTCCCTAATGTAACACATGAGGCTAGGGTCCTACATAGTACCACTTACTGCATTTTTATAAGAAAGTTTAAAAGCAGCTTTAACTGTGGAATTTCCTAAGCCTTGGGTACTTCCATTAGTAATCAGCATGTTGTCTTAGAAACCTTTAGTTATATTTAATACACTAATTTAATAACAGCTTTGTGCAGACCCTTCAAAAGCAAGCCAGCAGTTTCATTTCTGTATGGGGCTCCTTGCACAAATCAGAACTATGCCAGCATTTACAGATACAGGATATGGGCTCCCCAACCTTCTCTGGAATAAGATAAATGAAAATATTTTGGCAAGGAAACAGTCCCTCACAAGCAGAACTCTTCTTAGAAGCTCCAACAGCTTCTCATACTGAAGAGCATTGTATTAAGCAACAACATGAGAGATCAGACCTTAAAGCAGGCTCTGTTTTTTCCTACTAAGCAAAATCAAATGTCAATAAAAGACGTTCCCTTCCCGCTCAAAAGCGAGACTTCTCTGCAAACTTTAAGTGTTGACTGTAAATTAAAATAGTGGGTAGGAGCTCTTCAGCAGTTTCTCCAAGTACAGAAAGATATAACAAACAGCATACTCAAAAGCCTGCTGTCCACAGAGTCACACTTCTTGATGTATGGTTCCATCCCCACTAGCACACCTCTGACCACTCACTGCGGCAATGTGACTCAATAACCAGGAGGAAAATTATTACTTCCCTGCCCAACTGTTTCAGTTCTCTCCTAGAATAATAAACTCTGTCCACTCACCAAAAGGTCAGACAAGTGTCAGGGTCAACACAAATATTTGGAGTGTGATGCTCCTACAGCATGAACTAACACCTTGCTGCCACTGCCTGACTCATCCTGCAACAGACTTCAAAACACCAAATGTTAAATTGTCTCAATTTCCTCTCAAAAGCAAATGAGTGTTCTCTTCCTCCATTATAAATGGAAACAGCATAAAACAAAGCCATGTACATCAACTGCTTATTAGTGTTAATTGTGTCTGCATATAGGAACACAGTATCACAGAATGGTGGGGGTTAGAAGAGACCTCTAAACACCATCTAGACCAACCTCACAGCTTCACCTAGAGCAGATCACACAGGAACATGTCCAGGCAAGTTCTGAATGTCTGCAGAGAAGGAGCAGAGAAGGAGACCCCACCACTACTACGAACAGCCTGTTCCAGCATTCTGTTACCTGCACTGTGGAAAAAGTGTTTCCTTATGTTTACATGGAATCTTCTACATTCCACTTTGTGCCAATTGCTCTATCACTGGACACCTCCACGAAGAATTTGGTTCCATTCTTCTGATACTGGCTTTTTAGATATTTGTAAGCACTGATCAGATCTCCCCTCAGTCTCCTTTCTCAGCTAAATGACTCAGTTCTCTACTTACATGCAAGTAGCTAGAAATAAGAGGGAAACATCAAGTCAAAGTAGTTAGCTTGCTCTGTAGACATATCTCTGACCTTTGATTCAAGAGACTAATTAAAAGGTATGATTACTAGTACACATATTTCCCTGTGTGTAAATACAGCATTTGTGACATTTAAATATGTTTCCACCTCAAGATGTACATAAAATTCTGTGAAAATGCGGCTGGATTTGCAGAAAGAAGCAAGCCCAGTGCAAAAAGCAAGTGGAATTGAAAACCATGAAATCTTTCTTCTTAGTCCCTGCATTCACTGAAGCAAAAGTTTCACGACGTTGTCAAAACATTCACTCCCACCATTTTTCTCCCAAGCACATGATCAAAGTGACAGACGCTGTGACACCTTCTGATCTTCTACCATGAAGCAACTAAATTGTGCATTTGTGACTTTCAAAGCACTAAAGCCTCATCAGTAATTTCACTCCAGCAAGAGAAATCTCACCCACTTCTCTACACAAAGGAAAAACCCCACAACAAAACCCAGACCAAAACTAACAAACCCAACCCCCGTCTATTGTGAGGACTCTCACCCCTATATTCACTCCTATCTACTCTTATGTGTTTTTTTTTTATATAAGTTTATTTCCATGGCCTTTAGCCGCCTCCTGGGTCCCGCCACCCCGCACACCGCCTGCGGAGGAAAATCCGAGGGTCGTTCGGGGACCCTCCCGCTCCGCACTGGGGCAGTCCCTGTGCTCCATGCCAGCCCCGCAGCCCGGGTGAAGTCCTCCTGCGCGCAACTCGCCCGGGGCCAGAGCTCGGAGCCGGCTGGTGGGGCGGCCAGGGCCCCTGAAACGTCCCTGCACTTAGTGGGGATGGACTTGAGGGAGCCTCGTCGGGCGGGCACTCCACAGCGGGGCAGAGGGGAGGAAAAAGACGGGGTTCCAGGAATGGGGCTTTTCTTTCGCCCTTTTTTGGCCAGGGAGGGGCAGGAGCGGGGTGTGGGGGCAGTACAGAGGTATGGGGGGGGTTCCCTCTCCCCACAGCAGTGTCTCGGAGGGCTGGCTGGTTCCCCTCACCGGGCCGGCCACCTCCCCGCGCCCCGGCCGTCCTGCCCGCTCATTCCTGCACCCACCTTTCTGCGCCCCGGTACTCCGCAGCAGCAGCAGCAGGAGGCTGAGGCGGAGCAGCGAGGCCGACTGGCGGGTCCCCGCGGGGAGCGGCCGCCCTGGGCTCACCATGCCCCGTGGCGTGGCCAGCGCGGCCGGCGCTCCCAGGGCATCGCGGGCTGCCGGCGGGGCCGAGCCGAGCCGAGCCGGG
>JAOXOE010000602.1:21460067-21475300 GCA_028565055.1 Phoeniculus purpureus
GATAAAAAGGGAAAAGGGACAAAAAGGGCGGGGGGGGGAGGCAGTGAAGCAGGAGGAGGACAAAAAGCCACAGAAGAGCAGATGATACCTCCCAGCTGCCAATTGATTTCATGTGAATGTCCATGTGAATGGCACTGTCTTCTATATTACATAACACTTAGAAATGGAATTTGAATACAATACAGCAACCATGGCAACTAAGCTGTTAGCATTCAAATAGTATAGTTGAAGTTGCTATTTTAAGGTGGGAAATTTGAGCTGGCTTGTTTTAAAGATTTTATTTCTCCACCTTGTAGGCTGATCTCTGTGTCCCTCGTTTGAATGAAGGAGACCAGGTTGTGCTGATTAACGGCAGGGATATAGCAGAACATACCCATGATCAAGTTGTTATGTTTATTAAAGCTAGCTGTGAGAGACACTCAGGGGAACTTGTGCTTCTGGTTCGACCCAATGGTAAGTGATTTCTACATAATATTTTAAAAAACATAAATCCATACATTGTTTTAGTTTTCTAACCTCCCCTTTATGTTGTGAGATGGGATTCTTAACAGTTTTGTAACAAATAATCCCATACTCTTTAGAACCTGTGCAAACTAAGTGTTGAAAAATACTAGAAAAGTCAGTGGGTTTCAAAAGAGAGCAAATTTCCAGAAAGCTGTGTTAATGGAATGCAGTTTCTGAGGTTGCTGTTTGCCCCTTAAACAAAAATAAAGCCCAAACACAAACAAACAAGAATCCCTCACTTCTCCAAACACCCAGTCTTTGGATTAAGTTGGCAGTTGATGTACACAGAATCATAGAATCATTAGGGATTTGAAGATACCTCAAAAGTCCAATCCCCCTGCCACAGCAGGATCACCTAGACCAAGTCACACAGGAACATACCTGGGTGGGCTTTAAATGTCTCCAGTGAAGGAGACTCCACAACTCCCCTGGGCAGCCTGTTGCAGTGCTCTATCACCCTCACCAGGAAGAAGTTCCTTCTCATATTTATGTGGAACCTCCTCTGTTCCAGGTCACACCCATTGCCCCTCGTCCTAGCACTGGATGACACTGAGTAGAGCCTGGCTTCATCCTCCTGACACCCACCCTTCACGTATTTATAGACCTCAATGAGGTCACCCCTCAGTCTCTTCCAAGCTAAAGAGACCCAGCTTCCTCAGCCTCTCCTCATAAGGGAGGTGCTCCACTTCCTCGTTGCTCTATGCTGGACTCCCTCCAGCAGCTCCACATCCCTCTTGAACTGAAGGGCCCAGAACTGGACACAGTACTCCAGATGTGGTCTCACCACTGCAGAGTAGAGCGGGGGGAAGAACCTCTCTTGATCTGCTAACCACCCCCCTTCTGATCTACCCCAGGATGCTGTTCACCCTCCTTTCATATATTTTCTAAACAATCCAAAACAAATGGTACCATTTCTGCTTTAGGAGGCTTTACAGAAGAAGTGCTAAAAAGCAGTCTAAATAACAGGTTGTGCATTATATTAATGAAATACACTTAGGAGTATTGCCAGCAGACGGACGTTGGATTTGATTGTGCTGCACATCACAATTATAATAGAGAAAAGGCAAGATGAAAAATAAATATGTTGAATCAGAATGATTGAAATTACTTTAAGTGCGTACCTCATAAACAGTTGTTCCTTCATTCACTTACATACACATCCAATGTATTTATGTGGAAGTTCTCGTACAGATTTTGTGTGCTTCATTTCTTCCCATTAAATTTTTTGGTTTTTTTACAAATGTATTACAAAAATTTACAGAAAGTTTTCCCTTGTGTGTTGATTATCTTTGTCTTTTGGATAGAAACATTTTAGTAGTAGAAATTAGCTTCTGGTTTTCCGCTGCATGATCATGGGATAAGCTTTGGAACAGCCTATGTCTCTGTTATCACAGAATCATAGAACATTAGGGATTGGAAGGGACCTTGAAAGATCATCTACTCCAATCCCCCTGCTACAGCAGGATCACCTAGATCAAGTCGCACAGGAACAGGTCCAGGTGGATTTTAAACATCTCCAGACAAGGAGACTCCACAACCCTCCAGGCAGCCTGTTTCAGTGCTCCTCACTGTGAAGAAGTTCCTTGTCATATTGATGTGGAACCTCCTCTGTTCCAGCGTACACTCATTGCTCCTTGTCCTATCATTAGCTGCCACTGAGCAGAGCCTCCCGACACCCCCTCTTTCCATATTTATAAACATTAATGGGGTCACCCCTCAGTCTCCTTTCCTCCAAGCTAAATACAATAGAAGATGCGTATTATATCTCAGCTTGTTTAAGGGCTGGGCACTCATTTAGCATCCATAGTGTTATAAAGTGTATTACTTCAATGCCATTTTCTCAGGTGGTTTGCACATCTTGCTCTAATTATCAAAGCCTAAATTCAGTTCAAAGTCAGTTACAAGTTAAAATGTAAATGGAACTATAGTATCTTTTAGAGACATGAAGTGAGAATCTGATTAGAGAGGTGTGATCAGATCACATAGTGTACAATGTGAGTTTTGATCAATGTTTTAATGATCATTATTTTAACTTTAAAATCACTTTTAAACAAATTAAAAAACAGAGTTATAAACTCATAGAATCCTTAGGCAGGAAAGGAACATTAAAGGTCATCTAGTCCAATCACCCTGCAATAAGCAGACATCTCCAACTAGATCAGGTTGCTCAGAGCCTCACCTAGCCTGACCTGGAAAGGTATCAGGGATAAGGCATTAACCAGCTCTCTGGACTAGCTCAATAGCAGAGGTGTTCCATTCCTTTGATAATTTTTGTGGCACTACTCTCAACCGGCTACAAAAGGTTCATCTCCTTCATGTGCTGAGGACTTTGTTGTGAATTATCAGTAAAGGCTACTTTGCCCTTCTTGATGGCAACTACAATCAGTGTTTTAAGCAATGTGGATTTTTCTGCAGAAGAAATACTTGTCTTTTTTAGCTTTTTTAAATAAATGAATTAGAGTTATCTTAACTTTCCAATAGCATGTTCACTCTGAATGTTCATATCTTTATTTATTATAGCTGTATATGATGTTGTGGAAGAGAAACTGGAGAGTGAGCCTGACTTCCAATACATCCCCGAGAAGTCTCCACTTGATGGTGTCCATCAAGATGATAATGCTCTGAGGGAATCCATGATTCAGCTAGCAGAGGGGCTAATCACTGGAACTGTTTTGGCTCAATTTGATGTGAGTACTATGTCACCTGTAGCTGTATGCAACTTCAGAGCCATTTGGGTTAGTAGCAATCATAAGCAGAGCAGATTTCAGTTCAATTTCAGTACAGTTTGCAACTTTTGGCAAAACAGTTGTCTTACACGGTCAAAAGAAAAAGAACCAAAATCCCCAGTCCTATACTGTATGTGCAGACTTAGGGTATAGAGTAATCCTAATACTGGTTTTTCATGTCTGTTTTGAGTAGCTTTATGAACTGCCTACAGCTTTTTGTGGTTTTCAGGCACCTATGGTGCTAGTAAAGTATTTTTGTAGAGATGAGGACTGAGAAACATGTGTCAAAAGTATGTGTTCTGTACTCAGACCTTCATTCTGTATGTAAGTTACTGTGCAAACAGAACAACAGCTGAGCTGTTGATGTTTTACGGACAAACTGAATAAGGGACGGTAAAATTACCAATGGAAAGTACAACCTTAAACTGAAGGGTCACAATCCTAATCATAAAGTTAATGTAACGATGTCTTTTATAAATAGTTAATTTTTTAATGGCATATTCCAAAAGAGCAGTGTGCTTCCTGGGGGGCCCTAAGCTGCCGGTAGCTATAGGCTTTCTTTAGCACTAACTCGTACATTGACGATGTTCCATCTTTAATGCATGAGATCAAATGTCTTAAAGCAGGAAGCAGTAGGTTTGTCTAACAGAGCAATGTGAATTGTGTGAATTCCTCACCAAATGGAGAGCTAGCATTATGGGTCACAACATACATTTATACGCTGTTGTTTAACTTTGCTAAAATTTACGTTATCGACAGAAAGAAAAGATTTCTCAGAATGATTTCAAATTCCTCCTTAACCACACATTCTCAGTCTCAAACAGGTTCAGTGTTTGAAAGTCTCTCAAGTGCTTTATAACAATTTGGATTATTTTCCTGTTTCCTTCACAAGGGTTGTACAGTACCTGGCTAAGGTATGAGAGGGCAGGTACCCCTCAAAGGAAACCATGTGCAGGATAAGCATGAGGTGGCCTATGATTTGCGCTACAGTTATTAAAATACAGGATGTCTGGGGATGGGGAGTGTGGGGAAGTATTGCAATGCCGGTGGACACCTACACACAACACTATTTGCCTCAATTCACCATGTGGAATGTCAGTATCAGTCAGTTCCCTTAGAAGCCTAAAATATTACAATATAGACTTGTCCCTGGATCAGTGTTTTTGTGGAAGCATGGGAAATAGGAAACGTCACATTCAGTTTGTGTTTAAACAAATTGTGACGCTGTCTGGATTATTTTCAGTGATCCCACAGCATAATTAAAGTCATACTGCTTTTTTTTCAAAAAGTATCTGAATGTGTGTTGAAGCTACCATTGCCTAGGAGTTTTATGTCCCAAAGAGTACCTCTAGGCAAATAATAGACTCATGGATCTTTTGCATCTGTTGTGTCTGACCCATTGTTTTTATGTTCTAGCAACTGTACAGGAAAAAGCCTGGAATGACAATGTCTTGTGCCAGATTACCTCAAAATATCTCCAAAAATAGATACAGAGACATTTCGCCTTGTAAGTATATGTGTTTATACTAAAGGCACTTTACTATTGTTAGTAAGTAAGTAACATCTTTCTAAAATCTTTTTCAGATGATGCTACACGGGTTATTTTAAAAAGTAATGAAGATTACATCAATGCAAATTATATAAATGTGAGTGATGGTTTTCAAAAAAGTTTCTGATATTAAGAAATTTTGCATTCTTTCAATGAAGTTGAATTAAAAACGATATTTTCATTAAACGAGTTCAGACTAGAATGGCTGATCAACCTGTGGTCAGATGGTTTGAAATGTACTGTCGTAGATGTATCTGTTTGCTAATGCTTTGTGGCAGATGTTTTTAGAAAATAAACCAAGAAAAAGAAAAAAACACTAAGAAGCCGGCCCTCTACCAGAGGAATTAATTCTTCTTTTCTGATTAAAAATGTGGCAATAATGTTCAACATCAGTAAAGTTTGATGTAGAATCATTAGGGATTGGAAGGGACCTCAAAAGATCATCTACAGTTTCTTTTAAATTATCTTTTCATTTTTTCATTTTCAGTAATAACAATTGCAAATACTTAGTTTTCCTTTCATAAACAAAAACTAGAGATTAAATTACATTCCAAAACCAGTATTTTAAAAGCTAGTGTCAAAAACCCGAAAAGCATGGAATGTTTGCACCCACATTATTTGCCTACTGGTCTATTGTTTTTTTGACCATTAATCTTGATTAGCTGGGCCTCTTTAGCTTGAAGAAAATGAGACTGGGTTGATCTCATTAATGTTTATAAATATGTGAAGGGTGGGTGTCAGGAGGATGGAGCCAGGCTTTGCTCAGTGGCGTCTAATGATAGGACAAGGGGCAATGGTGTGAGCTGGAACACAGGAGGTTCCACATCAATAGGAGAAGGAACTTCTTCATGGTGAAGGTGATGGAGTGCTGGAACGGGCTGCCCAGGGAAATTGTGGAGTCTCCTTCTCTGGAGACATTTAAAACCTGCCTGGCCATGTTCCTGTGCGACTAGATCTAGGTGATCCTGCTGTGGCAAGGGGATTCGAGTAGATGATCTTTTGAGGTCCCTTCCAATCCCTAATGCTCTGTGATTCTGTGATTATGGTAACTACATAACTCTCAGTTAATATGCGAAGTGTGCTTGGATCTTTGTAATAGCTTTGTGTGTGAAACACATCAAAGAATTTTTAACTGTGCCACTCTGTATTTACTAACTAATCATAAATGAAATTAATGTAGTCGATGCTTTTTTAATCTGTTAATTACTACACACTAAATGTTTGGTGCCTGACTTAGGTTTGCTGTAAGAATTCAAATAATGACTTTGTCTTCTTTTAGATGGAAATCCCTTCTTCCACAATAATAAACCAGTACATTGCTTGTCAAGGTCCACTACCGAACACTTGTCCTGATTTTTGGCAGATGACTTGGGAACAAGGCTCATCAATGGTTGTAATGTTAACAACTCAAGTTGAACGGGGCAGAGTAAGTAGAAACTTTCCATAAGTACTACGTGAATAATCTTCTAAAAATCTGCTGATAGTCTTTAAAAGATCAGAAGAATACACTCTTATGAGATACATATATATATATCTGTGACAAGGTATGACAGATTTAAACTAAAAAAAGGAACGTCTAGACTAGATACATGGAAGACAGATTGACAGATTTTGAGTGTGGTGTGCAACACCAGCACTTGTGACTCAGAGATGTGGTGGATGCCCTGTCCCTGGAAACATTCCAGGTCAGGCTGGATGTAGTGGGGCTCTGGGCATGCTGATCCTAGTGGGAAAAATCCCTGAGTACTGCAGGGAGGTTGGACTAGATGACCTTTATAATTCCATTCCAACCCAAATTCTGTTATCCTATGATGACTTCTTGTAAGGGCTGTTCATTCCTAGTGCTGTTGCAGTTACGGCTCTACGTTTTAAACGTTCTATTGTAATTATCATAGTTAATATTAAAACTTTGATCAGTTCTGAAATTAATTAAAGTCTTTACTGGATTGTTAAAGTATTTTAGGCTCCTTTGATTTCTTACTGTAAAGTAAAAAGCAACTAGAATTTACCTTCACAGGATTTATTTTCCAAACTTCCAACAAAGGAAATACAACAACCCATTAATTTGTGTAGATTAGTTTTGGTATGTAGGGAGATTAATTATTTTAAGGAGGCCTAACACAGCCTTGTGTTAAGATATTATGCCTGGATCTCTGTCTTTAAGATACTCCTTCATAAGCTTGAAATCTATCTATTTTTTCAACATGTTCTTCTGTGGTTATAAACAGCTGTTTATTCATATTTAAGTATCATTGTTCTTTTAAGTTATTTTCATACAAAAATGTGTAAAAATGGAGGTCCAAGTAATTAGACTTATAAACGACTAAAAACAGTTGTGTACGTCCTGTGAAAGGACTCAGGTGTGTTTAGTTTTGGGGTTTTTAAGTATTTTCCCATGAACAGCTTTGTTTATGTAGCTGTGTCCTTTGGGAACAGGCAAATCAATAGAGTCTGGTCATATACACATGCTGATTCCAGAATTACCTGGTTTATAGTCTGGACCATTCACAGTAGCACTGTCTGCTTGAGTGTGTGGACAGAAACAACAATCTGGAGTAAGAGTTTCGTGGAATGTCTGCAAATTCAGGACTTCTTTTGAAGATAGGTTCAGAGTTGATTTGTGGGTGTTCTGATTAACTGATACTGTTGTTCAGCTGTCTGTGCGTATTGTGTCTTTTTAATAATATGTATTTCCTGCGAGGTCAGGCCTCTAAATAGGATTAAAATAATTGGAGGAGAGTTGCTGCATTTTTCAGTGACTCAATGCTAGCATAGTACTGCCTGCTCACAAATAAACGTGGTCAGAGGAAATTTCAGTACAAGTGCCCTTTTAATTTGAATTGTCTTTGCAGATCTGCTAAAAACAGACTTGAAATAGCAGTTCTCTGAGGTTCCCCCACCACTTCAGTAGTGATGTTTGTGGAGTTCTTTGGAGAGCTGCTTAATAATGAAATAAAAGAACTTATCTGTCTTATACCCATAGGCAGACTCCCTGCTCTAAAGCTGATCATGAGGCTCTGACATCACTATCCCACAGCATGCCGGGATGTCTCAGGGGAGCAGGAAGTCTGCAAATCTGGCTGCTCTTAAAGAATCGCCAGGTGGGTTGGAAAACTAAAAGTACACTTGAGCTGAAATGACCTCTGTAATTAGGCATTTAAGCAATAGATCTGAAAAATCGTAGTGTTCAAATTTTTCATTCACATTTTATGACTTCATCAAGAATCTTTGAAGTCCACCATGTGCATCTCTCTAATTTCTGCCTTAATTTAGCAGATCTCTTGTTTCTTATCACCTTTTTTCATTTGTTCTTTTTCCATGTAAATATGCTTTGAGATGATTAGATTGGGATTTTGAAGGTCAGAAATGGTTTGAAGCAGTATTGTTGTCACTCAAGTGTTAAGATAGAACACTTACTGATAAGCTTTTTTTAAAAAATAATGAAAGCTGCAAGCATTGGTCTTCTGTTAAACTAACCTTGAGCTGGGTGCATGTGTCCTCTTGGAAAGAGAACCAGGAAATCTCTGAGATACTTTGTTTTGTAAACAATAATTAGGCAGCACGATCGGTTTGGTAAGTAGATTAATTGTGATTACAGAATTGTTAAAATAGTCTTTAATGAACAAAGGTATTCTAGGGAGAATGAAAATGATAATTTGTGAATTTAAACACTGGCAACCTTCAAAATATGTTCTCTTAGGTTAAATGCCATCAGTACTGGCCAGAGCCATCAGGAAGCTCATCATATGGGAATTTTCAGATTACTTGCCATTCAGAAGAAGGAAATCCTGCTTATGTCTTTCGAGAAATGACACTGACTAATCTGGAGGTAAAAAATTATATACTTTAAAGTACTAATCTGTGTAGTCCTTAAGAAAGAGGTAAAACATATTGAATCAGACTTTTTATTTTCAATTTAGCTGCTCACCCACATGAATAAACTGTTTCTTTCTAGAAGCCTTCACATTACCATATACTTATTAATATAAATTCTGCTCTTAGCAGAATAATTTATATTATTTCACTAGCAAAATATCACAAAGATTTAGTTTCCGTAATGATATTAATTTGTTTTAAATCGCATAAAAGATATATTCTTTGTCTTTAAAGTCTTCACTGGTGTATTCCGTGCCCTGGCCAAAGAAAAAGTAATTAAAGGAGATAAAAATCTTGTTATTTAAAATTTGTTTTCAAAACATGAGACACTAGACTAGTGGTATTTTATTATTGCAACTGAGAATTCCTCTTTGTAGAGGTAAACAGTTCTTACTAACTCCCATCTTGGAACGTAAATACAATAGATAGAAGAAGATAAAACCTGCTGAGAAAAAGGTGTGTTGGCATTGGTGATTATATGTAAAAAGGAACTTGCACATGCACTGCATGATTTTTTAGGGCATGTGTACTTTCCAGAGCCTCCCCCACTAGCATTTCAATCCCAGAACTGTTTTGAAATGTAGTTCAAATGTAGATCATTTCTCGCTGCTTGGGTTACCAGGTGAGTTGCCCATTTTATAGAGCTGCCTTTTAGTCAATTTATAGTTAAAATTCCTTCCTTATGTCCTGTTGAGACAGTTACCCATTTGTTGTCAGAAGTCAAACCTCCATTAATAATTCTGTGCCTTACGATTAATTGAAGTGCAGTAACCCCTATTCTTTGAAATGCTGCTTTTACACTGACTGTACAGCCTGTCCCTTCCACTAACCAGAGGCAGATAATGCTTGTGATGTTAAACCAAAGGATAAGGGGAGAGTGGAGAAGAGTCATTCTTCATCACTAGATACAATTGTATCATCACTAGATACAATTGTATCATCACTAGATACAATTGTATCATCACTAGATACAATTAAGAAGTACAGATAAAACTAAAACAATGCTACTGTTCCCATGGAGTCTGAAGGAAAGCTTTCATGTCTGAAAGTCCAGCATCACCCCTCCCTACCCAGTCCTGTGATTTGATCTAGTAAGACAGCACCTCTTTACGTTAAATTTGTTTTGCTTAAAGTTTGACCAGTCCTTGTACATCTAGTGTTTGGATCATCCTTGAACTGCTTTACTGTTGCACAGTACGTAATATTTTTCAGGCTGTTGAAGATGTAAACATTTAGTGTACTGCCCTTTTGTTTTTCAGAAAAGAAAGAAATTAAAAACTCTAGTATAAGCAACGTTTAACACTAATAAAGTGCTGCTAGTTGCCCTAACCAACTCTTAGTATGGGTACAAGTTGCTTTGAATGTGCAGGTTTTTATTATTACTGTTGTTGTTATTGGCTTATTTTGTCATGATTTGTTTTGTTGGGTTTTTGGATGGAACCTGCACTACCTTTGAATAAATTTCATGTTTCTGCTTAGAAAGAGGAAAGCCGCCAACTAACCCAAATCCAGTACATAGCATGGCCTGATCATGGGGTTCCTGATGATTCCAGCGATTTCCTAGATTTTGTATGTCTCGTTCGAAAGAAGAGGGCTGGCAGAGAAGAACCTGTTGTTGTTCATTGCAGGTATCTTTTTATTTCCCCAACTTCATTAAATAATCAGTCTCAGCTTATTGTCAGTTAGCTTTTCTGTGCACGATTGTTGAACATTCAATTGCATCAGCTTGAGGGACGACAGAGAACTCTCTTTAAATTTAACAGTTACTTGAAATTGCGATTTTTAGTATTGCACATGTGTTGATCTGTGCAGGCATTTTGTTTGGTTTGGGATTTTTGTTTTGTTTATAGTTTAAATGCTTGTGCCAACAGTCAGGATGGGCTTTTTTCTGTGCAGTAGTCCTTAATACCATTCTACATGCCTAGAGTAAATTTCAAAATCTTAATCCTTTAGAATATCACATTAATAAGCTCTAGTAGCGCATCCTGCCGAGGGAACACATGCTACACTTGATGAGCAATTCTGCTAAATTTGACCTCTGAATTCCCAATTACCCTGAGACAGTAAGTATTCCTGACTCATGTGTGCCTCATTCCTGTTTCAGAAAGAAACTGAGGGGTTTAAGGCATAAAAGTTTAAGGCTAAATCTGCTAGCAAGCTAGACATAAAAATCATAGAATCACTAGGGATTGGAAGGTACCTCGAAAGATCATATAGTCCAATCCCCCTGCAGGGACACACCATGCTAGATCAGGCTGGCCAGACATCTATTGAAGAAGATAAAGTCTCTCTTTTAAAGACTTTGTGGATCAGAAATTGTATTTAATAAGTTTTGCTCTCATTTATGTTTTATGCTGGTGAAGGGGAATCTTAGTAATTAGGAAAAGGAGTAGAAGAATTCCACTGCCTGAAATGATACAGAATGACAGAATCATAGATTCATAGAACATTAGGGATTGGAAGGAACCTCGAAAGGTGCAATACCCCTGCCACAGCAGGATCACCTAGATGATCAAGTTGCACAGGAACATAACTAGGCAGGTTTTAAATGGCTCCAGAGAAGGAGACTCCACAACCCCCCTGGGCAGCCAGTTCCAGTGCTCCATCACCGTGAAGAAGTTCCTTCTCATATTTATGTGGAATCTCCTGTGTTTCAGCTTACCCCATTGCCCCTTGTCCTATCATTAGACACCACTGAAAAGAGCCTGCCTTCATACTGCTGCTCAGCTTCCATTATTGATAGATTGTTGGTTTATATGGTTTGAATAAATAGTGATAATGTCAGCCCAGTACAGCTTTTTCAATATAGAGATGCAAGTCTGCAGAGTCACTGGAAGAAGAACTTTGGAGGTTATGAAGAGTTTGATGAACTGCAATGAGAGATCAATTTGGGTCACACTGGTAATTTCAATACCAGTGTTTCTCAGAGTTTTATGTTTCACAGAGGAAAACAGAGGGACTATCACAGTTCAACATAATTTACTTAAATTGGCTTAAGTTGGTGTCTGTTGGGAAGTATAACCAAACTCTACTAGTGGCTCCAGCTGAAGGAGCCATGGGGGTCCTTTCTATGTTGTGTGCACAATTTTAAGTTGTCTATTCAATTAATAGGAGAAGGAAGGCATTAGCAAAAGAAAATGTTGAAACTTGGTTTTAGAACTAAGCCACCAGCTGTATTGTAGAGAACTGAACAAGCTAGTAAGGTAGAGAAGACTTTTTTTCATACAACAGTAGTTTGAAAACAAAATGGAACAAAAAAACCCCAAACCCCAAGAGATTGTAAAGTGACAAAACCCTTAAGAAACTGGAAAGGGTTTTGTTTGGATGAACTACTTAAAACACTGTTTTCCGAGCCTGTCTTCAAGTGTTCATTTTTGTCACAACTTTCCTACTAGATTAGTTAAATAGTTTCTAATTCTTGTTCTGGATGAGCTGATGTGCCATCCATCCTGTCCATGCCCTTCAAGATTTTCATGTCCTGTCTCAGTGTTCTTCTCCACCAGTCAATGATTTCTTTTGCCAAGCCAAAGAGTCATAAACTGCCTGATATTTACCATATGGACACAATCACAATTTTCATCATTGTTGTTCTCCTCTTCTGAGTCTTTTGAAGTTCTAAAAGGAGTCATTAAGATCTCTGACAGATACTGTTCCCATTTGGATTATGTAAAGCATACAAATATGAACTTTTATTGTATTATTTTGTATAAACAGCACATGTACATTTTGTCATCAATTTCTCATTACATCACTGAAATGTATAGTAGCCTCTATAGTAGCTTCAATGCCACCTTCTGGACAAATATTTAAAGCAGTTTAAAAGGATGTGGAGGTTCTAATTGACAGGAGGGTGACCAGGTGGCCAAGAAAACCAATGGCATCCTGGCCTGGATTAGAAACTGTGTGTCCAGCAGGAGTAAGGAGGTGATTGTCCCCCTGTACTCAGCACTGTTGAGGCCGTACCCTGAGTACTGGGTCTAGTTTTGGGCACCTCAGTACAAGGGAGATACCAGGGTGCTGGAGCAAGTGCAGAGGAGGGCAAAGAAGCTGGTGAAAGGCCTGGAGAATAAATCTTATGAGGAGAGACTGAGAGAGTTGGGGCTGTTCAGTTTGAAGAAGAGAAGGCTAACGGGAGACCTTATCACTCTCTATAGTTCTCTGAAAGGACATTGTAGAGAGACGTTGGTGCTGGTGTCTTCTCACAGGTCATTAGTGACAGAACATTCTCTAAATGGTCTGATTTACATGAGGTATCAATTACATGTGATGGGTATCACAGAATCACAGAACATTAGTGATCAGAAGGGACCTCAAAAAATCATCCAGACCGATCCCCCTGCCAGAGCAGGATCATCTAAATCAAGTCGCACAGGAACATGTCCAGGCAGGTTTTAAATGTCTCCAGAGGAGGACACTCCAGAGCACCCCCACCAGCAGACCATTCCAGTGCTCTGTTACCCTCACCGTGAAGAAGTTCCTTCTCACATTTATGTGGAACCTCCTGTGTTTCACCTTACACCCACTGGCCCTTGTACTATCATTAGAAGATACTGAGCAGAGTCTGGCTCCATCCTCCTGACACCACTCTTCACATATTTGTAAAAATTAATGAGGTTACCCCTCAGTCTCCTTTTCTCCAAGCTCAAGAGACCCAGTTTCTTCAGCCTTTCCTCATCAGGGAAATGCTCCACTCCCTTTATCATCTTTGTGACTCTGCGTTGGACTCTCTCCAGCAGTTCCATGTATATCCCTATATGTTTTGTTACTGTCTGTGTGTATGGTCTGTAGTGTGATCCGGAGAAATAGCTGTTTGTTAATTATACTTCATTGAAGGGCTGGGTTAAGACAGTCCCTTTTCAAAGGACTGACAGCCACTGCACCAACTGTTTTTAGTTCTGCTCAGGCAGGATAGAGGATCCCAGTGACACAGACACAATTTGTCTAGCCCCTGTATGAGTGATAATATGGAAAATATCGCTCATGATAATCCTAGAGAAGAAGAGTCTGTAAGTATGAGCCATATTCCAGACACTGTCCCATTTTCTATTTTCAGTTTGTTGTTGTTTTTTTCAGTGCCGGGATTGGACGGACAGGAGTTCTTATCACTATGGAGACAGCAATGTGTCTCATTGAGTGCAATCAGCCTGTTTATCCCTTAGACATTGTAAGAACCATGAGAGATCAAAGAGCCATGATGATCCAAACACCTGTGAGTATTACTATTATATAATTAGATGGATTTTTAGTTACTTAATGCTGATCTCATTGCAAAGTGGTCACCTTTACCTAGCATTGCTAGATGGACACATCTCTTGGAAAGTAGTGATTCTTTAAATTTCTGCAAAGAAAACTTGCAAAATGCAGCAGCTCTATCAGGGATCCCTGGTACTTAATGTCCAAAAGTGTAAAAATTACACAGTGGAGTAAGCAGGAGCTTAATTCCAGATGAAAGCCAGCAAGAGAGATACTTTGGTGGGAGTCTGTTATAGACCATCCAACCAGGATAAGGAAACAGATAACATTTTTTATAGGCAGCTGGGAGACGTTTCACAGTCACTGCCTCTTGTGCTCATGGGAGACTTCAATTTTTCTTATATCTGCTGGAAATACAGCACAGCAGAGAGAGAACAGTACCAGAGATTCCTGGAGTGTGTGGAAGATAACTTCCTGACACAACTGATGAGGGAGCCAACCAGGGAAGATGCCCTCTTGCACCTGCTTCTTGTGAACAGGGAAGATATTGTGGGAGAAGTAAAGGTTGGAGGTCATCTAAGGCACAGTGATCATGAGTTGATTGAGTTTTCAATGCCTGGAAAAACAAGGAGAGAGACTAGTGAAACTTTAGACTTCCGGAGGGCGAACTTTGGCCTGTTCAGGAGACTGATTGACAAAGTCCCTTTGGAGGCTGCCCTAAAAGATATAGGAGTCCAGGAAGGCTGGAGGGAAGTCTCAGGGCACAGGAGCAGGCTGTCCCCATGAAACAAAGGAATAGTAGGCAGGGAAGGAGACCAGCTTGGCTAAGTAGAGATCTTTGGCTGCACCTCAAGAGCAGAAAAAGAGTCTGACCTCTGGAAGAAGGGGCAGGCCTCTCATGAAGACTTTAAGGATGTAGTCAAACTGCAGAAAGAAAACCAGGAAGGCCAGAGAACAGCTAGAGCTCAACTTAGCTACAGCTGTTAAGCATAATAAAAGAAGTTTCTGTAAATACATGAATAACAAAAGGAGGACCAGGGAGAATCTCCATCCTATTTTGGATTCAGAGGGAAACTTAGTAACGGAGGATGTGGAAAAGGCTGAAGTGCTCATTACCTGCTTTGCCTTAGTCTTTAGCAGTAGAACTAGGTGTTTCGTGGACAACAGGCCTCATGACCTGGGAGACAGAGAGGGAGAGCAGAATGAGGCCATCACAGTTGGAAAGGAAGTGGTCAGCAAAGGGTGCTGCAAGAGTTGGCAGATGTGCTTGCCAAGCCACTTTCCATTATGTACTCAAAATACTGGCTCGCTGGGGAGGTCCCAATGGACTGGAAGGTGGCAAATGTAACACCCATCTACAAGAAGGGCAGAAAGGAGGATCCAGG
>JAOXOE010000602.1:21475400-21506557 GCA_028565055.1 Phoeniculus purpureus
TCTGTGGTAGGGGTTGGACTTGATGATCTATTAGGTCCCTTCCAACCCTGGTAATACTATGATACTATGATATGATAACATCCTCTTCTCAGCATCCAGGCACCCACATCACATGACCATAGCCATGAAGACAGCTGCTGCACAGAGCATCAATGTTTTCTTGCAGTGACTTATTGTGACACTAATATTCAATTAGCAGAACAACCTTTTCCCTATTACCTTTATCTACTGTGATATTGACTATATCTTAGTAATATTTTGCTGTGCTATTTCACATGTAGAATATCTGTCAATTCAAACCAGGTTCTTTGTTCAAATAAATTGTGTGTAAAAGTAAACTGATATAAAAAACCTGAAACTAGTCAAGCCCATAAACTGTACAAGCTTACATGACTAATACTTCTATTTCTATTTAGCCAAAATCTTCAGAAGTCAAAGCACACTAAACCTCTAAAGCATGTGCTTATATCAAACACTTGTGAAATCATTTTTCCAGGCTAACCCTTAGCTACAATCTTCTGTTACAGTTTTGTGTTTTCAGCTGCTTCGAGATAAATTGAAAACAGAGATGTTAGGGGTCTAAGCTTTGGGAAGCCAGGTAAGTGAAGCACTTTAGATTTCTGAATGTTGAGTAAAATATCAACTGATATTCAATTAAATACTTCTTAAAGCTTAAAAATTATTCAGCCTTTTCTACATCCAGCCTATGTCTTTTCAGGCAGGAAACAAAGTTTAGAATAAAAGGATCACGTGGATCCTAACACAATTTATCACAAAGGTCCATGCAGTGCCAGGAACATTTTAGGTTAGACATAAGGAAAATCTTTACTGAAGGGATCATCAGGTATTAGAATAGACTGCCCAGGATGGTGGTTCAGTCATCATCCCTGGACATGCTTTGAAGTCATGTGGAGCTTAAGGGCATGGTTTAGCAGGGCTTGCTGGACTTAGGTTAATGGCTGGACTTGATTTTGAAGGTCTTCTCCAACCCAAATGATTCTATGATAACTGAAAATCTTGTTAAATATCTTAGACTGCACTACATAGCTTTATTCACATAAACAGAATTAATGTTACCAGAATTTAGAAAGAGAATACAATTAAGGATAATTTGCTCTAGAGAAGAAAGAAATACAAAAGTAGTTCACTATACAGGCGGAATAAAAATTGTGGCAGTATTGTGACATCTTTCTTCCTCTTCCACAGTAAGAGAGACATTAAAAATAAGTAATAAGAAAAATCCTCAACCTTTTAGTAAGATAAAATAATATTCCCTTCTATTTAGAACACCCAGTCTTGATGATAAAACAACAGCAGATGAAATCTGCACTTACCAAAGAAAGTTGCACTGAAATTCACCTCAGTTACTGAATGATGAATAAATACTTCAGGGTGTCACTTATTTCTACAGAACACGTTCTGCAGACTTTGTGAACAAAAATGACTTTTGACATACAACTTGGAGATAAAATTAGATGCCATCACTATGACATGCATATAATGGGAATTCAGTAGAGAACTGTATTATAAGGAATATTGCTTAACTAAACTGCACTTTAAAGCAAGTAGTGAACATGTGATACACAGGAAACACAGTATTTCTGAAGTACTCTTCAAGCAATGATGATTACTACAGCACAGCTGTAACTATTAGAACATTGAACATCACAGCTAGAACTATTACACAGAATCACAGAACATTAGAGATTGGAAGGGATGTCGAAAAATCATCCAGTCCAATCCTCCCACCACATCAGGATCACCTAGATCAAATTGCACAGGAACATGCCCAGGTGGGTTTTACAAGTCTCTAGAGAAGGAGAGTCCACAAGCCACCTGGGCAGCTCCTTCTAGTGCTCTGTCACTTTTGCTGTGAAGAAGTTCCTTCTCATATTGATGTGGAACCTCCTGTGTTGCAGTTCACACCCTTTGCCCCTTGTCCTATCATTAGATGACACTGAGAAGAGCCTGGCTCCATCCTCCTGACACCAACCCTTCACATATTTACCAACATTAATCAGTTCACCCTTCAGTCTCCTTTTCTCCAAGCTCAACAGACCCAGCTCTCTCAACCTTTCCTCATCAGGGAGATGTTCCACTCCTTCCATCATCTTTGTGGCTCTGCGCTGGACTCTGTCAAGCAGCTCTGTGTCCTTCTGGAACTGAGGGGCCCAGAAACGGACACAATACTCCAGATGTGGTCTCACCAGGGCAGAGGAGGAGGAGAATCTCTCTTTCTCCTAGTGACTTTAAATGTTTCAGCTCTACAGAATATTCTTTTCAGTTAAAGCACAGGACTTTGAAACATTAACTTTCAAAGGAGTTCTCTTTTTCTGTGTGGGTGACAGATTAATAGCTCTTGTTAGACAGCGGACTGCACAAAGCACTGCTAAAAGGCCTACCATGTACCTGGGCTAGAAATAAAAACACCATGCAGGACCATCTGAGAAAACCTAAAAATATTAAACTAAAAAACAGTTACTATTTCTCATCCCAACTGACCAAGAACATGCAGTCTAGTAAACAACAGATGCAATAAAACAAGCAATGTCTTTGTAAGATATTATTTCATAAGCACTCATTTTAACATTTTAAAACAAACTTGTAAGTATAAACGTTTAGCTTTAGAGTAAGTACAAGGTGATACTGACCCATTCAAATGATACTGCTGGAGAAGACAGTACAGTATTGCAGTGGTTTCTATTTACTTCTCTTTACAATGACACAGACTGCAGTGATTATTACAATTTATAAATTTGCATTTATGAAACAGTCAACTTACAGGGTTATCAGTAGATTCATCAGCCAACTGTAAACCAAAGTAATCTCTCTCTGTCAAATCAAGATGCTTGAAGACTACATCCAACAGAACTTGTCCCTGATCATGTTTCTGCAGAGAACAAATACAGAGTTGTTTTTAATGAATAGACATATAATTGGATGCACAAAGTTCAGTCAGGCAGAAGACACACATAATTTTTCAGGTGTGTTCTAGCAGCCTATAACTGTAAATACCACCAAGTGTATCACAGGAACACAACTTTCAAATCAGCTCCATCTCTCTTCTTGAAACGTACATACGGCATTGTTGTTCTTCTGTCCTTTTCGGACAGTAAGAATTTCTCTCTTCTCAGGTAGCGATGCGATTTTCCTGAAAGCCAATCATTAGCCAAATTTGATATTTAAAAGAAGTATTGAAAAAAAAAAGCTAGCATTTGACAAATAACTCTGCAGCCTTATTTGCATCACCAAGCTTAAAAGTACATGCCTGTACAAGTTATTCCTACTTGTTTTACCTGAAAATCAATTCCTCAATCTAAATGAACCAGTATATTGGAAATGTTTCCAAAGTAAAAGAGCATAGACAGCAGAAGCATTTAGATTCATACAATCACCGAACGTTCTAGGCTGGAAGGGACCTCTAGAGGTCATCTAGTCCAACCTACCTACACAGGGACAACTCTACCTAGGTCAGGCCTCTCAGAGCCTCATCAAGCCTGACCTTAAATGACTCCAGGGATGGGGCGCCCACCACCTCCCTGGGCAGCCCATTCCAGCCATCAGCCACCCTCACATTGAAGAACTTCTTTCTAATATCCAGCCTAAATCTATCCTTTCCCCGCATGAACCCATTGCTCCTTGTGCTATCCACACAAACCCTCTTGAAAACACCTTTTATTTAAATGCATTCTTTCAAAGATAGCTCTTGAGTCTACACAAACTCATTGGAATGAACTGAGTAACAGTAACATCACTTCTAAGAGCCACGTGAACAAACTTGATTTCTACTACAGGGACAAATCTTACCCTCAAAATGATACAAAAAGAATCTGCAGTTGTTGGTATCTTTTTGCCTGACCAGAAAATAATGCCAACATGGTAATTGAAACACTGAGTGTGCCACTATGACAGTCCTCAGTAAACGCATTTAGTGAGATCTGAAGGGAGTTTCCCAATGTTAGAGTCATAGCTTCTTGAAGCACAAAAGATGAGGAAAAATTCTGAAAGAACAACTGTCAAACAAAAAAATTATGGAAGACATGACTGACACATTTTCCACCCAGAGTTTCTACTTCTCCAGCACAGAACAACTTTCTGATAATCTTCTAGGTGCAAGCATTACTGATTCCCCAGTGGATTTGTCACATCTTCCTTTGTTGAGTGTAGAGCGTAAAATATTTTTTATGTTTTAAAAAACCAAAATACTGTTCTGCTCCCAAATGACCTCACTTTGCATGGAGATTAGACGAGTCTACCCTTAAAGACATTAAAACAGAATAATTTAACTAAAAGGTCAAAAGAAGGTTGTAAGAATTTCATTAATATCTGTAACATGAGAGAAATCTGAAAACCACAGGCATTGTTTAACACCTAAAAGCATCACATCAAAACTTTTTTTGTTCAGCTGAAATTAGGCTGAAGATGAATACACTGTCAAAACCATTTATTTGGGGATAAATACTCCAAGAATCTTGATAACACAGAAAACAGTTGTCAAAAAAAGTATCCCTGAAATGACCACAGCAGGACAATCGCAACCATAGTTCTGCGTGTTTAAGCTGAAATTCCATAAGGCAGGTCCCCTATAAATATGATTAAGTCAAAGTAATCTAAGAATTGCTATGTTCATTTGAGTGAGAAATAAATTTGCTCAATTTCTTGAAATTTAGCAAAATGAAGACCCAGTAAAAACACCACTGTTAAAAAGTTCACTAGTGAAATATCTACACAAGTTTTCCAGTAACTAAAAACAAGGAAAAAAACAAATTCACAGACGTCAACATAATAAATAAACAACAGTATGGATGCCTAAGGAAATTTTTACACACAAACCAAAAATAGTTACTTTTATTTTTAGTAAATTAGGAGTTTCTGATATATTTTGAAAGAAACTAGTAATCAGGTTTTTTTTAGCAAATGAAACTAATAATAAAATTACATGGTTATACTAATTGCTTCTTGGCATGTTTCCCCATGTAGATTTAAATCAGCACTCTAAGAATCTGTAACAGTAACTATCGGAAAACCAGAGCTATCTGGAATCCAAGTTTAGGTTCACATTTACCGCAGCTTAAGTGTCGCTAATTCAAATAACTTGCAGATATCTCTTCTGCAGCTTTTTTCTCATCTCAGCCTAAGGATTTGCACTTTTTTAAGTATAGACGTTTCCTACTGAAAAATCTTAGCCCTTGCTGATCAGCTTGAGTTTAGTAACACAGAACATCCTATGATGACTGCAAGGAAGGTATTTCTCCTGCAACAGAGCAGCAAATTTGGTAAGAGAAGACTGGCTTCAACATGAAGCATGTTTTTATCACAATGTTACTCTCAGTGCAAAATAAAGATAAGCATCTAGTAAAACCAGACCTCAGTTTAACCCATCTCTGATGGGTACATTATGTTGCAGATTGCCAGAGCAGCTGAAGGTCACAATCCTGCTTGTTGTGAAAGGTCCAGAATATTTGTAATGCTATCATAACCACTGAAGAGCTGCTATAAAACATAAAAAGGATAACTGGTCTCTACTTTTGCTTTTTTTAAAAACAAAAAGGCAAACCCAATACATGTGCATTAGCATAAAAAGACATTTGCTTTATTCCCACAGATAAAGTTAAACTTTGATATTTCCTCTTAAAACAGGGAATAATGTAAACATACAGAAAATGGGAATTACATAACATAAAACTGAAATAATTAGATATAAAACCTATTGGGTTTTTTTCTGAATTGGATGTGTTTTTTATTAGTCACTGCTGGAGACAAAACATCTAACAAAGTTTTGGCCTTTTGGAAGAAACTTGGCATCAACATTAGAGATCAATATATTAACTGCACTTTACAAGGTATCTCATCCAGTGGCTCTCATCTACTACCACTAGATATATATACACATTCATTTCTAATAGCAAAATGAATTATAGAAGTTTACAAACACTAGTTTTTTATAATTTGGACAATCACATAGGTTTACTGCCTGCCTACCAACTCTTCCTAATTTATAGTGCTGCTGCTACTCTACAGAACTGATCACATCTACAACGAACACCAGTACAAACTACTGCCATGTCAGCCCAAACAAAATTGATGTCCTGAAGGGGAACAGACTACTCAGCTCACAGATCTGTAGGACGCTGCACTGCTCCTTCCCTTAGAGACATCCCTGGAATCTTGTCTCTCACAGATCACTACCATATTGTGCTCCAATTCAAGCTCATCTCCTTATTCTGAAATAATAATGGCTCTAAATTGAGACATCTGTCCACAACAAGTCTCACCCATAGAACAACCCATCCCATCTACCTTAGCTTTCCCTCCAATTTAGTGCTATGTACTGGCTTTCAGGGAATACAGTTAAGTCAGACTGCATAGAAAAGATTCGATTTGAGATATTTAAAAAATTAATTACATCGAATTAAGGCCATATGATCTTGAAGAAAAGGGTTTATGGCAATGCACATCATCCAGCTACATGTTCTATGACGTATGCTTCCCAGTATGCTGCACAGGTTAGCTCCAACTGATTCTGCCACCAATATAACCTTTGTCTGGCTACAGTCCACAGGGACAATTTGATTTGATTTGTTACTCTCTGTAACAAGGCAAAGCTTAGCACAAAGAATGTCTAGGTTGCAGATCAATGGAAAAGGCTGATTGAAATGTGAACCTAGAACATAATAGTCACATAAATTATCAAGAGACACTGTCTGTGATCAGTGCTTTGCCATTGCAGAAGAAATAGCATTTGAGTACGTTTTTATTAATAGAGCGCTGAGAACTCCAGATGTAAGCTTCACGATCATTAGCATACAGAATACCTATAGCAATCATCAGGAGAAAAAGATCTTGCTAATTTATATGATGTTATCTTTGTTCTTCCTATTTTGAAAACAATTCCATAAATATTTATTGCCAGGTACTGTGCCAACCACAATAAAATAAAACACAGCTATAAACCCTGAAAATCTGTATACCAGGTAGGTTAGCATAGACTTGCTGTGATTGAATACTTCAATACTCCCTTATTTTAAAAAAACCGACAGGCTGAGGCTAAGACCTGAGATCAAAATGTTGAGCAGCAAGGAACTTTAGTTACAACAGATGAAGTTGCAGGCTGATCCATATAAATAGTAAAGCATAATCCATGCAACTAAAATATCTGGCACACTTAGAGAGGTGGCAAGAACATACAACATCATTTTTTTTTCTTGGGAGAGACAGAACAGGCATTTGAGAATTTACAACTGGTGATTCTGCTCTAGAGAGGCACTAGCATTCTCTCAGGACATAAAGCTTTTGAACACCTAAATCAAAAAGAAGCATAATCTCCATATGTATTGTAGGATAGTTATTCCTTATTTTAGCCAACTCTTATTAAAAAACCAAAATGCTGCGAGACATATTTTAAGGGAAAACTCATCCACCTGAAAGCAAAGCACACAACATTTACAGTTTCTCATGCACATGTAGTTAGCTATAGTCAGAAGAGTTCCCACTGCACCTTAAATTTTACTCATACTCAAAATGCAAAAGCCAGAATGAAGCAAAATAAATCTTGCTTCTCGCTCAACTCAGTAGCAAAAAGGCCCCGCATTTCCACTAGGCAACTTCAGCCCATTACTGAGAGAATTGCTAGAAATAAATTATGCTTTGCATATTCCACTCTGTAATGAAGATGTGGTAGTAATATGGAGGATGCCAGAATGACTCAGTTTTCAGTGATTTAATATGTACATGTACAAGCACGCCTGCCTGAGCATAACTTCCCTCTCTATTCTGTACTTAGCACACTCTGAAAGCCAAACTCTACCCATACAAATCGAGCAAAGGAAAGCAAGCTCTGTGGTACTGATTTGCAAGAAGAAAATTACTTACATTAACTCTGAAAGCTTGTACAGTGTTATCCAGGAGAAGAATGTTGCAGACCACCTCCGTATGCTGCCTGTCTCGTGCCAGCTCAGATGCTCGTACATTGTAGGTTCTGCCAGCAGGCAATCGGAAACGTGCGGTCATTACTGTCCACACAGGGTCTTTATGCAAAACAAAAGTATAAATAAGATCAAAAACTGTAACTGCAATAATGTTGTCCTGCAAAGAAAGATCAATACACAGCAATTCTAGCCTTAAAAAAGTCCATCACAGGCAAATTGAAAATAACTCCTAAATCCATACCCAATAATGAAACAATGTCTTACAAAACAACACATCAACCTTCTTCCAAAATATTCAGTCTTTTCATTTCTGCACACTGTCTGCTCCGTCACATTTTAAGGATATTTTGTGGTATTTTTTGTTTGGAGTATTTTTGAGTTTTTTTTGAAGATTCACAACATCAATTCCACTTCTAGAAGCATTGTTATTGCTGGGCATATCATGGCTACTAGGCTCCCAATATTAAACGCAATTCACTAAGTAATTTCAGTGCAAAACAGAAAGTAAAAATGCTAATACCAAGAAGCTTTATAGAGAAAAAGTTTGAAGAAAACATCAAGTGTAGAAAGGTTTGGATGAATCACACAGAATATTAGGGATTAAAAGGGATCTCGAAAAAATCATCCAGTCCAACACCCCCACCACACCTAGATCAAGGCGCACAGGAACATATCCAGGCAAATTCGAAAATTCTCCAGAGAAGGAGACTCTACAACCTCCCTGGGCAGGCCCTTCAAGTGCTCCGTCATCCTCAACGTGAAGAAGTTCCTTCTCGTATTTATGTGGAATGTCCTCTGTTCCAGCTTAAACCCATTCCCCTTTGTCCTATCATTAGATGACATTGAGAAGAGCCAAGCTCCATCCTCCTGACACCCACCCTTTCCATATTTACCAAGATTCATGAGGTCACCCCTCAGTTTCCTTTTCTCCAAGCTAAAGAGACCCAGCTCCCTCAGCCTTTTCTCATCAGGGAGATGTTCTACTCTCTTCATCATCTTTGTGGCTCTGTGCTGGACTCTCTCCAGCAGTTATGTGTCCTTCTTGAACTGAGGGCCCCAGAACTGGACACGATATTCCAGATGCGGTCTCACCAGGGCAGAGTAGAGGAGCAGGAGAACCTTCCTTGATCTGCTAACCACCCCACTTTGATTAAGTGATTTAACCTTTGCAGTTTCCCAGTTCCAAAACTAGTTACTCTTGTGTTAGTACATAGGAAATTGATTTTTCCAGCCAGAAGGAAATGTAAATGCAAACTTTTCTGATAGGCATTTTAGTTCCAGATTTTCTGAATCTGTAATCTCTAACTGTACTTCCCACGGGAAAAAAGAAATAGTTTAAGAATTACCAGTCAAATCTTATCAGATGTAATGGATCCTAACACCAACTTAGATATACAACTATCTTTTGTCATGTTTTGAAAGATTTGAATATAAAATTCATGTGTATCCATGGCTGGAGAGGCTTTCCTGAAGCCTTTACATTTAGTCTTAACAGTCAGTTGTTCCTGTGAGCTTTATTTGACATGATCACACTTTTTAAGATGTTCTAAACCACTTAGGTCCCTTTGTGTGTTTGCTTGCTCCTACCTCAACATAAGAAAAAGTCCTGTAGAAAATGCGAGGTAGTTTCATGCCATATAGGGTTAGGTCTTTGTCACTTCATACGTACTGTGGCCATATAATCTTTTCCTGAAGCCTTTGGGCTGTGGAATTGCACAGAAGTCATAGCAAGGATAGACTTAGGAATTAACAACTATATTGTATGTGTAGAGTTGGCTGGGCTGCTGGTGCAGTGTGGCTTAAACTACTTTTAGGGCTTTCCAGAGCGCCATACTTCTATCCTGAATTTGTCTCTCTTGTGGAGACAGTTCTGTTTGGTAAAATTGTTCTGTAGTTCTTAATCCAGTATGCTGACTGCTGAGCAGCTAGTTCCCAGTTAGCGATTCATCAGAGATCCCACTGAGGCTCACAATTTGGAGAGGATCTGTAAGCCAGTGTGACCACTCTCTGGCTGTGTTAGACCTGCAAAACACAAAGTAAAAAGTACTAAGCAAATTAACTTCTGAGGTTGGAAAATGAGCTTGTTTATAGCCTCTTCGCTCCCACAGGTAGTTCACCCTAGATAACCAGTTTAAAGAGAGACAATATTGTTACACACAGCAGAACTGACTCTAAACCACTTTGATGCTCATGCGACAATCATAAATTTGAGTCATAATCAAATTATCACTATAAGAGACAGGTATCAGCACACCAGAGGTTAATCACAGAGGAAATATAACCCCAGCAATTGCTGATGGCAATGCTGGAATCAGTAACAAGTCTTTGAATGCCAGTAAGACTTCTTGGTAAAAGACTAAGTTAAAATTAATAGATAAGCAAGTTTCTTGATACATAAGGCTATAATTTGTACTACTTCGTTTCTCTAAAGTTGGTGCAATTTATCTCTTTCCAGAGGTGGTTGGATCCAAACAAACCTATCAGGAAACAATTAAAAAGTGAGTACATGTATGTATTTGAGTGATTCATATATCATTATAATACTGTTTTTCCAGAGTACCCTGATTAATTAGAAATACTTCTTCTTGACTGTAGGAGGTTCTCCTCACAGTTTGAACTTCAGAGTTAAGTTTTTTGTAAGTGACCCAAACAAGCTCCAAGAAGAATACACAAGGTAGGTCTAATTTATTTGTCAACAAAACACTTCTCTGCAAGGCTAATGCTTACATGGAAAAATATGTTTAATGTTTTTTAAGGTGTAACATGGATATTTTCTTCTAAGTCATTTTTGTATCAATGTACAGGTTTCTAATTTTTGCCTAATAATTGCAGATGTGAACAATGCAGTTGTATCAAATCAATAGAACAAAAGGCCTCTGTGAATAAATCTACAAATTTATATGCAAAGTGAAGTAACCACGTGGAAAAAATACTAGAAACAAGTAGAAACAGAAAAGGGAAAATAGAGAGGAAATGAATAATTCAATCACACTATTCACCAGTGGATACAAATTTTATTTTATCCTTACTCATATTCTCCTTATGATTAAAAAATTCCTTTCTGCACTTATTTTTTCTTCACATCCTCACTCCCAATTTTCTGCTTGGCACTAATGAAATTAATCTCTGTTTGTGTGATTGTAGTTACAGCTTGAAGCATGTAAGCTTAATTTGATAGTAATGTGTTGAAGTCTGTTGAAGAAAATGCTCAATGTGAATCAAGATAGAAGGTCTGAGAGTTGCAATTAGTCCCAAAAGAAGTGCCTCAAATGTTCAGTATTGTTAATTAGTTCTAGACCTCTCCATAAGTGGTGTGATTTGACAGATTGGAAGTTTTGGATGTCAGCCATTCTGAAAACAGCACACACATACCACACCCCCCCCAAAAAAAAAAAGCACTGTGTAAAATATTAAGGATAGATTTAGACACTTAAATACCAAAACTTGAGTCCACATTTGTTTATAAATTCTTTTCATTTGTCACAGTTTGAGCAAATTTTACACACATCTATGCAAACAGAATGAGTCACAGATACCCTGGGACAGGCTTTGTTTTATCGAAATATTTACTTTTAGGAAAATTTGGCAACTAACCATGTTAGATAATGAAAACTGTGTAAATGGAACTAATGGACAGTATGTAACATTCCTAAGGAAATAGAAAAAAAAAAAGTAAATGTTGATCAGTATGAAGTAATTAATAAAGTGAGGACTGTTCAAGTGTCGTGCTTTTAATACAAAGCTATAAATACAGCATCCTTTTAGATGAAAAGCAATGTACAACTGCTATACCTAGGTCAACTCTGCTTTTTGTGCTAATAGGCCTAACTGCCCCTGAGAAAGCTTGTTTGTATTTGGAATTATATAAAGACAGTGTAGTTATCTGTGGGTTGTTCTGGAATTTGGATGCCATGTCAGAAATATGGCGTTCTTTTATATAATTGATATTCCCTCCCATAAGAAACAGAAAAGAAGAAAAGTTAAAGCTTCTGACAGCTGCATCTCAAGCTGAGACTTTTCAGAGATGCTTAGTTTCAAAAAATCTCTTGAAAACAGAAGAATGAGTCAACATACAAGGGAGTATGAACAGACACCAGGGAAAGGTTTGGTGCAAACTCATGTCCTATTAGACCTTTGCAAATCTGTGTGAGAGAGGCAGGTTATGAATGTCCCAGGTCAGGAAAGGTCAGTGGGAGCTCACCTTGCATTTTATAGTTTACCTTTAGGAATTTGCCTTGGTAGGAAATGAAGCTTCATTAGTTCCACTTGTGGCAGAAAGACCTGCTTAGTAACATTGATTCTCGTTAGCAGTAATTCTGTCTTACCCTTTCCTATATATACACCTATATATCTATGTAAGGAAGATTAAAAACATTGTGATGCAAAGCCACCTTTCTTGGTTTAGTTGAATTTGTTGTGCAGTTTCTTTTTCAGATCTACATTGCTAAATATTCTATTAATTTCCCATTTTGCTCAATAATATATGAGGCTTCTGTGTTCAAACTAGGGTGGTTAGCTGATAAGTCATTAACTGCAATGGTTGCTTAGAACAGTGGACAGAAAATTAACTGCTTAGTGCTTCTTATTCATGAGGTCCCTTAAATAACCTGGAATATTTCTAATGAAGCCTTATGCCAAGAAAAATAAAGATGCAGCTGCTCATACAGAATGTTTTCAGCTGTAAATACTAACAGGAAAAATAGCAAAAATGGCTTTGTTCAGTGTATTTTGGGAGAGATGCTCAAACTAAGCATGTGAAGAATATTCTTTTAGCATATGAATTTCACTGGGTTTATATTGCTTTTTGTAAATGGTTAAGAGATGTTTCTTTATTTCTTCTTTGCTTTCAATATGCATTTTAAAGTGGACAAAACATATTGAGGTCTCCAATGCGTGGCTGATGTTTTAACTTCTTGAGGTTAATATCTTAACTAAGCTTCTGCCATTTAGGTCAGTTAAGAAACCTCTAGGTGGTTTTGTGGGAGTTGAGCACATGGGCTCAAACATTTTAATCTTTGCTTTCTCTTTCTTTCAAACATGGAATGCTTTTCTTTTGCACTGTGTTTAGCTTGTAAACAGTTGGATTTCTTTGTGTGTATTTGTAAATGTTTGTGGGAGATTTTTAAGTGGTGGTTAATTCATTTTCTGAAGACTAAGAATTATGAGAAGTCATATTGTGTGTCATAATATTTTAGTTTCTTAATGCAAGTAAATTTTGGGAAATATTTTACGGTTGGTATCAGTTGAACTTGAACTAGGTGGTTCTGATAAGGAATGAGTATTTATAATGAATGGCTTGTGAATCACAACTACAAGAAACAGGATAATTTTAGTAATAATAACGATGATGTAGGAGCTCCCAAACAGAATGAATTTATGAGAAAAGAATTAATTATGTTTAAATTTTCCACTTAATTTTAAATGAAAAGGTGTTAGAGCCTGAATGTTTCAGAGGGTTTATGTTCTGTTACAAGGAGGTTTTTTTCTGAAAGTTTAAGCTTGTGCTAATATCCCACCATCTCAAAAAATGTTGTTTGTTATCCCACTTCAGTTTCTGTGACTGAGTGAAGTTTATGGAAGGTTTGATTTGCCATTTTATATAAACACACTTATTTGAAATTGTCTAAGACCTTGTGCTGAAATACAAGGGAGCTAAATTGATAAATAAAAGATTTATTCTAAGACAGTAAAAAAAATGTTCTATTTTGTTGGAGAAACAAAGGAAATAATGGAGAGGGAAATCTGATGTCTTTTTCAGGTTTGTCGGGGCTTTCAGGTGTTTCTGCCACCACTGTTTGGGACTTAGCTCTTGTTTTAGTTCCTTTTGCTGTTTCCAACTCCTTCCTGACTTGAAAGAGTGAACATTGGAATACTAGAGGAATTTCTGAAACAAGTTTTTTTCACATCGTTATTATAGAATGTCAGAAGTTCAAGGGAATTCAGTTGGAAGGCATTCGATGTAATAGAATTCACAACTGCATAACAGATTCTAAGAGTAATGATTTTAATTTAAGTGAAAACAGAATAATCATATAATCACAGAATGGTTTAGGTTGGAAGGGACCTTACAGATCATCTAGTTTAACCCCCTCGGCCATGGGCAGAGATATCTCCCTCTCAGAATAAACCTTATCTGCCTGTAGTACAAGTCATTCTTATGAAGGTATCCCCATAAACAGATGCAAACTGCAACTTGTGGTTACTACAGTGAACAGTTAGTTGGCCACACTCATTCATCACACAGCCCTTCTTTTTATTAGACTTTTAAGTTCAACATAAATAAAGCAGGAGAAGTTGAAATCTGCAATCTTTCAGCAAAATAGAATGTATAACTTCACAGCCTGTAACTTTTTTAATGTACAAAGCTGTATTATTACTTTTCTAATCACAGTTTAGTTTCTTCCCAGAGAGGTTTAAGAAACAGCATGCAAAATATTTCAGTTTTGCACTAACTGAAGGCAAAATGCATTAACTTGATGCAAAAAATATTAGATAACTTTGTTTTTAACGATAGTGTTTTTTGTTTGTTTCTTTAAATAAGGTACCAATACTTTTTGCAAATTAAACAGGACATTCTTACAGGAAGGTAAGACCTTTTTGTTCTGTTAAACAAGAAGTGCAACTTTGTTAGAGGAAAGGTTAATTGTTAGAGGGATTTTACCAGCAAAAATAACGATATATATTTTGTAAAAAATAGCTGTTTAAGCTAGTTTGTAATAATTATCTGTCCAAATTTGTTCTTAGTCTGTGGAAGATTAGGCTTTTCAAAATAATCAAATTTCATATAAAACATTTGATTTTGTTTATTTCTCATTTTAAAAACAAAACAGATTGCCCTGTCCTTATAATACTGCTGCTCTTCTGGCTTCCTATGCTGTTCAATGTAAGTATCGTTCGTATTCATGGACATGTTACTACTGAACTAGGTGAAAAGGGCAGATTGTTTAGTTTCTAAACAATGGGGTTTGTACCGCAGTATCTTCTGATGCTTATTGACACAATACTACTTTCCTTGTGATTAAGGTTGTGTTTTCTCCTCCAGAGAGTTTTGCTGAATTAGATATGGGAAAAAATCTGGTAACACTCTGCCTTCCTCCTTGAAACATTGCATTGGTAAAACAAAACCCCCAAACAATCCTCTTGTGTTTACCTGATTCTGAAGTGTGGGGTTAGAATTTTTGCTTGAGAATGACACTGAAAGTTTTTTTAGACACTTAAACAGTTTTAACATAACCACACTGTGGACCCATCCCATAGGTATGGAAAAGGAAACTCTGGTCATACTTGTCCAGAATATTTAATACCTTGGTTGTCGCTTGTGAGCCATCGAGTAAGCAAATAAGCTTTGAAGACTGAGATTTAGTCTGCTTCCTTTCTTCCCATTTTCCTTCATGTACTTAAGGCATTCAGTGGAAAAAAAAACCCATAAAACCACCACCTTCTGACTAAAAGGACTGTTTAGCACTGAGTTCCTGAAGTTTGTGATGGCCAGAAACTCAGTTTTAGAAGCAATCCTGGTAGATCCATCTGTATTAATATTTGTTTTCTGCTATTAGGGAAAATTATATCTCCATTTAGTACTATGTACTATTTAGTACTGTGTAAATACCATGTACTACCAATGAATTAGTGTCTATGTTAATCTTATTTAGGGAAAAATATGTTAATGTAATGTTTTATGCATAGTTTTGATAAGAGATCAGCTTTTTCCAAATCATTCAGTAGAGTAATTTGTCTTAAATGAAACTCCCAGACTCCAGCTACTTGGAAACAGATTCTGCAAGTGCTGTTATGCCATAGGAATTGGCCTTAAAAGACATGAGTATTTGAGAATGAAGTGGGCACTGTGAAAAGTTTGTAGCTTTTTAAGCTTTTAACTGTGCAGTGTTTATTTTTCAAATATTGTAGAAGTGATGGACGTGTGCTGTTAAACTTGTTCAGCACGCAGACCTCCATCTACTGATGTTCTGTGCATGTGCCTGTCACTAAACTCTCAAGAGTTTAGTGCTTGGTGTTCTTTCTACGTACAGGTACGCAGGAGATGAGATCTCAAGACAGTGCTGTGTTGTCTGTAGTAGTTTCTAGCAAGATGTGCTCTCTGACAGGAAACCAGGTCCCACTTTCAGTTTTTAAATTATTTAAAATTAAATCTATTCCTGGTGATGGAAGTGCACCAGGCCTCTTTCCTGTCTTCTTTTCCACTGTTTCATCCTCCTGCTCCTTAAGGGCCATAATCGCTTTTGTTCTCTGGTGCCACATGAAAGGGTCCGTAATCCTGTCCAGGACCCCACATAACACTGTGGTGCTGTGAACTCTCTCTAGCTTTCACACACTGTGTTACTTACCTATCACTGTAGATGGTTGCATGGACTGCAGCTATTTAAAGCTAATTCATTTTTTAAAAAATATTATCTTAGAAAGCCTCAAAGCCTATGATTTTAGCAAATGTTGTTTGTATGTTTTTGATTCTGACAAGAAATGCAATTTTGATTTCTTTCTTAAAATTATCAGTGTTAGAAACTGTGTAAATGCCCTTTTTCAGAAGTGTGAAGCAGTTTCTGTGGAGTTGTATGTGTACATGCTTGTTTCCAGACATACAATTGAGTGTGAAAACAAATACTGTTCTAATGCTTCTGAATATATTTTGGTAGCGAAGGAATTGGTTGAATTTGTAGATCTGAATGAAGAAATAGCAGCTCTAGTGTTAAAAACGTATATTGTGTAATCACGTGAAAAGGGAAAAAGAAAAATAAGAGACTGCTTTGAAGCAGATGATTTAGTGCTACCTGCTATGACAGCATTTGTGAATTAATTTGTGTATTAAAAATTGAATACCTTATATACGTACCTGCTCCCAGATCCTTTTATATGTTCCCCATGGTATTCACTGAGAATGTGACTGTTTATTCAGAAGACGAAAGTGGAGTTCAGATGTCTTCTCTGTTTTTATTTGGTATATGTGAGAGCATACTCTTGTGGATTTGGGGGCATTGCACAGTGCCAAGTACATCAGTAATAAACAATAACCTCTCTCTTTAATATTTTAGCCGAGCTGGGAGACTACAACCATACAGAAAACTTGCCAGGCTACCTCTCAGACTATTCTTTCATCCCTAGCCAGCCTCAAGACTTTGAAAAAGAAATAGCAAAATTACATCAGCAGCACATGTAAGGATTTACAGCAGAAGATATTGACTGACTTTGTCAAATTCTTCCTGCTGGTGCTGTGCTATTCTATTAAAAAATGAGTATTTGTCTTAAAGGTTTCTGGGTTGTTGGGTTCTTTTTGTTTTGGAATTTTTTAAGACTATGTTCAATATGATTTTTTTTGTTCTTGTTGTTAGATTGTCTGTGTAATAAGTATCATAGAGAGTCTGCACAGGTAGAATACATAATGACAGGGAAAATAGGGGGGACAATTACCTTGTTAAAGGTACAATGAAACCAATATTTGTTTATTCAGTAGGATATGAGTTTATCAGGGTGTTATTTGTTCAGAGTTTTTTTCCGTCTTTCAGAATGCTCTGTGCAGAAGGGCTTTGCTTTCATGGTCTTCTCACCAGTAAACAGGAGTTGCTTTAGAATTAGCAAAGTTCTTTCCTTCAATATCTGCCTTTTCCTATGTGCAAGTCTGTGACCTTTTACTGAAGAGGAAAAGGCAATGAAGCAATGGAAAATATATTTTTTTCAGTGTTTAGCACTGTGGCACTTTTTCAGTGATAGTTGCTTGGTACTTCAGAACGTAAGTGCTTTTATGCGCTGTTTACAGAAACATTTGCTTAACTGGGGCATGCTGTTGGCTTCAGAAACTACTGAATGTTCCGTTATGTTTCAGTAAAGGAAAATTTACTCAGCAATTCTCTTACGTAGGGTAAATAAATTAAAGTGAGTTGATGGTAATTTAAACTGTAAGGATGAGCCTTGGAGAGAAATTGTTGTTAGCAATACAAAAAACAGGGCAGCAAAAGTATTTTGTAGATTCTAAAGCTCCACAGACACCTGAGTGATACAGTGCAGTAGAAATTTAACGTGTGTGTTTGCAAGTTACATTGCAGATTCTTAATGAGAGTTTGTCTATGTGGAAGCAGAAGCTTCTCTGTTAAAATTTTGGGGTTTACAGTGTGTTTGTGGTGAGAAGAGAAATTCAGCTTTCAGGGTGGGAGTAGAAATAGTAAAATGAATGCAGTTGTTCTGTTTGAGCTCACTAGGGAGCCTGATGTGGGGCGTTGTGTCAGTGTGTTTCTGATTAGCTTCTTTCTTTCAGAGGGTTGTCTCCTGCAGAGGCAGAGTTCAATTATCTCAATACAGCACGTACCTTAGAACTTTATGGAGTTGAATTGCACTATGCAAGGGTAAGTTTGGATGAATGAGTATTATCATGTAAAAATGAATTCCTCTGAGATTTATGGCAACGTTAGTACTTGTTTTTTAATAGGCTTTCCTGGCTGCTGCTTACAAGAGAAAATAATATTAGCTGCTGAACTGTTGTTTATCTAATTCAGCAGCCACCGTACCGCTCTAGCGAGGCTACTCCTTTGGGCTTAGTTCTACATGTTGTTTAGTTGGAGACTTGTTGGCCTGAACAGCAGCTACTGTTTGAGCGACTGAATTTGCTACTGATTAACAAGAAAAACGCACTTGTTAAATGAGCTTTTGGTATTTAAGGACCTGTCAGCTTTGAAAAATAGTTAATTTGGTTGCGATTAGAAGCAAAATATAAATTATCATTATATAACACAAATTTCTAATGCAAGGTGAACATATGATTTGATAGTGTCAGTTTTATTTAGTAAAGAAAATAGCTTGAGGTCTTGACTTGAATTATCTTAATTTGTCAGTACAGTGTTACCATTTCTGCAAAGATTCTGAATGTAAGTATTTACAGTAAACTTTGGTTTTTAAATACTTATCCTACTTCCTTTGGTTAGAGACACTTACAGTAGGATTTGAATATGACCATGAGCCAGCAATGTGCTCTTGTGGCCAAGAAGGCCAATGGCATCCCAGGGTGGATCAGAAAGAGAGTGGTTCTCTTCCGCCTCTATTCTGCCCTGGTGAGACTGCATCTGGAATATTGTGTCTAGCTCTGGGCCCCTTAGTTCAACAACGACACAGAGCTGCTTGATAGAGTCCAGCGCAGAGCCACAAAGATGATGAAGAGAGTGGAACATCTCCCTGATGTTGAAGGGTTGAGGGAGCTGGGTCTCTAGCTTGGAGGAGACTGAAGAGTGACCTCATGAATGCTGATAAATATGTAAAGGGTGGGTGTCAACAGGATGGAGCCAGACTCTTCTCAGTGTCATCTAGTGATAGGACAAGGGGCAATGGGGGTAAGCTTGAACAGAGAAGGTTCCACATCAGTATGAGAAGGAACTACTTCTTGGTGAGGGCACTGGAAGGGGCTGCCCAGATGGCTTGTGGAATCTCCTTCTCTGGAGACATTTAAAACCCTCCTGACAATGTTCCTGTGCGACTTGGTCTGGGTGATCCTGCTGTGGCAGGGCGATTGGACTGGATGATCTTTCAAGGTCCCTTCCAATCCCTAATGTTCTGTGATTCTGTGAAATGTAGCCCACTTCACTGGTCTCTGTATCCTGCTTTCGTGGGACACGTAGTGGAAGGACTAGAGCAAGTGTTTGATGAGAGTGCAATTGTATTTCAGCGAAAATGTGCTATTGAAATATATTGCAATACTATTTGTTTTAGAATCTCTCCTTTCTGAGATAGTAATTTCTTTTTCAAGTTGCTGCTTGCTTTTTTAAGTTGCTGATTGTTTTCAGTGCAAGCATAAAGCCACTCTGTTAGTGCTGTTATTCATAATAAACTGCTGTAGCCTATATCTCCTCAAAGTTGGTGGAAGACAGAAGGACTAACTTTAGAAATCAAAATTCTGTGCTAAGTTCTAAGGAACTTGGAACAAACATTTGGGCTTGTCTCAAATGGGAATGAATAAATTAATTCTTACTGTCTTACTAAAGTACATTTCCCTCAAAGCTAATTGAGATGTGTTTTACGTATAGCATTAAATGATTTAAGATTAAGAGGTAGAGATAAGAATGAGCATATATAAGGTTGCGAAAGTGTTTATATTGTTATTCAAGTTATTTTCTCTTTTCTTTTAAAGGATCAGAGTAACAATGAAATAACAATTGGAGTGATGTCAGGTGGAATACTGATTTTTAAGAACAGAGTACGAATTAACACCTTTCAGTGGTAAGGATAGCTGTTTAAATGATTGATTATGTTTAATATCGCAAAGCATATTGACACCACTGGCAGGGTTACACTGTTTTAAATACTCTGAAACTTAATTGTAGCATCTCAGCTTGATATGGTTTCCCTCATGCTGTGCTGTGGTGGGGTTTTGTCCAGTTCTGCATGCTGTTTTGTTAAATGATTGTGATGCAAACTATAACAAACTGTAAAATGCATTTTTTTCTTTGATAGTTTGTAAGCAGACTTTATTTTTGAATTAGCTATAGAGTCAGGTCTGGCTGTGGTCTAGCTCACAGTCTTTTAAAAGACAACGGAAATTGAAAGTGTTATGCTGGAGAGTGATTGTCTGTTTTGTCACATACAACTTAATTGTGCTATGTATGTTAAATTTAGCATAGCTGTGGTACTTGAGGATAACTTGGGTGAAGCACATAGTATATTGATATCTTTTCATCCATAGAGAACTCCATCATGTTCATGAAATGGATAAAGTGCATTTATTGCAGAAAATGCTGCCATTTATTTCTCCTTTTTACAAAACAACCTAAAAAGCTATTTTATTTACTGTCAAGTTATTCTTTTAAAATATGTTATGCCAGTTATCAGTCTTAAGTTGGGATATTGTTCTTACTTATTCACTTGTTTACTTCTAAGGGGAAGCATCTAAGAGAAATCCTGTTCTGCAGTATACCTTTTATAGTGCTCTACAGAAGTGCTCTGTAACTTCTGTAGTACTCTATGAAAGTTGTGTCACCTTCTTCAGTGCTTTTATTTAGTTCCTTCAGGAAGTAGTCTTCCCTTTGTTTTGTTTGCCTACTTAGAAGACTTGACAGTCTTACTCATTACATATGTCATGGTGAATATTCTCGGTGAGTGAAGTCAGCGATATAAGATTATCATAACAGGCAGTAAAGATGTTCACTCTAGATAAATGGTGACTAGCTTTTCATTTTCATTTGTTACTAATGTCTGTGCTCAGACAGTGCAGCACTGGACTTTCCTAAAGTTCTTGGGCCGGTCTGTCATCTTTATGTGAACAGAAGTTTCATATCACAAGTGAAAATAGAAAAATATTGATCTGGAATTCAAACTGATACGGGCAGTTGAAGTCCTTGTGTTTTTGTTGTTTTCTGTTAGCAGAGTGGGGGGAATCCATTACCTATAATCCATGGCCTGATATCACTTAGTAAATTCCTTTGCTAATCACAGTCTTGGTCTCTTCTGCAGACCCATTGAATTTCTGAGACCTTTCAGGTTTTCTTTGCTATGTTAAGGCTCAAGTTTTGTTGTGGAATGTTAGGTATTCTGTGGTTCACAGTGTGAATGGTCAAATTTAGTAGGTTTTCAGAGAGAAATTAGAAGCAAATATATAGAGATAAGTGTTATCCACAGCCAGTTAATGATGAACATGGTAAATGTTTTGCCTGCAAGCATTCAAGGAAAGTAAGCCTAAGGCAGTTACAGAGCATGTAGCTCTTTGCTCTCCATGGTTAGCTGAGTCGATTAAAACTGGATCTTGCACTGATAAGTCTGGAACTACTGTACTAGTCAGTCAGACCTGCCTTTATAATAGTGACAGGTCCTGAGAAAGATCTCTTTCATCTGGTAAAAGTTTTGAAGTTTTAGAAACATTTCTGGGTTCCAATACATAAACTGCTTACTAAATGCAGTGTTGTAATAATCAGGAAGGTTTTAATTCACTGCTGGGAATGAAATTTAATTTTACTGATGTTATTTTTGGAAAAACAGTAATAGTAGAAATACAGTCTATAGAACACAGCAGTAAATTACTGTGTGCACAGTTAAGTTGGAATTAAGCTGCATGCCCCTACTGGAAGTTAGATGTTTCTGTGAGCTCTGCTCCATGTTTGAATGCCACAGATGCTGATTTAAATTCTTAGTGTGGTTTTTGTGTGTGTGTAATTGCCTAAACAGTTGTTCATTGTATGCAACCATATCAGCTGCCATCAGGGATATTAATTTCTTCCTGTGAAGACTATAGTACCAATAGAATTGGTCTTTACAACAGCAACTAAAAGAACCACCCACTTTACTATTTCATCTTTTTCTTCTAGTAAAGACTTGAAATGTTGGTTCTCACAATAGAGCTCCTCTCCTTCTTAATTTGATAGTATATCTAAATTTCATATTATGAACTGTATGATCATGAGGAGAAATGAAACAGGAGAGGGAGACAAGGCAGGAACAAGGCAAAACAAAGGCCTTTTATCCAGTGTGTCCTAACTTGATCTTCCTGTTTTGTGGGTAATGTCTCTTTTCCCCAAACTCTGCTTACCAGGCACAGAGACCTTGGAATCCAGGGAGTAGGTCTTGCCCTTGAATACCACAGGAGAAGAGCATGGAGTACCTCAGACTTTCTTTTGTTGCTGAATCACCTGTTGAGAAGTAGAGGCACACTTCCCTTTGCCTCTTCTGTGTTCTTCCTTGGTCACCTGATCATGCTTTCATTGCCTTGATTTTTATGTTTGAGCTCAGTCAGCAGTTCCAAATTCATCCAGGTTGGCCTCTGCCCGTGCTTGCATGTTTTCTAGAAGCTCATCAGGATTATTGTGGATTGAGACGGTTGTTCTTTAAGATTGGCCACCTCTCCTCAGTTCCTGTGCCCCAAAACAAGCTTCTAAGTGATTTTGCATGCCAGAGCTCTGAGCAAGCTGAAGTTTCTTCTCCTAAACTCCATGATAGTTTAGTCTGCTGCATCCCTCTTCAGTTCCCTCGGGATCTGTAGCTTCACCATCTCACAGCTGCTAGAGCCACATTTGTCTTTGACCACTAAATCGGAACAATCCTTCTTTGTTTGAGTTGTGCTACCAAGAGCATCCTCCCTAGCTGACTGATCCAGAACACTTGACAAAGAAGTCTTGGTCAACAGATTTGCTGGGTTGCATGTGTCCTGTCTTATCATCTTCCAGGCAAGGTCTTGGGATGGTAAAATCTTTGGTAAGAATCATGTCTTGATGTCATGAGACTCTTCCCATGTGTTTGAGTACAGTCCTGATTTTAGAGTAGGACTTGTAAATATATCTTAATCTAAAAGAATCTATATTAGGATGTCTGAGATGACTGGAGACAGGAAAACCATACCAGGAAAACATTATTAATGCCTATTTGTTCTTACCCTTTCCCCTGGATTTGTACCACTGCTGACAGTCAGAGAAAGGAAACAGAAGCAGATAGGTCATTTGTCTTGGCAGTGCATGGATATTTGTTGACTAGCAGTGCATATGAACTCCTCTTATCTGTTGTACTTTTTGAAAATAGCCGGGATTCTGTTTTGCTGAGTCATTTCTTTGTATCTGAATGGTGACTCTTATGGATTAAGTTAGACTTTATTGGCTAATGTTGTAGGTTTGAGTCTGTTCCAAAAGGTTTCAGGCTTACAAGGCAGCTGATCTCACTCTGCTTAAATTATGGGGTCAGATTAAAAACGTGTGTAGCTTTCATCCTTATCATCCAACTTGAGTCTGCAAATCACCAAAGTCAGTAATTTCTTTAGCAGAAGAAAGGAAAGATAACAATAAAAGGTAATAGAATTTTTACAAATGGAATAGTTTTGATTTATTTTCAGGTTTTTTTGTTGGCATGCCAAGCAAATGTGGTATGTTGCAGGATGTGTGCGGTTAAGCTTCTAGAAAGGGTCTTCTCCAACCTGAATGAGTCTATGATTTTATGAAAAGGTATATATGAAGATAGTCTTTTAATATCCTTGTATCCTAGAATTTAATTAATTATAACATACTTATGGTTAATGGCAGATTAAATAGCTCAATAAAACTACTTCTTTTCTACTGTCAGACTACTGTAATCAATGGGTTTTATGCCATTCATCAAATGTAGGACCGACCCCTAATTCTTCTCAAGCAATTGTTTGTCACAGGAGGTGCTAAGTACATTCCTACATTGCCAATGGAATAATTTAGTAGATAAGTTAGAGTCTCGTTTAGGGTTTCTAATCTGTGAGAAATTCAATAACAACAATTTGTAAGAGTTGGAAAATAAAGAAACAAAGCAGTTACAGCTGCTGGGGTTCTTGTGTTATTGGGTTTTTTTAGCTAAAACAGAAATGGCAAAATTCTTATACAATCATCATATAAAGGATCCCTATGTGTTATTGGAGATGGATGATCTGCTTTGCTGAGTGTTTCTAAGTTAGGTTCCTGCTCTGAATAGTACTCTAAGGAAAAATGTCAACATTTGATTTAATGAAGAACATAATATCTACATACAGGTATCCAACTTAGGTGTCTTTTAAGGTTTTGCCTCTCATCTTTCCTAGTCAAGGTAAACAATATACAAGTAGTAATTCCAGTCACTACAGAAGATGATTTAGGGACCTCAGTGTCAAAATTTGTACCACTACCTTCAGGGATGTGTTTGATTATTTTGTTTGTTTGGGGTGCTCTGTATTTTATTTTAGGTTTGGGTTTGTTGTTTAGTTTGATTCTTGTAGCTTTACCGAGGTAATGTAATAATCAAAGTTTTCCCTTCCCTGTAGTTTGATTTATTTTGTTTTGTTTCTTAACTTTATAAATACCTTTGTGCTTATATCATGTCTTAGCTATTTTACTAAAACAAGTTCTGGTTATAGATAAAGACATATAAAAACATAAGGAATTAATATCTTTCAGGAATCAGGTGAATTTCAAAGTGTTTTTTCTTATTCTAAGAAGTAATGTAAAGACAACATCTGTGTAGAAAGACATGAGGAATATTCTTTGGACTTAGTGGTAAAAGGTACTTGAATTAGCAACTACCCTGGGTTTAGGATGTAAACAAGTGAATTTGGTACATAAATATATGTCTTTTAAATTTCAAATTATATAAACAAAAGTTTTTGCAGACTTTATCTGTTTATTTTTTTGTCTGTGGAAATGTAATGGAAATAAATCTGTTCTTTCTAGAAAGTACATTTTCAGTAGATATATTAAAGCCTTTAATCACAATTCAGTATATCATGTGTTTATATGTTGTGGTTTTATTTTTTCATTCAGGTTGAAGATTGTAAAAATTTCTTTTAAATGCAAACAATTTTTTATTCAACTTAGGAAAGAATTGGTGAGTACTGTCTTCAATATAATCTCAAAAACAGAGAGGAATTAAATTCTTCCATACAGTACCTGTGTATTATACTGACTGATATTATGCTGATTCTGGCCTTTTATCTGCAATTACAAGTCCGGTTTCACCAACAGTTCACGCTATTTCAGTTCTCAAATGGGACATTACAGTGCTTTGTAAGACATTTTTGCATTTGATTTGCCTTACGTTTTAGATATGTTTACTTTTACATTTGTATGCAGGATATGTAACTTGCTTAGGTAGGAGAAATATTAAAAAGATGGAAAGTAAATCAATATTAAATTTAAATTTCAGAAGAAACCAAATGAAAGGTAAATGCATAATGCTGCTTCAGTTGTATTTGTGCTTGTAAGTTAAGTGTTTAATGTGCATGCTGTTAAAACATGCTGAGTTGTATTATTCAGATTGAATAATACAAGTTTGCTTTATTGTTTATATGTAAATAATAGAGATAAGAGTGTCTTTGCCATTTTAAATTACATAGGATCATTTTTTTATGCCTAATTCTGAGTTTGTGGAGATCTCTGTGAAGAATGTGTGTATTTCCCACCTTGTAGTGTGTATTTGCTCCTCTGTGAAGCAGACCACTGCACCTTGAATTCAGCAAGAGGTGGATCATTCCATGCCTCCAAGAGATTAGTCACAAACTAGCACAGACCCATCACTGGGGAAATATGAAGGAAGTAATTAAAAATATGACTGTGTGATTAACTTACCAGATTAGTTTAAAGGTTTTGTGCAGTTCTTACAGATGAAAGGGATTGAAGATCTGAAATGCAGTTCTTGGCTAAAAAAAAAAGATGGATTCTAGGCAGAAATGCATCCTGAGGATCACAGGACTATTCCGGATTTAGAGGCATTATGGTTAAACAAGGAAAATACAAGGAGGAGGCACGCATTGAATTGGATCAGGCCAATGACTGGTGCCTGGCACTGTAGTACAGAAAACAGCAGTCAAACTGTTTCTCTTAAAAGTAGATCCTTTGAGAGTCAAGAGTTTGTGTTTTTCACAAATGGAACCTGACCACACGCAGACTCTTCATTGTGTGATGGTTGACAGAAATTTAACCTGCTGACCAGCAGGTTTAGGGACGTGATTCTACTTCTATGGTGGGAACTCACATGGAGCACTGTGTGCAGCTCGAAGCATCGAGCAGGATGGAGCAGGTCCGGAGGAGGTCAGGAAAGTGATCAGAGAGATGGAGTGCCTCTACTATGAGGATAGGCTGCTATTGAGACAGTTTGGGTTGTTCAGCCTGGAGATGGCCCTGCTCCATGCATGGTCATTGAACTAGATGACCTTTGAAGGTCCCTCTCAAATAAAAACATTCTATGATTCTATGAACCCTTGTGCTGGGAGCAGCATGATTAGCGATTAGCCCATTCAGAATTAGAGTAACACAAGTTAGGGGATTTTGGAGTCACAGAGTGTAGAAAGAAATTAGCTTTGGCTACTACATGAAATAAATGGGAATATCTGTCAACATGAGCAGCCTTCATGTACTGTGAGCAGGAAAAGGGTAAACCTACAGATATTGGTACTAGCAATGGGGATCTTTTATCACAGTGACCCAAGTATTTCTTAATATCCTGCAGGAGCTCTAGGCTAGTTTTTAAAGGTAGATGGATCTCTGACAGCCCAGAGATGTGTGTAACTTCCATTACAGTTGTAGGAATGTTATATTTAGATCTGAGGATTTGAGTTTGTATTTGGAATTCAGAAATCACGGACTGCTGTTATCTAAGTCAACTAGAGGAAAAGGCTGTATTAAGCAGATTTTAGGAACTTGAAGGTTGAAATACCTGGGTATAAAACTGGACTGGATACTGTATTTGAGTTTTTTCTATGCTTTCAACAGAGAAAATGCAATTCTGCATACCATTGAAGGTAATAGAAGGAGAGCTTTATCATTGGGTTTTTTGGTTGTTTTTTAATTATCTGCATATTGTTATTTGCACCAGAACGGAGCATATGCAACCGATACAATTTCTCTTCTGAGATATCTTACCCATGCTAAGAAATTAAGAAGTCTTGAATGATTTTTCTTTATGTTTTATGCATCAGATTGAAACTGATGGCAACAACGTAATTTTCATTCATTCCATGTCGTGAATCTCTCCAGATAAAATCTTAAATTTGGCTTCCAAAGAAGGCATACTTAAACTAATTTTTAAATCAAACCTGATATTACAATTTTTTCTAGGGTTACTTTCCCTGAGTACATTCATATGGTAAGATTTATCTCAGTTATATTCAACTTCAGTTAATCACAGAACGTTAGGGATTAGAGGGGACCACAAAATATCATCTAGTCCAATCCCCCTGCCACAGCAGGATCACCTAGTCCAAGTCACACAGGAATATATCCGGGCAGATTTTAAATGTCTTCAGAGAATTAGCTAACCAAATCTAATCATTGTACATCCTCTGTAGTTTACCAAACACGTGCAAAGGCAGAAAATTATTGCATGAGCTGAAAGTGTGATTTAGGATGAATTAAGTTGCTCTCTGGTGGTTTATGCATACTTTTGCTTTCATTCCCATTAACAATAAAGGCAACCTAAATGGTTCTCTTTAGAGAGCACAAACTTGGTGAAATGACTCAGTGATTGCACGTTTGATGTGTAAAATATCTCTGGTCTGGTACTTCAGTATGGGTTTGAAAGCACTGGTTGACAATATGACAGGGAAAACACATTCATGGTCTGCTGATGGTGTGTTTCAAAGTTGTGTGTAAATATATAACAACTTGTACAGCTGAGTAACCATCTTTATTTGGATGCAAAGCTGAGATACTATAGGATATTAAATTAGTGAACTTAGGAGAGGAATTTTCCAGTGGAATTTTATTCTTTCCAGATTGGGCTACATGTGCTTTGCTATAGTCCTAAACAGAAATTTTTCAAATGCTGCTAATGAGTGTTGAGATCTTTTAATTGCAACTGTCCTCAAAAGTGCAAGTGCTTTATCTTTTCATCACCTATTAAATTTCTTCCCTGACTTGGCATTGCTTAGAGGCATCAACATAAGTAAGGAATTATTTGCCTACTTTTAATAGATTATATCTGTGTTTCATAAATCACTTAAAGGAAGTCAGATGAAGCTGTTGAATGTTAAATTTTCCACTGGTAGCTTAATACAATCTTAAATGGAAGCTGGTTATGTGTTCCTACAGTTATGTAGCTGGGGCACACATCCACTGGAGCAGATATTCCTTCCATTCTTTTATGATTTTGTGGGAGGAAAATAAAGTTCATCTGGTATTAGAAGCCCCCTGAGCCATAAATTCAGTGTCAGGCTTTTTCACCCAATTTTTTTTCTTGTTCTGTCTTCTGTATACTGCTTCTCTTACAGCTTGGGAAGCTATTTGACAAAAACTCAGGAGTTTCATTCATCTAGGTATTTCTCCAAGCTGCTCTGGTTTTAGTTATTTGCAGCCTTGGCTGTTACAATGTCAGTAGCCAGCATCAAACTCACTTCACTGACAGTCTAGTGAACTGTTCAGCAAGGTCTTTTGCTCTTTTAGAGCTGCAATGGCCCCTGATAAATGGAGTTTATAACAAAACAGTAGGTTTTCTCTGTGACCAGGACCTGGTTTCAGTGCATGGCCAAGTATATTGTTTTGTAGTTATAGTTTCTGAATCTGAATTCTGAATTTTTTCTTTTTATTGACTTATTTGACCAAGTACTTATTTGATCTTAAGCAACACCAGCATTTATTGGATGCCTACCTGATTGTTGCCTAATCCTATCTCAATTACTGCCATTGTGTTTTTGCATGAAGAGCAGATATTGTTGGCACAATCTGTGGTGTATTTCAGCTTCCATGGGACTTCGGTCCACTGTGTGCAATATCTTGAGTCTCTGGATTATCTGCTCATTGTAATGTGCAAGGCTTCTTGTATGTCTTGGAGATAGGGGTGGGGAATTTTTGCTTTGTTCTGGGATTTTTCTTTGTTCAGGCAAAGGGAAAGATACATGCTAGAGAATAATCTTTTTCAACAGTTTATCTGCTGAGCAGTGAGACATCTGATTGACATACCTATTTCACAGAACATTAGGGATCTGAAAGGACCTTGAAAGATCACCTAGTCCAATCCACTCACCAGAGCAGGATCACCTAGACCGAGTCGCGCAGGAACGTATCCAGGCAGGTTTTAAACATCTCCAGAGAAGGAGACTCCACAACCTCCCTGGGCAGCCCATTCCAGTGCTTTGCCACCATCACTGTGAAGAACTTCCTCTGGGGCCTCAGCAGTTTGGGGCTTGATATCAGGACAACCCCAAGAAGTATAAATAGAGGCAAAGATGGTGTTCAGTATCTGCTTTCTCTGTATCCTTTTGACTTCAGGGCACTCACCTCATTCAGCAGGGGGCCTACATTGCCTCTAGTTTTAGTTTTACCTGCAATGTATTTGAAGAAGCCCTTTCTGTTGCCCTTGACCTCCCTTGCAGTGTTTCATTCCATGGAGGCCTTGGCTTTCCTAGTTGTGTCCCTACATCCTCTGACTAGAGCCTTATAATCATCCCAAGTGACCATCCCCACTTTCCATGACCTATAAACTTTCTTCTTTCTTTTGAGTGTGCCCAGCAGCTCCCTGTTTAACCATGCAGGTCTTCTGGCTCTCTTCCTTGACTTCCTACCTGTTCGAATGCCCTGATCTTGTGCTTCAAAGAAGTGGTCTTTGAAAGTTAACCAACTGTCTCGGGCCTCTTTACCTGCCAGGACCCTGTCCCGTGGGATTTCCCCTAGCAATTGCTTGGAAAGGCCAGAGATGGCCCTCCTCAAGTCCAAGGTTGTGATTCTGCTAGGTGTTCTGTTCCTGCCACACGAGATCGTGAACTCCACCATCTCATGGTCACTTTAACCAAGGCAGTTTTCAACTTTCACTGCTTCAACCAGACCCTCCTTGTTGGTGAGTACAAGATCCAGCAGCACTCCTCTCTTAGTGGGCTCCTCCACCATTTGCATCAGGAAATTGTCACCAATGCACTGGAGGAGCCTCCTGGACAGTGGGTGGCTGGCTGAGTAGGTCTTCCAGCAAATATCAGGGTAGTTAAAATCCCCCATAAGAACCAAGGCCTATAGCTGTGAGGCTGCTGTCCGCTTCCTGAAGATGATCTCATCAACTTCCTCTTCCTGATCTGGTGGTCTGTAATAGACACCCACAACAGTGTCACCCATGCCAGCCTGCTCTTTGATCCGCATCCACAAACTCTCAGCTCTCTCTTCATCCACCCTGAGCAGAACTCAACACTTTCCAGTTGCTCTTTCGCATAAAGAGCAACTCCACGACCCACCCCACCTTGCTGACCTGTCCCTCCTGAAAAGGACATAGCTGTCCGTGACCACATTCCAGTCATGCAAGCTGTCCCACCATGTCTCTGTAATTGCCACCAGACCATAATCACCTGGCTGGACACAGATGTCTAACTCCTCCTGCTTGTTCCCCATGCTGTGTGCATTGGTGTACAGGCATTTCAGGGAGTGAGCTGAGCACTCTGATTTCACCCTAGGACGGTGGGAGGCCTTGTGGTCTTCATCAAGACCAGAGCTCTGCTCCACTGGTGCCCACCCAGCAACAATCCCACCCCTCTTCGAATCTAGTTTAAAGCCCTCTGAATGAGTCCTGCCTATTCTTGCCCCAGAACCGTTTTTCCCTTCTAAGATAAGCCTCTCCCATGTGCGACTGTCAGGTCTGGTGTCCTACAAAACCATTTATTATCAAAGAACCCAAAGCCCTGCCTGTAGCACCAGTCTCGTAGCCAGGCATTTATGGACTGAATCCTTGTATTCCAGCCTGTGTCCTCAACTGAAAATTGAAGTAATGAGGAGAAAATAATTTGTGCCCCACACGCTTCTACCAAACATCCTAAGGCCTTAAGGTCTTTTTTCATTCCCCTCAGGCTACGCA
>JAOXOE010000602.1:21510789-21544128 GCA_028565055.1 Phoeniculus purpureus
ATATGTGAAGGGTGGGTGTCAGGAGGATGGAGCCAGGCTCTGCTCAGTGGCATCTAATGATAGGACAAGGGGCAATGCGTATAAGATGGAACATAGGAGGTCCCACATCAATATGAGAAGGAACTTCTTCACAGTGAGGATGACAGAGCACTGGAAGGGGCTGCCCAGGGGGGTTGTGGAGTCTTCTTCTCTGGAGACATTTAAAACTCACCTGGACATGTTCCTGTGCGATTTGAATTGGGTGATTCTGCAGTGGTAGGGGGTTTGAGTAGATGATCTCTCTATCCCTTCCAATCCCTAATGTTCTGTGTTTCTGTGATTGGTATCTATTAGGCAAAAGGATGAAGCGCAAAGTTCTGTAACAGTAAGTCTGTGTTTTATTTTATAGAAAATATTTCACAGTATCACAGAACACTAGAGATTGGAAGGGACCTTGAAAGATCACCTAGTCCAGTCCCTCTGCCAGAGCAGTTTTTGAAATAGTATTAGAGGAGCAAATACCAATGTTCTTTAGGAGTGACAGGGAAATGTATTTTGTGTATATTTTTTTATTAGACAGAGCAACACATGCTCACACTTCACAAAAAATCAAAATGTTCTGTTGACTTTCTGAAACTTTTTTTGGAAACTCTTTGCTTTCCATTTATTTTGTCCCTTGTTTAACAGTTTTTTGTGTGTGTTTTCAAAAGCACTTCCATTCACCATTCAAGGAATTCAATAGAATTCTAATAGGAACTGCACATAAATAACTGCAGAAATCAATCCTTCAATTCATCCAAGAGCTTTTTTTGTGACTTCAAAAGCCACAAGAGCGTTTATTATTAGACGCACACAATTGACTTTGCTTGTATTATCATTTTGCATGGTGATTTGGTTTTACCACCACAACAAGATGTTTGACAGTTTCATTTGAAAATGATGTATTTGCACTTGGCATTCCAAAACAGTGTAATTTTGATCATTTCTGTGAACTTCTATTCTTGCTGATTTGCATGTTCAGCTCTGTGCAGAGATTGTCAGTGAAATAGTCACTTAGCGGATTTATCCTCATAGGTCACCCAAATGTTAAGCACAGTCTCCTATTTATTTAATGTAATGAATGTATAAAAACTTTTAAAGAATTGAGTTGTTGGTTAATTTTTGTCTGTTTAACTCTTACATTGTAATGCATATTCCCTTCTCCAAAATGCTCTGTGTCCTGACCCTAACAACCACAGAAATAACCAACCTGCACTCCCAAGGGGTTGTCTTCCAAGTGCATCCAGCCTTTAATATTCACATTACACCTCTGGCCACATCAACTGTAACAGTTGTGCCATTTTCAGGTGGATTATATAAAGTGTGATGGTCTCAAAGGAGTTTGATTGAGCACACTAAAAGCTTTAGAAAATTGATGCTTTTCTTTTGAAATAGCCAAAAGATTATGTGACAGGAAATACCGTGCTCTGTGTTCAGTAGCGCTTACTGTCTTGTTAATGGGCCTCTTGTGCGGTTTTCAGTGCGTAATAGTACAGCGTTATCACCTTAGGTGGAGGCACATCCAGAAGGAAACAGTGTTTTGCTTTAGTTGTCAGGAGGTGGGTACTCCTAGATGAGTGGAGTTTTCTGCCATGATGTTGTTTTTCATTGAAATTGATAGTTTGAAAGATAATCTGATTACCAGCACGGGCTTTTAGATGGCAACAGCCTTTTCCCACCCTCCCAATCTCCTGTTTATTGCTCACCTACGAGTCTGGGTCTGCTCAAGGAGAATGAGGTGGTGTTAAGAACTGATTCATGGAATGTCATCTTATAAACCAGCTGCTGCTGAGACTTGCCACCCACCTCTCTGATTGCCTTGAGATGCAGACCAGCAATCTTATCCTCATCTACCTTTGCATGAGCAGGTGCTGCTGCTGGTGGTTTTTCGTGTGTTTTGGCACTTGAGAAGCATTCAGCTAGGTGAAGTACGAAGGCATATCCTGTCTATGGTCCTTCCTTCTCTTAACATATAGAGTGGAAAGACTACACTGCACGTTAGAAAATATTTCAATGGTGATGAGGGGTAGAGATACAAAGTAGGTAATGGTGAGGAGCAAGATGAGTAACACAGACAGGGTGGTAACTGCAGTGCCGTTAGTGTCAGTGCTGCTGTCAGTTGGAATTGCATACATTTAGAATCTGAATGCTGTTATGGAGTATCGTAAAAATATGGTAAAGAAAGTGAAGTCAGACCTTCTTTTGGGTTCCTCAGTTCTTCCACAGTAGTTCCTTTTACCACTTCTGTCTAATTAAGATTACATTTGAGTCAGCTGCTTTTATCTTGACATTTGTATCATTTAGGCATCCACAAAGTTAATATGCTAATACCTGCATTTTGACTGTCTGATAGGCACACCAAAACCTATCTTGCTTTTGACACTGCAATATAAAGCTTCATTGCTGTTCAGTGTTTACAGAAACAAGATAATGGAATATTGCTGACACAAAATGTAAGCCTAGTGTCTGAAGTTTATTAACCATGATTTTCTTCCTCTGGCCCTCCCTCTGTCCTGTTGGATGCTTGACATTTAACTGGTGCAGAGTTAAATAAACCAGAGTGCAAGTAAGAATAATAACAGGCATCTAAAAATTATGGTATTGTTAGGGAAACTTGTGGGGGGGAAAAAAGGCTTTCTAGATTTGTCTGAAAGCAAACATTACCTCTGTATTTTTGAGTTTGTGAGTCATCTTCTTTATGACACACAGCTTATGATGGTAAGGAAAACTCGTGCTTTTCTTGAAACTACAGTGGATAATACCCATCCTGTCTTGCACTGCTGTTCTTACGTAGCCAATTCCAAACTTATCAGTGAAAAGGAGGAAAAATGTCTGTAATTTGTTTTTTTGTTTCTTCTTGCTGCACATAAAAAAAAAAAAAACAGATAAAGGAGAGAGAGAACACTGGGAAAGAATCTTTACAGTAGTTGCCAGAAATCCTGAAGCGTGGAGGTATTAAAATATGTTACTGGTACGGAGAGACTAGATTCTAATGCTTGATTGATACAACAGTCCTTTTTAGTTCTGCTCTGTCTTGTAATTCCTTTTCTTTAACATAGTTTTGAACTGGTTGAGGTTCCTTATACCCTGTTTGTAGACTACGTGGTTAGAAATTTACCTTTGAGGTGAAAAAAATAGTCCTCAATTCTGACCTGCAAACTTTTTTTTTTCTTAAGTATATGGAGAAGAGCAGCTCTCTCACAGACACACTACCCAGGCATAAGAAAGCACTTCTGGAAGAGAAATGACAAGTGCAAAATACATTAAATAATCTAGTTTCTAATTGTGTTACACCTTGAGTTTCTTGTTAAACATTCCACCAGTTGCATGTGGAAGATTATTCAAGCACTCTTTTGGAGTGCTTGAATAAAAAGAATACCTACGATTTTTACCTTCTCAGGTTAGCCAATCTGAACTCTTTTCTCTTTTCATATTTTTACTCCAGGTAGTTAATTTTGGTGCTTTTGGTTACTGGATCAGAGTCTTGACTGTTCTGAATTTTTTTTGTGACATTAAAAAATTAATCTATTTGAGCTTTTTGCAAGACCTTCAGTTGTCCCGTGAGCTGTGTGCCTGAGTAAGCATCCTCATATGAGGAATTCTCTCTCAACAGCTGCATTACCAGCATAGTTGTTTTATGTTTGAAGATTATGATGTACTAAAAATATTCTCTTTCCTTCCCACTTACCTTCTAAACATCTCCTCAGAATTGGGGTATAATCACATTGCATTTTTGCCCTGGATTGTGCCTGCTTGGTAGAGTGCAGTTGTCCAAACTCATAAAAGAAATGTCTGTTTTCAGACAGTAGTTTTCTTAACTGCGTTGTTAAGAATAAATGGAATGGTTCTGTTCTGAAGACACTAATGACACTAAGAATGAGGTGGGACTGGGTTTTTTTTCCAAATTTACACTTGTGTTACAAGGAGTGAAGCAAATATTACCTAAATGTCAGTAATTGACTGGATAGTGTCCTTGAGCACCTCATTAATGTTTATAACTATATGAACAGTGGGTGTCAGGAGGGATGGAGCCAGGCTCTGCTCAGTATCATCTAATGATAGGACAAGGAACATCGGGTGTGAGCTGGAACATAGGAGGTTCCACATCAATATGGGACAGAATCTTTTCACAGTGAGTGTGACAGAGCACTGGAAGGGGCTGCCCAAGGGGATTGTGGAGTCTCCATCTCTGGAGATATTTAAAACCCACCTGGCCATGTTCCTGTGTGACTTGATCTAGGTGATGGTGCTGTGGCAGGGGAATTTGACTGGATGGTCTTTTGAGGTCCCTTCCAGTCCCTAATTTTCTGTGACTCTGTGAGCAGTTGCAAAAACTATTCATAATAGCAGAGGAAGAAGAACTTGGATCAGAAGCTGACCAAAGACAACACTGCAAGTGGTTGTATTCTAACAGCATTTAACAAGATAGATATTATTAGTCATGCTTTTAAAAATCAATCTTAAAAATCCTTTCTCGTTCTATTAATTTATAACCTCTGTGCAGGAATTATCTTTTCTTATTAAAAGTTGCAGATAACACCGTTCAGAAAATATTTTGGTATTGCAGATGAATCATGTGAAGAAAAGAAGGTAAAGTCATAGATTTGAGTACTAGAAAACATATTAATATGAAATCAAGTTTTTAAAACATAAGAATATTTCTTTAGTTTTAGCAATTATAATTTGGAAATGCTGATAGTAATGCAAGAAACAGCTCCCAATGTGAAGCAAGAGTAAGACCAACCCACTGAATGGTTATCAAAGATTCAGTGTCAGAGCAGAATATACTCAATAGTTTCATTATCCAGTCTGCACTGGATAATGATTTTTTTATTAGTGGCTTGGCTAAACAAAAACAACGTGGAGTAGAGTGTCTTAAGTTTCATCTTCAACACCAACTAGGGGTGACTGTGAATATGTTGGAGAAAAAGTTTCAGTGCAGAATTTTTATATGTTTTCTTGTAAACGTGTCAAGATTAAGTAGGGTTGAATTCGTTAGTGTCTGTAGAGCTTAGTGTGTTTTGAAAAATGTGTTTACAAAAACTGTTTTCTAGTAAGTATTTAATGTAAAACTTCAGGTAGCTGCTCTTGTGCAGTTGTTTTCCAGATTTTCCTTACATTTTGTGTGAGAATACACCTGGAAAAAAAAAACATTTTTTGAGAGTTTTGAAGTGTCTTGGTTTTAAGAGGGTATTACGTACATGGGATTCCTATTCATAAGATTTGTTTATAATTTTAATATCAATATTGGAAACAGTTTTTACAGTAATCTCTATTCCAGGTAGAAGTCTTGATTTATTGATTTACTAGATTTACTGAGCTTATGGCAACAAACTGAAATAATGGTATCTTGCTTTGGGGGAGATTTGTGCTGAAACCAGCTGAGATTATAAAATAAATTATAGTTCTGTCCTCACTTCTGTGGAAAAGCGTGCTGTTGCTCAGAGCCCTGTTAGGACAGACAAAAGGCTGATAAACAGGAAGATCTGGATCCAAATGTCAAATGGCCTAGTGTGGCAATACAACTAATTGCAGTTTGCTCTTAACATGTGTGTCCTACTTCAGATACAGAGCATTTGCAAAAAAGATTATCACTCTCATATACTTTTTTTCTCTAATGTTTGGAAAAAGTAGGAAGAGGGACAAATCTGTATTTGTTTCTGAGCAGTTGATGTAATTGTAGTTATTTTGAAGAGTAGATAATGTTCTTTAAGGCTTTAATATGTCTACTCTATGGACTGGTCTGTCTGTCTTATACACTTTTTCCAGTGCTCACAATGTGCTGTGGTGGGCCAATGGCTTGTATTTTAAACCTTAAGGATTTTTAAAATGCTTTTGGTAGTTCCTATGTCTGTATATAGCAGCATGATTTCTCATAAGGTAGGTGTTGCATTTCCTGTAGGGATCTAATACTTCTCATGTTGTATTTCCTATGACAAATTAAATATTGTCTACTATGTATGAATATCGTTCTTCTGTAGCTCTTCTACTGTTCCAGGAGCTACAACAATGTCTATTGCAGTCATTTTCCAGCAGATGCTAACCCATACACACATAATTAAGTTTATGTCCTCTCAACTCTTCTCGTTGTTTATAGCAGTAATACATCCCTTCAGCACTGTAAACCCTCTCAAGCAAGATTGTCTATGGCTATGCAGATTCCTAAGTATAATTTTAAATGGCATTCTAAATTTTCCTAATACTCCACCTTTTCAGAGGGAGGTGTATATTCACCAACATCTTAAGTGAGTTGTGTACATCAGAACCTTTCCGATTGGTAATATGTTAAATCTTTCTCTTAGAAAAGTATTGTCCCTTACTGCTGAGAAAAGAAGCTTGACAGCATGTGTAGAGGTGATGCAGTTTCTCAAACCTGTAGGGAGCCTGCAGCAGTTTCTAGAGGCCAGTGTTTCATCCATTTTTATTGCCTTTGCCTTTCTATCTCAGTGATTTCCTGTTGTAGCCAGGGTTCAATAGATGTGAATAGCTCTATCAGATGATAACTCATGCCAGTTTTTGAGTAAGGTGGTACTGCAGCAGAAGCAATTGCACAGAGAGGTGCAGCTCTAGGGTGCTGCATTCAAAGAACTGCTACAAACAGCTGGTAACAACAGAAGTTGAGAAGGAGCAGACCCTGCTTTATCCCTTCTGCTGCTGCTGCTTTTCTGCTTTACCCACAACTAGACATCAGTACAGGTGAAGGCCATTTGCATGGTATTTTCAGGTTTATGATGCAGTATCGTCAAGTAGCTACCTAATCAACTTGGCTTTGCCTACCTCACCTATCTGCCACTGTCTGAGATGAAAGTTTATACCAATCTTGTCAGAGGTACTGGCAGGAAACTCTTCACAGCACATCATCATTTCATACATTATAAATTTTTGTACATCAGAATGTCGTGCTTTGTCTTTAGTTGGCAAAAATGGCAATGATTATTTTCAGTATACATTTATCTATTTGGATGCGGACATCTGCAGAAGAAAGTGATTGTCTGTTGAAAGTCTAAACTCCAACAATATTCTGGCAAATAGTAAAACTGAACACTCAGTAAGAAACCTATTAGTTTCTGCTAGAGCAACTAATTGTAGAAAAGTGTATCAGCACCACCTACAACAGGAAAGTCTGTCTTTCTGGAAAGGTCTGCCGAAGTCATTGATGAAGATAAAATCCAGTCTATCCTGACCTGCTTTGTGTGATTGTGTGTCAAAGATGATATGGGAATCATAGACTTTATGGCAAGTTCTGTGGGATTTAAGGATCACTTGTGAACTAAAGGAAATTTTTCCTCTGAGTTGCATAAATTAACCTTTCTTCTAACAATTTATCTTTTGTTTATGTGTTACTGTTTGTCGTTCATTTGTACTGTCATTCTTCTCTACTCCCCACCCCACACACTGGTCACTTTTCATATCATGGGGAGAAAAATTTAAGAATCTGAGTGCTGTGTTTGATCATATTAAACATCTAGAACTCTGTAATCCTGACAGTGATGTATGATGTGGAGAAGGATAAGATGCAAGCCCTGTATACAGTGAATCTTCTTTGATGTAGCCATGTACAAACTAAAGTTATCAGTTTTCTGATTTTGTTTTGTCTTAATGTGTAGGTACTGATGGCTATAACTTTTATTCTGTTGAGCATGTAACTACTTTTAAAGTTATTTTTAAGGTTCATGGTAAACCCAAAAGCATTTTCAGTGTCTTTCAGGCAGTGAGGTACTGGATGGAAAAAGGAAGCCACTAGTGTGTTATCTTTTAAATAGGGTGCATTGTATAAGCATTAATGTTCATTTTCATAGCAAAAGAAAGAACAAGCATACATTGGAAATTGTGAGGATTATGTTGTTAATACATATGGCATGTAACTATTATAAAAGGCCTTATTCTAATGCCAGTACCTGATAAAAACAGCAAGAAATGTATGACCAGTGTGGGCTGCTGCCACTGAGTCACTGTGTAATGACAGGCAAATTAGTTTTTTACATCTTGTTCTTCTCCTTTATAAATGAGAAATATTGTTTCTCAGTGAAAGTCTTGGAGATCCTTGGATAAAAGGAGGGTTTTTTCTTGTACGCCCACTGAGTATATAAATTTGAAGTGAGAAAGTGCAGCAAATACCAGATTTTATGCAAGTCTTTTACCACTACAGACACAGTACGATGAGTCTTGCTGCTCAATATGGGTTGTATTAAAGCACTTTGTACTCTGAAGACCTATGTAAAGCATACGCAAAAAGAAGGGCTTAGTTCAGACTTGTCACTTGAGTCTGTGCTCTGTTGAAGCCTTTTTATAGTTAAGTACAGCTTCAGTAAAACTTGCCTGACTTGTATGTTGATAACTACCATTCTGTATTCTTTGATAGGCTGGATGCTGTGCCACCTTCATGTCAAATAGAGCAGGAGGCCTTTTAAAGCAGTTTTCTGTCAGTCTCCATTACCTCTTTCACATTATGCCTTTTGCTGTGTTTTATCACTAAGTTTTCATAATCCTTTGGGAAATTTGACCTTTCCACAATTGTCTGCCTTTAACAGTGTAGTCTTAATCTTTACCCTGGCACCTCCTGAAACAAAATACAAATTGATTCAGACACCAGAAAACAAATCACATGCCGCTTGTTTCTTCCCAACTATTCTTCATTGTCATTGTTTGCTGTATTGTATGCAAGTCCTTGTGCATTCTGTGGAGAAAGGGACCTAAATTAAGCAGGAAATTTGAAGAGGGGTCAGTACCAGATAAGTAGAGGAATGACACAACAGTTTCAGGTATATACAGATGACAATTCTGGTAAACATAAGAAGAATGCCATTGTTCCAGTACTGACGTAAGGAAGTTCACTTGGGTTTGATGTAGGGTTTGATAGCTGTGGAAGTGGTGGAGGGTTCTTCGAATTTCTGGTCTCTGGCGCTACAAGGAAGAATATGCTGTTGTCTTTTTTTATAAATGATTGTCCTGCTGTTTTTGAGTCTTTATCGCCTTCGTTCCATTTGTCATCATACTTTATGCCTTTTTATTTAATTAACTTCAGAATTTTGTCTTCACAAGGATTTCCTGCTTTAGCTTCATCACTTAAAGAAAAAAGAATGTATCCCTAGCTATCTAGGGATACATTCTAGCTATCACCCCATTTTATCTGGTGTTCTGCCCCAAATTTAGTAAATGCACAATCTAAAACTTCAGTTTAGATTTTTCTCTTTACATTTTCCCCTCAGTTTCCCCTTTTCCTACTCAGTATTTCCTTGAAATTGCTTTTATGAAAATGACTGATCATTACTTGGCTGAATGCTAATGCCTTTACTCCATTTTCCTTGTTTTAACCATGAAAGAAGCAGCTTTCCTGCTTCATGGCCACCTGCGGTCCTCCTTGTGCTGCTGTAGTACTTATGCCACTGCACAGTGAACCATACTGGGGAACTGGTCTGACTGAAAAATAGCTTTGCCAAAACTGTGTAGCTTCTTAATTCCCCACTCTGGTTTACCATATGGCTGTACAAATGGCTGTGTCAGCAGTAGGGAGCTGATGATGCAAGGCTGGAAACAAGTGGCTGGACTCGGGAGTGGGTCAGGAATGCTGTGTTAGCTAGTGGTGCCAGATTATGCCAAAATAAAGAGTTCATCAGAGTACAGTCTAATTATCTCTGACATGATTACATCCTACTGCTGCAAATCCTGATTGCTGCTTCTTTTCCTTAACCTCTTTCCCTTTCTCCCTTATTGTTGAACATATTTTCCAAAGCTGCTTGTTCATCTCTTAAGTGATCAGTAACAACCTCAGTAGAAGCCTCTCATTTCTTAATGTACACAGGAAGAGGAGTCTGTCATCCTCAGGACATGTCGAAAATCTCATGTTTAAATAATTTGGAATATATTTTTGTTTTTAAAAATCATATAAACTATGTTCCCCCTATTTACTTGGGAAAAAGGGAACATGATGCTACTGAGAGTTTCTGCAATTTGGATTTGATATTCTGCTGTGTGTTATTTCAGAAAGGAATTATATTAATTACCCTATGATCAATCAATCAGTTGTATGAGCTGTAGTTCATTGTGTTGTCCTTGCCTTCTTTCTAGCTATCATCATTCTGATTATTTGCTTTCAAAATTTGTTTGTTGTCTCACTTTTAGGTTACAAGAAACTACCAAATGTAAAAAAATCTAAGCTTAATGCACCAAAATAAACATGAGCTTGCTCAGGCTACAGATGGTTGTTCAGTATTAGGCTGGGTTTTTTGATAAACAAGTCATTTTCCAAACTTTAATACCAAATGTGATTCACTGCCCTAATGAAGGTGAATTGTTGCATTCCAGTGTCTTGAATAATCTCAAAGCAGAAATGGAAAACACTGTTCTATACCATGTGGATTGTAAATTAATATGACTCTTTGAGGGTTTATGTACCATGAGCTCTACATCTTGTCCCAAAATATTCCAAGGCCTTGTATGTGTACTTGGGGATCTGATCTAATGCTTGTATCATAGGGCTGGAAGCACTTCTTTACCTGAGCGCTCTTACTGCCACCTTCTCAGGAGTCATATAATGTCCTTTTAGCCTGTATCCATTCTATACAGCTCGTGCCTGCCAGTACCATGGATCCTACCGCCCACTGTTTTCCATAAGCCCTTGAATGCTGCAGTCTTTTCTCTGCTGAAAGGAGGGCATGATCTTCATTCAGGAGTTGCTGTCTGAGGTAATCTCCTTGAATTACTGCCAGTGGAGATAGTAGTTGTATTCTCTTTACCTGATTGTAGCTGTCACACAGTCAATTTTCTATTTCTTCCTCATTGCCTTGCCTAGATTTTACGTGCTTTCCATAGATACTGTACTTTTATCTACAAGTCTTCCAAATGCAGGCATTTAAGTGGAGTTCCTCTGGTCTCCCTTAACTCTGTATTCTCTAACATTCTCTTGATCATATTCAATAGAAAACTGAAAGGACCTTCCTAGTGAAGCCAACAGACAAGCTGGCTACAGAAGTGAGTTTCAGATAAATGTTCAACTATAATTTTAAGACCTTTCCCATCCCTTATGGTTCAGAGAAAGATTCAAGTGTCTGTGGAATTGCAAGATTAGCTGTAATACCATATTTGTGATGTTAGTAAAATTTGCCATATTTTGGGAAGACAGTGCAGCAGCATATAAACAGTCCAGGAGATTCCTGGAGTGTATTGTTTGTAACTTCCTTCTCCAAGTGATAGAGGAGCCAACAAGGAGAGGAGCTGTACCAGACCTTTTCTTCAACAACAAGGAGGGCTGGTGGAGGATGTGAACCTGAAAGAAGCCTGGGCTGAAGTGATTGTGAGATGGTGGACTTTGTGATCCTTAGGGGGCAGCAAGAAAGGTACCCAGCAAGTTTGATAGCCTGGACTTCAGGAGAGCAAACTTTGGCCTCGATCTGCTCATTAGAGTGCAGTGGGATACAGTGCTGGTGGGACTAGACAGCTGGTTAACATTTAATAGACCACATCCTCCAAACTCAGGAGCATTGCATCCCTACAAAAAAGCGAGTTGTGCAAAAATGCGTGGAAGCCTGTGTGGGGGAGCAAGGAAATCCAAAACAAACTTTGGCAAAAGAAAGAAGCCTAGAGAGAGTGGAGGTTGAGTACAGGTGGTCTGGGAGGAGTATAGAGGTGTTGTCTGCACAACCAGGGATAGGGAAGCCAGAGCCCAGGTAGAATGAAATCTGGCCATGGACATTAAGGGAAACAATAAGAGCTTTTGTAGGTGGATTGGTGAGGGGGGGGTGGAAAAAAAGAAACTAGGGACAATGTGGACCCTGTCTGGAAGGGAACAGGTGACCTGTTAAGCCAGGACTCAGTTACTGTTTTGTCTCAGTTTTTCACTAGCAAGAACTCAAACGACACCACTCAAGTTATGGAGGTTAAGGACTTGGAGGAGGAAGAACTCCCTGTGGTGGGGGCAGATCAGGTTAGTGACCTTGTCAAGAACCTGAAGGTTCACAAGTCCATGGGACCTGAGGAGATACACCCATGGGTTCTGAGGCAACTTGGTGAAGGTAGTTGCTAAGCCATTGACCATCATATTTGAGAAATTCCTGCTGAGTGGAAAAGGGGAAACACAACCCTCATTTTCAAAAAGGGGAAAGAAAGATGGCTACTACTGGCCAGTCAGTCTCACCTCTGTGCCTGGCAAGTTCATGGAGCAGATCCTCCTTGAAACTATGCTGAGGCACATGGAAAAGTAAGTGATTGGTGACAGCCAACACAGCTTCACTAACATCAAATCAAGGCTGACAGTTTTGGTGGCCTTTCATGACACGATTGAAGAATTGGTGGATAACAATGGAGCAGCTAACATCATCTACTCGAACTTGTGCAAGGCATTTGATGCTGTCCTGCATGACATCATTGCCTCTAAAATAGAGGGACATGATTTGACAAATGGATCACTCAGTGGATAACGAATTGGCTGGACAGTCACACTCAAAGAGCTGTGATCAACAGCTTGATGTCCAAGTGGAAACCAGTTATGAGTGGTATTCCTCAAGGATCTGTTCTGAGCACACTACAACATCTTTGTTGGTGACATGGGCAGTAGCATTGAGTGCACCCTCAGCAAGTTTTCCAGTGACACCAAGCTGTGTCATGTGGTTGACAAGATGCAGGGAAGGGAGGCCATGCAGAGGGACCTTGACAGGCATGAGAGCTGGGTCTATGCAAGATGCATAAGGTTCAACAAGGCCAAGTGCATGGTCTTACATCTGGGTTGGAATGATCTCAAGTGCAGATACTTGTTGGGTGGTGAATGAGTTCAGAGCAGCTCTGAGGAAAAGGACTTGGGGATGTTGGCAGCTGAGAAGCTCAACATGAGCCAGCAATGCATGAGTGCAGCCCAGAAGGCCAACTGTAGCCTGGGCTCTGTATCAAAGGAAGTGTGACTAGCAGGGCAAGAGAGGTGGTTCTCCCCCTCTACTCCGCTCTTGTTTGACCCTGTCTGAAGTACTGCATCCAGTTCTCAAGGCCTCACTACAAAAAGGACATGGAACTGTTGGAGCAAGTCCAGAGGAGGGCCACAGGGATGATAAGAGGGCTGGTGCACCTCCTGTGGAGACAAGCTGAGGGAACTAGGGCTGTTCAGCCTAGAGAAGATAAGGCTCCTGGATAACTTCATAGCATCCTTCTAGTAGCTGAAAGGGGCTACAGGAAAGCTGGAGAGGGACTTTTTATGAGGGACTCTAGTGATAAGACAAGGGGGAATGGTTTCAAGTTAAGAGAGGGCAGATTTAGATTAGATCTTGGGAAGAAATTCCTCACCTTGAGGGTGATAAGGCATGGGAACAGGTTGCCCAGAGAAGTTGTGGGTGCTCCATCCCTGGAAGTGTTCAAGGCCAGGTTGGGTGGGGCTTTGAGCATCCTGGTCTAGTGAGAGGTATCCCTACCTGGAGCAGAGTGATCTGAGCTAGATGATCTCTCAGGTACCTTGCAACCTAAGCCATTCAATGGTTCTATTTTGCTGAAGTTATGACCACCATGTGTTGGAGAGATGTACATGTGGCGTAGCTTACATATCTGTTAAAAAACAAAGCATACCACAAAATAAGCATAAGCTGCCTCATTGGAATCTCTGCTCTTTGGATACTTATTTTGGGTTTTTTGAGAGCTAGATGAGTGTTTTCTGCACTTCTATGAGCTCTGTCAGCACTTGTTCAGTCTAGCTGGCACCTCTTCATTTCTGTTTTTTTCAGCAGATTTTCATACAGAAAGGCGGATGATCTAACACTGCAAAGAAATTCTAATTTGTGTTTCTCTTTATATACTTCCAGAGGACAGATGGACACGTCTGTTATTTAATAATGTTCATGTTACATCCTTCGTAAAGAATCAGAATAGCTCCTAGCAGTCTGCCTGCTTGCCAGTAGCAGACACAAGCTTCTTGCTGGTTCAGTGTTAAATAACAGGGATTTCTGGTCTCCCAGCTCCAGCTTTCAGCGTTTGAGAACAGCACATTCTCCGCTCAGCATTGTAGATTCCTGAAACTCTTGGCTGCTGAAGGGTTCTCTTTCTTTGAGAGATTTTTGAGTGACCTGCTAAGTAAACATGCTGTGCTGGTTCTTAGAGAGTGGGAGCTTCTTTTCAAAAGGATGAGGCAATAGCTGTAATAAAGTGTTTACCCCCCTCTGAAGCACATAACATCACTCTCATTCTTATGAAATTGCCAGAGCGTCCTAACATCAGCTTCTGAATGTGGAAGGGACAAGCTTTTTTGATTTTCTTCCTCTGAATAGTCAGAACTGAAGAACACTTGGATGTTTTTTGGATTGACGTTTGAGCCAAATCACCATTGACTAACGCTGAAGGAGCGGCATGGTGCACAGCACTAGCTTCCTGCTGTTTCACCAGTGGTGAGGAATGTTCCTGGCAGCCTTATTTCAGTAATGGAGTGATCCAGCTGGAATCACGTCTCTTGTTCTCTGGCTGCACAGACTCAGATTTTTGGACTTGGTAGCGCAGACTCCAGAGTAAAGCACTTTTTATAGCACTGGACAAAGCTGAGGCTTCTTTACTGGACTCTAAAGGACCTATTGATCTGTGTGTTTCTACTCTTTGCAACTTCCTGGAGTCACCAAAACCTTTCCAGTCATGGGGCACTGGGTCTCCTTCCTGTGATTTAGAGGATAAATACTGTGCTGTTGTTACACCTTTACTTCATGGTGGGCCAGGATGTTATTTGTGTTACTTGGTTTGATGATAGTTCTGCTGGTGGTGAACGCTAAAATGTTCAACAAATGCAACCAACCAATACATGGTCATATCTAGATGGCTACTCGGGATTTGTCAACCCATACCCGTTGCTGAGGTGTAGTTGTTCTGAAGTCAGTATTGCTAATGCCATCTGGTCTCTTGTTGTCTAGAGTGCTCCTCATAATGAAGGTGCAAATGTAACATATTCAGATGGCCTTTGTATGTAATTAAAGAATGCAGTTTCTGCTACTGGGTTTATTATTATGGAATGGGAAAAAGATAATCTCCACTTTGTGGGTTGATGGTTTTTGCCTCTTTGTAACACAGCAACTTGTTCATCTCTATCCCATCTCCGCTAATTATGTCAGGAAGGACTTAACTGGGAAAACTGAACTAAGTGGTGGTGGTTTGTTTTTGGCTTGGCACTCTATTCTGGGCTCTCTTACATCTTTGTTACGAGGAGGCTTGTTGCTAACTCAGTTTACCACTCTGTTTATGGAAATTCTGAATTTCATAAGGTCCATTAAGGAATTTCTGGTAGTGAAAGACTTGGTTACCCTGAAAGAATTGACTCGGATGTGTGATAACCTGATCGGAACATCTTGCTTTTCAGAAAGAAAAGAATTGTACCCCATCACAAAGTATGGCTATTGCTCATGTCTCTTTCTTCGACTTATACTAGTGTCTTCATTTTGGAAAATATCTGAGCATCTGTAGGAACACTAAGAAGTGCTCCTCAGCTGAGCATGGTATCACCATGCAGAAAGAGCCTGCTCTGCAGAACAGCACTCCTGTTGCTTTCACTTGTATGTGTAGCTGCTTCCAGGGGAGCAGAGCTGTGCTGCTGAGCTGCCGGCAATGGAAAGTGCATGTGAATAGACACTGAAAAATAGAAGAACCCACATACTTGGTTTCTGTGTTAACTTGTGCATTCCATATGCCACCATATGTCCCTATTCTTTAGCCTTTTAATTCTGGAATGTTATAGATGATGCCTTCAGAAGTGCTTGAGTAAATCTAGACTACATGCCTGTTGTAAAACACCATTTGAAGAGGTTAGCAATTTTTACAAAATAATGTGATGATAATGTTAGTGTTAATACAGCATGGAAAAAGTAACTCGAATCACCACCAAAAGACCATTTGGGTTTTTCCTTTATAGTGGTATTAAATGAGACTCATGAAATTTTCTTATCTAAACCTCAAGAACCTATCTTTACAGCAGTTGGGAAGAATAATGGTTTTTTCAGAGGCAGTATAAATAAACTGTGCTTCTAAGATAATATAGTTTGGCTATTAGCTAAATAGCATTTTAGCTTAGTCTGTTCCTTTTTCTAAGGATATGAACTACAGATAATAAATAGTTGGAATAAACAGTTCAAGGCAACATTACTGATGCTGCCTTACAATCAAGTAAGTCATGTAATAGCATAACTTCTATGGCATCATCTCTGCCTCCAAGAGAAGAAAGCCCAGCAATTTCTCTGTATATAGTAGAAGTATTACTTTTATCATGTAATGCAGAAGGCATTCCTCAGTTTGGAGAGCCATTGGCCTGAGTGCAGAGGTACTGAATGAAGAGTGTTTAAAAGCATTGCCTCAGAGGAACTGTGCAGGTGTCTGGGCTCAGAGATCTTGTCACCTTTTAATGCCTATAGATACATAGATTTGTATGTTGTTAGGCATTAGCACTTTGGACAACATTTTCTCTTCTAAAAAAGAAAAGTAATCTCCTAAGGGTTTCTTCATGCACAGTAGAGGCTCTGAGTTTTCTCTTTTTACGTATTGGAAAACTTAGCTACTGGAAAACTGTATCATGTCACTGTCAACATGTTTGTGCATGCTGGGAATAAACTTGTACTTAATCAGTTTTCCTGCAGGGTTTTTTTCTTCTCCTGAAAGTCTTGTTTTCAAGGAGGTTGTCCCTAAGCATTACAGGCATTGAAGTAATTCTGTCAGTGAAGATGACAGAGAAATGAAGAAGGATGAAGTTCTGAAACCCAGAATTAACTCAAAATCTGTGCATTTGTGAGACAGTTAGGGAAAATTTACTTAACTATGCAGGTCCTTTACTGATTTTTTTTTTTTCTACTGGTGTGAAAATCTTTCTGTACTGCCTGTTTAAAAACTCTCTGAAATTAAAAGGCCTTCTAATGATTTTTGTTACTGCTGTGTAGGTGATTATTTTGCTTACCATCCCTGTCAGCAGAGAGCATCAGGCATCTTACCCCTGTGGTGTTACTCTGACTGTAGATGTACCTGATGTCTCTTAAACTTGGAAGCAAACTTGGACATGGTTCGTCACTTGATATCAACCTGTGAATCTGTAACCATCAGTTTGTGCATCTGCCCCATGTTTATATCTGCCTTTCCATGGAAAACAACAGGCAGGCTATTTTAATTGTACTTAATTAGTATACTATGTAAATTGTCTAATGATGCTTAATGCCTTTAAAGGGCTATTAGTAGCCATATTTCAATGTCTGAAAATATAAACTGATGAATATTCAGTCTCCACTGTCCACTCCTACCTATTGTATCAGGAATGACAACATGTACTTGCTAAGATAAAGGATCTTGTGTTTGATGTCAAGTATTCATAGAATAATGGTTTTCATGAGAGAGACCATATCTCTCTTTATAAAGTAAAACATATTGAGAAAGTTGTGTTGTTTTTCTTACCATCTTGATGTTTTTTTGTCATCCATAATGGCATTCATGAAAGTATAACTTCAATATTCATTATTGTGACTTGTTTTCATTTCTCTGCAAGTCTATGCTGAGACTCTTAACTGCAAGAGCTGTATCCTTATGTTGTAACTTTGTGAATTCTGAATATAAGCAAGAAATGTAGCTGGAGATTTTAGAACTGTGTTTTCCTTTAAATAATACACAAATGCCATGGAGAAGATCTTTTAGAGCTTTTGGGTACCTAAGCTAGATTATTGATAGAATTTACCTCGTTCATTGTTTTTGAGAATTGCTCTTACAGGTCAAATTTCTCATCTGTGCGTGTTAGTGCAGACTAATCACACCTGCTCTAATGGTGAACTTTTTTCTAAGGACCACCTGTAATTTTGTGATGGCCAACACCAGACTGAATTCTAGGTACTTCTTTCTAACCATCAGTGGTCTCTACACAAGGCATTAGTCAGCAGGAGACACTGCACAGATACCCATTTGTGCTCTGTATTTTGAGAGGGATTTTTGTGGGTTTTTTTTTTTTCCACAGTAGCCTCTGTTCCCTTTTAGAAAAGGGAAATAAATTTGTCCCAAAATGTTGGCTACTTGTCAATTGAGCAGGAAAAAGTGTTCAACGATGGCCTCAAAGAAAAAGTATTTAAGTAAGTGATGATTTTACTTGCTGGCAGCTTCCCTTCCACTACTTTTATAGAAAACAAGAGAACTTTTGGTTCTCACCTTTGGCAAAAAGACAAGAAACTGGGAAACTTGGGTGCATTATGCAAGTCTTTTTCTCAATAGAGATGCTTAAATGTATTATTTCTCTCAGAAGTCTTTGGGTTCACAGGCCTAGAGGAATTTCAGAGTTAGTCAGAGATTCCCATCTCCACATACTAGAGCGCACCAGATATGCAGGTCGCTTAGTACGTACAGATTCTTGTGATGCGCTGGGCAGAATATATACCTACGTGTGAAGTCCTCTGCTGTGTTTGACATGAACACCAATTGCATCTGAGGAAGTACTTTACTTCCTAGATTTAAGAATTGCAGTATTATTTCACACAATCATTCAGGTTGGAGAAGACCCCTGGGATCATCGAGTCCAACCATCAACCCTGCTCTGCAAGGTCACCCCTCAAACAGATCCCCCAACACCGTATCTGAGTGACTTTTAAACACATCCAGGGATGGGGACTCAACCCCCATCCTGGGCAGCCCATCCCAGAGCCTGACCACCCTCTCTGGGAAGAATTTCTTCCTGATGGCCAGTCTAACCCTCCACTGTTGGAGCTGGAAGCCCTTCCCTCTGGTTCTGTTGCTAATGACCTGTGAGAGGAGACCAGCATCAGCATCTTTACAGGATCATTTCAAATAGTTGTAGAGAGTGATGAGGTCTCCCCTCAGCCTCCTCTTCCTCAAACTAAACAGCTCCAACTCCCTCCATCTCTCCCCATCACATTGATTCTGCAAGCCTTTCCCCAACTTCACTGCCTTCCTCTGCACTGGCTCCAGCATCTGGATGTTTCCCTTGGACTGAGGTGCCCCAAACTGGCCCCAGTACTCAAGGTGCGATCTCCACACTGCTTAGTGCAGGAGGACACAGTTCCTGATCCGGACCAGGAGCTGTAAGCTGGCGACCGAAGGTACCACAAACAGGGCCCTCTGCAGTGGCTCTGGGCCCAGCCCAGCCCTGGGCGGCTCTGGCCGCGGAGTGATGGGGCTGATGCTCTTCCCATCGCAACGAATCGTTCGGGTTGGAAAGGACCTCTAGGATCACCGTGTCAGGTGGATTTTAAACATCTCCAGAGAAGGAGACTCCACAACATTCCTGGGCGGCCTGTTCCAGTGCCCTGTCACCCTCACTGTGAAGAAGTTCCTTCTCCTATTGACGTGAGAAGTTCCAGCTTACACCCCTTGCTCCATCATTAGATGACACTGAGAAGAGCCTGCCTCCATCCTCCTGACACCTGTCCTTCACATATTTATAAACATAGGCATTCACTGCAGATCAGCTGCTTAAAATGTGTACTCCTTATATGATTTTAGAAATAACGGTGTTGTGGATGCTTGTTTTTTCTTGCAAATTTACATTACCTTTTTATTTTGACCATGATATCCCTTTCTGGCATTTATAGCTTGCCAGCTTTGCGGAGAAAATGCTCACTGAGCCTCACATTACATCTGTCCTATCAGGTTTTCATAGGCCACCACATGCTTCAAAGGCGGCTTATGAATTCAAAACGGATAGACAGTCAGCAGAATCCAGTCATTATTGCTTAAAGCGCTTCTTCAGTAGAATGAAAGGAGAACTGAGAGCACTGAGGGAATTGGTTAAAATCTGCTATTCTGACCTACTGCCTTCAGACCTGGCTCAGCAGAGTTGGGGCTCAGGAGCTGAGCACTTACATGAAGGAATGAAGAGAACAGCCTTACAGCCTTCTGGTTTGTCACAGCCTCAGCATTATAACTAGTTTTGTTTGCTTACAGTAGTGAACACTACAGTACAGTGGAAGAGATTATCTAAATGGGGTTTTTTTTGCTAAGCATTTTGTGAAGCTTCTCTATGTTGGAAGGTGAATTGGTTGCATGGAATGCTCTTAAATCAGTCTGTTGCATCAGTCATTTGACTTCATAGAGAAAAAGAAATGCTATATCCTTATTTTGAAAACACTGGGAAAAGATAGTTACAGGCTAGGACATCACAGTCTGTCCCCTATACACAGTTGAATGGCAAAATAACATATGTTCATTTTTAACAGTAATTGGTTTTGCACAAGTAGTATGAATTTCACTGTGTCATATTAAGCTAAATTAATTGCTTGATTTAGGCTTCTTTTGCAGGCAAACTTTATGGTTAGATTAATTTATTACAAATAAGTAGATGTCACTTATAGGCAATGTAGTGGAGAAAAGTGGAAATTTTTCTTAGAGTTAGGCTTTATTTAGAAGTAAGTAAACAAAACTAATCTTGTCTTTCATACCACAAGTTTTTAAAGGTTTTCTTGATGACATACAGAGTTCTGTATCAGGCTGTGGCTAGAATCAGGTTGAATTTTATAGTTCCAGTAGGGGAAAGAGCAAAAAGCAAACTCACTCCCAGTCTCCCCAGCTTGCCACACAGTGACGATACTTGAGTTGGAGATTTGAACCATCTTAGAGTTTTAGCGGCAGAGAAAATATTTTAACAAGGTACTCCCAAACCTTCATTTGTTTTAGAGAAGAATAAGAATGAATTTTGTACTGTCATAGTGTTGTCAGGGGCAATGGGACTTTTACTGTGTTGCCTTACGACGGGGGATACAGGCTGCCTTTCTGTTGGGAAGCTGATTTGACGAGATCAACGTTCTCAGGAGAAGCAAAGCAAGTAAATGAGATTGAAGATCCTGTGATATGCAGATGATTAAATGGCACTTAGGGCTTCGTTCTTGCGTGAGAGAAACCATAAATAGCAGTGCGATAAATAGTAGTGTGACATTAAAATTATAAATAGCCTTTCATAATTTCGTAGTACTTTCTCCTTTCAAATACTCTGTTGCTCTTGAACTTAAGCACATGCTAAGGCTGCACATGTGTGTTCATTTGGCAAAGTTTTATTTCAACTGGAGCTGTGGCGATTCTCTTATTGCTTTGTTTTTAATTGGTTAACTAGTTTGTAGTAAGGTTATGTGCCTGCTTTTTCAATGGATGTGAAGCTTCACACTGAAATGAGTCAATATGATAAAGAAGCATTAAAGTCTTCCTGAGTATGATTTGTTTTAGAGGAAATGGTAGAAGTTATTTTCCCGCTAAAAATAAATTCAGTGAATAATAGAACTGAATTAATTCGTCTTAAACCAACAGTATGGAAGGCTTTTTGCTGATTCTGTATGGCAGCTGATTTTAGACTGTTTCAACTCCAAAATGGCTGGATAATTTTTGTAATTTGGATGTTTTATTAAGCGCAGTGACACTAAGTGCTTTATATAGAAAATGTATACCCTGTATCTGGAGTATGATTCACTGTTACACTAGTAAGAGGAATCTAACTTCTTATTAAAGGTCTGAAATTTAATTGGGTTGGCTAAGGTGAATTGTACATAAGCACAGGGTTTCAGTGAATTTTAATTGTTCCTGGGCAACGTGATGTGACTTCATTTTGATGCTGTACTGCATTCAAAAACTCCTTCCGTCTGCCTTTCCAGTTGTATGCCTGCAACTTTGCACCTTTACTCTCTCCATGTGGGAACAGAGGGACTTTTAAAAATGCTTTTGTTGTTGCTATGTGTTGATAGTTAACCTGACAGTGTCATGGTGCTTTTCACACCTTTCATAATATCTGCTAGTTTTGTGGAAACTTCCACGTATTGCTGTGTAATTCTATGAAGCACAAAGCTATAAGGAAGAAAAGCATAATTCAGAAGCAACAACAAAAAAAACTTTAAAGTGATTTTTTTTCAATCTACTTTGATGAGTACTGCTAAGAATTATGCACGTTTAATGCAAGCTTGCATCTTGTCTTTCCTCTTGCAGAGTGTTTCCTTCCAATACATTTTTACAGATGCTTTGAAAGAAGGAAACACATTCCGAAAGGAAAAGCATTTTTAGGTAACTCTTAGAAATACCCATGAAGGTAATTTCTCCTCTTCTTGCTTATGTACAGAACTGTAGCAATTGGCAAAACTCCGAACGTGTCAGGATGAGTGCGTGGAGCCTGCAGGCTGGATTTAATGTTTAGGCTTGTCATAACCCCTGACAAGATGCAATTGTTGAGGTCAGTAATGCCACATTTTTTGGTCTGGCTTTGAGTTTTACTTAGTGTAGATAAAATTACCCTGCTGCTTTCTTGACACGGTCTTTGAAAATGATCCTTTTGTAAAGTGAGTTTGTACAATTTTCAAATCTGAGGAGGTTAGACCTCTTTAAGATATCTCGCTAAAGAAACTAAACCAACAAAACTGATTTGTTTGTTTATATTTAGCGTGGATGATTATCAGTTTTGACTGCTTGAGCATTTGAATGTGAATGATATTTTCAGTTGCCAGTTTTACTCAGATAGTTTTGAACTTCTAGTGCTCTTGAGTCAGCTTGAAAAGGAAAATTGTTTCCTATAAACAAAATCTTAGGGAGGAGGCAGAGGTGAGTCAGACAAATACCTAAGCCATGCTAGAATTGTGACAATGTGACAGCCAACTCTTTATAATAAACAATAAACAAAAGGAGAACTTTGGGATTATGTGAATAGGATGAATCTTTTGTCCACCAGCAAAGCTGCTCTCACCCTATGTGGAGAGCTTTTCATTCTAGTGCCCAGACATGTTTTGGCATCTCTTTCTGTAATGTGGACTCCAAGAGCAACCAAATAGGTGATCTGCACTGTTCTCAAAAAAGCTAGAGCAAGGCTGAATGTCCAGGTGCTCGAGAAAGGAGTGTGAGGCAAGGCGGCTGAGAGCCAGGGGCATGGATGGAGTGAGGTCACTTCTCTGGGCAGCGCTGCTAGACTTCCCTTGGTTTGTTTTGTGTTGAAGGAGGAAGTGGAGTTGATGAGTGTTTTCCAGGCAGGTAGCCAGGCAGGCATTATTTTAACATTTCTAGAGGAAAATTGGTGGATTTTGGCAAAACTGAGATTTTCCATGTGAAAATTTGTCTTTTGTGGAAATGGCATTTCTGATTGAAAACTAATTTTGATGGAAGGTGTCCAGCTGATTATATTCAGCCTTAGAATTAGCATCTGCTGTATTTAAGTCTATTGAAGATAATTTGGCTTAGATTTTGCAACTCTGAACAGAATATACACAGACAACTCTCCTCCCTCTGTCTATTACTTCAGTTCTAATGCCAGCCAAAATTCAACTTGAAGTTGGCTATGGGTGGAATGAAAGCAGTTTTCCAAATTTTGCCAGTTTGTTTGAATTCAGCTTGCCTTCAGCTTCAAAGGCTTTGCAACACAGGTGCTATGGCTGGAACACAAGCTTCCAGTTCAGCTATCTGCTTTGGACTTGAAGACCCTGCTGCATGCAGCAGCATTGATCTGTGGATGCTCAAGTGGCTAACAGCTAGTTCACAGATTTTCTTCCATCAGTATGTTTTCTGCTGATGCTGCTTTCAGATAATTGTGGTTGAGGCTTGTACAGCATACAGGATGTGGAACTTGTGTTCATTTACAGTCACACCCAGTTAGAACATGTAACTTGACAGCATTTAGTGTTTTACCACAGTTTTGTCTCCTTAGTTGTAGGCAGCTGTTGCAGACATCTAATTGCTATTTACATGCAATTTCTCCTTTTGCCTTCCTAAGTTATGTTAAAACCCAGTTCTGCTTGTAGGTGGAAAACCCAAAATCAAAACCTGATTCTCACTTGCTGTATTTCCTTGATTCAGCGGGTGTAGTCAGGCTGTTGCTGAAGTTTAAAGCTGTTAATAATTGTACTGAAAAATTGTACTAGGTTATTCTAGCTATAGGCTAGAATACACTGTCATTAAAGGCTTCTTTTAGATAATAAAGTGTTTCTGGTTTCTACATGCCTGTAGAGGACTGTAAACTTTTTTTAATAGGTAGAGATTACTTTTTTTGAGCTGTCTAGCAAAGGAGAATCAAATTTAGTTAACCCTTGATACTTTTAAGAAAAACTGTATGACAAAAGTTTGGATTTTAGAGGGGGTTGTTGGCTTTGGTGGGGTTATTTTCCCATTACTTGAGCATATTATAAAGTACTAGCTTGTTATTATCACCCGAGGCTTTTGGGTTTAGTTTGTCTGAATTTGTACTGACTCCAAACCTGTTCTATTTTATTGAGTAAATGTTTAGGCTTTCTAGTCTTAGAATTATATAGGAGCCAGCATTTCCTTTAATGAAAAATCCATTTAAATCAATTTAACCTAGTGTAAGAACACACTTAAAAAAACCCTGCAAATTTATTTTGAGAAGTTGCTATCAAGAAGATATTTTAGTAATGTTTTATTATAGTCTCCATTTACTACATCTTATTATAGCATTGAGTCATGAAACCAAGAATAAAAGATCCAGCTCCAGGAACAGGAAGAGTTAGATGTGGTAATCATCTCTGTGAGGGTCACAGATTGTCATTTCTAAAAACTCTTTTCAAAAAAGGACAGATTTTGGATATAACTAAGTTTAAAATATTGCAAGTAGAACTCACTTTTCTGTTTATTCTTAATAATATTTACACATAATCAGTGCCTCCAAATATCCTGAGCTGATAGCTGCATAGTAGGACAGAATCTAGATTTATGTGTTAGCAATACACTTCCATATTTCTTTAATTTGTACTATTTTTAAATACAGAATCACCGTGTTATGATGTTTAAACAGGACTCCTCTTTCTAGTTATTATTCCTGGCAGCTTTAGCCTTTTCTGACTGCTTTAGCTATGTGCCCTTCCAAGTGTTTTGTCTGCATTTTGATTATTTTTAAATAGATGTATTTTTCTCCTACTGACTTTGTCATTCTCCACTCTAAATGGCTTATACCAGGAGTGTGTTCAGATGCTAACTTGGCACATGTGTTTCCTTGCTGTCCATCATATTTGATGAAGTGGTGTAGAGGTGCACTGACTACTCCCAGGGGTCCTTCTTTTTGCACCTCGACTTCTCTGCTGACTCACAAGGTTCCACTGCTATGGCTGGTGTTTGCTGTCAGCTTCAGTTTTATAATACAGGTATTAAACTATGCCATTATCTTTACTTCAAGACTGTTCTAGCTTCAGGTGCCTGCTCTCTGTTTCTTCACACCATAGTGTGCCTTACCTAAACCATTCTGTAACGCGGTTGCACTATGATTCAGGTGACTTCTGAAGATCAGTTATAGTTTATTGTTGAAAAGAGGGACATGGTTTATATGGGTATCTCGCTATCATATAGAGACTTTATAGATTTGTGCTCAAAATAATCTCTGAAGATGAAGGTTTTTCCTGAAGATACTCTGGTGGTTTTGGCTTGGGGTTAAACTGTGATAGGCACACGGACTCTGGGTGTTTTTCTTGCGTTATTTGGGAGTGATGCAAAAGTTCTGTCCCTCCTTAAGTACTATTATAACATTAGTGAGTAGTCATCCTTGAGCTGACAGGAGGAAGCTGGAAGGTCTTCTGTTGTCTTGTTGTTTTTTCACACTCTGATCTGTAAGATTGTTGGAAAGGGAAATGTGTTGAACATTCTGAAGTTCCATAGGGTAAAATCCTGAAAAAGTCTGACTGTTTTTAATTCTAGTTCTTTCTTAGCTGTAGACCTTTAGTGGATTTGGGTGTGTTTCTTCAGTCTTTCTGCAGCTCAGTTCCCTGTCTAGAAAAGCATCGAAAAACTGGGAAAAAAGGTTAAATTTACCATTAAAGAATAGGATGTGCTATGGAAATCCAGGGCATTTATCAGGCTGCCCATTATACTGTAGAGTGCACAGGTATTCAGTAAGATTTTAAATTCAAAACTTAGTATGGCTCATTGCAAAGACATTTTTGAGCTGTTTGGAATTTGTAAGTCCATTTGTCTTTTTTTTTGGTTTGGACTTTTATTTGTTCTCTAAGCCATATCTATTTCAGAGTCCTGCACAATGAAGATGGAAGAGTTACTGTTTCCATGTGAAAAATGACTGGGCATAGAAAGGGAGGGCATAAAGGTTTTACATTCAAATTAACTGGCGATGTTGATGGTATGGTTTCTAAGAACTAGTTGGGTTTTTTTAGTATTGCTTCTACACAGCATCAGTATTATTGTAATCTCACACTTATTAACTTATCTTACTGATTTTATGATTCTTGAAAAATTATGTATGGGAGTGAAGAAAAGTAGATACCAGACTTCATGTGCTGTCCTATTTCAGACCCACAGCAGAGAAAGGGAGCAGCTGAGTTTGAGAGGCCTTTCCTTTCCTCCTGCTTTCCAAGTGTTGTACATAGAGCATAATGAGTACTGACATTTAATTAGATAGTAGTGTCATTTATAATGGCCTTTTCTGTTAGTTGTGCTCTTGTTCTTGGGAGACGCAATTGAGGGAGGGAATTGCCAAATTGTTGAAATAGCTTATTTTGTCCAGTGCAATAGCAGATTGCTACAACACTACCGAACTTATGTACTGTGTTACGGTATACATCCTCCAGTTTTCGATAACAGACTGGCCACTGTCTCATTTAGAGTGACATAACACTGATTATCTTGATATTGGAAAGAATGAAATTCTGAGAGTTTCAGAGCAAGGTGTTTTGCCTTTTTCTCTGCTAGCGTTGATGTCATTGTAACGGAGAAAATATTTCTTGACAGCACACAGCAAGTTGTTCAGATTTGAAACCCCTATCCAAAGAACTAGAAAGAAAATAGTTATCTAAGATCATCTTAATTTAAAAAGAAGTCCTCAAGTAATTTTTAAACTGATAATTATCAAATTACTTGTCAAGTCTGTACTGAAAACCACTGAGAACGTCATGATACTCTGTGTTCTTGAAATGATGTGAATTAATAATCTTAAGAACTCACCTTAAGAGGTGAATAGAGTATTACTTCTCTTTCACATGCTCATGTACAGGAAAGGCTGATGGTGGAGGAGAGAGGCTAAAGTCAACTTCTTTTGTCCCAGCTGTTGAACTTTGGGCCCAAAATGATCAGAATCTGTCAGATGTACTATAAGAGTCAACGCTTGTTTTGTATTAGATTTGGTTGTTCATGTGGTTGAGGATGGAGGATGTGGAAAGGGGGTGTAAGCGTAGGTCATTCATTGAAATGCATGTGAGATTATGGACGTTTTAGAGGGGCATGTGACTATGTTGGTTTTTGTTGGTCTCAAGACTGAACGAATTGAAGAAGGAATTTCTTTTGCTGTTCTATACTTGCGTCTGTGAGGGATTTAATCAAATAGCTCAGACTGCTCACAGATAATACTAGTCTTAAGGGAATGTATAAAAGCAGCTGGAGATTAGATAAGTTGCATGAACCAGTTTTGCATATGAAACATGGAGGCGTCTCAGGGCCTTGCTGTGAAGAAGGGTGTGGGAAGCCCTGACTGAACTGGGGTGAGCTTGAAGTAACAGAGCTGACAGCCCCATGCAGGTACACATTCTGATTACCCACCAGTGAACTTGCTGAGGTTTTGGAATCTTTACCTTCTTAATTTCCAATGTGAGAGTCTCCTTGCATCCACCTCTTTAGGAGTGTGGTTGCACTGAAGGAATTGTGAAATTTTCCTACGGGAAACCTGGGGAGGAGCTGGACTTTCTATTAGTGATTGTTGTGATAGGAAAAGAGGGAACTACTCCAAGCGAAAAGAGGGTAGATTTAGATTAGACCTTAGGAAGAAATTTCTCACTATAAGGGTGATGAGTCAATGAAACAGATTGCCCAAGGAACACTGGATGCCCAGTCCCTGGAAGTGTTCAAAGTCAGGTTGGACGGGGCTCTGGGCAACCTGGTCTAGTGAGAGGTGGAACTAGATGATCTTTAAGGTCCCTTCCAACTGGTCTATGATTCTGTGATTGTATCTGCATTTTGCAGTCAGTATAGCTGTCCCCAGTCATCACAGGAAAAGTGCAATATCCCTCTTTTGCAATGGAAGTTTTAGAAATAATTTAATAAGTGGCCATATGATTGCTTTTTCTATTATTTTATTTAAGCAAGATTAATTTGTATATTACAAATAACAAATCCATTTATAAAAGAAACAGGCCAATGTGGTTAATAGTGCTGTTGCCTGGCTAGAAGTCTGTCTCAAACCTTTGTACATGGTGACAACCAAGTGAAATGACCCAAAGTTTACCTTCAAGCAGTCTGGGTACTTTCCATTGTTTGGTCAGCAGAAAGCAGGACAAAATGAATGAAGTGTGAATCGTTGGAACAAGTCTGGGATTGAAATGCATGGGTCGATTCACTTAAATTAAAATGCATTTTCTGCTCTGGTGTTGGGGTTTTTTTCTCAAGAGTGTCCCAAAGCTGTGTGCTGCATCAGTCCTGCTGAAAGCTTTCAAAACAATTTTTTGAAGATAAAAAATGGAACTTTTGTTGTTGGACTAATGTGGATTTACCTCATATAATGCACTTTAAAACTGATTTTAGTTAAAACATTTAATGTCGCTTCACTAACATTCTTTTAGTAAATGTGTCTCAAGACAAGGGGGTCTGAGTTTGAAACACTCTACGTTGTGTTACTCTGCTTAAATCTTCAAAATTGTGCTTTTAATAGTGGGTTTTTTCCTCTCCTAATTAGATTGTTTGGTTAATTTTAATAACTGTGGGGTCTGCAGTCTATTTAATGTATTCAAGCTACATCACGTTATAAGGATATGAGTTTTCTGTGAATCTGGCCTACTTTCCTACCTTTGGTAGCCAATTCATGTAACTCTGTTGGACCTAAACATCAGATGAGCTGCAGTGGAAACACGTTTTCGAGGTTGCTGAAGTACCACCTTCTAAACCAATGGAAATCTGGCAATGCTTTCTCTTCTTAGCTGCTTTGCATTAGCCGTGAAACATGAAATTGAAGTCCTCGCCATGTGCACACTGTGCTGTGCTGGGGTGCCTGTCTTTGTGTGCAGTATGTGATGTGAACTCTCCTTAGAAGAACTGTTTATACTTCAAGTCAGTAAGTTGGTTGCACTCTCGGATAAATGGCATTTCAGTTAATTACCTTCTTAACCAACTGCTTGTTTACTAAACTGCTTAAAACTGGTTATTTCATCGTAAGCCCAAGCAAATTGTCATTTTACTGTGTAAGTTTACATAAAAGAATAGAGGTTGCTGAAAATTCACTCATGAAGCTTCTGTATGCTTCTTAATGCTCTAACCAAGCCAGTATTGCAGGAATGTTCTGTCCTTTGATAAGGAACACTCCCTAGAATTGCTTCATCACTTGAAACCTGAGCTCAGGCAGGAAGTGTACAATTTACTCCTTCCACAGACCTGAGAGTTAAGTGGAGTTTCATTGCACAAGTTCTGTCCTTCTCTAGTTGCTGTAGTAGCACATGTTTTGGATTGTTAATCGACGTGTCTAAATAATACACGCTTAGCAGAGGATGCTGAAAAATTATAATCAGAAACTTGTTCATATGCAAAGATTATTTAAAATCTATTTCAATAATCCAATTGTGTATATAGAAAGATTCTAGCATGGCCATGGTACTCTCCAAGCCAGGTTTATGCACACACAATATTATCTTGTTTAAGTTCACCTGACATTTAAACAAGTTCTCAAATGTTTTTTGGTTGAAGCTCACCTGTTACCATTATATCTGTTTGTGTCAGTGCTTCAGTTTTTACTTTGTCAGTCCTTTATTTGTTCCATGCTAACTCTAGCTATAATGCCTTTTCATTGCAGAGGATTGCCAGCAGCGTAGTGAGATTTTTATCAGTTTCATCATTTGTATCAGTATTTGTTGAGAAATCAGAGTTATGATTTATAACCTCATAGGCAATAGATGGCCATTTCACTATTTTGCTAATTTGTTTTCAAAATGTATAGCCAGAATGACAGTACCTGGTCAGGAGAAATCTTTTGTGTTCTTGGTGCATGTATTTCTGGAAGAGAGTAGCAATGATGATACGGATACGATTTGGGGCCAATTCTATTGTAAAACAAGCGTGTCACAGTAAGACCAGTAATTGCAGAGTCTGTTATGCTTACCAACTGCTTCCTTTTTGTATGCACATATGCTGATAGAAGTTTAAATATGGGTTGTGTACGTGACTGGCAACAAAGCAGTTACATGTAACAGCCCCCTTCTTAGAAGGGTTATTTTTGAATGACGTGATGGTGAAGCTGGTTTAACGTAAGCCCTGCACATTTCCATAGTTAATTTGCTGACATATTGGGAAGGAACAACTTTGAACATGGTTTGCAGAAAATTGTCTTTTGTCACCTTCCTCTCTTACTACTTTCAGGGCTGTTACATTTCTGGTTTTTAGAAATATTTAAGGATTTAGAAATATTTCAGTTGTTCTACTTAGTTGTAAAACTAGTTGCAGATGTCTCTTAGTTTCATGGAAGAAACGTCTGCTTTCCTGGCTCTTCATGCAACTATATATTGTTTATGGGACACGGAATATAATGCTTCATTGTCTAATCTGAAAGTTCAAAACATGGTTTCCTAAGTCTGTCAGGAGAATATTAATGAGTGTTTGGTGTCCAGCATGGTGTGCACGTGAGTTCCACACCAGACTGTAAAGAAACAGTATGTGAGAAATGTCTTGATGTGTGTGTACTATTCGTTTCTTCTTTCCTCAAAGAAAATGAGAAGGCATTGCCCTTCAGGTTGTGGAGATACATGAACTGTTGTTCTGACTCCATATAGCTTGTCCTGTTTCCTTAGCAAACTCATGAAAACAGTGTCTTCTTTCTTCAGCTCGAATGTTTCGTTTATGTACATTGAGAAAGAGTCCGGTCACAGTCCGCAGCTATTCAGTGCGTTTTGTTTGATTGGAGTGAGAGTCATCTGTTACAGCAAGAACCTTGCTGGGTCTGCAGGCTGAGTCTGTTGAAGGAGACAGTGAATTGTTGCTTGGTATTAAAGGATTTTGAGAATCACCAAGTTCTCCTTGCTCACTCTTTATGCATTTGTAGCTCTCTTTTAAAACCAGCAGCTTTTTTGCCTGGTTTACGGCAGTGATGAGGAAGGAAGAAATAACTATTGATCTTGATCAGCAAATAAGAGAAAAAACAGGAGAGAACAGGAGACAGGGGTGAGATTAACCTTCTTTTAAAGCATGATAGTTTCTGACCTTTACAAGTCGGTTTTTAATGCTGCAAGATTGTGCATTGTTCATTTAGACCTTCTAGCTCACTACCAAATGGTTTAGTGAGGACTGCAATGCCTATTTGGAAGCTAAACAGTCCTACTTTGTGCACTAGTGTTTGTATTCGTGGGAAAGGCTTCTAAAATAACTCTTGACTGTTTCTTGGTTGATTTGTCACTTATTCAAATCCTTGTAAAATACGCCTGTCAAAGGCTTGTTTCTGGGGTATGGATAAACTGTTTTTAATCGAATTGCATGCTTTTCTGAAACCCTCTTTGATTCAGCTCACAGGCAAATACCAAAGTCTTAGCTATGGTTACTTGTTGTGTAGCTGCAATGATACAGATGCTTATCTTTATGCGGTTATGGCTACTGAGGTGATTTCTTTAAGATTGTGTCTATGTGACAAAATATTGGTTGTGAAATGTTATGTTGTTGGCTCAGATCACTGGTCTGGAGGTTTAGTTCCTGTAAAAGCCCTGCTAGAGGTTTTTTTCTGCCTTTGTTTTTTTAGACTTCTGCACAGCTGAAGTAGCCTTTTCAGGACGAGGAGTTGCCAGACATGTACTTTCTTGTTAGGCTTCACTTTGCAGTTTTAACATTTCAATGCAAATTTTCATTATTTTATCATTATGAACAAATAAGGAGTTTAGCTTGCAGCTAATGGGTTTATCTGGTATCTTTATCCTTTCTCATTTTGCCATGTTGCTTTAGCAAAGCAAAAATAAACTAGTTGTAATTCTACACGAATACAGATTGCAGTTCTGAAGCCAAAGTGACTGAGTAGTAAAAAAACCCCAAACCAGCCACCTATCTTTTAAGTTAATCTGAAACTAATGGTGAAGTTAAAACTTGAACATTTTGCAAGGATGAATTATCATCAAGTAGAGGGTGTCTTTTTTAATGTCTAAGATGTGTGGTCATGCTGAAAGCGCTGAAAAAGTGCTCCAGTAAAAGTGAAAGCAAAAAGCCTTGGGTTTGTAGGGCATTTGCTCAGGAGTTGGAGTTGGCTGTGGGTGGTGGGAATTAGATTAAACCACTGAGTCCCTACCCTGCTTGATGCACATGGCTTGGGTCTTCTGATTTCCCATGAGAGCATAAGCATTTAAGCTATCTGCTCTCTAGGAGGGGATGGATCATTTACTTGTTACCGTAATAATTTGTGAATGTTAGAGCTCAGTATCTGTTATGATCCAGGCAAGCTGTAATGACTGATGGGATGTTTGCTGTCCTCAGCTAAATTATCTTTTTTAAAATTATAGAGTCATAGAACTGCTTAGGTTGAAAAAGCCCTTTAAGATCGTCGAGCGCAACCATGAACCTAACTCTACCAAGCCCAGCGCTGAACCATGTCCCTAAGCTCCATACCTACACAAATTCTAAACACATCCAGAGATGGCGATTCAGTCGCTTCCCTGAGCAGCCTATACCAGTGCCTGTTGACCTTTTCAATGAAGTTTTTCCTAATGTCTAACCTAAACTTACACTGATACAACTTTAGGCCATCTACTCTTGTCCAATCATTTGGTACTTCTCAAAAGAGATCAACACCCACCTCTCTACAACCTCCATGACACACCCCAAACATACCCCCTAGCACACACACTCTTCACCCCCACAAACAGGGTGAAATCTAAACACTTTTGAACTTTCTTAATTTTTCACAGCATAAGAAAAATAAGTAGTTTTATATCCAGTTTTGTAAATAGTTTGTTTCTTTTACGAGTTTTTAATGTATTTTAATTTTCTATCTCAATACGTTCTCTGCTTAAGTTATGAAAGTTTCTGTTTGCTTACACCCTTGTCAAGGGATGTAGAAATAGTTTGCTGAGTATGTAATTAAATGATTCACAGTCCTCAGTCCTGTGAGGTGCTTAAGAAAGTTACTCTTGTTGGATAGGGCTAAGATCATCTGGTGGGCACAAAAGTACTTTGTTGGATTGGGGTTGCATAATAATCATTATAGTCTCAATATAGAAAAATGAAAGTCACATTTCTATACCATTTCAGTACTATTTCAATGATAATATGAGTGCTCAGGCTTTGCAGAGTGAGTGGCTGACACCCCAGCAGGCTGTGCTGCTGTTCAGGACAGCTGGATGGGCTGGAGACCTGGGCAGGTTGAAATTTAATGAACTGTAACAAGGGCAGTGTAGAGTCTGGTATCTGGGCAAGAACAGCCCCAGGTACCAGTATAGGTTGGGGACTGACCTGTTGGAGAGCAGTGTAGGAGAAAGGGAC
>JAOXOE010000602.1:21544228-21570137 GCA_028565055.1 Phoeniculus purpureus
GGGGTGGTTAGCAGATCGAGAGAGGTTCTTCTCCCCCTCTACTCTGCCCTGGTGAGACCACATCTGGAGTATTGTGTTCAGTTCTGAGTCCCTCAGTTCAAGAGGGATGTGGAGCTGCTGGAGAGAGTCCAGCTTAGAACAACGAAGATGATGAAGGAAGTGGAGCACCTCCCTTATGAGGAGAGGCTGAGGGAGCTAGGTGTCTTGAGCTTGGAGGAGACTGACGAGTGACCTCATTAACGTCTATAAATATTTGGGTGTCAGGAGGATTGAGCCAGGTTTTTCTCAATGTCATCTAGTGATAGGATGAGTGGCAATGGGTGTAAGCTCAAATAGAGGAGGCTCCACATCAGTATGAGAAGGAACTTCTTCACAGTGAGGGTAACAGAGCACTGGAACAGGCTGCCCAGGGGAGTTGTGGAGTCTTCTTCTCTGGAGATGTTTAAAACCCGCCTAGATGTGTTCCTGTGTGACTTGGTCTAGGTGATCCTGATGTGTCATGGGAATTGGACTAGATGATCTTTCGAGGTCCCTTCCAATCCCTTATGATTCTAATGAAATTCATATCTCACCATAAATCTAAATTCCTTTTGCTAAACTTGGCAAAGACTGACTCAGTGGAGAGCAGAATTTTGTCCAGGTAACCAGGGCATTAAAAATAGTGAGGTTAAAAAGCTTCCAAATCTTCCTTCAATATTTTCACAATAATCTCTCTACAAAAGTGACAGACAGTAAGGGACCTGCTTAATAATTAACTAATACCAAGATCCTTCCTATTTGTAAAAGCTATATACATAGCCAAATTAAATAACCAAACGTCTCTCTTAATTCACTTCATTGTTACTCTGAAATTTGTGCTGATAAAAACTGAGTCTTATTTCAATATGCTGTTATCGTGCTCCTCATCCGCAGATGTTTGATGGTATCTCCTGATAATTAACAATACAAAACACCAGACAGGTGTAGTACAATAAAGATGTGAAAAGTATCAAGTGTCCACAGATTTCACGAGATTAGTAGAGAAGACAACTGCTATTAAATATTTCAGGTCGACACACAGGGTGAACGGAAGACTGGGAAGGAGATGACCCTAGGAAAGCCCATACTGGAGCTCTGCCTATACAAGAACACATAGGAACATGTCTGTAGTTTCATCAGTTGAGCTTTGCTGTGTCTATGTATGGCTTTCCTCCTACCCATCCTGCTTAACTTATTAGTTGAAAAGGCATCCTCCTAATGCAGAATATAATCTTTATTATATTTACAGGTCACTCATGGGACCATAGGCAAATGAGTCAGTTCCTTTAGGTTCCTTCACATTCCTCCCCCTTCAAAGCAGCAGTAACAGCCACTTCTTCCCTCTCCTACATCCTAGGTATGAGGAGCATAAACACAGTAAACATTGTAAGTGATCCTCATCTACTACCTCGCTTGCCTCCAAATATAGTTCTATGCTTATTCTTTCACTCTAAGTCCCCTCTCATGAGGTAAAGTGTCTAACAATGCATGTGTGTCCCTGCACAGACCAGTTGTCCAAGCAGGCACGTGCAGATCCTATGGGCCATTTGGTACCTACCCTTTGCAGAACAAGTGCATTTTATATGATGCTCATACATGTCAGCATTTCACATTTCCTTCCCCCATCTCCCTGCATTAGTGAGCTTGGGTTGGTAATTCACCACTATTTTGACATCTGGCAGTACAATCAAAGAATCTCACCTACCCAGGCTGCAAGGCAGCTAATCTGTTTTCTTACAGGTTTGTTATCTCATTCTGTTTCACATCAGACAGTTCATAGCTGTGACAAGGCTCTTCTGCTACAAAAGAGATAGTTACATATCAAGATTGCTCCAGCATCAAAGCCAGTGTAAGAGGTTTGCCTGACTTAAAGTCCTGACCTACAAGTGCTTAAACCCTTTCAGGATTGATAACTTGATTTCCCCACCACCACCCCGGTTATCCCCATCTAACTTCTTTGAAAAGGATTTGCTGCTGAGAAAACCGTAATGTAGCGTGTCACCCAGATCCAACAACTCCTGCCAAACATGTAAGAGTACCTCTATTCTACACGATCAAATACTAGCAAACATGGTGAAGTCTAGACTTTAAAAATAATTATCAATAAATATGAAATGGGATGTTCCACTTCGTGGATGGATGGAGAGATGGATGGAAGAGCTACCAAGTTAGAATGTATTGCTATGCTTCCTACTCTGTAACAAAGCACCTTTATTACTAAACCATAGCATGCACGCACAAACTTACTCTGTCAAACACAGATCAAGCTGATGGACATGAGAGCAATTAACAAAGATTCAGCTCAAGTCTTCTCACTGTGCCATTTCATGGCTGTGTTTTTAAGCGGCACTAAGTCGTGAGACACAGCTGTCCAGCCAGCATAACCACATTTGACCCTGCTAAAGAAGCTATCCTGATCAATGCCCCTAGACAGGCATTAAATCCCTCATAACAATATGAGAAAGTCAGGGAGGGAATGAAGCAACATTTCCTATTAAATAGTTCTGCATCTGGCAGGTGGTTTGTTGGGATTTGCCATCATTCTTCTTGAAAACGAAATAGTTATTTTGGCAATAGCTCCTCTATCACACTGATTGGATTTTTCAAGGGTGTTTTTTTCAAAGCTAGATAAATTTTACATTTCCTCTGCTGTCAGTCTTTCTTACCATCTGACTGATTTTAAATCCCTCCTATTCCCTGACTATGCCTTGTCTCATTTCAGTCTACTTGATGCTGAGCAGTGTGGTATCCCCACTAAGGCACACGTGCTGCATAGCTGCCCGTGCTGGTTCTGTGTTTCTCTTGCTTTTCATATTATCTGCTGCTTATGCTTTGTGTGTCTTTCTCAGCATTTGGGAACAAAGACTGCAAATACAAAACAGCTATCAGTAATCTTACGGTCACTCCACTTACAGAGCAAGCACCAACACATCTCCAGGATCTGCTTGCATCATCCAAGGAAAAATCAATTCCAGACATTTCATACCCATTTCAACACTTTGCAAGAACTGGATGTGTTTAAATCTCTTTGCTCTGTGTGTCTTGACTTGACTCTGCCTTTCTCTTGCATAGATACAAAGGCAGAATAATCTTCTTAATTTTGAGGAAGTTTAATTCAAGTCTGCATCTGTAAAGAAATTAAATAAACATGTTGCTCCCAATTCGCATAATTTTTCTGAGGAAGAGGTAAGATGTGACTTGTGGAGGACAAATTCTGATGCTTCTAATAAGTATCAGTTAACTTTGCCCTAGTCCCACACTCTCCAAGGACATTACAATGCAGCAAAAACTTAATATTGTTCTCATTCACATCAGTAGAGTAGTCCCTATTGGTTTAAATTAGAGCATGAGTGACCCTGAAATGAGTCAGAATTGCATAACCCAGCTTTCAATGGGTTTGGCTTGAAGGGTCTGTCTTAAACCACAGTCCAACACATACTCACCCAAGTTCCTCGCACGCATAAATATTGGTTTACCCAAAGAGCCCTCAAACCCTGACTCATTCCTTCCTTAACCAAGTTCCCACTGCAGTACCGTAAATATTACCTGGGGAGTTAGAGATTTGTTCTTTCATCTCTATAGTCCCATCCCTTTTATATCTTCCCTCCTCTAAACCTTCTACTCTGCAAGCCCCTGTGCTTTGCCCGGTGCCTTTATAGAAACAGCAGAAGCCATAAACTTTCATTTCCATCTACAAACATTATGAAACCACTTAATTATTAAGATGTCTCTGTTATTTTACTGGAGGGAAAAAGTCAAGCCCTTCACTTTCCAGTTGTTTGTTTTCTTCTCGGTTTCAGTCTTTTTTTTTTCTTTTAAGCTTAAACAAACAGTTCTCCTGACTCAGCATTCAAAAGCTCCTGATGAATTGGATTGGCCAAGGCTTGCCCTCCTCAGTCTTTCAATGGAGACATAACAAGGAGAGACAAGCTAATTTTACATGTCTGTAGGATGTCTCCTAGAGCTAGAAGAATGCAGTTTGCTTTTTAAATCCCAAGAGTTACAGTCAAAACACTTTTGACTTGTAGCTGAGCTGCAAGTGCTATGTTGCATAAAGCATTTTCTAATCAAGACTCAGCTAATTCTGTAATAACCTGTGGTTCATAAGATCTTTGTGGTTGCTGGGCTCCACATGGGGCTCTCTGTGCAGAGACTCTGTGCGTGCAGGCTGTGCAGGCAAGATCACCTCCCCACACCCCACCTCAAGCATAACTTATTTCAGTTCCTGTATGGAGAAGCTGCCTTCTGCCAAAGAGCTCATGCTCTTACCTCCTGCCCCAAGCTGAAAGCTACCCTCAGGAGCTACAGAATTGCAGAATCATTCAGGTTGGAAAAGACCCTTGGGATCATCAATTCCAACCATCAACCCTATTCTACATGTTCACCCCTAAACCAGATCCCCTAACACTACATCTAAGCATCTTTTAAACGCATCCAGGCTGTGCTCATCCGGGGTGGTGACTCAAACACCACTCTTGGCAGCCTATTCCAGTGCCTGACCACTTTCTCTGTCAAGAATTTTTTCCCGATGTCCAATCTAACCCTAAAACCTGGAGGAGAGAGCTCTCAGTTTCCTCTCCCGATCATAGCTGCCAGCACTAGGCTTGAGCTTTCTCCTCTTTCTGGACTCTGAAGGCCCCTCAGGCTGTGCCCTAGCAGATAGGCAGCAAAACCAATAGTCTTGGCAACCATCTGAGCGTGACTCATGGCTCTGATCCATGTGTTGGCCAGCCTGGATGGAGTTAACAGGGGCACATAAGCTCAGGACAAATGACCAAAGCCTTTTTTCCAGACTGGAGAAAGTTGATTTTGTGAAAAGAGTCCAGTGAAACCCAAACACATGGTGGCTTTAGCTGCAACTTCGCGTGCATAATCTGCCGTCCTGCACTTCTGCCAGTGACAGCTGGGAGGTCGCTGTAATTATCCTGAGTTTGGATGCTAAGCAGCAGTGAGCGCTTGTCTGTTTGGAGGATGAGAGGAAAATATGTTTACAAATGGCTCGTAGCTTAATGTCTTCAAAGTTTGTCTGCCCCTTCTCACTGAAAAGGACCATGCACTGTGAGATCAGGCAGAGGATTAATGAAGTGGGTACTCATCTCATCTGTTCAAGGGTTTGTTGTTACAGCTAAGTCAGTGAACCCGATTAGTCGGCGGGATGTCCAGGCAGGATTACTGTGGGATTTGACACAGACTGGTAAAGAAAAACCTGAGTGTGTTTCTCCACCTCTGCCAAGGCTACGAATTGCGGTTTTGCGTGTGGAATGCAGTGAAACCAAGCAGCTAGTGTGTGGGGAAAGTTCTTTGCAGTAAATGGGCTGAGATGGGTCACTCTCTAAGCTGCAAGAAAAATCAGAACGGAGGTCACTTTAATATTTCTTGATGCTGTTTTCTTGCTGTTTTATCAGAATTTCAGAGCCCACCTCTGTTAAAGAATCAATCTGGACTTTAACTTAGACTCACGATAAAGCTGGGGAATTTTAAATTAGAGAGTCACGCTTCAAGGAGTCATACAGTTCCCCAAATTTCTGTGTGAGGGATACATTCAGTTATTCATCCCATAACATCCCAAATGTACTAAAGGAAGCCCAGCAGGATCCAGACTTAAGGCTAAGAAGACAGTGGAGTTGCCCTGGTCCTAGCTACCAGATGGAGAGGACATAATCCTCTGTGCACTCCTCAGATTATAGCAACACAGATTTTTCAGGACCAAGAAGCTTGTTGGATGTGAACAGTTGGAATGGGAAGCACACAGTGTGGGCTTGTGAGCAAGTCTGTCAAAATTGGGTCAGACTACCTACTTGGAGGAGAATAATGCTGGAGGAGCCAAGGCAACTGACACTACAAGTCTGCAGGCATTGTGGTGTTTTCATGGGCAGCTCCCAGGCTGACAGTTTGCAGGACTTGCTGTACCCAGGACTTTCTCCAGATAATGATTAGGCTTTCCAGGAAAGTTCCGTTACACAGAGTACATACGCAAGTGTGGTGGCCACTGTGAGAGGATATGGAACTCTCTGCTTCAGAACTTGTCCTTAAAATGTTCAGCACCTTTGGACAGACAGAACTGTGGCTTCCTAGCTGGTTTTTACTCTGCCTCTACTCACAGTTACTGAAGATCCTTTAAAGCTGTGGAAGCTTACTGTGCAAGCAAGGCCCTACAGCACAAACCAGCAGAATGATACAGGGAGGAGTTTCTTTTAGTTTTCACTTGTCAATGATCCACACAGCTAATTTAAATCATTTGTATAATTCTGTTTAGACAGACTGTGTTGACGCTTGGCTTTCTTAAGCTAGAAGGTGTTTTTAGGATCAGCTCATACTCTATTTCAGATTTTACCAATGCTTGAATGAACTCTCTGATCATAGAACTGTAGAATGGTTTGGGTTAGAAGAGACCTTAAAGATCATCTAGTTCCTTTCACTCAGCTCTCACTTGACAAGGTTGCTCAAAGAAGCCAAATCTGACCTGGCCAGGAATGGGGTTTCCGTGGCCTCTCTGGGAAACCTGTTCCAATGTCTCACCACACTTTCAGTGAGAATTTCTTCCTTACGTCTAGCTTAAATCTCCTCTCTTCCAGTTTAAAGCCATCACCACAGACTAACGATCATGATTCCAGGAGTACAGTGTAAAACCAGAAAAACCCCTCCAAACCATTTACCATCATCTGTCAAATAGAGGTGTTTTCCTTAAATCTGTAGGAGTGCAGAACTGTGAAGAATAGATTTACAGTGAACTACTCCAAGAGAAGCAGAAACACTCTGGGTCATCATGAAGTTTTAACAGTACTCTCTATCCTGGTATATTTTAAAAATATTCCCTGGAGGAAAATACCATTTATGAAGCACTGAGTGCACAAATTAAACGATACACGGTGTGTGAGCAGTGCATTCAAGAAGGGGGTAACTCCTTCCACAGGTGTGACTCTGCAGGCTGCTGTTAGATAAACAAGTAGCAGTTCAGTACCTAAATGGTTCAGATTTTTTATTTTCCAGGTCTTGCTGTTGTGCTGATGTTAAGGGATGGAAGAGCTGTGGCAGACGTTGGTTATTGTGCACTGCAGATGAGCTCTTTCCTCTGGTCAGAGAAGTTTAAGGCTAAACTCAAATGAAAAGCAATTCATCTAAATAAAGAGAAATTAAAGGTTGCAGAAGGTAACAGTTTCCAGACAAGGCTGCTGAGGCAAATGATTTCTTCATCATCCTTGGAAACAGAAGGTCACTTGGGAAAAAAAGAACGGGTATTGGTCAAGAGTGTCTTTCCCACAGCCCTTCACAGGGAAGTGGATCCTATTCAGCCTTGGTGGGTGAAAAATGGTGAGGGAGAGAGTTCTGCCAGCTGTGCTTTCTTCTGCCCTACACACACCCCTACAAGCTCCATTACCAAGATAAAGCCTTTATCCTAAGAATCACCAGGTAGAAATCCCTATGGACTGTTGAAATTCCTTAACTACAACTAATCACTCACTCTGTAAGTCCATTAGATGCTGTCCCTGGGCACGACAAAACGAAACCACCCTTGCAGACCTGAGGAGGCGCAGCACATGCTTGTTTTGGGCAGCTTGTGCTCCACTCTGCTCTCTCATAACACATGCTATTCAAGAGCCATGCCCCAAGCAGTCAAGCTTCTCTTAATCATTTACTGGGAAATGCAGGGATAACTTTTCCTGTTGTCCCTGCACAGGTTACAAGCACCATACAAAGACCACAAAGCAGCAAGAAATCTGGCAAGGAAACTCTAGTTTGCTGCTGCCTCTTCCAGCAGTGCCATATCAAAACCTCCAATAGGTGGAGAGTTGGAAATACCTCTTCCAAGTGCTGCCAGTTTTCAGAGGATGGGTGCCCAGGGCTGGCTGGCAGCTGATGGAAATGAGCAAGTGTGGTACAGAGCTCAGCAACCAGTGCTGCAGGGAAAGGGTCACTTGATAAAGTTTCAACAGGCCCTTTGGAACAACAAGATGGCATGTATGTGTTAAAAGGCAACTGAAGTCAGAAAGCTTTTTAAAAATCATCATACGGCATTTCCTCCTAAACAGATATTTTTTGCTGAGCAAATGAGATGGAGATGGAACTCAAGATGACTTTTGAAACTGTTCTTGTCCATAACAGTGCAACAATAACCAGATAATGATATTTCTTGTCATGATCTGCCCCTCGCCCATTGATCTTACTTGTCTCACGTAGTGTTTCACGTTGGCTGAAAGGTGTTCAGGGCTCTGAACACACCCAGCCGTTGCATAAAGACCCTTGCTACTTTAGTCTTCTAGCATGAGGAAGAACTGAGGGCAGTCTGGTTTTCAAAAGGAAAACAGTCTCTTTACCTGAACAAGTCTAAGCAGATCATACAGTTCAAGTAACTGAGGAGCCCATGCAGCTGTAGTTACTTCCTGGGAAAGATTTTTCCTTTAAACTGATCTGTGTATTGTTTACCCAGAACTGATTATGTCAACATGTAGGCACTTTTCTCTGCTGCATTTCAGGTGTCTTTTAGTCACCGTGGTTTGAGATAGCATTGTACATCAACTAACAGCTGAACAATCTTGATAGTCTGATTACAACAGACTAGGGTGGGAAACTTGAAGGTTTGCCTTATTTGCTTTAGAGCTGTTATTCTTTTCATGCTCGATCCAAAGCCCACAGGAGTCCATCTGAAAGCTCCCATTTCTTTTAGGCTGTAGTTCAATGCCTTTGCCAATAGCTATTTAGTCACAGCCTGACTGCTTGTATATGTAATCAAAACAACTCTTGCAACTGGATGCTAAACAGAATTTGTGGACAGCATGGGCTCAGCACACATTTTTGAGCTTGACAAAGAGGCTCCCTAGGTCTCTCCTAAGGTACAGGAGTAAAGATGACGGCATGAATTCTCACCTGGTGGTATCAGTCTGGCATAATTTGACCAGAGATCACAGAATCACAGAACATTATAATGACTGGAAGGGACCTCGAAAGATCGTTCAGTCCAATCCCCTGCCACAGCAGGATCACCTAGATCAAGTTGCCCAGGAACGTGCCTAGGCAGGTTTTAAATGTCTCCAGATAAGGAGACAACACAACTCCTTGGGCAGCCCGTTCCAGTGCTCTGTCACCCTCACTGTGAAGAATTTCCTTCTCATACTGATGTGGAATCTCCTCTGTTCCAGCTGACACCCATTGCCCCTGGTCCTATCATTAGATGCCACTGAGCAGAGCCTGGCTCCTTTCTCCCAACACCCACCCTTCACATATTTATCAACATTAATGAGGTTACCCTTCAATCTCCTATTCTCTAAGCTAAAGAGACCCAGCTCCCTCAGCCTCTCCTCATAATGGAGGTGTTCCACTCCATCATCTTTGTGGCTGTACATTGGACTCTCTCCAGCAGTTCTGTGTCCTTCTGGAACTGAGAGGCCCAGACAATATTTCAGATGTGGTCTCAGCAGGGCAGAGCAGAGCGGGAGGAGGACCTCTCTCGATCCACTAACCACCCCCGTTCTGACCCACTCCAGGATGCCATTGGCCTTCTTGGCCACAAGGCCCTATTGCTGACTTGGGGCCATCCTACTGTCCACCAAGACCCCCAGGTCCCTTTCTCCTACACTGCTCTCCATCAGGTCAGTCCTCAACCTATCTTGGTACCTGGAGTTGTTCTTAACCAGGTGCCAGACTCTACACTTGCCCATATTGACTCTAGCCTGAAAACAGAAATCCCTCCCCTAACAAATGCACTCTGATATTCTTTGTCTGGACCTACAATAACTTGGAATACAGGTTGTTGGAGCTGAAGCAGGTATTATCTGAAAAACAGAGATAGACTCCTTTTTTCATCTATTGCAGCCAAGGTTTGTTAGAGCCATTTAAACAAACGATCTCTTGCACAGATAAAGTTGGTAGCTCTATTTCTTTTCCCTGTGTTCATGCGTCTCACCTTACTCCCTGCAATCCCAGTGGAATGAAATCAAGCATCTCCTCATTAAAATTCAGAGCAATTAATTTTGGCATCCTCTGTGAAATAAGCAGCTTTATTTCAGATTGCATGTTGCCTACATTTTGCACCGTAGACAGCTTTGCAGATTAAAGCAAGAAATACAGCATTCTATAGTAGAAAAAAAGACTATGCTAGGACCAGTTTGAACCTTTCAAACAGTGAGTTTTACAGTAGGAAGTAGGTCGGGACCATGTTGTCCTTGTGATGATTATTAACAGAACAGGCATTTTAAGTTACGAGGTTTTATTAGATTATTTCCCCTACAATAACAACAGTAAACACACAACTGATTTTTGTGTAGAATTACTAACTAGCCACTGGCCTTCAAAAAGGCCCTTACAGTTTATGAAATGTGTTTAAAAAGGAAACAACACTCAGGTGGCTTAGACCATAAGATGAATCACCTAATTAATTAGTTTGGGGAAGATTTAAGGGAGAGAGAACTTGCTGGTAAACGAAGTGTCTGGTTCAGGAGAAACTAAAAACACAGAGAAGAAACTATGCGTGAAAATATTTTTTTGCCCTATTTTGTTGGCCTCTGCACAAATGAAGATTTTTTTTCCACTGTTCCTGCCTTTCTACGTTACCATGGGCATGCTTGCAGCACAAACAGGTTTGTTGATAATGGTTGGGTGTGTTTGGTTTTTCTCTTTTCCCTGAGCTATGGTTTCTGTCCACATTACCAGGCAAACTGTTCAGTCTAGCTGCTCCTTGGCATGACGCTGAAGAACAAGCAATTGAAAGGTTTGCAAGTGTAGTTAAGAGCAGTCTTTCTATCCTGTAATCTTAAGTCAATCAAATATTGACATCTGAGGAAGGGCTGAGGGAGCTGGGTCTCTTCAGCTTAGAGAATAGGAGACTGAGGGGTGACCTCATTAATGTCTATAAATATCTGAAGGGTGGGTGTCAGGAGGATGGAGCCAGGCTCTGCTTAGTGTCATCTAATGATAGGGCCAGGGGCAATGGGTGACAGCTGGAACAAAGGAGATTCCACATCAATAGGAAAAGGAACTTCTTCACTGTGAGGGTGACAGAGCACTGGAATAGGCTGCCTGGAGAGGCTGTGGAGTCTCCTTCTCTGGAAACATTTAAAACCTGCCTGGATATGTTCCTGTGTGACTGGATCTAGTGATTTCCCCCTGCTGTGGCAGAGGGATTGGACTGGATGATCTTTAGAGGTCCCTTCCAATCCCTAATGTTCTGTCTGCAGCAAATCAGAATATCAAAATGATTTGTAAATGAACATCAGCTCTTGCTGGTTACAGTGCTGCTCTCTAAGTTCTCCTGAGCTTAAATAATTTTCTTATGAATTTTGTATGAAGAAATCATGTAACAGAAATAGATGTATTAAACCTTTATTTGTTTTGAGCTGAGTATACCATCAATAATCCTCAGCTGGTTCTTAGATGTTGTCACTCATCTGTGAAGCTGCTTTCTAAAAACAACAAGGATATCTGTTGCACTGGATATGGGCGCTCTCAACTTTGTCTTTAGCACTAAATTTTCCATGGCAAGTTAACCAATATGTAGTTACACCTTTTCTTTTGTCTTTGTTATAACATGGACTGCTCCTCCAAAGCAGCTTCTAGCTTTTTCATTGTGGGCTCATATTTGATTCTCCAGACGTAGCATGTGAGATCAGTCACTGTTATCAAACCCAGATTAGCAGAGAGATAACTTCTGATGAGTGCAAACCATTCTTGGCATTTAACAAGTTCTGTTTCAGAACGTGCAGTATCAGTTTCTCCTGAAGTGTTATCCCTGTGTCTTCCCTTGTAATTTGTGATACACAAATGCAAATCACCATGATAACAGGCTTCTGCAGGAGGCACTAACAGTCACAAGGTTTCTATTCTTTGTCATGGTACTTCTCAGTAATTCATGTGCACGTAGTATGTTATCCTTACTACAGTCTACAGACCTTCTCCGCTCCTTGTTTTTATTTTTGTCCTTGGAGACTAGCTTTATTGGGGAAAAACAACAGTTTCTGTTCTGCAGTTGATTAAAATCTCAGGAGGAGGCTTGAAGAGGTTATAACACCCTCTTAAGGAGACCAGAGGCCTCTCTGAAATAAAACTGTTTTCTTTGAATCAGCATGCACTCATCTTTGTAGGATGCTTGTTGACTTGAAGCTTGTCTCAAGGATTTCATAGGAGTTTCTTCTTGGATGTTTTGGATGTAGGTCCTCCGTGCTTGTTTTGAAAGGTACCCACAGTGTCTTTCTTTAGAGCTTACCTTTGCAGATGGAAGGCTTATGCTTCGAGACAGCTACAGGAAATTGTGTACAGTGTAAACTTCATCAGATACAAGCAGCAACATTAACTGGAGTGACAATAGATGTGTAAATGAAGTTCATATTGTGGTATCCAGATTACATTTTTAGCAACTATCCTGAAAAAGCTATTGACCTAGAAAGCCAGTACTTATGTGGCTTACTAGCATCTCTTTATTTAAACAAACCTGTCTGTTCCTGATCAAGCTTATTGCTTAAACAGGGATGTGTCCCTTGGGATTGTGTTGCTTTCTTTGCACTTCTAGCTAAGAGGGGATATCTTCAAAACTTAATTAATTTACATGGATACAGCACATACAAGTTGATCTAGTAGCATTTAAAGCTGCAAAATATCCCAGCTCAGATCTGTGCAGCTCAATAACAGTTAAAGTATTGTAGGATCATCAAGTGACTGCTGCAGTAGAGTCACAGAATGTTCAGTGGCTGAACATCTCTTCCCCAAGAAGAGTATGGGTTCTGCTCTCCTTTCCTACAGGCTGACACAAAACACCAGGTCAGAGCATATGTATTTCACTTGGTCCAACAACAATTGGTTTACATAAAACAGCTTTGGTTTGCTGTGCCTGCTCTCTGCCTCTCACACTTGATCAACTCCCTCGAAGCAGCTGTTAATTTTCTCCAGTTAAACATGCTGTCCAAGAAAAGAAATTTTGTTAGTTACAATTTTACTTGTCCCATCTTCTCATCATGAACTTTTCTGAAGTGTGCTATGATTTTTCTGAGATAAAAAATCAGATGGCATTCTGATAGTGGAAAAAAAAAGTACAGCTAGGTAGATTTTAATTGTAAATTGGAAACACCACTGGGAGACTCCAGCAAAGCACTGAGTAAACTGGAAGGGAAGTCAACAAAATGCTGGATTTCCTATGGTGATAGAAGATGAATTCTGCATTAACAGAATGTATCTTTCACTACTATTGTCAGCATGAGTCTTTCTTCCCTAGAGAGCGCAGATGTGGATCTGAGCTTTCATCGTAACATGGAATAAGGCAAGTCTTAATATCGTTTGGTTTCCATTAATTCAATATGTTGCAAATAACAGCTCAATTTAACATTCACCTTGCATTTCCTCTACATTTAGTCCCGTTACTTCTATGGATAGGTCTCCTCTAGAATAGGGGTGTCCTTTCAGATGACTTGACTCACGGTGGAATCTGTACCTTCTGCTTGTGCTGCAAGTATGTACTGTTTTCATAGGCTTCAAATGCATTAAATGGAGAATTTTCACTGAAAATATTATAGCATCCTTGATGTGACTTCCTTCACCCGGCCTCTCCTGGCATGTTCTGATCCTTAGAGTTTAAATTACTGGAGGCAGGAGACATGCTTTCACATCCCAATGCAGTATGCACCACTGAAGGCCTCCAGGCATTCCTCACCGAGGCTATGAAGACATCACTTTAGTTTCTGAACACATCTGCAGGTGCCAATAAATTTGAAATTTAAAGTTACTTATAAAATTAGTTATTTACAAGCATAATGTTATGAAATTTATTATATTTAAAGTTCTGATTCAGATACACTTGCTCCTAGGATCTTTATTGTAGAAACATAAAATGGTTTGGATTAGAAGTGACCTCAGAGTTTATCTAGTTCCAACCACCCTTGCCATGAGCAAGGACATCTCCCTCTAGAAAACACTGCTCAAAACCTTATCCAAACAGGCCTTGAACACCTCCAGAGAAGAGGTATCTATAACTTGTCTGGGCAACCTGTTCTGGTGCCCAGAATTTCTTCCTAAGATCTAATCCAAATCTACCCTCTTTTAGTTCACTCTTGTCCTGTCTATCACTACAGTAACTCATAAAAAGTCTCTCTTCAGCTTTCCTATACACTATGCATAAAATGGAGTATTTAATAACAATCCTCCCCAGGGTATTTCTGACAAAGAGAAATGCAACTACACTCTACCTCCTGGCCTTGTGAGCAACACTCAGGACCAGGTCTACCAAGTTTTGCTCCACAGCACAAAGCAGAATCAAAAGACCTAGTCTAGAGAGTTTCTGCTCCCTGACCCTCTCCTGCCAGAAAAGCCTACATTCTGTTTATACCTTCCAGAGCTACTAATAAGGTAGGGAAATACATATATTATCTGCAGTGAGTCTTGGGAGGTCATAGTGTTTGCGAAGCACTCCCACCATGGAGCAGTACTCAGTGACCACCTAGGCTTACCGACTCAGTGAAACGGTGCCAATTTCTGCTTGCTGTCAAATATCCTCACCTTAGTAAGGATTTGGGGAATTGTAAGTATCACTAGGGCTAGATAGTATGATTAAATCTATCTAATATTATAGCATTGCCTTTAAGAATGATCATCCTTCCCTTCCCAAGGCATACTGCATACAATTCTGAAGGGAAACGGCACTAATTAGCGGTATTATAAGACATGTGACATCTTAATTCACTTCAGCTAGTTAACTGCAGAACCAGAAAATACAGGTTTATGTTATAGGCAATGCACTATTGTCTCGGTTACAAGTTTGGCTTGTACTCACTGGCAAGAAATGCCAGATTAGGCAATAAAGCTGTGTTTGAGCTGTTCTGACTTCACTAAATACAACTGTAACACAACTAAACTCTAAGGCATTTTAAAATGCAGTCTGGCATAAGATGTGTCTGCACAATGCAGATAGACCTGAGGCAGTTTTAAACAGCAGTAGATTACTTGTCTAGTAGTGTTCAGCATGAATTGATTTGTCCAAAATCTATACGTGGTTCTCAGCTCTCTGCTGCAAACATCCAGATTTTCCACCAGTATCCCTGTTAACCTAGATGCTTGATGTGTTAGCCTCAGCACTAATTTCAAAATACATTCAGATCAAGGATAAGTTTTTATTATTGTGCTTGAGTCCTGTTTGAGAGGATATCCCCTGTTACTGCAGAGGATGCTTATTCTTTATCATCAACATCCAGCTAGAGCTGAGTGAGCTTGTACAATGACCCAGGATTTGCAAATGCAGTAGCAAAGCGATAAAAGCACAATCACCTGCATGTTTTTCTTTTCCTATATCTGCCGTCACAAAAAGCCTGCCTGAGTTTCAGGCAGATGTGGACCAGCAGAGGAATACTTCAAGAGTGTTTCAGTGAAAACAGAAGACAGTCCCACAAAGTCATATAGTCAGCTAAATTCCTTACAGCCTCCTTGCTCCCTTACAAAGCACTAGCTTTTGATCCCTGACCAATTCTGACTGGTGGTACATTGAGCAGAAAATATCTTTCCAGCAACTCTAAAGACTTTGTTTTCCTTTGATTTCTTTGATCTATATACCTGTCTATTCCAATAACACAATTAACTATCTTGGCAACATGAACTAGTTGGAGATGTCCCTGCTCACTGCAGGAAGATTGAACTGGAAGACCTTTGAAGGTCCCTTCCAAACCAAAGCATTCTATGATTTTTTTTCACTCCTTGAATGCTGGAGCTTGAGACCAGAAATAGAATTCCCTATTCTATTCCCACAGCTGTGTTTCTGAATGCTCATCTTTTACTATATTTGTCTATGTATCACTTCTCTTGAGAGACCAACACATGGTATGTATTTATCTTTAAGAACATATGCATGCACCAGGAATAAGATAAATAGTTGCAAATAGATCATCTTTTTCTACAGAAAAGGCTTAAAAACATGGGAACCTTTTTATCCTACTTCTTTTTACACATGGCTTTGATTATCAGCAAAATACTGGCAGATCTTGTGGTCTTCCAGCCAAACCTTAGCGTACAGGAAGATGTGGATTCTGTGCTGAGTTCATAGTAAAATCCTATAATACAGGCAAAGTTTGCAGTTGTATCCCATATAATCTGGATGACATGAATGTTCCATCTGGAATGCAGTGGGAATGGGACATACAAGAAAATGTTATCCATATTGGCTTACATCCTTTTTCAGCAACTGGAATTGCTGAGATCTCAATAGCTGAATCTTCACACTTCTGCTCAACGAGCACTGTTTGCTTCAACTCCACTGCCACTTTGCTACTCACTTCGACTTACTCAGAGTGACAAGCTGGAAAGCTATTTTGCCAGAAGCTTTCCGTTCCCTTCAGTGCAGTAAGATGTCCATTTAAGTATGAACAGGCTTGACCTTTTACACCTGTCAAGAACCTTAATGGTCACTTAACACATCAGTTTTCAGCACATTATCTGCTGCCTTCTGCTGAGTTGGATGTGCTTCCAGCACAGGTCATTGCATGTCACCTCAGTACCAGTACTTTCTAGATATGTGTTTTGCTTCAGAGTCTCATGCTACTCCTACATGTGCTTGCTGCACATTACTGAAGCACTATGCTCCACAACATCAAAAAGTGTTCCAGGTATCTGCACCACAAAGGCTGACATGTCACACTCTTCCTTCACAACATCTTACTCAGATCTGCCAATACCTCTCACGTCACGATCTTTTTGCACTCTAATATTTCATCTGTTATTTATTAGATTTCTTCTCTATGCTCATGCCTTAAATTTGACAAACGTGCTTGTAGAAACCCCTAATGTCTGCACTGTCCGGTCCTTTATTCTCCGTTATCATTTCTGTGGATAATTAGCAGATTATCCTGCAGACTTTATAATGTCTCTCTTCCTGCTATCAATGTTATTCCACGATCATAGACTCATGCAGTGCATTTCCATAGTCCAGAATCCTGCAGTGTCTCTTCCATATGACACCTGCAAGAACTGCTCTACACAAAGAAGTGTTTCGGCATGCAACATTGCATAAATTTGGGCCCAAATTGCAAGGCTATTTACAGCATCATACAATAGCCTGGGCTGGAAGGAACCTCCAAAGTACATCTAGTCCAAGCCCCCTGCAGTGCGCAGGGACTTCCTCAACTAGATCAAGTTGTTCAGAGCCTTGTAGAGTCTCACCTTGAGTATCTCTAGGGATTGGGCCTCAACTACCTCCCTGGGCAATCAGTTCCAGTGTTCAACCACCCTCATATTAAAGAACTTCTTCCTAACATCCAATTTAGATCTACCATTCTCTAATTTGTAACTGTTGTCCCTCATCCTATCACTAAAGGTTTCATAAACAGTCCTGATTCAGCCCTCTTGTAAGCCCCCTTCAGGTATTGGAAGGCACCCTCCATTAAAGCTTATGTCTAGAGGCTGGATTATCTCAAAACTTCCATAAAAGAACAGGTAAATGGACTCTGTAGTGAAAGAAGAGATTAGAGAATGGGTGTATCTCAGATTGGTGGATACTTGCTGACAGACTATGTTTGCTTTGGAGATCACATAGACAAAACAGACTGAGGAACTACCTAAGTAGTCAACGTTTTTCTGTTCTGAACTTAAAAATCAGCCCTTACACTAACGTGACGAGGCTTTCTTAAATATGAAACTACAGTTAGTGAGGCAGGTAATGGTAGGCACCTGTATGTCTTCTGGTAAAACATCAGCTGGAACAGGAATACTTTCCCATGAGTAACTCGGAGCATGTCCTACAGCACCATCTAGCAGGCTAATTTAAAAATGGTCCATATTCCTTGATGCCCTACTGAAACGATGCACCACAGATAGATAGGGTGCACTTCAATCTTCTTTCACCTTGCTTGCTGCAACAGCTGCTTCTTGAAACCAATCTCGCACCAACGTGGTGATGAGTAAAGATGGGGTCTGTACTTTTCACAGTCACTGTTACTATAAAACTCTTCAGAAAAACCACAGTGCGAGTGCAAAGCTGTGCCAGGCTTTTGAGGTTTTCTTGTAAGAAATGCAACAGACACCTAGACGTCTCCAGCTGGTACAAAAGAAAGAAACACCTTTCAGAAAGTCAGGCTGTACAAATCCATCCAATCCTCCCTCCATATTCATCAGTAAGATAAGAAAGCCTTAGTGACTGTCAGGCTTTCAAAATCCATCATTGTACTGCATGTTTCAGTTAGTGAGGACACTGGTCTGCCGCCTTCATTATCACCCGCATGCACTGTGTGCATCTGCATGAAGTACGAATACATCATCAATGCCAGATTACAAATGGCAAGTTTTGGCACATGATGAAGCTGTGTGACAAGGCTGCAGTCCCACAGCTAGAATGCTGCTTCGTTGATTTAAAGGGAAAGGTGATATGCTCTCTTTTTTCCCCTGGATGTCTCCCACTTTGTTGCAGTACTGGCACTTTTCAGATGTTTGTGGTCAGCTTGCTAACCTGGTAGAAAAATGTCCCTTTTTCCCCTTTACTCTGCTTTCTGCTGATTCCAAGTTAAAAGCAGTGTGCAGGAGGGTCTGATAGGTGACTAAGTGATTCAGAGGGGGAGACAGAAGTGGAGAAGGTGGGAACTTTCTTGAGTTCTCCCTTTGCGTGGCAGCAAACTGCTTATCTGCCATCCATGTAGCGTAAGGCCATAAACTAAGGGTAGAAAGGTGGTCTCTCAGGAAGACAGCGACTTGATCTAGGTGATCCTGCTGTGGCAGGGGGTTTGGACTAGATGATCTTTCGAGGTCCCTTCCAATCCCTGATGTTCTGTGGTTCTGTGATTCTGTCACCGCATAACGTGGGGCTTGGCTGGGCCAGAGTCCTTAGGGAAGGCCGCTGCTGTCACCCCCCGTGCTCCTCCTCCCTTGGCACGGCAGTGCTGCCGAGAGAAACACAGAAGACCTCTCGGAGAGTAAATTATAACTTTAAAGCAAATAAAAATCCCCGCACGTGTTGTTTTCCTACTGGGGATGACAGAGTCAGCCAACACTCCGTGATGGATGCGAGTTAGGATGCTGATCGCCTTCCCAGCCGGCGCCTTGCGGGGGGCAGCAGCAGAGCTGCCTCAGTAACACGCACGTAGGGGAAAGCACCGGGAGCTACAGCTGGAAGTACGAGTCACAGAATGAATTTATGAGCCCGGGCGACACACGGTCCCAAGCCCGTGGCTGCTGCTCGTGGTGTCCCAGTGACCCCAAAGGCGCGCGCAGCGGAACCCCCTCAACCGCCGCCATGACGACGCCCGCCCGCCTCTTCCGCCCGCCGCAGGCCCGCCTCCGCCGTGCGCGGGAGTCCCGGTAGGTGCCGGCGGGGACGGGATCGGGCCGGGCTGGGGTCGGAGAGTCGCGCGGGGAGCAGCCTGCAGCACCCCAGGGGAAAGGGCGGGATGGGGAACGCCGAGCCCGGGGCCTCGCCTGCCCCTCCCCGCTTCTGTGTTTGATTGTTTTGGGCAACTGAACTTCGAACTCTTGAGCCCCAGAGGCGGGCCCAGCCCTCGACTCGTTTCCCTGGCTGGGCTTCCCACTTGGCTGCGTGTAGTTAGGAAAAGAAAATATATTCGAGTTGTTAGGGCAAAACTTGCCTTGACCGGTTTGGACTTTAGCTGTTAAAATTCTCTGGTGTAAGCAAGAGTGAGCGACAGTGACACCACAGGGATGAATAACACACCAGCATGTGGGGGAGACCACCCTGTGAACGTTGTTTTACCACTTTATGGGAACTAGGTGATTCAGTTTGCAGGATACAGCCCATATAAATTGCCTTGTAGTTTCCACCTGACTTCCTTACACGTAAGTTGCACAAAGCTTACAAATACAAATAAAGATGCTGTAGGCATTCGGGGCTGCAGTGAGGTGTTCTGCAAGAGCAGAGAGTTGGCGCTGACCCTTAGGGGAGATTTGAAAGCACAAATGCTAAAAGGTATCAAGGACAGTTTTATTTTCTTGGCTATGGACTATCATGAGAGAATGAATAAATGAACGCTCTGTGGAATTTCCTGCTTGTTGACTCTTGGGTGTAATCTAGTGAAGAAGATACCCCTCGCAGCCCTGGCTATGTCCACAAAGATTTGAAACCGTGTCTACACAAAGGATAATTTGATTTAAAAAGTATTTATGACTGAAGCAGGAAAAAAGTTAGCGTTAACGCACTGAGTTGTATCCTGCCAATGTGGCTGTTTAGGAGAAGTTGTCTGGATAACACATTGCTTCCTGTCCTGGGTTTCTGTGGTTGACCCATAGGCTGCCAGCTGCCCGCCTGACCAGGTGTGCTCCCCAGAGACCTGAGTCACTGAGTGGGACAAGTATTTGGCATCCTGTGTGCTTGGAAAGCACCATGCAGTCATGCAAGAGAGGAGAGCAGACTGTTTTTGATTGTATTCTGTTCTTCTCCACACTAGTGTGGATATGAGGAGGGAATTTTCTCATTGCAGTGTTCCTAGCCATGAAAAGATCTGTTTGCCAGTACAAGAGTTTGCTGCTCTAACATTGGTGGGAGAAACTTGGGAAGTCCTTAGCTCAGCTTCATGTGTGGGTCAAGTGGTAGTCATACAATCCCACCCTGAGAAGTGGTGCCCCTTGTTCCCCTCTCCTCTGTTAATTACATGAACTTTTTAATCAGATCTAAAACCAGATTATCAAGATCACTAACTCCAAAGAGGTCATTTGGGTTTAGTATTACCATTTTCTGGATTTTTAACTATTCTTTAGGAGGTTTTCTCCCAAAGTTGGGTTTCATCCAAGCTCTTGGCTCTTTAGTGTGTTTTTCTTAAGTAATTTTTGTCAAACAAATCACCACCTCCAGTATTCAGCAGAATGCAAGAACACCAGCATTTATTACACTAAGAAATACACATTAAATTATTGTATGCTTACATGCGTCATTGTTTGTATTAAGCACTTGGTAGGTGTTCAGTGTGCTATAAACATTAAACAAGATTGTTCTTTTACTGGCAAATTTGCAGTCTGAGAGAAGGAGGAAGTAGTAACATATCAGTAAAATACTGCATTTAATTTAATCCCTTTTTGTTTCCCTGTGGTTAATACTCGTTTGCTGTTGATCATGACTGGTGTATCCTGGCTCTTACGGTGTTACAGCCCTCAGTTGTCTACTCTGCCTCTGTGCAGGAGGCTCTTGTTCAGTTTGCCTGGAAGAAGAGAGCATGTCTATGTATCAGCTGCTGTTGTACAAAGCGAAGCAGCATAGCTGAAACCCACCTTTGATGGTACTCTGCACTGAGCCTTGGTTGCTGTATCAGGGCACAGTTCTTTCTGCCACATCATCTTCCTGTAAGGACAGCTGGAATTACTAATGTCTTCAACAGCTGCAGCACAAGCCTCTGAAGTTCATGTGCGAAAGGCCCTGAGAGAAGAGACTTTGCACAATGCAAATGGGAACAGGGGCATTCAGTTTTCACTGTTGAATTTAGGTGCCTAAATCACTTTCTTTATAGTAGCATCATTCTAGGGTAGAATTCTCTAGTCGGTGGGATTTTTTAAAGATACTGGAGCTTTCTTGAGTAAAGCACACCACGTGACTTGGACCATAAAAGGAACTGATGCCCTCATGGGAAGAAGAACTCTTGAACTGAAGGAGTTGGCAGGTTTGAAAGTTTATCTGCTTATTTTAAGAGTCACAATGTACTCGTGTGCCCTGAAACACTTGGAGTGCCTGTTTCTGCTCTGGATTGCAGGTACTATTTGTCGCAGGATATATTTCAGAGGCAAATTTTTAGAAGTACCCACTGAAAGGGTGCTGCTTTCTGCAAACAGCTTTTGCTGAGTAGACTGGAACTACTGTCTGCAAGTTGAAATCTGAAGAACCCTAGAAAAACACATACTGTTCTTTTGGAAGAAAAGATGCTGTTCCAAAGATGCACATGCTGTTCTTTTGTTATTTTGGAAGTTGTAGTCAAGATCAAGTTACTGACTAAAATTTTTGGAGCTGTACTGTAGAGGAAGTTAAAGGAAGTTAATCTAATTATTGGCTCTTTCTGGTCTTAATGTCTTCAGTCTGTGTCTGTAGTGGACTGCAAGAGTAGGACTGCACTGGCAAAGACTAGACAAATATGTTGGGTAAATACGGAATGTGTATTGATTGCTGGAGGATGGAGGAAGTGTGCTGGCTTTATTATTGCCTTTATTGTGTTAAATTGATTTACTGGAGGAGTGGGACAAGTTAATTTTTCGTATTGATCATCCTATGTTCCAAGGCTCAAAAATTAATGAGTATTGTTTTCTCTGTAAAGGCATTTTGTGTCTTATCAATGTAAAAGAGAGAATGTTTCTGTGGTTATTGTGCTTGGCTTCTTCTCATGTTCTTTTGCTCTGTTTTTCTAAATGCTGCAGAGATGAGATACCAGTTTATGCACACATTAATTTCTGATTTTGTGTTATAAACAGGTTAGGATTTGGCTATGGCAGTGCGATTCCTGAGGAAGACATCTGTGTGGTTAAAGAAGCACAAGATCACTTTGCTGACTGTTTCTTGCGTGGGACTCTTTGGCGCTAACTTTTCCTATCATCTGTTTCCTGAGCAGACGTTCAAACTGTTGCATGAGTGCTGGTTAGAGGGGCGGCCAGTTGAGCTTTCACAGAGGCTCTGTGGTGTCTTTCAGGATGTCCTTTGTGACACTCATGTGAAGTCCACTGGCTCCTATCGAGCCTTTGCAGCTTCTGGCTTCCACCCTGTGAGTGCTGGAATGCCATGGTTGCCTGCGGGCTCTTTGGTGGGCATGCCGCCTAACTTTGATAGCACAGCTGAGGATAACAAAGGAATAGTCAACCATGTTGTTGTGATCAATGGCAAGAAAGTAGACTGGGAAAGCAGTGAAGGTGTTGCTTTGAAGGAAGCTCTGACATTTTCACTTGAAGCTCAGAAGTTTGCCATTGCAAGAGAAATCATGTATTTGCAGACTGGTGGCCCTTTAGCACATGCAGTTGTGGCTCCAGCTTGCTTAGCTGGTACATTTCTCTGTGGGAAAGGTGTAAAGCTACTTTTGGGTTTATCCTTTGGCCCAATGATACTTCGCAGCATCTGTAACCTCTTAACTGCCGCTGGTGGACTGTTGTGGTATTACCTTTCATATGATGCTGTGACCTATCACCTAGACTGCAAGGCTGACAGAAAGGCAGCTACTCTTTCTGCAGACTATGCCAGAGGTGGAGTTGAATTTTATGATAAAATCTTGTCCTGCAACAGGATTCTTAGAGGTCTTATGGGCAAACAAGGGACAAAAATATATGCCCCGAGTGGTAACCTTTTCCCAAGACACTGGTTCAGAACAAAGTATACTCCGTATACTCACCGAAGAAATTTGATTGTTAATATTTTAAGAGAGCTCCAGGCATAGGAAGGGAGTGTTTGAATTTTCAGCTTGTGAATTATGTATTCTCTTGGAACACTGCTGAGATGCTGTGGGGTTTTTTTGCATTAGAATTTTGGGATTTATTTTTGCATGTAATTCGGAATGAGCTACTCTACATTCTGTGAATAAAGAATTCTCTCTTAAAATATTAAAAACTTGCTTCAAAAGTGCTCTGTTCTGTGCATCTCAAATCACAAGACCACTGAGGAGAGGAACTTCTCAGATACTGATCTGAGAAGTTACCGATCAAGGTGAAATCCAATGGAAAGTTTTGGGAGTGTTTTCATTTAAACTAGGGTCTTTGTGTGTTGGCTGTTACTCCTATGAAACAACCCAAGGATGTTTAGATAACTGGGCAGACTGTATAATACTGGGCAGACTGTATAATACTGTTATATAAGTATCAAGACAGAGTATCTCTGCTCTGTGTAAGTTCTTGTGCCATGTAAATTCCCAGGCTGCAATCACTGCTCCTCAGTAGGGCACACTAGTTGTGCTACAGTTGATGCTAATACAACTAGATTATTACCTGCACCTGCATCATTTCACGCAAATCTAGTTCTGATCTCTGTATGACGTGGTGACTGCCACAGGTATACCTTGAATGTTTCTCATCAGTGCCACTACATAGCAGTGGCATGCATGGGAGTATGTCAAGGTGAGGTGTAAGTGGCATTTGGTGCAGAAACCTCTGAGATCTGTAATGAAAAGTTGCCAAAGGAGATAATTCTCCTGTTTCAGACTAGCCTAAGAAGGGTTTGTGTGGTAGAATCAAGCTTTGCCCAGAATTACTAATCTTCTAGAAAGGTCTCTAGTGCATGGGCAGCAAACTTTCCACTATAGCCTCACCGTGAAGCTTTTAGGTTGTCTCCAAAGTGATAGTTCACAAACTTTGTAGTTCCCTCTTGTATTGTTTCTGTTGCAGCCTTTCCAATAGTCCTCCTTGCGGACATCACAGCAGTTCTCCTTATCTTTGTTGTTACTCTTACAGTACTCTTACTGTTTTTACTGATTTTGTCCTCTGGAGATGTTTCAAACATGCCTGGATATGTTCCTGTGTGACTGGATCTAGGTGATCCTGCTCTGGCAGGGGGATTGGACTAGATGGTCTTTTGAGGTCCCTTCCACTCCCTGATGTTCTATGATTCTGTATCTTCTCAGTCACTGATGTGCTGAGTGTTCTTCCTGCCCAGTTTTTTGTCCTTTCATCTTCTAAAATAATAACTGCCATGGCTGTGTTTGCTCAAAGCTTTACTGACTTTTGGTTTCACTTTGAATCACATGGTGGCATAAAGTTGAGACACTTGCTGCTGAGGCGCTGATGTTGCTTTATGTCGGTGAAGCCATAGATATATATGTGTATATTTATGTAAAGATGTTTGAGTTTTTCTGCTGAAGTAATTTGTGTCATGGTTTTCTGGACCACCATCTATCCTTAAAATACCAAGTCATGAGATGCCTTGTGGGTGCTTTCTGGCTATAGGGCATAAGGTTACTGTTATTATGACCTTTGTGAAAGAATTTAACATCATCTCCTACTTTGTGTAATAAAAGAAGACTTTACCTTTAAGCAGAAGTCTTTCAAATCTTCAGGCTAGATTTTATTAGCCTTCTTTTTCCAGTATATCCAACATAAGAGGTCAAGATAGGGATTTTTTGGTTGAGTGATGTACTGGCTCAAGACTGGACTATGAAGTGCAGTTTTACGTAGCTTGTGAGTTCAGTCCATCCATGTGTTATTCCTTCAGACAAGCCATGAAATGTTCTCAGAGAATCTGGCCTATTTATTTTATGCATTTTAAGGATAAAATACATAAAATTACATTGCAAAAAAATATATATTGCTTTTATCATTAGAAGTGCAGAGTTAAAACTGAGGCCTTCTGTGAGGTTTACAACAAGTAGCAGTTCAAACAAGAGAAAAAAATCTGCCTCTTACCATTCCTTGATGCTGCCTGCACCATCAAGGTGCCTGCAGCTAGCACTGTTATTTAGTAATCTGGGGTTGTAAAGCCTCAGTGATGATGATGGGTTTTGCAGTTGAGCATTTGGCTTTACTCTTACAGCCGGATTCCCCAGGAAGCTCTGTGTATCTGCGAATGCTGTGTTCTTCGAACTTGCTGTGGCATATTGGTGTCAGTAAGGGAGTGCTGGCTCGTATTAAGACATATGTCCTTGCTTTCCCAAGAGATGCTCTTGCCAAGGCTTTATGCACCTCTATCTCTGTATGCTCAAGCTCCTATTCTGTCACCATCTGTGTAATTTGGAAGCACAGTACTATCAATATCAGGGAAATGCGAGTTGAAATCATAACTGCTACTTCCTGAACTTTGGGAATGTGTAGGTTATCCTGGAAAAGGTTTGTGTCATGTGCATGTGTTCCCAGGTAATTGTTACCTGCAAGCTCACGCGTGCTGTTTGGCAAGTTGGTGACATGGACAGAGGCACTGAGTGCACCCTCAGCAAGTTTGTTGACGACACTGAGCTGTGTGGTGCAGCAGACACGCTGGAGGGCAGAGATGCCATCCAGAGGGACCTGGACAGGCTGGAGAGGTGGGCACAAGCCAACCTCATGG
>JAOXOE010000602.1:21570237-21588811 GCA_028565055.1 Phoeniculus purpureus
CAACCCCCCTGGGCAGCCCCTTCCAGTGCTCTGTCACCCTCACCATGAAGAAGTTCCTTCTCATATTTGTGTGGAACATCCTATCTATCTTCTGTAGAAACTGTTGCAGAGACTATTTTAGGGTCTGTTGGGCTACAGAAAAAGAAAGAATGAGCTAGACTTGATACCCTTGCCCTTAACTGCTCTTTTTGAGCACATAGTGGGATTGACAGCTCAGAGTTAGGTTTAAGTCTTGGAGAAAGCTAAGCAACTCAGAATTTAATCTGGGAAACCTGTGGCCACCTGATGAGCTGCTTTGATGCGAGCACAGCAATCATTGACAACAGGTGTGCATTGAGCAGCCTGGCCAGCTCTGAAGTTTGCTGGCTGACTGCAAGGCTGTTGGCAGATGCCTCCAACCACGTAGGATTCCTGACACAGCTCTCTACCTCTAAGGTAAGTTGCTTCCTTACAGCTCTTATTTCAAAGAATGAAGTAATAATCTCCTGTGCGATGCTGCTTAGGATGCAACAACTGCCCAATTTGCTAGGACTACCTAAAGATGTTTATGGATTGGGCATTGTGTGGGATAAGAAGGGTTTTGTTGAGCTTGAAAGAATCAGACTTCCATCTCTTTTTCCCTTCAGGCTTTCATGTAGAGTGAATTTAACGAGATCCCCTCCCTGTCGTGTTAAAGTGCTTTCAGGATGTATGGAGGCAGAAACAGAAATGTGTGAGGAGTGGTCCCATCCTGGAGACCATTGTGCTACTGGGTCTTTTGAAAACTACCAGTTGTGCCAACAGGGGCTAAGTTTGGAGTGGCTGGAAGTTGGAGCAAGTTGTTGCAAAGTCCTTTCATCGCTGGTGTTATTCTAGTTGTACAGCCCTGTCTGTTTCACAGAGGCATTGCCCTGAGACTAAGAGAATGCTGGAGAGCTTGTGTGGTTTTGTACTACTTGGAAGACAAGTGATTATCCTGGGAATGTCTCCCTTATAGTTTATAGCTGATTTGCTTTGGAGAACTTTCATGGCAAATACCTGGGAGTCAAATCCAGTTCGGTAGATGTGGAAATGTGCAGGATGCAGTGAATCGCTCAGGAGAGATTAACACTTCTAAGGAACAGTTAAAACACTGTCCTGAGGGAGATGTGTTAAACCAGATCCTAGACTATTGTTGCTTTGTGGTTGTCTATAAAACAGGCTGCCCAGGGGGTTGTGGAGTATCCTACTCTGGAGATGTTTAAAACCTGCCTGGACATGTTCCTGTGCGACTCAGTCTAGGGGAGCCTGCTGTGGGAGGGGGGATTGGACTAGAGGATCTTTTGAGGTCCTTTCCAATCCCTAATGTTCTGTGACTGGATCTAGGGGATCCTGCTGTGGTGGGGGGATTAGACTGGATGATCTTTCAAGGTCCCTTCCAATCCCCTAATGCTCTGTGGTTCTGTTATCTCTTCCTATTTCAATCTAATTTGCAATCTTTTTGCTGTAGTTTAAATGCTGTCTGCAAGAAATCTGAGAGAAAAAATGGTCCCTGGATTTTTACATACAGATTGAAGCAATCTGAGCTTGACTCGGCTCAGAAGGATATCCAAAGGTGGAGTTCAGCAAGGCTTAATTGCCTTCTACTCCTGGGGCTTCTAAACTGTTAGTTTTGGATAAAAGCAGAGAGGCTGACGGCTGGTTTGGAAGTGACAGCTTGCTTATAACCTCAGTGAGGGGATAGTCAGGGGACTTGACTACAGTGCATGGGCACTACAGCTAGTCTGAAACCAGTTAGTGGAGTGCGTTGGGACACATGGCAATGAGGTGTTTAGTCTTCACATCATGCACGTGTTCAGATCTTGTCACAGCTCCCCTTTCTCCACAGGTTTGTGTCCTGTGAAAATTAGAACTTGAATCACAGAATCACAGAACATTAGAATTGGAAGGGACCTCAAAAGATCATCCAGTCCCATCCCCCTGCCACAGCAGGATCCCCTAGACCAAGTCACATGGAAATATATCTAGGTGGGTTTTAAATGGCTCCAGAGAACAAGACTCCACAACCCCCCTGCGCAGCCCCTTCCAGGGCTCTGTTACCCTCACCATGAAGAAGATCCTTCTCAGATTGATGTGGAACCTCCTCTGTTCCAGCTCACTCCCATTTCCCCTTGTGCTATCATTAGATGACACTGAGCAGAGCCTGGCTCCATCTTCCTGACACCCACCCTTCACATATTTACAGACATTAATGAAGTCACCCCTCAGTCTGTGAAACCTCCTGTGTTCCAGCTCACACCCACTACCCCTTGTCCTACCATTAGATGCCACTGAGCAGAGCCTGACTCCATCCTCCTGACACCCACCCTTCATGTATTTATAGACATTAATGGGGTCACTCTTCAGTCTCCTTTGTTCCAAACTCCAGAGCCCCAGCTCCCTCAGCCTTTCCTCAGCAGGGAGCTGCTCCCCTCCCTTCACCATCTTTGTGGCTAAAACCACCTGATAATAATTCAGCCTCCCATTCACTGATGGAAACTCTCTCTAGCAGTTTTATGTCCTTCTGGAGCTGAGGGGCCCAGAACTGGACACAAGATTCCAGATGTTGACGTTCTCACTGTGGCAGTGAAGGGTGATGGACGAGGTGTGAGGCTGCTGCAGGTGTGTCTTAAGCCACCGGGGCATCCAGACGTGGGAATTGAGGGTTCTCAGGTAGCCTAATAGACTGCACTTTGTAAAACACAGTAGCTGTAGCAATCAAAGCCCGTCTTTTAAGCTGTCCACTACAATTACCTGCGCACAATAGTCTTTCCGTGGAAGTACAGTAATTGCCAAACAGAAGTATGTGCTCATTATTCTGATCCAATTACCTTTCAATAGCTGGAACAGGGACTGTTTCTGTCACTGATTTCTCGATTTTATCTTTGTTGTAAATTCAGTAAAAGTCAAAGTCTTCCTTAATCACAGGTGGTTTTGGCTTTTGGACAAGCAGTGACAAGAAATGATAGCAGCAGCTTTTGAAAGCTTTACAGGGTGGTTGAGCAGTGAGAGATGCTTTCTACTTGGGTACCAGCAGGATCTCTCCAGCCTACATCAACACTGAGTAAACTGCATGCATCATGCTGCTTTCGTCCCAACAGGAATACGTAACCCTCTTCCGTTACTGAGCACCTCAGGACAGGGAGACATGGAAGTGCTGGAGCGAGGGCAGAGGAGGGAATGAAGCTGGGGGAGGGCCTGGAGAATCAGTCTGATGTGACTGAGAGACTGAGAGAGTTGGGGCTGTTTAGTTTGAGGAAGAGGAGGCCGAGGGGAGACCTCATCGCTCTCTACAAGTATCTGAAAGGATCCCGCAGAGATGTTGGTGCTGGGCTCTTCTCACAGGTCATTAGAGACAGAAGCAGAGGGAAGGGCTTCAAGCTCCAACAAAGGAGGGTTAGACTGGACATGAGGAAGAAATTCTTCCCGGAGAGAGTGGTCAGGGACTGGGATGGGCTGCCCAGGGTAGGGGTTGAGTCCCCAACCCTGGATGTGTTTAAAAGTCAATTCGATGTAGTGTTTGAGGATCTGGTTTAGGGGTGACCTTGTAGAGTAGGTTGATGGTTGGACTTGATGACCCCAAGGGGTCTTTTCCAACCTGAATGAGTCTGTGATTCTGTAAAGGGTCTGGTTTTTTTCCACTTTGCACAAAAGTTCGACCAACTATAAAAACTGTGTCTCGCAAGTGAAGGGGCAGCATCTCTTCTGCAGCTGGTGCTAACTGATCTACGCAGCAGACAAGGAGAACATCACTAGTTACAGCACTGACTAAGAAGTTATATAGAACTGGAATTATTTGGCAGCTGTTAGTTTGTGTCCAAGGGCTCGGTACTTCTGTCTTACTTTAAGGAAACACTGCAGAGAATCTCTTGTTTTAAGTCAGTACTTCAGGGTTGAAGTTCAGGACAGAGCGGCTCTGCTTGAGGCCAATGTGCTACTGAAGTGTTCAAGGTGCAGGGTTTGTGCAGGCTTGTGCTGGACATCAATAGGAAAGGAGAATTTGAACCCAAAGGCTATTTACTGAGAGAGCCACAGTTTGGAAAGGCTACTAAAAGATGTAGCTGGTGCTGTCATGGGTGATGTTTTGGTACTGTGATGTTACCAGCCAACTGCAATTCATGACTAACTTCAGAGCACTGGAAGGGGCTGCCCAGGGGGTTTGTGGAGTCTCCTGCTCTGGAGACGTTTAAACCCCACCTCAATATGTTCCTGTGTGACTTGATCTAGGGGATCCTGCTGTGGCAGGGGGATTGGACTAGATGAACTTCCGAGGTCCCTTCCAATCCCTGATGTTCTGTGATTCTGTGCTGTCCTGATTACATCCTTCTAACCCCAAGAATGTTTTATTTGTAAACCAGTGGGAGATGTGATACAAAGATCTGTGGAGTTACATGCATTTTGGACCAACTTGTTATAACTTGTAGTGTCATATGTATTGCAATAACACCTTGGCTTCTTCACAGATTGGACTCTGATGCTAAAATTCAGATGTCAGCTTTGAAAATCCTAAATAGCCTGGATTACACTAGATGATCTTTCGAGGTCCCTTCCAATCCCTAACATTCTGTGATTCTGTGAAGTCTTTTCACTAAAACTATAACCTTTTCATGTTGTTCATCGTTCCCAAGTGAAGTAGAAAAGTGTGACTATGATAAGAGCTCTACAAAATGAAAGATAACAACATTCTCCATTTGAAATTATGGAGCCGAATGTCTTTTTGCATAGAGAGTACGGTTTCCTCATGTGTTGTGTATTTCAGGGTATTAAATTAACCACCCTGATGTATTTACTTTTCATCTCTGGGCTTGTCTTTGTAGAAATGAATTATCAGCCGGGTGGAGAGGTTGTATTTTAAAACGTTGCTTCTTTCTCCCAGATATTCTGCTGAAACAATAGACTTGAAAAATTAATCAGGCGTCGCAGTAAGTCACAGGGAGCGTCTATCAAAGTGTGTTGATGTTATGAGAGACACTCTATGAGTTCATACAGCTTAAGAGTATCTGTAATACTCTGCGTGTGTCCTATACGAGGCAGTGTGCTGGACCTGTTCTAGCCCTTCGTTCGAGAACGCCTCACGATTGCACGTGCTGTTCTCCATTGCGCAGCACAAAGGTCAACTGGACTCGAACTTCAAGGAATCACACTGGCGTGAAGGAAGTCCTTCAAAACTCCTATGTTTACTCAGGAACCCATTTAATTTCACAGATAATTTCTGATGATGTCTGTTAGAGCCCACTTAGAGAGCTGAGCGAGGGAATAAAGCCAGCAAGTGCTGAAGGTGCAACCTTTTCAACCATCCCTCGGCAAATTATTCCTGAGGAAAATTGCTTGTCCTTTGACATGAGGTCTGGATGCAGTCCTCCTGGACTATCGAAAGGAATGTTTGGCAGTGCCTGCCTTGACTGGTCTTTCACAACTTATCTGGTCTCGAGCTCTTTTGCAGATCAAAGCAGCCCTCACCTGTCAGGTGCTGCTATCTCTGAGGCAGATGTACTCAGCCTGTAGCCTTTTTATCTCGTGCTGGGAGCCCGTGTTCTGCCTTTCTTCACAGACCCTAACTTTGCCACAAGTTGCAGGTCTCAGAAAGAAGGGAAGATGTGTGAAGCAACGTTTTAAAGACAGGACTTTTCTCTTACTGTGACTACCTGCTCAGTTATCTGCATTTGTGTTAACTCATTAAAGAAGGCCAGGATGTGGGCTGAGGATTCCTTACCTCACTGAGACTTAGGCAGCTGCATCTGGAATCCTCCAATGAGTAAATTTTAAGTGGTCAGTCTTTTATTGTTGCTCATCATCTCTGCAAGTCTCAGAGGACTGTCTGCAGCCCATGGGTTTGTCTGGTCCATGTAAATCTCGACAGATTCTAATCACTGCTAGGAGAGTTAAATCTGAGTCTTAAGTTAATTTCTCCTTTAGGCTGTTTTGTTCCAGATTCCAGCCATGATGTTGTGTGATTAAGGATTCAGTTTGTCCCTGAACAGCTACATTAGCTCTTCACACATGAGCACTTCTGTGTTCTCAGATGTTGTGCTCCGTGCTCACAAAGGCTTTGCTGATGTGCTCCATTTTTACGTAATGAGCAGCACTTCTCAAACCTCTGCACTATATCGCTGCAGCCGGCCTTGGCTACCTGAGCTAACGGCAAAGCGCTGCAAACGCTGAGTGCTTTAAGACCAGCTGTTACCAGCAAGTTTCCTCTGCCTCCTTTTTTAGGGTAACCATGCCTCGCAGGTGAGCAATGAAGCATTACTTTGGAAGCATTTCGGCTTAATCTTTCCCTCCAGGAATGTCATGTTTGACCCAGCTGCCTCGGAGACCAAGTGGTCTCACAGAGATCTGTTACAGGACATTAGGGATTGGAAGGGACCTCGAAAAATCATCCAGTCCAGTCTCATGCCACAGCAGGATCCCCTAGATCCAGTCACACAGGAACATGTTCAGGCGGGTTTAAATGTCTCCAGAGAAGGAGACTCCACAACCCCCCTGGGCAGTCCCTGCCAGGGCTCTGGCACTCTCACCGAGAAGTTCCTTCAGACTGATGTGGAACCTTCCCTGTTCCAGCTCACACCCACTGCCCCTTGTCCTATCATTAGATGCCCCTGAGCAGAGCCTGGGTCCACCCTTCTGACACCCACCCTTCACATATTTATAGACATTAATGAGGTCACCCCTCAGTCTCCTCTTCTCCAAGCTCAAGGGCCCCAGCTCCCTCAGCCTCTCCTCATCAGGGAGCTGTTCCTGTCCCTTTGTCATCTTTGTGGCTCTGTGCTGGCCTCTCTGCAGCAGTTCTGTCTCCTTCATGAACTGAAGGGCCAAAATGGATCATGAATGCTCTGAGGGTGGTTCTGAGGAGAAGTACTTAGGGGTGCTGGTGGATGAGAAGCTCAACATGAGCTGGCAATGTGTGAGTGCAGCCCAGGTCAGCTGTATTCTGGACTGCGTCAAACGATGTGTCACCAGCAGGTCAAGGGAGAGGATTCTCCCCATCTGCACTGCTCTTGTGAGATGCTTCCTGGAGCACTGTGTCCTGTTCTGTAGCCCCCAAAACAGGGAAGACATAGAACTGGTGGAGTGAGTCCAGAGGAGGGCCAAAAGGGTGATCAGAGGATGGAGCACCTCTCCTATGAAGACAGGCTGAAGGAGTTGGGATTTTTCAGCCTGGAGAAGACAAGGCTGTGGGGGAGACCTTGCAGCAACCTTCCTAGTACCTGAAGGATGCCTAGAGGAAAGATGTAGAGGGAGTTTTTACAAAGGATTCTAGTCATAGGATAGGGAGGAATGATCTCAAGGTAAAAGAGGGTAGACTTAGGTTCGATCTCAGGAAGAAATTCCTCACTGTGAGGGTGATGAGGCACTGGGACAAGTAGGTTGTGGATGCCTCCTCCCTGGAAGTGTTCATGGCCAGGTTGGATGGGCAATTGGGTCTAGCGAGAGGTGTCTCTGCCCATGGCAGGTGCTTTGAAACTAGATGATATCTGAGGTCATCTCCAACCTAAGTCATTCTGAATCTGTTGTTTCCTCTGTTTTACATGGGATTTAGCTGTCACAGGATTTTTTTCCTCTGGGGATGCTTTCCTGACTGACTAACGGGCAGGGTTGAGCTGCTGCAGTCCTTCTCAATCACTTTCACAGTTGGCAGTGGTTTTCTTTGTTCTTTTTTCCCCACGAGGTAAATACTTGCTTCATTCAAGTTCCTCCTTTCACAGAAAAATGTCAGATTCTTCTATATTTCACCTGCTAACTTTGTAATTCTCCTTTAAATAGCTCCTTTCTTGGGATAGGAGTCTTATCCCGCATAAAGCACGAGAGTATTTGCCCAAGTTTTAGTCTTTCTCCATTCTCAAATAGTTCCGTGCTGTCAGTGAACTGCAGATGGAAGAGGTCATCCTTTCAGGCTTGAGTTTGTATTGTGTGTTATGAAGTTGTCTTCCACACAATAAAGTTCTTTATCCCTCTCTTTTTCACGTTACCTATGCAATTACACGTTCCCATTACTTCAGCTCTCAACAGCCTCAAGAGTTCTTCTGGTAATGGCTTGTACTAGTCAAACTCGTCTTTAAGTGACAGATAGCCATTGCTGTTGCAGAATGAGGTGACCTTGTGAGAGATCTGGTCCTTAAATTAGTTTGGAATTGGAAAGTTTTGGAAGCTTTGGATAACAGGGTTTAGGCGGTAGAGATCATCACTGTTCTGCCTGGGATCCCTGGGCTAGAGGGTAGGTAAAAGCTGGTAAATGCTCTGCTCCCACTCCATATTAATATCCTTATGATGGGGATCCTGCTGCGGCAGGGGGATTGAACTGGATGATCTTTTGAGGTCCCTTCCAATCCCTAATGTCTGCATCTAGGTGATCCTGCTGTGGTGGGGGGATTGGACTAGATGATCTTTCCCTTCCAATCCCTTATGATTCTATGATCTTGCTCTGAAAGCACACAGAATCATAGGGGGTAGAAGGGATGTCTAGAGATCACCTAGTCCAACCTCCCCACCAAAGCAGGATCACCTAGGACAGGCCACACAGGAATGCATGCAGGTGGATCTTGAAACTTTCTAGAGAAGGCAATTTCACAACCTCTCTGAGCAGCCTTTTCCAGTGCTCCATCACTCTCACAATAAAGATTGTTGATTTGGAACTTCTTATGTTCTAGCTTATACTCTGTATTCCTTGTCCTACTGCTGAGCACCACCGAAAAGAGACTGGCCTTCCTCTGCACACCCACCTCTCAGTCATCTGTAGACATTAATAGAATCCCTTCTCAGCCTTCTGTTCTCCAGACTAAACAGCCCTAGTTCTCTCAGCCTTTACTCATAGGAGAGATGTTCAGGTCCTTTAATCATCCGTGTAGCTCTCCATTGGACTCTCTCCAATGTCTACATAATTGTGTGGAAATAATATCCAGGTACAGAGAAAAGGAAAATGTTTCTAGTTATTACTCTGGGTGGGCTCCCAGCTCTGTTTCACCATGCAGTTTGTAGATTGTCCCTGGCATTTAAACTGGCATTTACTTACTCTTCCAGTCTTGGATTTTTCCATGTGGGAAACAGAAGAAAGGTTGGAGGAGTGTGAAATACTAGTGAACTGTATTTTACCAGAGGAGCAACTCTCTAAGATCAGTGGCCAGTATTTAGCACTGGAAAAGTAAAAATCCATGTAGTCTTCTTTATCTCCTTCCCAGTGTATGCACACTGTGGTGAGTGGGATCTGGGACCTTTTTGTTTTGTAACAAGAGACCAGTTTGTCCATCCAGCTTGCTTTTGTCAAATCTTGCAGCCTTTGAGAAGGCCAAGACGGGTAGAAGCAGCGAAGCCACGTAGCGGTAACAGCAGCTGCAGGTCCTTATAGTAACTGCAAACCCTTTTTTCTTTTCTGTCCTAGTTCTGGATACGGCAGGCCAAGAGGAGTTCAGCGCAATGCGGGAACAGTACATGAGGACCGGAGATGGTTTTCTTATAGTCTACTCGGTGACAGACAAGGCTAGCTTCGAGCATGTGGATCGGTTCCACCAGCTGATCCTCAGAGTCAAGGACAGGTGGGTGCCATGGAGCCATGCACTGCCTGTCCCCACCTCCTACCACTCTGGAGACCGTGCCACAGGGGTGGTTGACTATCTTGTCCCTCGTGTGTGGGTTTGTGGATCTGCATATGAGGAATAAGAATTTTTTACCTCTTCTGATAATGACGTAGTGCTTGCAGTGAGGAAAATGGGTCTGTAAGGGAGAGGCTTGTGCTGAACAGTTTAGCAAGAAAGTGTGAGGAAGGCAGATCAGACACCTTTGAAGGTAATCAGTGTGGCTCTGAAGAGAGAGAAAGATGCCTTGTGATAGTGCAGGCACTTTGGAAACACCAGCAGGGAGTCAGCAAGCATCCAGCCATAATAATTATGTGTGTCCTGGCAGCATCCTCCTTTTCCGGGCTTCAGTTTGTGCCAAACAAACCTTAGAAGGTCCTGCGTGATTTGAGACTGTGAAGAAAGGAAGATCCTTCACAGTGGAAGGAACTGTATTGCTTGCATGCGGTGTAATGCAGTTAATGCATCAAGTTCTGCTGCAACTGTTTTCAGTGAATAAAACATCTCTGCACGACTGGGGAGAAGGCGAGATTGCTCAGCCCTCCCCTCCTCATGTGTGCACGGGAGAAGGTTGTGCTGAGAGTTTGACTGAGGTCATGAAATGCATTCTGACAGAATGGGAGGAAGCTGACGGTTTATCTCGGAGATAAATCCTTTCTACCCCAGTTCAAGAGGTGATGAATCCATCCTCACTGGGTGGGATGTGAATTAAGCCTTTATATGTCTGCAGATTTGAAACACCTAGTTTTTCCGTTCATAATGGCTTTTAATTATGGAAGTCATCAAGAAAAGCCACCAGAGGGTTCAGGGCTCGTTGCTGGCTTCCTTTTGCAGCTCTGAATAACTTCCTCACAGGAAGGGTGGACTCGTATCATGTGAGGTTCACAGCTGACAGCTCTTCCAGTAAAGCATCCAAAGCAGAGCCCACAGGAGTGAAAAGCAAAAGAAAAACCACCCTCTTTGAATTCATCGAAGTGAAGACAAATATCAGTCCCTCAGCCTGCCTCCCAGATCACGACAATCTTTTCTTCGCTGCTAGCTCAGCTTGAGGCAAATTCAATCTGCTTCTGAAAGCTGAAAAAGACAGAACAGCATTTCCTGGAACCTACCCCAAACTGGCATTGGTTTTATCTAATTTAACTTTGTGAAAACAAGAGGCAGTACTCATTGTTTTGCTCCAGACTGAAACTTGTACGTGCGCACCACGTGAACACTGTGGCCGGTGTGTGAGAAGAAGGAAGTTAAACAGGCTGGGGAGGCTGTTTCTGTTTCCCCACTCAACACTACCAAACCGCAGAGTGCGAGGAGCTTGATGCTTCATCCAAAACCTGAGATTGTTCAGAAAATCGCAGCAGTAGGAGCAATGTGAGGGGAAAAAAAACTACCTTGCCACATGCAGGTGGCTAGGAACAGAACATGGCCCGGGTTTTGAAGTGATCAGTCGGTTTTGGCAGCTTAAACTCCAATGGAATTGCAGGCTGCCACGTTAGCAGAGCTGTTCGAAGTCTGTTTCTTTCCATAATCTTCATTACAGAAAAACTTCCATCCATAGAAGCTTTGTCCAACGATCTTGTATGGCTTACAATAGGGAACAAAGTCCCCATAGAGATTTATGCCTGATGTAAACAAGTCATGAGCTACTGTCCAAATGTAATCCCTTTCTTATCAAAACGCTGCAAGCCAAAGAGGAATTAAATAATCCAGATGAGCAAGTGTTTTGCTCCAGAATGATCAGAATCAAGATATATCAGTGCTCAGGTATTCAAATTAAATCAAGGCCACATTATCAGAATGAATAACTGTCAGACTCACTTAAAATGCTGAGTGCAGTATGGTGTTTTTCCAGCCAGAGCAATGGGGCAACATGCCAAGAAGAAGATGGAGCCCTTATCGTCTCAAAACATTGCACAGAAATGCTCTTTGAAAATCCAGAGTTACTCAGGGAAGTGTTTTATGCAGAAATGAGCATGACCAGCTGCTCCTTACCCCGATCAAATCAGTTCTGTCACAGCAGAGAACACTAATAATTTGAGGAGGGTTCAAAGTTCAGTATGAAAATAGTAGTGCAGTGGTTGTCAATTATCAGGAAGTACCTTCTCCCTCGTAGCCATGGGCAAAGGCCCTGCAGCATCACTTCACCCTTGACGTTGTGCAGTGGGAGGAAAGGAGGATGAATGTGCGAGGTAAGGTGAGCAGCAGCTGCACTATCAGGACCTCCCATGGTACAGGTTGCCTTTGTTCTGTTTATTCACTGGAGCTGTGGGGATTCTGCTGAGGGAGAGGCTGGCTCACATATTTCATCAAGACAGCCTTGGACTGAACATGCTGGATCTTTTTTCAGGCAGTGGCTGAAGATAGTCGCCTGCCTGGTAAAGCTAGAGACATACTATTGTTATACAGATAGATGGTTTGGGTGCAACAGGACAGTTGTTCATCAGGGGGATTTTCCTCTGGGATCACAAGCTGGAGATGGCTGGTAATAGCATTTAGAAGCTTAAGAAGACTCTGTGGTTCCCTCCAACCTCCTCCCAGCTGCCACTGGCAGACTTCCAATTTCTTTTGGAGTAACAGCTGATGGGCATCTTTGATCCCAGTAATTTTCTCCTCCGTTTGATGCTCCTCTAAATGCCAGCTCTCAGAGTCCACCATTTCTTCACCTATGGTTGCTCACAGTGGATGACCCAGACATAAACTGACACCAGTCCCTCCACCATACCTCATTACCTTGTAATGATGAGCACACAGTTGCTGAGATGCCTTGACTGTTACAAAGAGTCTCACTCTCCTGTCCAGGATCTGTCTGTATGTCTTAGTTATTGCCTCACTAATCCTGTAGTTCTTTCTTCACCTATCTAGTTTAGCTGTTATCAGTCACTGCAAAAATGACGACACTAAGTCGCTGAAGTGCCTGCAAACAAGAATGAGTGCATGTGTCAAGTACGTTTTTACAATAGGAATGTGTGTGTAGCGAGTCTGGGGGCTGATGAGTGTTCATTAGGTTGATTTGTATCACTTTATATTCACTCTGTGATTCTTTCCATGTACACGTGTGGTATGACTGTAGCTGAAAACGTTAGGTGATGTTAGCATCAGAAAGCAGAACTTACACGCAGCAGATTTTATTGTAGTCTGTTAATAATTGGGTGGTGGTTTTGATTTTTTTCCAGAGAGTCCTTTCCAATGATTTTGGTGGCAAACAAAGTTGATCTAATGCATTTACGGAAAATTACAAGAGAACAGGGAAGAGAAATGGCAACAAAACATAATGTAAGTTTGCAAGCTTATTGAATTGGTTGTTTTAAGTCCCATTACAGGCATTCCAAATTGAATTCTCTGCTCATTTGGAGGTGAATTATGGCATTTCTTACAATAGGACATTTGCTACTGCATTTTCAGTTACTACAAAGCAGTAGCAGTGCAGTTTCCTTTCAATAGGGACAGTTTAGCATCGAACCTCTGCTGTGGACTAGGCTGTAGCAAAGCTGTGGCCATCATGAAGCCACGTGTATAAGGTGTCTGCAAGTGGCAAGAAATGTGAAATGTTGAAAATGAGGAAAGAAATTGCACTCTTAGAGTGAAAAGGTGGTGTCAGGCATTAGGAAGAATACCCAGGTGTCCATAGGAAGTGACCATGCTAAAGATAATGAAGTTACAGCCTATATATATCTGGCTTACCATCCTGGCTCTGCTTTATTCATAGTTTAGCCTGGGAAATTGGTCTTGGATGAGTGTAGATCTCATGCTGCTCCACTGAGAATCTCTAAATGCCAGCTGTCCTGAATACCCAGAGGTAGACAACACCTCCCATGGGAGGAACTGAATGGAAAGGTAAAGGCAAACAAGCCTGAGACCTCATGGCAGTTTGCTATGCCTAAATGGCAAGCTGTACAGTGCTTCTAAACAGTGGGAGTTTGGCAGAGCAGGTTCACTCCCTCCCCAAGGAAGCACATTTGTGTAGGAGTCAGGACACCTGAACTGCAGCACAACATGCCACATCCATCTGTACATGCACGCTTTGGAAAAGGCTGTGTAAAAAAATACCTTATCAGAGTCGGTTGTATAAATCTGCCAGCATGCTGGACAAGCACTCTAGGAGGCCCCATCTGGCTGTCAAACATTGAAGAAGATCATTTTACACTGAAGGGGAATTGTAGTCATGAAATATTCATGCAGTAGTCCTAATAAAATGTGGCAAGCAAGAATTTTTGGCAAGTGCTCGTCTTTCAACAGCCTTCAGCTATTTTCATGTCTGTAAGCATAGCTTAGGGGGAGAGAACATCTGATGACATGAAGTCTATGATTATTCTTCCCCAAACCTTGAGCTCTGATAGCAGCTGCTTTGCCTGGTGCCTATTCCAGACCTTTAGTAAGTGCTCACTGACCTTGCCGTGAGCATGAAGGTGTTGATAACGTGACAACATTTTGTTGACCTCTATTTTCCTGGTCTCTTGGGAACCTGGTTTCTTCAGCCTTTAGGGTTTTTCATTTTGAAGCTGGTTTGCTACCAACATGTAGGCTGTTGAAATCTCTTTCATGATACACTTCTCTCCTCTAGATTCCCTATATAGAAACTAGCGCCAAGGACCCACCTCTAAATGTCGACAAGGCCTTCCATGATCTTGTGAGGGTCATCAGGTAAGCTGCAAGCCTATGGACTGGGTGTGTAGGAGTCCTGGCCTAGAAGCCAGGAACCAACTTCTGGGGAGCTTGGGGCCAGGTGGTTTGGTAGGTGGTGGAAGATTCCTGGGGTTTGTTAAACTTTCATGTCCTGTATCTGCAAAGGGCTGTCACTAGCACACAAGCTTCTCTTGTAGGACATCGGAGCAAGGCAGGTGGAGAACCACCTGTGGCCATGCTAAAAATACAGCCTTCAGTTACCTGTGCAAAGCTCACTGTAGTGATCAGCTTTAAAAGGCCAACATTAAAAAAACTCTGTACTAATCTTCATTGCTTCACCCTCTCAGGGTCTCACGTTGCCAGAGATTAAAAAGGACTCGCAAAAAACCTTATAGAATTCTAATGTTGTAGGTGACTTTTAGCATTTTTTGGCCAATAACTGGAAAAACTTAAGCCACTCTGTATGAGAAATAGCATGATGTAATGGCTAAGCCACAGGTTTCCTCTGCAGACTGCAGAGGTTTGTTCCCAGTTTTGGCATGAGCTGACTGCTCACTGGCAAATTCCGGCTCTCGGGGCGGCGAATCCCTGCTCTGGCTGTCAGTGGGGAGGAGCAGCCTCCCAAAATCCCAGCTGCCCCTGCAGGAAAAGAGCTGCATGCACATCTTGGTGTCTCAGCTGATAACCTCCAATCTCTCTGAGAAAGTTTGTTTTTCTGGCATTAGTTGCCTGCCACATTTTTCTGGGTCTTCATTTTTCATGTGTTGGGAGGATGCTGAGCTGAAATCATGCTCCTCCCTGCTGTTGAAAGTGCCTCTCTTGGCAATTAAACCACAAGGCGTTTATTCACAGTGTATCTGTACTTGTGAATGTCTTAGCATAGCCTTCATCAAAAGCAGATGGTGCTGCCCACTCTTCCCACGTGTCTCAAAAGCAGGGGGCAGAAAGTCTTTGGAAAACTACAGAGCTGAGCTGGAAGTGTCCCAATCTATTTCTCTGCTGTTCGGTAACTCAGCACTAACTGCCTAGATATTACTTTTGCGCTACAGTGAGCTCTTACCACCATCTACTCTACTCTAGAGGGGAAAAAACCGTCCAAAATAAGATGGTGATGCTCCGTTTGCTTTCTCTACATAACACAACTCCAGGCACGCTGGGATGAGCATTCTAATGATAACGTCACTCAATTCCAGCCCAAAACTGCGCTCCACAATGTCCAAATTAGGTGACGCACCTCACTTGCCTGAGTAGTCACCATCAACCAGCCCAGTGAAACCCTTTGTGACATCGAGGACACATGAGACGTTCATGAGAGCTGTAGCCCAGGTTAAGTCAGTGTGCAGAGAGAAGCTGTGTGAGCTGCCTGGGCTTTTGTCACACAGCAGCTTTGCTTGATCTTTGGACATTGCAAACTGTCCACAGCCATTGGAGTTTGCAGGGTGAGAAGCTCATTTGGAGTCAGCACTGTTTGTGCTCCTTGCACTTGGCTAATTCCCAGCTTATTGAGCTTCATAGAAGAAACGAATTAATCCAGAAGGGAGCTGGGTGATTGAGTCCACCCAGTAGGTCTTTTACATTTCCTGATCAGTGCACAGACAAGGAGAGTCAGACACTGCAAGGATCCTGAGCAAGAACAGAACATGGTTTTCTGGATCTCTAAAACAGTTCCAGAACACTGTGAACAGCTGGCGGCTGTTTATCTAGCTTTAAAGTATTTCTCTTTAATTTATGCTTTCTAGTTTTGAGCTTTAAAGTCTTATGTTTTTCATGCCTCCAGCCTTCATATTCACTGGAAAAAATCTTAGTATTCAAAGCTGAGTTTTTCAGGTGCTTACAAGCATTTTGGTTGCTGAGGCTGTAAGAATAACAACAACTAAAACCATAATGGTTTGTCCACCAGCTACCATCCTGGGCTGGGTAACTTGGTCTTTTGTGCCTGGCACCAAATACATGGATAAAACACGTGTGTGCGTAGACAAACAGACATACGGAGCAAAGAGGCTGGGTTTGAACTATTCAGACTCTCAGGTTGTTAATTTAGACACTGTTGGCATCTGTGGAATTTGCTAGTGTTTGTGTTTTACCTTGCAAGACCATCTGAGTCTATTTGTCTGCCTGTTGAATGTTTGAGCTACAAAGTCTTCTGCTGCATTGGCACCCCTGGGCAGGCTGGGTGCCTGCAGCAAACAGGTACAGCTGCCACCAGGCATCTGGGCAATGCCTCGTTTTAATGAAAAGGGAAAGGCCCTCAACACAACCTTTAAGAGGCTGCTCACAACCCACCTGACTGATGAGGTCTGCTGTGGCACAGGAGGCTCCCAGCTGCATGTTTCTGGTAGCTATGGCTTCAGAAAGCCAGGGACCCCTTTCTGGAGTGCAGGCAGTTTAGGGCAGGTATTGCTCAAAGCAAATCTTTCCAGGAGGTTTTATTCCTGTGTGCACTCTGTATCTTTTTCATCCTATCCCCTCAGGAACGTTAGCAGCACTGCGATGGATGACGTTGCATTGTTTTGAGTATCTCTGTTTCCCAGAGCAGCCCCTAGCAGGGGCGGAGGCAGACGTTTGCCCAGGGCATCTGGAGGCACAGTGCCCTTAGCATTAGTGGGTTTTTTATGGCTTCTTTCCTCCTTCCTTAAAAGTGCAGGTGGTTGTCTTGTTCGCTGCATGGCAGGAATACCCACATAGTGGTGGAAGGGTATATGCAGGTCTATATGCCATTATTCTGGCTGTCCAGGGGTCTGGATGCTGATGTCCCATCCACCTTTGTGTCTCACCTGCTTTTCTCCCTGTCTGTCTCCCAAAACAGGCAACAAATCCCAGAGAAAAGCCAGAAGAAGAAGAAAAAGACCAAATGGCGAGGGGACAGAGCCACAGGCTCCCACAAACTGCAGTGTGTGATTTTGTGATGGGATCGTCTGGGAGTCCCTTGGACACCTCCTTCCTCTCCCCCCTTGACCCACCGCCAACCTAGGCGAGGAGCAGCAGCGAGATGCCCACACAGCCCCATCGCCCCTCCAGGTTCCCCACTGCAGGGGCTTCCCATGGTGTCTGGGGCTTGGAGGAGGTGGCCCAATGGCCTTGTGGAGGGGGGCTGTGCATCAGGGTCAGCGTGGGAACCATGTGAATAGCAGACAGAAGGGATCAGCAGGACTTTGACTCTTGGACATCCCCAGCACCTTCTAGGGGCCTCCGTGATGTTTATTTAAAAAAAAAGGGAGAAAAAGAAGAAAACAAAATCCTTGGTTTTATCTGCAAAGGTTTCTCCTTGTGACCCATTTCTGAACAGCCATGAATAGCCCCCCTGTTTGGTACAGTCGTCTGTGTGTGTGGGGGGGGGGAAGGGAAAGGGCTTTTCTTCTCTTTGGGTTCTTTTTGTTTTGTTTTGTTTTTAATCCTCTTCTTTCTCATTGTTTGCTCAGCAAGTGTTGGGTTGCAGAGAAACACGGCCGGGGTTAGATTTTTTGCACTGAACTCTCTGTCTCTTAGGCGGCAGTGCCAAAACACGACTTCATATGAAAGTGCGTCGATTTGGAGAAAGAAAATGAATTCCAGCTGCTCTGGGTGCTCCAGACATTGTGTCAGACTCTGGAGGGCAGCCAGCTCACAGACCATAAACTCCAGCTTAGGAAAGGAGGTTTGGGCTTGGATTATTTCTTTCTTTTCCTTACCCTTTGTCAAGAGGTTTTGTTTCTGTTTTGTAAGTTTGGGTATGTCAAAGTCAAGACGTTTTGTTAACCTGGAAGTATTTAAATTAAAGCAATTTACAAATGGAAGGGTTTGTCCTCTTTAAGAGGAGCAAGGGGGGAGGGGGAGAGAAAGTAAAACCTGAAATGAATTTGTTATGTGGGTATTGAATTTCTCCATCATAAATGTGTGTAAAGTGGTGTGACCTAAGTCCCTCTTTATTATCCCTTAACCTTTCCCTGCAAAGCCACTCTTGGGTAGACAAAGTGCTTTGCTTTTCCCAGGTTCATCTTGCACGCACGCACCAAGAATCCATTTATGGACTTTGGCTCAGTGTTTCTTCTTCTCCCTCCTTTGCTGAGAATCGGTGTCTTGAAAGGAAGAGGTGTTTTGAAAGTTATTCAAGTGGGCTGTGTCTCTTTGTAAGCTTTTGATGTCTAAAATGCGGCTCTGAAAATGGTGAAGAGTTAAATATCTTTTTGCAAGGCAAAAAGCCCCCCTGCAGCCACCTCATTGATAGATATGTGATATTGATATCACATTGATAAATATGTGAATGGGGGGTGTCAGGAGGATGGAGTCAGGCTCTGCTCAGTGGCATCTAATGATAGGACAGGGGGCAACGGGTGTGAGCTGGAACAGAGGAGGTTCCACATCAATATGAGAAGGAACTTCTTCACGGTGAGGGTGACGGAGCACTGGAAGGG
>JAOXOE010000602.1:21590468-21607765 GCA_028565055.1 Phoeniculus purpureus
GTAGCAATCTGACAGGGCTTTGATCACTGTTCCAAAGGGAAATGCCTGTAATTTCCTGCGCAGGTCTTGCCAGGTGCTGGGCTCCATCAGATCTCCTGGAAGCTAATGAGAGTTGAGAACACTTTCACCTGGCATTATTCTCCTTATTGCAAAACCTCAGAGTTGAAATTTCACTTGCGTTTTGAATAACTTAATTCCAGCACTACAAAGGGCATCAGGCTCTGGTTTCCCACGTGATGGATCTCTTCCATGCTGACTTCCCACTGAAGAATTGCATGCTGTCCAGGTTTTGCTCAGTGTGTCTTCTTTGAGGCTTTGACTGGGCAGGAAATCTGACAGACTGGAGGAATCCTGGCTAAGAGTTAATAATCCTTAACAATAATTGGCAATAGTTGTTCCTAAACCTATGGGTCCTTTGACTCTCAAAGGGTTGGTACGTGGTCATGACCACTTGAGGGAGAAATTCCTGAAGTTCATTTATTTATGATCAACATGACACAACGAAGGCCACTGCGTCGTAAAAGGGCATGTCCTGTATTTCAGGGTTTCTCGTAGCTCCCAGTCGAAGGGATTGCCTGCACCACATAAAGCTGAACTATTTTGGTACCTGGCGTGCATCTCCGGGTGTGTCATGGTGGTTGTGTGGTTGCAGCCAGCAGTCTACAAGAGGAACAGAGAGGGAAGTGTTCAGATCTTGCAGAGTTTCAGCCCTGGAGGCACTGCGTGGAGCTGCTAATGCTTGCAAAGTGGCTCTGTAAAAGGGAGTGAGCTGTGGCTAGAGGAAGAGTTATTAATTGCCACTGTAGGAGTAGTTAGCAGCCTTGGTGACTGATAGTCTTCCTCAGCCTCAGGTGAGATTGGCTTCTTGACGCACAAAGAGCTCCGACAGGATGTAGGTGAAGAGATATCTATGGAGCAAAGCAAGCCAAAAATTCCCTTGGCCATGGGCTGAGGGAACTGGTCAGCATACTTACATTTACCTAAATATAGGCTACAGCTCAGCTTAATGCTAGAGTGGCCACAGGCTCGCTAAAGCTGTCTGTTCCAGAGAGCTGCAGCAGAGGGGGAGGTAGCTGGTGGTTCCCACACAGACAGTGCTGCAGCTTTTTCTTGAGGTTTTATAACAGAATTAAGCAATTTGTGTCATGTGTTGCCATGGAGACTGTAAATCACTGTCATGCTGGGCCTCTCTGTCAGGGAGATGATGTCTTTAATTGTGCTAACCTTGCCTGCAAATCCAAGGCCTGGTTCTGAGCTCATTTACCTGCTGTAATGACTCTCCAGGAGAGAAGAGTCAGAGCTGAGGATAGGGCTGGTCACACGTCGAACATCAAGTATCTAGGGTCAGTTTTATTATGGTCATGTGTGACCAAAATGTTCATCTGCTCAGATGAACAGAAATTATAGTGATTTACCCAACCTGAGATCTGTCCCACTTGCATTCAGTGCAAGTTTTGCAACAAGGGTGGGGATTAGATACTCTCTTTACATGTTGTGGTGATCTGCTGGGGCTTGGCAGTCCAGTCACTGAATGTCTCAGGTTTTGGTGTTTAATATTATTTAAATGCTTCAAGGAATAGCTCAGCCCTTCTACTCCATCTCCATGTCCAGGCACATAAGTGGGGTTTTATGCAGTTTACTCTATCTCCATAACAAAATCCTTTCAGCAGAGGAGCCTCAGTGACATTGTTGGGTCAGCATTTCTCTTTTTTCCTTGCCATCTACCCCAGAAGTAGCCACATTTCTGATTGTCTCAGCATTACTTTCTTGTGCTGTCAGGACACACAGATCTCGCTGGTGCATATGAAGACAGTGGTAATAATCAGCTTCCTTCCAGGGATTTAACTAGAGCCCTGACAGCATTCGTCAGCATAGGGTATGGATCCTCCTCTTGGCGCCTTCAAAATAAACAACGATAAAAATTGTAAGATGATTATCATCAGAGCTTATTAGCGTATTACCACACGCTGCTTTGTATTCAGACAATAGATAAAACGTCTGTGCTTCAGTTTTCTCAGTCAGATCTACAGCAAACATGCTTATTCCTGCTCCATCTGAGGGAGGACCATGTCAGTATGCTTGCCAAAAACATAAAAACCAGCTCAACTCTTGTGCACTTGCCTGTAGCAGCGTAACCAGCTGGCATGGAAGTTCCGCACACCTTCATGTTTTGCAGGAGGTGACATAGGTTGTTTTTAAGGTTTGATTTATTAGCTGGTTTAGATGATAATCTTGTCAAGCCATGAGATACCTCCTTGCTTTGATTATAAGGGCAGGTAGAGCTGCAGAGAGATTGAAGTACTTGACTTTTGGAGGGTATGTATTACACACCTGTGTGTTGGGAGCACAGGACCTGCTATCTCTCTAGGAGGAATGTTTCCATGAGCAGCAGAAGCAGTCCTGCAGAAACACACAGACTTGCAGCCTTTTGACACTCAGTGGAAGTTTTCATCTGTTTATACTTCAATCACCTAAAATTAGAGTCACAGAACATTAGGGATTGGAAGGGACCTCAAAAGATCATCTAGTCTAATGCCCCTACCAGAACAGGATCACCTAGATCAAGTCACACAGGAACATGGCCAGGCAGGTTTTAAATGTCTGCAGAAAAGGAGAGTTCACAACCCACCCTGGGCAGCCCCTTCCAGTGCTCTGTCACCCTCACTGTGAAGAAGTTCCTTCTCATATTATGTGGAACCTCTTATGTTCCAGCTGACAACCATTGCCCCTTGTCTTATCATTAGTTCAACAAACCAGCCTACAGTTCTTGTCTCTTTTTTTTTTCAGTTTAATTCTTGCTCTTCTCCCCAGGTTCCATAATATTCAGTCCAGTAGCTTAAAGTATGACCAAAAGTCTGGAAACAACAGGAAACAAATGTCCTGATTCAACCCATAAGCATGTTGGGCAGAGTCACAGTTTGTACAATGGGCTAAATATTATCCTAGTACTTTGGGGAGCGTTTCCTGCAGGACAAGCTTCAGGCTTTTTAGGAGTGAGTTACAGGGGGGCTGGTACAGACTGTCAATGAAAATGTAAGGCTTGTCTGCCGAGCACGAGCTTGGGGGTTTGCGATGAGGTCGAGGACTGTGCACAAACAGGGTATGGTTTTCATATCCAAAGCCTGTCACTCACTGTGGCAGTAACAATCAGTCTTTCATACTACCCGTCTGGAACTGCTTCACTGTGTAAAGAAGGGTGGGCTGAAATCTTGGCCATGGGCAAAGCAAAAAGTTGTTGTCAAATGTGTCGGGAGCAGCAGGGTCTCTGTCCTAAAGAGCTTGTGAATATTATGCTGAAAGAACACTTGGTCTTCCAAGGAAAAATGAGACATTTAGTTGAAGTTCGTAGGTGTCCATGCAGGCAAACATGCTGTTTGTTACCTTGTAAAGGTCAGAGCTTCCTGCTCTCCCAAAAACGAGGGTAAGAAACTCTTCCTTAGGATTGTGGTAAGGAACTGCAGTAGAACTTGTTGAAAACTTAGCTGGTGCTTGGTCTCCTTCTCCCTGTTCAGAACCTATCGCTTGTGGTGGGACTTTGTGTTGTTTTCAATAACTTATCCAAAGATAGTTTAGGTCTGAGCAGATCCAATCACACTTCTTCTTGCTATGAAAGTTTTGGTTTATTTCAACTTGTACAAAAGGCTTTCGTTGTTCTTGGAAGCCTCGGCAATCTCATCTTTGTGATCACCCTCTCTGTCCTTCTCAGGAGGTTTTCTTTTTAGAGGAGAAAATAAGACACTTCCTTTAGATTTGCTTCAAGACAAAATGTCAAGTACATGGCCTTAATTAGAGATCAGGACATTTACCCTGAACACCATGCATATGGGAACTTATTGCTCTCAAGTGCAAGCTGTACCTTGTAACAGACAATGCAGTGTTGGGCTGGATGGACGTTCCCCCATTTAAAGAACCAGCTGTTCTGTTTTGGCATTGAGCTGTTGCTGTAGGTAGGAATGTAATGGGAGTTGTATCCTGCTGGCAGTAGTTGAGTTATGGCATGGTGACTGAAGGCAAGAAGTGGTAAGAAAGTCTTGCTCTCACGCCTACCTTGTGGATCGAGAAATCATACGGTGAATCATTCAAGTTTCATCATCTTGATACTGTCTTGGGTCATTGCTATGGTTTGAATGCCTCAGGTCACCTGCTGACACCGAATGTTTCTGGGAGATTATGTTTGAGATTGTGGCTTAAATGCCACAGACTTTTTTGGCCTGAGGATCTCTTTTCTTTGCATAAGTAAAACTTAAGCTCCAATGTAAGTGTTCACAACTGATTTTGTTTTGTTACCTTTCAGCACTTGCCCACATGTGTAGGATGGGGTGTGTGTGTGTAGTGGGAGAAAGCTGGTTAGTAGAGCTGTGAAATGCCCTTTCTCAAGGAATAAGTTCTCAAGTATACAGTAAGGAATATGGAACCACCAAACAAGTACCTTTATGGTTCAATGGTTTGGAGAAAAGTTAGAGAAACTAGAAAATAAACTCGTAAGTCTGTGATCTTCAACACAAAATCGAACCATTAGGGGGTTTTGCTCTTGTCTGTTTGAAAAATGGTCCAGGTTGGCTTTTGGGCCTCTTAAGAAATGAAGAGTCCAGTGTGTTTTGTTTGGAAAATGTCAAAATGAAAGCATTTATGGGGGGGAAAGGTTTCTATATTACAAGCTGAAGTAAAATTGCAGGAGCTGGTGGCTCAACTTGCACCGTGTACACAGCATCCCTACAGTCTCAGCTCTCAAGTACCACCTGGACCAGCTGTGGCACCGAGTGCATTGGCCTTACCTGATGGTTTCTGAGAATGAAAAAGTTAAAGTCCTGCTTTTTACTGAATAACTCTGTGGTTATTGGGAAAGCCTCCAAAAGTTTATGTGGGGTAGTGGGATGAAGGTTGGGATTCTTAAGTTTTATGTACGTTCCCACGGAGCAGCCCTTGTTTCCCCCTCAGCACTGTGCCTTCAGCCTGAAGGGCAAGAGCAAAACCAGGATGGATGGGAGCAGGTGTCTGCAGAAAGCTGCTCCTGCACTGTATGGCTTCTGTCAAGAAAACTGATATCAAGGAAATCAACTGCCCTATTTTAAGCCTTATTTTTAGAATGTTGGGGATTTTTAATATTGTAGTTTTACTGTCTGATAAACCTCCCTAAAAATGCAATGGTTGTTCAGCTTTGGGAGATGGCCACTCACTGGCGGTGTGGTTGGAGCGAGCATCACTCCCTGTTGTGGATATGTGGCAGGTAGGTAGGGGGCTCTGCTTTCTGCAGCACAAGTACAAAACATCTCACATGGACACTGCTTAAATAAGCAGTGCTGAAACAGGCCATCCAGCACTGACTGGCTCTTCTCCTTTTGTCACCCAACTGTAGCTGGTGAATTTTTCTCTTCTTTATTTTCAGAGTTAGTTCCTCCACAGCTCCCTCAAAATGAGGGGAATTATGTGACCACACTGCAGGGGAAGCTGCTGTCTTGGCTCTGCCAGCTGTGTCACAGCCACAGAAACCAGCCTTCCTGCCACAGCAGCATTGCTTTTGTATTTGGGTTTCTTTGGTTTTGTTGTTTTCAGGGCTTTTGTTTGGTTTAGGTTTTTTGAGGTGGGGTTTTTTTGTTTCCAGAAAGAAGCAAAACAAAACCCACCTGTTTTTCCTATTCTGCTGCTGCCTTAGTTTTATTTCTGAAACTTCAAAATGAGAAAGAAGAAAGCACCTAAGTGCATTTCTATGTGCCACTGGAGCCAGGATTGGACCTTTAGTTCTGGTTTCTTCCATCACGGCTGGTTCTGGCTGCAGATCTGGCCCCAGGCTATAACACTCCATTCAATGTTTGCTGTGCCTTGGGTTAAGCAGTGAAGACTAGCACGTCTCTGGCTTATCAGTGGGATTTGGTCGCTGGAAATTATCTGGAGCTTGACAGCTCCACTGAGCCAGGGTGATTTCTGGCATGGCCATGCAGACCAAGCTCCCTATAAGGAAGCTATTCAGGTGACAAAAGTTGTGTACACATCTTTGTGGCAATTAGTGATCCTTGTAAAAGAGGCAGGAGTAAAGAAGCCTCAGTGGTGGGGCTGTCTGCACTCCTAAGTCATAGGTCTGAGTTGCAGTAGAGCTGTTGGGGAGGGTAGGTGCTGCCACTCACGTCCTAAAAGGGCTTTGGATGTCAGCGCTGCCTTCATCCTTGCTTCTTAGGCAACAGGTAAAAGCTATCCTGTGCATGTTGTACTCTTTTAATTGCTGATGAGTAATCAAAGACTATCTTTTTCTTCATCAGGTTTAGCACACTGGAACCATGGCTACAAGTGCCGTTCCCAGCGAAAACCTTCCCACATACAAGCTGGTGGTGGTTGGAGATGGTGGCGTGGGGAAAAGTGCTCTCACAATTCAATTTTTCCAGAAGATCTTTGTGCCGGATTATGACCCAACTATTGAAGACTCATACCTGAAGCACACAGAAATAGATGGGCAGTGGGCAATTCTTGATGGTAAGCAAGCTACTCTCATGGTCCTCCTTCCCTTCAAGCTGAGTTTAAGTGTGAATAGACCTCAGTGTCTCACAGCATGTTGTGGCCTTGTGTCCCTCCTACTCTGCTGTGGGCTGCCAGGAATTTGAGTGCAAACTGTCCTGGGAGCTGCAGTGTGTGGTCTGCAGCTGCTCTCCAGCAAAGCTTCTGCTTCCAGTTGCATTGGTTCCAGTTCTGCTCAGAAATACTCCTTGCAGAAGTGTATAAAACCTATAGATCATCATAGACATTTGGAGTAGTTACAGCCCTCTGAGATGGCTATTGCTAATGGTACTTCATTGTGGTTAGGCTCTTCCCCTGGGAAATAACAGCTAGTGGTAACTGTATGAGGGTTGCAACCAGAAAGAACATTTAATCAAAGCTGTCATCCACTGACAGTGAAGAATTCTAACACTTCTTAACTCCCATCATTCAGGCGTGATGTTTTCATATCTGGTTACCTGTTTCATGTAAATATGGGTAGGGTACCACTGTGGAGAGCTGCTGTAACCAAGATTTTTCAGTTCTTTGATGAAAAGCTTCTATTTAAAAAAACAGGTAAATGAAAAACCAAATAACACAAACTAAAAGCTCCTGACAAACACAAAAGAGACAGACTGACCACGATCCTAAGAGGAATCTTGCTATTAAATGTGAGATTTTGGTTGGCTTTATACAATAATTAGGTAACACATAAAAACAAGTCTTAACTGCCCAATTCCATGTATGCAGCCACTAACACAATGGAATTAAATGTAGTCTCACTTGCCTTGAGTTCCTACATCTGCTGTCTTGCCATGAAGGTGCTCAAGATCTTTGTGTCATTGGTGTGTGGGAAAAGAAACCTGGGGGATTGGCATGAGTGGTGCAGGCTGGTGGAGTTTGCTGTGAAGACTGCTGGTCTGGAAACTTGAAATCTTAATTGCACTCTTCAGGATGTATCAGATACAATTCAGGAGTACAAATGGCCCCAAGGTCCTTAAAGGACAGCTTTTATTCAGTGTTTAACTTGCTTGTTGGGGTTTTTTTTTTCAATTTTAATCTTGCCCACATTTTTTCATTTAAATGTGTTAGTAGTTGATAGCTGATCCACTCAGATCAAAGCTATTTGGGGAACTTGTGCCCAAATGTCTCTTGTTATCAGCATCAGAGAGAGCTGCTCTCAATTGGCTATCACACAATATACTGCATGAGTATTTTTAAATTGATAGTGTTGTACAAAAGAAAAATCCAATCCTGCTGTAAATTAAACCCATTCTTTCACTTTAGTCCTGAATCTAGCCCTCTAAAATGAGCAACCATTGCCTCTGCTGGTACACTCCACATTTGGTCTAACAGTAGCAGCTGCTGTACACATTGGTGTTGGCTCAAACAGCCTGGCTTGGGTAAATTATTTGAAAGTACAAAAGGCATCTTTCACTGAGTATTTGGAATTTTTGTTTAGTCAAAAAAGCAAAAAACAACCCTGACCTGAGTGGGAGTGGGGAAAGAGGTTGGTTTCCAACCAGCAGAAGCTTAACCCTTTGTTTTACTGAAAAAGCTTTTGGTTTGCTCTGGTGGGGTTTAGTGGCTGTGCTTGAGCCAAACAGAGCTCAGTGGCGGCCTTGAACGGCATTTTGGGATCTCTGACTTTCAGCATTTGTGTGCCTTGCACCCACTGTTTTGACAATTCTGCAGCCCGATCAAAGGAACATAGCCATCAGCAGAATACACATTTTATTATCTCTCTATGTATGGCACAAAGATGAAATAGCATAGCAGCCACCAAAGAAGCAAAGGAAAAAACCCCTTGACCAGAAACGTCTAGTAAGAAACATCTCCCAGGGGCAGGGAGAATGTCCACAGGACCAGAAAGATCCATCCAAATCTATCATAAAAAAATACCTAAGATACTTATCCAATCCATAATCCGAGTGCAGTCCATTCTATCCAGTTGTTGTCTGCCAGAAAAACCACAGCAGCCTGCTTGCAGAGAGTCCTGCAGAGAGACAACACACGCTTTCTGCAACTCTCTGCAAGCCAGCTCGCTTCTGTACTGTTCTGCTGCATCAATGATATCGCCCCTTGAAGCAGACACTCACTGCCATCCAACCCAGTGCCTCTGCTCAAGGTCGGCAGAATTTTTCTCTCCATACACTCCATGTGGGCATCTGCAGTTTCCTATCAATTAAAAAAAAAAAGGAATAATCCTTGCGTCAACCTCCATTCTCAGCACTTCACACACACAAGTGAAACTGCAACTTTTTTGCTTTCCTACATGAGATTTTGAACAATTCAATTTTGGAGGAAGCACCATATTCATGCTTGTTAAAGTATGCGAGCCTTTACCCTCTGCCCAGTAGAAACCAGGACATCAAGACTGACTATCACAGATGTCTTCTGCCACAGCTTTTTGTGTGATAGGTTTTGGCCCTATGAATCACAGAATCACAGATGAAGATACAGGATGTCTCCGTATGCTCAGGTAGCTGCTCCTGTTGTGGTTACGTGCAGTTGCACAAATCACTTACTTGTACACAATTAGGTACAAGCACAATAGGAAGGGTAAAGATGCACAACAATGTATTCTAGATTTTCCATCTGTCCTTTATGACTAAATCCTTTCCAAGATGATGTTGGTTGGAAGAAGCAGCTGTACACCCCCTAGATAGTTCTAGGAGGCTATAAAGTGAGGTGATAGTGTGAGTGCCTCCATCAGATTCTAAATTTGCCAAAAGTTATTAAAAAAAAAAAAAAGACCCCAACCACTAACACCAAATCCATTGGCATCCAACAGCTCAGTTTAAAAAATAAAAAGAAAACAGCCCACCCTCTTCCAGGCTGTTGGCTAAGAAGTTCTGTACAAAGCAGCTACAGCATTTGGTATCTGCAGCGGCATTATGTTGTGAAAAATCTCCTTGTGCTAGCCAACTTGAATAAAGCATTTGGCTTCCCTCCATGAAGACCTCCGCCCACATTGATTCAACAGCATTAACTGGCAGCGTGATCAGATGTTTGACTCGCATTTTTGTCCTTTGCTAAAATCTCTCACTGAAAGACTTAAATAGAATAGGCTTCTATTTCAGATTTTAGACCGCGGAGCCAAGCTTACCTTCAAACTCTTCTTTACGTGGTTCCTCTCTGGCTTTGGCACGTCTCTATATTCTCACCAGAGAAGAGTCTGTGCTAGTTCCTTGTCCTTCAGAGGATTGTGAAACCTTTGCTTGGTGTGTTCATGTTCAACACCACAAAGTAGTACCTGCCAGTTTTGTGAGCCCATTGATGCAACGTTTGGAGAACAAGTGGTGTAGAGTGGAACAGAGCACTTAACCTGAACAAGAGATGCACAGGCAGTTTGTGGCTAACCCATTTTCTCAGTTGCTGCCTCAGTTGCTCAGATCAGCCTTCAATTCTCTCTGCATACCTTACCTTCATTTATTCCTGGCTGCTTGTGCTGAAATCAGGTGTGTTTGGTTAGGTGCACTCACATGCAGCTGCCATCCAGATACAGACATAGGTCAGAATTAAGTTGGGGCCAGGCTTTGATTACCTGTTGTTCCAATTGAGTTGCTGTCACGAATTTTGTACCCTCCTTTCTGTGTGCAGGCTGACTTAGCCATTCGCAGAGGATTTCTTTGGTGTCACTGCAAAGTGGCAGTCTGGAATTACTAATCTGGGAATGAAGCCAAAAGTGGAATCCCTTAATATGGCAATGAAGTCCCAATGGCTCAAAATTCCTTTAGGCTCATAAATCATGCAGACGTAAAAGGTGTCTGAGAAGCGCAAGATATGCCCTCAAGCACGTGGCTGGGGCATGTTGATAAATTGGGCTGAACTCTTAGCTGTCAGTGGGACTGTACCAATTGGTACCAGCAAAGCAGTGAATTGTGTCTGTGTTGGGTAAAAGGAGGGAGTGGTATTCCTCTTCTTCCTTTTCCTTCCCCTGGTATGACTTAGAAGAAATTCTCTCTGCCTGGAAGCTTTCTTCCTACTCCTCAGCTTTAGTTTACTATGTTATCTATCTTCTTCCTCACCGAGTTCGTTCTCTGAGGCTCCCTCTCTGTCCTTCGGACCCATGTCTCCTGTGCAGCCCTTTTTTGCTGAGGGTTTTTACTGTTAGTCATCCCAGGACAAGCAGGAAGCTTGGGAAAATACAGCCAGGAGGCCAGAGGGAGATCAAAGGTCACTTCAGACTTTCAGGCAGAAAGGGTGGTTTGCAGCTCACTTTTTTGTTTTGTTTTTTATTTAAAATTTTGGGTAGTGACCTTCAATGCATTAACATTCCAATTAAGTTTGTGCTTTCATCCTTTTCTTTGTGTGTGCAGTATTTTATTTCCCTCAGTTGCTGGGATTTTGCAACCTTGAAAGAGGATTTTTCTCGTCTTGGGTTGTAGGGATTCTTTTCCTGCCAGGAAAATTTTGATGTTGCAACATGGAAAACACAAGGCTTTGAATACTTGCCCTTTGTTAGAGAAAGAGCTCCTTCAAGGGCTTCCATCTTTATGCTGTTTATTGATGTGGAAGCATTTTTTCTGAAGGCCCTTCTTTTCTTTTTCCTTTAAGAAAGGGCAAGAATTCAAGTACTTGGGTTTTCCACCTTCCAACATCTGTGTATTTAGTTAGAGCACAGAAGAAGGGCTAGTAAAAACCCCAGTGTTTCCCTGTCTTGTGTCTTTCCTCTCATGCCCCAGGCAGTGTGGTTGTATCTGATCAGGAGCCGAAGCTTCAGAGTGACCTAGTGAAGCATCTGCCTTACCTTGTGCACAGCACAAGCACCATATACTTTTTCAGGATGACTTGGGGTGTGGGAATACAAAGTTTAAGGCATCGCCCTTGTACTTCATCTGCTCAGTGCCCAGAATTCCGATTCCTCAACTGAAGCCAACAGCTGTTGGGGATTGCCCTCTCCCACCACTTTACTTAGCCTGAGATTCTTTAGTTGACTTGTCAATTCAAGTTAAATTTACCCTTGAGCTCAGCTAGCAATCAGCAGGGCAGCCACAACTAGAACTTATCTTGGCCCTACCTTTTGCAGCACAACTGCTGTGCCAAAAGGAAAATGAGAGGTGGAGAAGGAAGCACCATGAGGAGTTGGCTTTCCAGCCTGTGGTCCACTGGCAGTGCCACATTCCCAGTTTTGCCCTTTGCTCCAGGGACGTATCCTGTGTTTCAGATTAAGAAGCTGAAGAAGTAGAAAACACCTGGAGACAGACTCCTTCATGCTGCTCCTCTCCCTTGCACTGTGAACTCAAGTTCCTATCTGCCTGGTGACCCATCCAGTCCCTAAAAGGCTTTGACATGTGCTGGGCTTAAGTAGCCAAAGGGATTTCACTGGAGACTGCTTGCAGAAATCGGTCTGTGCGCATTGTGATTGACTTTCTGACCATGAGATTGAGGTAAGCACAAGCAACTGCAACCCTGTCCCTGAGCTTCTTGGTGTGCAGCAACTCTTCTTTATGCTGGAAGGCAGAGCGCTCTGACAGCCACAATGGGCTGCTTTCAGGCCTGACTGCAGTAGTGCACAGTTGCTGCTTGGAATAGGACTGCTGGTGTCTGATTTTGGGCAGAAAGTGGATTCAGCCTGCCTGTCTGGTCATTTTGGCCCCTTAGGTGCCAGGGACAGTGGAGACTGTTTTGAGCTGTTCTATATACCTAGCTGCCCAGCAATGTAAATGTAAAGGTGTAGGAGGTGATTGTGCTTAGGTATGAAAAGAAAAGTTGAACTCGCCTGCAGAACCAGGTCAGAGCTCCACAAAGTCTTGGAAGATCTGAATCCAGACTAGGATCTAGAAAAATTAATGCCATTACTTAAATGCCATAGTATGTCTGCCTTTGGCTTGGATTTACATGCCTGTGGATCTGGATGTGCACTCAGAGCACTGTTGGTTGCAGAGACATTGCCACAAAAAGTACCTGGAAGCAACAAGTGCTTCTATTTTAAGCCACAAATTTCTCTGTATTCCTAGGTTCCTGTGTCTGCTCAGAATCATTCTCTAAGCAGCCACACTCTTGCCTAACCCATCAGGATTCACAGGAAAATGGCGTGTAGAGCTCTATGGGGGCAGGATTCAATTAGCAAGGAGTTCATCACAACAGTTGGTGTCACTTCCACTGGCAAGTGGAAAAGACCATCTCTTTTGCTCAGCAACCTCTGCTTTGCAAAGCAGATCTTCCTGCTGGGCAATCTCAGCCTAATTGCTCCTAGTTTAATCTCCAGCTGATTGTGTGATAGCTCTCTAAAATCACTTTGCCCTCTTTGGATGTCTGTTCCTTGTCAGACATAGTCATTGACTTTCCTCAGTCTTTATCCAAACACTTTCATTAATGACATTCTTTGCTTCTTCCTTGGTCTGACTTGTAGGAACTTAACCAGGTTGCTGTTAGAAGTCCCTGACCATGAATCTGATTTCAGTTCTTGGAAGAATGAGGTAGGGAAGATCTGCTGTGTTTTGGTCCAGTCTTGTTTCCACGTTGGCTTCTACGCAGTGCCAGTAAGAGGCAACTGCTGGGAAGCCCTGGTATATGAGGAGAAGGCATGAGCAGAGAAGAACCGTGAGCTCTGATTATTTCCACTTCTTCTGGCATTCTGACTGCAGAAACAAGAATTTTCAGAGAAGGTGAATGCTGGCTAACACTGTAAATCTCCTTAACCCTTTAGGAAACCAAACTATACTCCTACTTTCGTCTTAAAACTTTTCACCTTGCTGCTTCTCCATTGCTGTAGGTAAGAGTTTTTTCCAAACTTTTCGTTCACAAGATTAAACCAGAAGCAAAGCCACTTGTATATGGCCCGTTTTCAGTGCTGTGTCTTTCCAGGATGTGGTCCTGTCCTTACAAAGGATCCAGATCACACTTTCCTCACTGCCTGTTTACCTGTCCTGTAACACAGGAGAGTTAGAATGAAGAACACTTTTTAAGTTAGAACAAATACTTTCTCTGGAATCTGTGTGTGGATGAATTGCCACCCCTGAGTGTGTTTAAAAGTTATGTAGATGTGGTGATTGAGGACATGGTTTAGTGGTGGGTTTGATAGGGTTAGGTTAATAGTTGGACTTGATGATCTTAAAAGTCCAACCTAAATGATTCTACGTTGCTTAACCTGGCATGAGTAACTCGTGTGAGATTGACCATAACCTTCTTTACTGAATGTCTTTTCATTCTATTTTCAATCTGCTTGTGTTTACTGTGATGCCATGATCAAGATACCAGCTGAGGTAGGATTGGCCCCATGTTGTCCTTTGGGTATCCCCACAGCTGCCCAGCAAGGGCTCATTCCCTGTGCTTTACTAGAGGATGCAAAGCTTTACAGAGGCAGCAGCTGGGGGTGGGTTGATAGGTGCAAAAGCAGAGCTGGGTGCTTCTCATATGTTTCATAATTGGTTTGCAAATGTGCCAGAGCAAGGGGAAGTCCCTAAGCAAGTTAGTGTGCAGGATACAGCACATCTGTCTCCACCTTCCTGCCCACAGCCTGTGTTCAGGCACCTGCCCTGTCTTGGGGGGAGGGAGGGCAGAAGAACCTGGCCCCCTGTAAGAATCTTTCCAATTCCACCACAAGTTCTGTTTGTTAGAGTGAGGAAGGGAATGTGTGTTTGTGTGTTGGTTGACAGCTCCCAGCCCTGCCCTGACATCACATCCAGCTGGTGCAGGAGTCAGATGAGGGCAGCCCAGCCTCTCCTTACAGGTTAGGCAGGTAGAAAGGATTCATTTCCTATTGCATTCTAGCCATGCAGTCCTGGCCTTATTCCATGGTAGAGGTTCTGCCCAAGGCATAGAAATTCACCAGTGTATGCAGTGTCTTTGGGTTATTTTTCTATTTCCTTTTTAACTGGTTTTTTTGCATAGTCCTTAAGAACAGCCTAGATGCCTCTGAGACGACCCCCTTGTTTGTTAGATTTAGAGGGGAGAAGCAGGGTAAAAGGCATCTCCTGACTTTCCAATGAGTTCCAGGTACTTGGCAAGAGTTCAGAAACTCTTTTCACCTTAGAGGCTTGTGGAAACGAGCATTCAAGACCAGCTATGGCTGGAAAGTGAATGAGGCTGAAGGGTATACAGGGCCTGCCACCAGCAAGTAAGGTCCCCAAGTCCTTCAGCATCACTGCCTTTCCTCCAAGCGTGTTGCGAAGGTGCGTGGACTGGCTCATGTGTAGCACTGTAACATGCAGCATGTTCACTTGTGGCCACCTGTGCTGATTTAGCAAGTAATACCATCAGTAAAGTGGGCTTTATCCACCCAGAAATTGGAGCAGCCCAAGTACTTAACCCTACAGGGAACATCTTGCTAGGACTGTGGACATGCTCAGACTAGAAAAACCCGTATCAAGCCCTGCTGCTTTGTCAGCAGTATGCTTCTACCACAGTCTCCATTTGCCAGTGCGCTGGGATTTCCACATCCCTTGTGGGCAACAGATGCTTACGCTGTGGCTGTACGGTGGAGACGGAAACAGTTTTCCCACCCAACCCTGTTGACCGCACGCAGCAGTGACAGCACTGGTCCCCAAATGTCCCTATTTTGTCGAGGTTTCTGGATGATCTGGGGGTTCCCTGAACGGGAGAACTCAGGGGAGCCGTGAGGCAGCAGCTGAGGTTTGGGTACTCTCGCAGGAGAAGCCAGGCAAACATCATGAGGGTTGCAGACACAGAAGTCTTTGAGGGAGGCGAAACTGGAAGTCACTCTCAGACCGCACACAGCAGCGAGGCTGCAAACCGCTTGAGCTGCTTTCAGGCAAAAAAAAAAATTAAATAAAATGGTAACAACGTGGCAGCAGAAGAAGACCAGGCTATGGTCACCACTGCATATGGATGTGGGAACTCGGAGTCCCCCAACAACATGAGGCAGTGCAGGTGACAGGCTGCCAGGAATGTAACACTTGCTCGACTTTTCCTGGCTGTGTACGGTGGGAGCAGGTAGATTATCTGCATAACCGAGCAGCACAACTGCAAGATCAGATTGAAAAGCTACAAGCGAAAGTAGAAAGTCTCAGGAGAATTAGAGAGGTAGACTGGTGGAACCAGGCTGGACAACAGCCAAATAAGAGCCAGAATTCAGGGTCCCAAGTATCCTGCACCGCTCAGATGGAGGACAGGAGCCCAAGTAGAAGGGGTGAGCGGAGCCAAGTAAAGGGCTGTAGCAGAAGTTGAGCACCACCCTTGCCTGCCTCACCTTCTCAGTTGCCACTGAGTAATAGATATAAGCTCCTACTGGAAGACAGCCAGTCTAATAAGGATATAGAGGACAGAGAACCCATACCAGAGGTCCTAGCAAGGTCACATAAATCCAGGAAATCTTCCAGTAATATGACAACCTCCTCCACAAAGAACAGAAGGATCCTAGTTATTGGAGACTCGCTCCTAAGAGACTGAGGGCCCAATATGCAGAGCTGACCCTCATCACAGGGCAGTCTGCAGTCTACCTGGAGCCTGAATCAGGGATATCACTAGGATGCTCCCTATCCTGGTGAGATCAGTTGACTATTACCCACTGCTGATCTTCCAGACAGGTGGGGAGGAAGCTGTATTCCACAGTCTGAGGGGAATGAAGAAGGACCTTAAGGCATTAGGACGTTTGGTAAAAGAGTCTGGGGCACAAATTGTACTTTTTTCATTACTTCCATTTTGGGATGAGGACACAGGGTGGAATAGAAGGACTCAGTCCATTAATGCCAGGCTAAGAGACTGGTGTTAGCAGGCGGGGCTTTGGATTCTTTGCTAATGACTGGTTCTATAAAATACCAGATGTGACATGTACATGTGGGAGAGGTTTATCTCAGAGGGGTAAAAGTGTTCTGGGGCAGGAAGTTGGCAGGGATCATTCAAAGGGCTTTAAACTAGATTCGAAGGAGGGTGGGATTGTTGATGGGTGCACACCAGTGGGACCAAACTCTGGTCTTAATGAAATCCAGGTGGCCTCTCACTGTCCTAGGGTGAAATGAGAGTGCTCAGCTCACTCCCTGAAATGCCTGTACACCAATGCACACAGCATGGGCAACAAGCAGGAGGAGTTAGAAGTCTGTGTCCAGCCAGGTGATTATGGTCTGGTGGCAGTTACAGAGACGTGGTGGGACAGCTTGCGTGACTAGAATGCGGTCATAGATGGCTATGTCCTTTTTCAGGAGGGACAGATCAGCAAGGCAAGGTGGTGGAGTTGCTCTTTGTGAGAAAGAGCAACTGGAAAGTGTTGAGTTCTGTCCAGGATGGATAAAGAGAGAGTTGAGAGTTTGTGGGTGCAAATCAAGGGGCAGGCTGGCATGGGTGACACTGTTGTGGGTGTCTGTTACAGGCCACCAGATCAGGACAAGGAAGTTGATGAGGTCTTCTACAGACAGCTGACGGCAGCCTCACAGCTACAGGCCCTGGTTCTCATGGCGGATTTTGACAACCCTGATATTTGGTGGAAATCCTACTCAGCCAGCCATTCCAGTCCAGGAGGTTCCATCAGTGCATTGGTGACAATTTCCTGATGCAAATGGTGGAAGAGCCCACTAGAGGAGGAGCAGTGCTGGATCTTGTAGTCAGCAACAAGGAGGGTCTGGTTGAAACAGTGAAGGTTGAGGGCAGCCTTGGTTGCAGTGACCATGAGATGGTGGATTCCTGGGTCTCGTGTGGTAGGAACAGAACACCTAGCAGAATCACAAACTTGGACTTGAGGAGGGCAAACTTTGGCCTTTTCAAGCAATTGCTAGGGTACTGGCAGGTAAAGGGGCCCAAGATAGCCAGTTAACAATGAAAGACTACTTTTTTGAAGCACAAGAAAAGAGCATCCCAACAGGAAAGAAGTCAAGGAAGGGAGCCAGAAGACCTGCATGGTTAAACAGGGAGCTGCTGGGCAAACTGAAGAG
>JAOXOE010000602.1:21607865-21638891 GCA_028565055.1 Phoeniculus purpureus
GGGCCCCATCCCTGGAGATGTTTAAGGCCAGGCTGGATGAGGCTCTGGCAAGCCTGGTCTAGGGTGGGGTGTCCCTGCCCATGGCAGGGGTTTGGAACTGGATGATCCTGTGGTCCCTTCCATCCCAGAGTGATTCTATGATTCTATAGTGACTTACGGTGGGGAAAGTACTTTCATCTTAAAGCATGTGTTGCAGGCGCTTAGAACTTCTAGAAAACAATACAGATGTGTTCCTGTGTGACTTGGTCTGGATGATCCTGTTGTGGCAGGGGAATTGGACTAGATGATCTTCCAAGGTCCCTTCCAATCCCTAATGATTCTGTGATTCTATGATTCCATGACTGATACGGAACAATGGAAATTCTGGTGACATACTTTCAACAGCAAAGAGGCCAGGACTGAATGAGCATGCAATCTGAATTACAGGAGCTTGCTGAAGCATCTCTTTAGATCAATGTGACCCTGTGTCCAAGAAGGCCAATGGCATCCTGGTGTGTATCAGAAGGCGGGTGGTTAGCAGATCAAGAGAGGTTCTCCTTTCCCTCTACTCTACCCTGGTGAGACTACCTGTGGAATATTGTGTCCAGTTCAGGGCCCCTCAGTTCAAGAAGGACACAGAAATGCTGAAGCGAATCCAGCGCAGAGCCACAAAGATGATGAAGGGAGCAGAACATCTCCCTGATGAGGAAAGGCTGAGGGAGTTGAGCCTCTTTAGCTTGGAGAAAAGGAGACTGAGGTGTAACCTCATTAATGCTAATAAATATGTGAAGGGTGGGTGTCAGAAGGCTGGAGCCAGGCTCTGCTGAGTGTCATCTAATGATAGGACAAGGGGCAATGGGTGTGAGCTGGAACATAGGAGGTTCCACATCATTATAAGAAGAAATTTCTTCATGGTGAGGGTAACAGAGCACTGCAAGGGGCTGCCCATGGGATACTCCTTCTCTGGAGACATTTAAACCCTGCCTAGACATGTTTTTTTGTTACTGGATCTAGGGGACCCTGCTGTGGCGGGGGGTTGGACTGGATGATCTTTCCAGGTCCCTTCCATTGCAAATGTTCTGTGATTCTGTGATCAGATTAACTTCATGCAGTGCACGAAAGCCTCACACTATCAAACCCTTAGGATTATTGCTTGGAATCTGGACTGTTGCAGAATTCAAAAGATTACATCCTCAGATATCTAGACCTTTGCAAACGATGTCCTTTATTAAAATAGACCACAGAGTGATGACATGGTGAGACCGAGGTGGAGCTTCGACACTGCAAGCAGTTTCGCATGAATCCACGCAACTATATTTGAGCAAATCTTTTTAGAGCATTAGGAGCCTTCATCAGGAGACTTCCACTGAGGGCCTTTGACTCTCATCTTTGTTTCATGCAAAGATCTATTTTTAAAATATGTGACATTCCATAAACACCACCCAGACTTTTTCTCCTTCTAAAAAAAAAATAGTTCACTTATCTTGGAACTTGTCAGCAAACAGAAGAAATATGAAGAGTAACAGAATCCAAGCAGCATTCACATAAGGTCTCCACGTTGTGCATGGATGCTGAGCAAGCAGTGACTCTTTAGGCTGAAATCATTAGTCTGTGTTTCAAACTGTTACAAGCTCAGCTCCCCTTCAGACAGAACCAAAAAAGGAGCAAACTTGTACCAACTAAGGTGGCAACTCTGGTGACTTTCCATGTCAAGAGAGTCCTCTGAATAAGGAGTATAAGTTTGTTCATGACCTAATTTAACGTCTGGCAGATTCACTGAACTGCAAGTAAGTTGTGTCCTCCCAACATTTGCTGTGCTTGCAGTTTTTCCATCAACTACCTGTAAAACAATTGAGCAAAGAGCCTTTGTTTTCCATTTCCCAACAGCCCTCTGAGGCTTGATTTGCTGATGTTTGTCAAGCTTACGGTAGTTTCCGCTTGGGGATTTCAAAGGGCTGCACTTGTGTCTAGTGTAAGTACCATTACTTCAGTAAAGCAATGACCTAGATTAATATTTCCATCTTGTGTTAGTAACTTCTAACTAATCTTATTAAATCCTTTCCAGACCCAGATCAATACCCAAAATGCACTCTGTCCTATAATTAATCTGATGATCCATGTTTACAAGGCCCTTCATATTTTTCTTTAGAGCTTTATATTTTAAAATTAAACTGGTTTAGCAGGAGCAGGGTCATGATCTCAGTTTCTCTGCAGCTTTTTCACGCCCTTATTAAATATTCTGTACTGAGTGCACTCAGTAATTCAATGATTGTGCCCTAGTGAATAGTTGGATGCCAGGGTCTTAAAGACCCGGCACAGGGGCAGGTCTGGCAGTTTCATGGCTTGTGTGTGAAAGGCATTGGTCAGACTAGGCTGACGGATGTGTGGATTTGTCATTCAGAGACATAAATATGTGGTGAAATATGTCGACCCACATGAGTTAGAGCTGCATTATGTCAGCACCCCTGACGGCTAACTTGTGAGGTCATGTCCTTACCCATTCTTGGTCTCTTCCAGCTCTTGAGGATATGGTCTACCTCTTGGTCAGAATGTTTTTCTGACATCTGGCTCTTTTGGAGAGAAGGGCTGTTCAACAACCAGTGGTTAACTATGGTACTAGTAATGTGTGATGACAAGAAATCACTGGCCTTTGCCTTTGTATGCCCTCCAGAAAAATAAGCACGTGATCTTATTTCATTAATGGTATAAATTACTTCATTAATAGTACAGAGGAGAGCAAGACTTGGAAGTAAGCTGTAGGATGTGAGGGAATTAATGGAATAATGTTGTGACTCGATTTCATCACCACTGACCAGTGGTCACACATACATGAGGAGAGTGCAGCAGGCAGTATTTAAGACACTACAGTAGTATCTGGCCTCAAAACCACAGCTGGCTGGTCTAGTGTTGGCAATAAGTCACAGTTTGAGCAGGAGGTTGGACTATATACCTCTGCAGACCCCTTCCAACACACATTGCCAGAACTCTGTCACTCTGGCCAGCAGTTAAACAGTGCAAAAATTATTCACTCCCTGGTGTCACATGAAGAATCTCTAAGGACAGAGAGAAGATACTGGGTATATACACCCGGAATCAAGAGAGAGCTGGAAACTGTATTGTTGTGTTGCTACCTTTTTCTTCATCAGTCTTCAGTGTTGTTCTGTGAAAGGAACTGAGCTAATTGAAGGCATCAAGAAGGAGGCACTGGAGATATTTATGGCAACAAGGAATACATGAAACACAAGGCTGAGCTAAAACACCGAGATACTGGGTGAAGAAAAAGCAGTCTGTACCAGCTGCAAGAATATCTACTCTCCATAGAGTTTTTCTTGGAAATCTCAAGTATTTCCCATTTAAGGAGTGTAAATCAAAACCACTTTTGTTCTTAGATTTAAGGTTTCTCCATGAAACACAAAGAATATTGCGCAGCTGCACATGCAGAACTTTGAATCAGTGAGAAAATTTTGGCATGGAGGTGAGAAGAGAAATGAGTTCTTATTGTCCCTCCTCTAGAGAGTGAAAGCGTTTATCAGCACTTTGTCTAACAATCAGTTTGCTCTTGTGCCCAGTTGGTTGCAGGTGGTATGTGTGCTAGTTTGGATGCAAAGACTGCTTAGGAAAATCTTCCTTATCTTTGAGAGCATTTGCCTGCCTCACAGTTCCCCTGGCATAAAGAGGAGAGCCTGAGCATCCAAGTTGTGTAAATCGCCCCCCAGCTAGAGTCCTTCTATTACAATTTTAGCCTGGCTGTCATGACCCAGCTAATACGACCAACCAGAACAGTCCAGCCTGACAGGAAAACGGCATGTTCTGCTCTGCCAAGAGCTTCTTGGTTGGGCTCCAGCTGCTGTGTGGGATGTGAAGATAAGAAAACTTTGGCTGGAATCTGGAGTTCAGCTCAGCCACCTGTGTGGGCTTTACTACCCATGTCACACAAGCATTCTCATTCCTGCAAGTAAATTTTAGGAGAATGCTCTACATAGTTTGGATATCCCAGTGTCGGGTGGGGGAAAGGGAGCAACTTGGGGTCTCCTCTCACTGTTCCTCCTCATGGGAATTAAACATGAGAGCTAAGTGCTTGCTTTTCTAAGGCTATGTTGGCAACCAAAGCAAAATGTCCCTTTTCATGACAAGTAGGTGACCTGCTAAGTACAAGTTATAAAAATTCAGGTCATGTTTTCTGTTTCATTAATATGCTGCCTGACAAAGCCTTTGCCTGCTGGGTCTCTCTGCTGGGGAATGGGAGTTAGAAAAGCCTTAGGATTTCTCGCTGTCATTACGAGATAAAAAGGCAAACGGGCTTCTAAAGGAAAGAAGGCTCCCAAAAGACAGGCTGTCTGTGTGTCCTGATCTCATGAGGAACCACAGGAGGAGGGAAGTAATGCCATTTACACACACAGTCCCAGTAGTGTGGGGTTCAAAGGCTTTTATGTTTCACTAATAGCTGAGTCTGACGGTCGCAGAAGTCAATAGAAAGATTTTCCTTGATTGCAACAAGCAGTGGACTCAAAATGTTATTCAGCCCACAAATTTTTGTTAAGTTGCTAAGGAGGGGGAGAAGAACAGTGTGACTGTGGAAAGCAAACTCAGGGGAGAGTCTCTCTGAAATGTTTTTCTACAAAAATTGTAGAATCAGACAACCATTTTAGGTTGAAAATATTTTTAAGATCAGCAAGTCAAACCATAAACCTAGCACTGCCAAGACCACTGCTAAACCATTTCACTAAGCACTACATCTAAGTCTTTTAAATACCTCTAGGGATGGTGACTCAACCACTTCCCTGGGCAGCCTGTTCCAGCGCTTAACTAATATTCAACCTAAATCTCCCGTGGTGCAACTTTAGGCCATTTTTGTGATTGCTTGTTATTAGGAAGAGGAGACTGACCCCCACCTCACTATAACCTCCTTTCTGGTAGTTGTAGAGGGCAATAAGGCTGAAAAATTCAATTTTCCTCAGCTGCTCCTTGCAAGACGTGTCTCCATACCCTTCACCAATTTAATTGGCTACTGTGCTCCTTGGGCAAATAGTGCTGGACTTGTTGGTTCTTTCCACTTAGAACTGTCTTTCAGAAATCTCCCTGTGGGGATCATCCAGGGTGGGTTCAGACTAGGCATCACTTCTAGGTGTAACTACAAGGCTTTTCTGTGAAGGATGCAGGAAGGACGGACCTTCATTCACTTACTTGGCTAAGCCTGGATTAACGTAAAGTTGGATTCTGGAATCAAAGCCTTTTCCCTGTGTAGGAAGTTTGCACTTGAAGGAATTTGAGCATCATTAGCTTTTTCTCTCGGCGATGTTGGGTAGGATGAATCCTGCCTTCTTAATTACGTTCTCTCAGCTCGCAGAGTGGTAACTGGTGTGCTGGCAGTGAGATTGTGCTACCTTGCCTGGGGCTGAGTTTTGGGTTTCCTACTGCAGGTCTGCTCCCATTGCTCTTACCTGTCTCTCTTCCTCAACTACAAGCTGATAAAGTCATTTTCACTAGCGGACCATGGAGGCTGAGATGCAGCAGAGAGATCTGAAATGTAACCTGACAGATCAGTGCCCTGCAGAGGGTTATAAATATTTCCTTGAGTTGACAGGTATTTCCAGGTTTTACATCCAGGTGTCCAGGTGCCCATGTTTCTTCGTGCCCTCCTCTCTGTTGCTTACCACCACATACCTTGTTCTCTACAGCGCTCTTTCCCAGAATGCCAATGTTTTGGAGCAGCACCATCAGGGATACAGAGCCTTCAATGAATACATTGATTCATAGCTTATTTTTAAAGCCAGAAGGAATTGCTATGCTGTTCTGCTCTGACCTCGAGCGTACAGTGGGCACAGTAGTATTTATAGCTCTGTTTACTGCATTCTGCTCTGTACACAAGCCAGTAAGACTCGGTGTAGGTTTGACAGCCACTATAAGCTCAACTGCTTTATTAAGGAATTGCCCTCAGTAAAGTAGGGCAGACTAGCCCTGCCAATTCCAGAGCCACAAAGGTAGAGAGTCACCCATGTGTAGGGTTTGCTGTGCGTGTATCTCTGGTCTGTCAGCGACAGAAGCAGAAATAAGCCCCAGGTGCAAGGACAGAGAAGTCATGCATCTGTGCTTTAATAAGCCTGTCTTGCATCTTGTCTCCTGTGTTCAGTATGGTTATTAACTGAAGCTACCCAAAAGATCACTGTATATCAGGGGTGTGCTGTGTGCACAAGTACTCAGGTTAAGGATCTTTCAGCCTCTCTAGAGAGGTGATGATGAGCAGCTGCATCACTACCATTTTCTTTTGCACATCACCTCTGCTGCTGGTGAGACCACATCTGGAACATTGTGCCCACTTCTGGGCCTGTCCATTCAAGAAGAACATTGAACTGCTGGAGAGAGTTCAGCGCAGAGCCACAAAGATGATGAAAGGAGTAGAATATCTACCTTATGAGGAAAGTCTGAGGGAGCTGGGTCTCTTGAGCTTGGAGAGAAGGAGACTGAGGGGTGACCTTGTTAATGTTTATAAATATGTAAAGCGTGAGTGTCAGGAGGATGGAGACAGGCTGTTCTCGGTGCCATCTAATGATAGGATAAGGGGCAATGGGTGTAAGCTGGAACATAGGAGGTTCTACGTCAATATGAGAAGGAACTTTTTCACAGGGAGGGTGACAGAGCACTGGAACAAGCTGCCCAAGGGGGTTATGGAGTCTCCTTCTTGTTCTGCCTGGACGTGTTCCTGTGCGACTTGATCTAGGTGATCCTACTGTGGTGGGGATACTGATTGGACTGGATGATCTTTCGAGGTCCCTTCCAATCCCTAATGTTCTGTGATTCTGTGATAAGATGGTTGAAATAAGCCTGGGGAGGTACAGGATGAGAGGAAGACAGGGCCCCCACCAACTGGAGCTGCTACAGCTCTCCCAGGATAATATTTCTTAGTGTATGTTCCCCCTTTTGTATTTGGAGTTTCAGGCTAAAACATGGCATGTTCCAGAGTGCCATGCTGCTGTATCTCATATGTGGGGATGAAGTGCCCAAAACTCAAGCACTCCAAGAAGATAAGCTCTCTTGTCCACATGGAACTGAGATCAGTAAAACTGGCAAGACTGAAAGTTACCTTGATTTCCACGTATCATGTGCTGTCTTTATGGCTTGCAGCATGCAGCCACTATCCAGGTCACTTCATATTTCTCCCGTGCAAAATTCTGTTGCCTTAGCTGCTGACATGTGGTGAATGTCCAGCTAGAAACCTATGCATTAACTAAATAAATTAACTAGGTAGATCAGCTTGTTTATCTTCCTGTTCAGTGTCAGATTTCTATTGTTGAGTGTCCAAACTGCTTTTGGATTGCCCTCATCATTCTCTTTCCAGGAAAATAGCAGCTACAGTATTTCTAAGAATAAAATTTTCATAGCTAAATTTTGTTAGTGTGCTGATTGACGTGTGACCCCTTGGGTCCAAATTCCCCTGAGAGCCTGCCTTTTTCACCAGAATACATTTGCGAGTGAACTCATAACTGACTGCAACGCTGTACATCCCTTAAAAGGAAGGTAATTGGCTTCTAACATACAGAAATGGTCAAATCAGATGCAGTTAATGGTTTGTTAGGAGAATCAGTTATTAATATTTCTGTATCAAGGCAGCACAGCCACAGAGACCCTTGCACATGAGAATCTTTCAATCTTTCTCTCAGGCAAAGTATATGCAGTCATCTCTAATCTGTTCCATCTGTCCACGAGCAGCTCACCCAGCAGTGTGAACAAATTGTCTGGAAATGTCGTCATCAGGCTTCATCTGGCACTCTTTCTCCTTCTGTCTGGATCATTGATTTCCTCATCTCCTCTGCCTTAACGCTCAGATCATACATTCATTTGAGGCTCTCCAGTACTGAAACTGCAATGTGCCTTCCTTGCTTAATACCAGTGGCTTTCAGCCTCTGAAGTGTCCTTTACTGCTGCTCACATGAAGACTTCCTAACCGTGTCTCAAGTGGCCTTCCTGCCTGCTACATAACAGCATGTGCTCTGCCAGCTTTTGTTTACTCACAAGACAGCTTAGAGCTGTTCTGCTTTTGGAAATTGGGTAAGATTTGCTCTCCTTCCTACTCAGTCTGCTGGATAAATGACTCCTGTCCTGTACAACATGCTACCACAGAGCTCTCGGGGCTGTGCCAGCTTCTGCTAGCCATCAGTTGCACTCTGAAGAGCCCTTTTGCTAGCAAGGCACTAGGGCTGCTCCATGGTCTGGTCTTATGATTGCTAACTATAGACTCCTTTGATAAATAACATTAAATGCCTGAAAGGCCAAAGAACCAGCAGTTGTTGCAGAGTTGTCTTAGTTAATACAGCCCTTTGCGCTGCTCTTCTGCCTATGTCTCTGTAGTTTTTCATAGAATCATGGAATTGTTTTGGTCTCTTTAAGATCATCAAGTCCAACCCACCACTGCCAGGTCACTACTAAATCATTATCCCTCTGCACCACATCGACAGATCTTTTAAATACCTCTAATGTTGGGTGATTCCTACTCCCTCCCTGGGTAGTCTATTTCAACGTTTGAGAACCCTTGCAGGGCAAAAAAACTCTTCCTAATATCCAAACTAAACCTCCCCTGGTGCAATTTGAGGCCGTTTCCTCTTGCTCTGTTTCTTGCTACTTGTCAGGAGACCAACCTGTCTACAACCTCTTTTCAGTAGTTGTAGACAGCAGTAAGATCTCCCCTCAGCCTACTTTTGTCTAAGCTGAACAACCCCAGTTCCATCGGTTGTTCCTCATAGCACTTGTGCTCTAGACCCTTCAAGAGCCTCGTTCACATTCTCAGGATATGCCTCAGCACTTTGATGGCCTTTCTGTAGTGAGTGGCTCAAAACCGGACATAGCACTGTGGTCTCACCAGTGCCAAGTACAGGGGAACAATTACTTCCACAGCAGATGCTGGCCACACTATTTCTAATACAAGCCAAGACACTATTTGCCTTCTTGGCCACCTGGGCATACTACTAGTTCATATTCACTTGACTACCAACCAACACTCCCCCTTTTTTTTTCCGATGTGCGGTCTTCTAACTACTCTCTCCCTAGTCTATAGCCTTCTATGGGGTTGTTATGATCCAAGCTGGGGACTCAGCATTTGGTTTGGTTGAAGCTCATACAATTGGCCTTGGCTCAGTGATCCAGCCTATTCAAATCCCTCTGCAGAATACTCCTACCTTAAAGCAGACACACCCACACAACTTGATGTCATCTGTAAACTTGCTGAGGGCTCACACAGTCCCCTCATTCAGATCATATCTTGATAAAGATATTAAAAAGCACAGGGCCAAATACTGAGCCCTGGGGGATACCAGTTGTGACTAGATAACAGTTGGATTTAACTCCATTCACCAGTGCTCTTTCAGTGGGTTCAGCCATCCAGCTAGTTTCCTATTGAGCAAAGAGCAGAGTCACTGAACCCACCTGGATATGTTCCTGTGTGACTTGGTCTAGGTGATCCTGCTGTGGCAGGGGGATTGGACTAGATGATCTTTTGAGGTCCCTTCCAATCCCTACTGCCCTGTGATTCTGTGAGGCAGCTAAACTACAAACCTTTGCCCATTGTAAGGTTTGCACAGCTATTCCCAAGAATCTAATCTGGCCAGCAGAAACTTACTTTCCTTGTGTTTTATCAGAATAATTAAGTCCTCCCTTTCCTCAACACTTGTTGAGGAAAGTGCACCTGATATGGTGATAATTCTAAGATGATGAGGCATCGAATGTGAAGCTCTTATTCCTAAATGAATTGTGATCTTAATGGGAATGATTTAATTCAAAGAACTGTCACATGAGTCAAATTCCTTAGAGAAGTGTTTTGTTTTATAAAACTGCTGATCTTTGTCTCTCTCAAGAAGACAAGTCTTTTTGTTTCACAGCCATATTCCTCATCCTAGACCTGGAATATGCCCGGAAAAAATATTTCTAGAGAACCCCCTGTTATAAATAACCTGGAGAGGGGAAGCCTCCTGAAACAAAGACCAGCAGGCTGCACATGGTTATGGAGAAAAGGCTGATCTTGTACTAGGCAAGGAAAAAAAATGTTGAGGCTGATGTTCACGGTGTGTGCTCAGGGTGAGTCACATGAAAGGCAAATTGCGATAAGACTCGTGAAAGAAAGCTACTGATTTTAATCTCTGTATTCCTGTTTACAGGGCCTTTGCTGCAGAACTAAAAGCACTGCACCTCCCTGTAATGTCTCCTTGTTAAAAGGTGCAGCACCACCAGCTCCCCAATGTGTTTTCTATGCACAAAGCCTCCCAGGGAGAGATCTTCCTTGTGACCTGCTTGCAGAGGGTGCTGAGTGCTCAGCTTCCCCCAGGCCTCTTGCAGCTGTTACAGCCACACCACATCCCTGTCTTTGGCCACGCTGGCTCTTAAGCAGTCACATGTGAACTTTTATCAGGTTTATGTAGTTGCATGTGAGTATCACTAGATGTCCTCTACTGCTTTATCATAGTCTGTGCCAATCACCACACAGAAATTCAGTTAAATGAATCTCAGATGTTTAAGCTGTCTTTTCTTTTTTTATATATAGCTTCATTGTTCCTGTCCGTAGACGCACAGCAGTATTCCTCACCCACAGACTGAAGGAGTGATCTGCTACCTCTGACAGACTGGACTCACAGTGATAGGAAAGCTATTGTATTGGTTTCATGCAGATTTTGAACCATCCAGTACTTGCAGTAGCCCCTCGGCTTTTTCCTTTGCACTTCATTTGAGACTGAGACATCAAGGCAGGTCTCAGGCTTTGGTCTCCTTGTGCTTTTCTCTAAATTCAACATCAAAGGTCAAGGCTGTGGGGCTCAGCTCTAGCAAGGTCTGATCCAGTGCAGGATGGTGTTTACATCTCTGCATGATGCAGTCAAGTACAGCACAACCCAGCTGCCCTCCAGGCACTGATGCCAGCAAGTTAACTCGTGGGAGGGCCACCATGTGCCCTCAGTCCCCATTTCTACCCTCTGCCTTCTCTGCAGTAACCTCTTATCCCCAGCTACACAGCACCAGCAGGTACACCTAAAGACACATGTCTTACGCGTTGCACTGTTACTGCAAAGCAGACTGCTTTGCTACCATGCTGTGCAAACTCTTTGCCTGTGGCTGCCCGCTGCAGAGCTCAGCAACCTCTCAGAATGCCAGGGGCAGGCAAGAGAAGCATCCCCAGCCAGCTGAAGGGCAGCTGCCAGCAAAACAAGCCAAGAGGCTTGTGTTGCATTAACCTGCTCAGCTTTAATATGGGATAATAAACAGTGACATTCACCTAGCCCTAATAGTGAAATATTATGCTATATAAATAAATCATCCTCTTGTTTAGAGACAGTTTGCCTGCAGTATAGTCTGACCTGAGAATGTACGGTCACTTTAATCTATTAAGCAAAGCTGAAACAGACTGGAAACGTCGTGTGCTTAAAGCTGTATTGGGGAAAACGTTGCCTGAAATTTTAAGGCACTTTTTGATTTGAGTTTTGTATTAGGTTCCGTAATTTAAAACATTGCCCATTCTTACACTCTCATCCCCCTGGGGAACGCTGGTAAAGGGTTGGGGGGAGGAGAGGGGATGGAGTTGTCTTCATGCCACCCCCTCTGCTGTCAAACTGAATGTAAAGTTTTGTTTGAGGGTTCCTTGGGGTGACTCAGCAGGATACAAAAATGCAACTTAAATAGGAGTTCTATTGTGTAAGCACTCAACCACAGCAGCAATTCCCCTTTAGCCATGTTGTTAACTAATATGCACTACAAGCAATGTAAAGCGGCTCCAGATACTGGCTGGAATTGAAAGAGGAGGTTTTTCCTCCTTACATCATTTTAATACTTCTTATGGGTAGGAAGACTACTGAGAATGGAGGAATACCCTGGAGATCAGATGTGCAAGAGGCAGGCCACAGGCTTTTCCTTTCAAACGGTACTGACTTCAGTATGAAGTACATCAGCTTTTCAGGTCTGGGTGTTTGAATATTGATCTTTCTTTGAAAATGCAGCTGTCTTCACAGACACAGAAATGTGCCTGCTTTGAAGGGTGACCTGTTTAAGATGTTCAAATATGAAACTGGATAATCACATGCATTTAAAGATCTAAACCTGAAACCTTCAGCCTACTGGTCCCAAGGACTGCTGCGTCCCCAGCATTTTGTGACATTTCCACACATCTGATGGTGTATAAATGCCCTGCTGCATTTTAAGAGTCACTTACAGCCTCCACTTACCCATAGCTTTGCCAGAGCAGCCGTCACTAGTAGGCTGATGGCACCTCCATCACTGCACTACCCAAAGCTGCTGGTAAAGTCCACCCTCAGGAAACTGAAGAGACCATTTTGTCCTGGAGGGAAAAATTACAGCCAACAGAGCGGCATAGTTTTGTACCAAATTCACATGCAAACCTGCAACACCCACTAACAAATGCAGGTCTTACAAACCAAACTGTTGATCCACTTAAACAAAACACTTCCAGTTTAGTTGGGAAAGCCCGCAGAGGTTCTCCTGAACATGTCTCAAGACAGAGTGAGATTAGTGAAGAATTTGCAGGGTGAGCTGGCTTGAGCACTGTGGCCAGGCTGGTTGATCCCTCTCACCTTCTCTGTGCTGCTGGACCAACACGGATTTTGAAGCAAAGACTCACTTATCCTGCTTGTAAAACGGCAGTGTGCCCTGCTGCCTCTTACTTATGAGGAGAAGATAGCACAGAGGCTCTTTCTTGTTTAGTGCAAGCCACAGGCTGCCTTTGGTGGATGTTTACAAGGAATGCTGGAATGTATGTCATGCTAGTTTGTCACAAGAGGGGAGGCTGGGCTGTCACTTTTCTGCAAATACTTGCTTGGCAAACCAGCATGGAGGTGGGTGCTAACCCAGCAAGGTCAGTTAGCAGATGATGCTCTGTGCGCTTGGCACGTGCCTGAGCACCCTGCAAGGCCATGCCCACGATGATCCTATGTTCACTCAGGGCACAGCCAGACTCACTATCCTTACTGGTGTGAATTATTGTCACACAGCCACCACCTGCAGCCTCTGCTAGGGCAGCACAGGTGCATGTGCCCAAGCAGGAATCCAGCTCCTGCCAGCTGTGAAGGGAAGGTAGCTGTGAGGTGAAAAAGGCATCTGCACTCAACATGTGAAGTGTTGCTGTGGTTCTGTCTCTGACTGCCAAGGGCACAATGGAGAGGCAGGAAAAGTACCCCCTGTTCGTGTTCCATGAGGTGCACCTGGGATGAGCCCAGCTCTAGCGTGTTAGGCACAAATACTGTTATTGTGATGAAAGCTGATGAGGCTTCCTTGCCTTAGTGTGAATAGATGCGGCTGGGTACTGCTCCTCCTCCTCGTTCGCTGGCGGCCCGGGGGGTCGCTCGCTCAGTTCCAGCCACGACCTGCCCAGGGGCACTGGCCCGGGGCACCTTAAGGTGCCGCCGTTCGCTCGCTCCCGACGCCGCGGTCCACCTTAACGGCGGCGGATGGGCCCATTGCCGCGCCGGGGATCGGCGGGGCCCCGGTCGCCCCTCCCGGGAGCCTCTCAGCCACCCCGCGTCCAACGGAGAGCGACGTACGGACGGGTCACAAGTGAGAGCCAGGTTGCCGTCACCGAGCCGCGAGTGCCGATAGGTCCAGACAGCCCCCGCAGCAGTCCCGGTCCCGGCGGCGGGGCCGCGCTATTTATAGCAGCGCCGCGGCGATATAAGGGAGGGCGGGTGCGGGTCGGGGCGGCTTGGGGCGGGCGCTGAGGGTGCGGCTCCGCAGCCCCAGTTGAACGCGGCTAGCCCCAGTTGAACGCGGCTTCAGGACAGAGTAGGCGATGCTTTAAGCAGGAGAGAGGATAAAAAAGGCCCCCTCCAAACTGTCGTAAGTCGCGTTTTGTTTTGCGGTTCCCCGCGCAGGGTACGGGATGGCGCCGGCAGGAGTTGCGGCGCTCCACGCGTGAGGGGTCCGCGGAGGGGCGGGACCGCCGTGACACGGGCCGTAACTGCGGCGGGACTTTCCTCTTTCGCCTTTCCTCCTCTTCCCGCAGCGATTCACGCTGAGATGAGGGGCTCCGCTCGGGCATGATCCCCCTGCTCTGTCCGAGGAGCACTGGGCACCGCCGCTGTCCCTGGCCGGAGGTCACGGGCGGCGCGAACGGGCTGTCGCCGCGGAGCCGCCGCTCGCCGCAGCGCAAGACGCCGGGCTAGGCACGGTATGGGCGCTCGGTGCCTCGGGTCGGGGCTCTCGGTGTCTCGGGCTGTCCTGTTCTTCCCTGCTAATCGCTTGGGAAGTGAAACGTCTAAAAGCAGCGTTTGGACTGCTGGGAGTTTCTTGTCATCTGGGTGCGCTGGGGACAGCGGGCATCACAATGAGTGACACTGTAGAATGAAAGTTGAGTGGATTTTGGATTTCTGATGTGCCTGGGGTCTTTCCACCCCAGGCAGATTCAGAGCCACGCTCATGTTTTACTTTTCACTTGTCTGTTCTGTGTGTTTCAAGATTTCTTATCGTGTGTTGAAGCTGCTCTTAAACCACGAATACTTCGTGCAGGCTTCCAGCCTCCTGGCTTTGGGTCGTTTGCCAGGCTTTCAGCAGAAAGGTACAGATGCTGTCCTTAATGACAAAAAAGAAGGAGAGGAGGAGGGACTGTCCTCTCTGGTTTTACTTTCTCTGTGCTGTAAGAAAACAAGCCAAGCCACTGCTGAGGGGCTTTTCAGCTCTTGGCTTTGCGATTGCTGGGGATTAGAAAGAAAACTTGTAACTCTAGGGCGGTTTTTCTTGTTTGGTGTTTTTGTGTGTGTGTTTTTTAACGGTTAAAGAGCCCTAGAAAACCTTGTTTCCCAGACACAGAAACAAGATAAAGTCATGCTGGCTGCAAGTTTAGGAGCAGGATAAGAGTTAAACCCTGAGTGTACAAGTCTCGACATCTTGCACTGGGCTGCTCCAGCCACCTTCCCTGCTGAGCTGACTGCTTTATGCAACAAAAGAGGACTTTATGCTGTGGCATCTGGGAGTAGAGACTGAGGTTTTGTTAGAAGAGCAAAGTGCACAGAGGACCCTTGATCCCTGTGTGAGGTTCTCCCCAGCACAGGTACCTGTAGCCCTTCTGCGCTCATTGGCTGGCACTTTTCTACATTAGTTGCCTAATCATAGAACACTAAGGGTTGGAAGGGACATAGATCATCTAGTCTGATGCCCCTGCCACAGCAGGATCACCTAGACAAAGTTGCACAGAAACACATCCAGGAGGGTTTTAAATGTCTCCAGAGAAGGAGACTCCACAACTCCCCTAGGCAGCCTGTTCAAGTGCTCTGTCATGCTCACCGGGAAGAAGTTCCTTCTCATATTTATATGGCACCTCCTCTGTTCCAGCTTGCACCCATTGTCCCTAGTCCTACCACTAGATGACATTGAGAAGAGCCTAGCTCCATCCTCCTGATACCAACCCCTCACATACTTACAGACATTAGTGAGGTCACCCCCTCAGTCTCCTCCAAACTAAAGAGACCCAGCTCCCTCAGCCTTTCCTCGCAAGGGAGGTGTTCCACTTCCTTTATCATCCTCGTTGCTCTATGCTGTCCTTAAACTGAGGGGCCCAGAACTGGACACAATACTCCAGGTGTGGTCTCACTAGGGCAGAGTAGAGGGGATGCAGAACCTCTCTTGATCTGCTGACCATCCCCCCTTCTGACCCACCCCAGGGTGTTGTTGGCAGTCTTTGCCACAAGAGCACATTGCTGGCTAATGGTCATCCTGCTGTCCACCAGGACCCCCAGGTCCCTTTCTCCTACACTGCTCTGATGTTATGGAAGAGTGAAAGTCTAAGTCACCTGCTATTTAATTATTTTAAGCCATATAAGTTTGGATTTTGTCAGGCTCAAAGGGATGTTGTTGAGTGGAAATTTACTATTTGCCACTCATTTGAAAAGTGTTGTTCATACTAAGAACAAGCAAGCACACCAACTGTTTGGTCATACCTGAATGTAGAGGCTTTCTGAATGTTCTCTATTAAATTATCCAGTTAGCTCAGGCCCTTTCTGCATTTCAGAGGCCAGAAGCTGTGTGGGGGAGTTGTCAGTATTTTTCTTTATGTACTTGTCTGTTGCTCTGAGTCTGTTAGAGGTGTTGCAAAAATGGAATCAATTTAAGAAAAACTAGAAGATAAGAGAGAACAAGGGTGTGTCAAGGACATTGTGAAGTAATAGATTTAATTCTTGGTAACATAGTTTTGGACTGCTGAATACAGATAAGGTTTCTTTCAGCTTTGTCTTCTCAGACTCAAGTACATAGACAATATCTCTTCAAAAATTGTAGTGTATATGTATAAACACAGGCATTCTTCATATTTGTGCATCAGTTTGTCTGACTTTGTTTCGTTTTGCCTCTCCATTCCAGGAGATATCCCATACATAAATGTGTAGGTCAGATTACAGAAGGCCAAGCACCCCACCAACATGACCCCTGAATGAAAGCAGCTGCACCAGGGTCGGAGCTGGCCCAGGATCTGTTTTCAGAAATTATGCAAAAGGCATTTTCTGTTTATTGAAGTTATTGGTGGGTGTTTTTACAAGCTCAAATGGTTATTTTGCAAGGAAACTAAGAATTACAGAAACACAGCTTGCCTTCTTCACTGGAGAGTTTTTGGTATGTGTGGCATTGGGTTTTTGCTTTTAAACTGGGACTGAGGCTAACAAAAGGGAGAAATAAGACTGTATCATCTGGTGGTTGGAGAGGACTTCTTTCCCTACACATTTTGTTTGCCACCAGAAAAGACATGGCATTTGGGGACTGGAAGGAGTACGATGAGTCTTGCATATGAGCTGATGTTGTCATTGGTAAAGTAACATGTGGAGGCAATCTAAGGACAAGTGATTATAGGAAAATGAATGTGATGAATCATTATCATTGATATCGTGTTGTGGTTCCTCAGTACTCCACTGGAGGCTAGGATTTCCTTATATGTACTTGAGTTTTCTTTTCCTGTCTCCCCTGTCCAATTGTGGACAGAAACAGTGTCTTGTACCTGAGATGTGCATGGTCCTTTAGCTTGCACCACATGCTGCCGCTCGCATTTTGCTGTTGAGATTTAGCAAGGCAGAAACTCTACTTCCTTCTGCTCTTAATTCACCTTGCAGAAAGCTCCTTTTTCATCACTGCCCGTCCCTTTCTGTGTTCCTTCTTGGGCTGTGAAATATTTTTTGTGTATGGATTCAAGCCCAGACCCTATATGTACCTCCACAGTTACTAAGCTGGGTAGCTCTTCTGACTTGTTGGGTACATGTGAATCAGTTCATTAGGATGAATCAAGCTGCCATATGAAAGTTTTAGGTTTCAGACTTCAGGTGGACCAGCTTTTTTTGGTTTTGCCTTGTTTGTATGCTTTGCACTGCTCCAACCATGCTGTCACTCCTTGGGGCTCCTTGCTCAGCCTTTGCAGCCTGTATGAGGCTTCTTGTGTAGTATGGTATCTATATACCTAGGAGCTGCCCTTGCCTCAGCACTGGAACTTCTTGGTGATTGTACATCCCATTGTGTCTCTTACCTGCAGAGGTGGAGGCAGGAGGGATTGGATCTTAGAATGGGAATATGCAGCCCTGGATGCAGAGGCTACTCCAGACTCTGGAGATGGGGTGTTTTAACACAAATCGACAGGAATGAAGAGTGGATGTTTTTTGCATGGCATTGGTGTTTGCATAAGATTTTACTGCCACAAATAGAAAGATCAGTGTTGAGGAGACAGAATCGCTAAGGAAGATAAAGAATTCATTTTCAGGTTTCCAGGACTAGAGACAGGGCTGAGGAACTGATGTCAAAAGATGTGGGAATTTACCTTGAAGGTGATCTTCACAGATCAGTGATATTATTCTTTATGTCTGAGGCACCCAAGTTTAATGAAGTATAAAGCAGAAGCAGCTGGGAGTATGTGGTCCAAGTGAAAACAGAATGAGCGTGGGACTGGCAGATGGGAGGAATGTTAGCCCACTCCTTGGTGGAGTTATTACTTCTTTCTCCTGTTGTTGCCTACAGAGGGACTTGACAGAAGATATTGGCAGGGAGGGAATACAGCCTTCTTGTTCTGCTTGAATGTCACTGACTGTGTATTTCTTCATGGGGAAATGAAGGTCTAACACTCCAGTGGGTCTTATCTTGCATGTTTGTATCCAAATTCAGAGCCAGTCCATCAGCTTCAATAACGTGCAGTAAGCCACAACTGGCTCTGTCTGAACATAGAGATGAACAGCTGTAACATCAGATGCTGAATTTCTTGTCATATTCTTTTTTTCTGTTTGAGATTTATGATTCTTATTCTCCGTTTGAGTATGTAGTGAGGCAGTTGCTGTTGCATGCGTGCGTGTGCAAGAAAATGTCAGTGGAGGAGTAATACATATGGTAGTCTTGCACAGAGATAGGACAAACCGGCCACCTGTTCTTAGGTGGTGAAATAATTAGACAAAAATATGTCTCCTGAAACAATGATTGGGGAAGAGGTGGGAGCAGGGTTAGGGAAGGTAAACAATGTTTTCCATTTATTTATTTTATAGTATCTGTGCTACTTATTACTGACTGTGTTGCTAATTTATTAATTTTACTGCTTCAGACAGTAGTTCTTTAGTTGCTGCTGGTTGGTGCGGCACAGAGGTATAGGTGTCATCAGAAAGTCTGGCCCACTGGCTGGAGCTAGCTGAAGAGATGCAAACCCTGTCCCCAGGTACCTTCTCTGTTACAGGCTCTCTGGAGGAGGGTAGGCTAAGGTCAGCAGCACTTACAGGCACCCATAACTATGCATCTATGTCTCACTGAGTACACTCTGCTTTCTAAAATGGAGTAGTAGACGTTTCTTCTTTGTGGGATGTGTTGAGAGCTTCAGTATAGTAAATACTGAGATACTTCAGACAGCAGCTAGGTATCTGAGATACTCTGTGACTGGGATTCCTGCTGCTTCTGTTCTGGCCAGAACAGATCAACAGAATTGCTCAGTACTTCTACAGTACTTTTTTGAGGGGCCTTTTTTCTTAGTTTGTGGCTAAATCTGTTTGCTTTGGAATTTGTTTGCCATTGATGAACTTGAGATTTAAATCCTGGGGTACTTTTTCTTACTTACTTCTAGTACTACTATAAAGCAGCTTAAAAAGTGTACTGACCTTACCGTCTCCCACTTAGAATGCCTACTTCTGGAAAGAATGCACCAAATAATTTCATGCAATATGGTAAAGATTGTTTGCTCTCAGCCTTCTTTGTTACTGCAAATTCCACATAATTTCATACAGACTCTGTCTTTGAGTGTACAATAGTTTTGATTCATCTACTAACTTGCTGGATTTAATGGAACTAGAGCCTTCCTTTCGTGGAGGGGAAAACTGATGCCTTCTCCTGGAGGTGGAGGAAATGTCCCCAAATGGTTTGCTGATCTCTGCAGACTCCGGCTGTTGTGAACGCCTAGCTGCGTCTACATAGTTACAGAGATCAGTGTCACTGAGGACTTCTTGGGGGCTACTTTGCATCTGAATGGTGACTTATAATGATGAAACAGGGTGGGCTTGACTGTGGTAGGTCAGTGGCTGGAGTTAGATCAGTGAAGACCAAACAGCTGCTCCAGGTTTCCATTATCTCGAAGGAAAATGAGTGCAACTGCATCAGCTCACAGCCAGGTTAAGGAAACCTATTCCCTGGATTGTGGGTTAACATTGCCCAGTGTCTCCTGGGGTCAGGTCTGTTAATCCTGTGTGTGAAAATAAATCTTGGTGTGCTTTCTGATTTACTGTAGTGTAAACAAAGCGAGGCTCACTTAGAGGCTCACTCATGGGCATATATTAATGATGCTCATCACCTTCTGACTGGAACTTTGATGGCATGATTAAAAGAGTAGCATATTCAAGACTACCTGTGACTTTGGGAGTCAGACACCTAAGAGTCTTACTCGCTATTTTAAACAGAAGTTGAGTTTTTAAGCCACACATACTACTGGAAGTTTTAAGAAAAGGCTTAAGTTATCATGTCTTTTAAAATGACAGTTTCTAGAACAGGCAGCTCTGCCACTCCGCTCATTTCACATCTTAAATAAGGAGGTTGAAGAAACAATTAGAAAAATACTGAGGAAAATCTGTTCTCCTGGGTAATCTCACTAGAGAAGTCCAAGATGTAAAAATGTCTACTCGTCCTTTACCTGACAGCAGGAGAGATGTGAGAATGGATTTTCAGCTATGTCTTTAGGACAGCTGGGAGGATGACTGATGTCTCTGCTCTCAGTGTAGGCAGAGCAAATCATACATTTCTCCAGGTGCAATTTGTTGCACTGAATTCAAAGAACTCGTGACTAATCAGGGTTCAAGTCACCAGGGCAAACATGGTTATCACAAGGAACAGATAAACTAAGAAAATGGTCTTGCATTCTCCAGTACTTATGTTTGTGTAGGTAGGACTTTAATTAGCTATCAATCTTATGCTCCTGTTTGAGAAGTGATGGATTAATCTTGGTACTTCTGCAATTTTTGAAGCATTTCTGTAGCACTTGTAACGCAAAGTCATCTTATTTTGCAACCTACCTTTGAAATAGGGACCCACTATTTATCTCACTTGCATAGCTGGAGAACTAGAGTATTCAGTAAAGCTAAACACACACACACATGCAGAGTATCACACAGGGAAGCCCTCAGGAGAGTGCTGTACATGGGTCTCAGTTCTCATGAAAACCACCAAACACAGGTTCTTCCTCAGTGCTTCTGGGACCACTTAGGATATTTCCTTGCATAGACAAGGTGGTGTTTTCTAAGGAGGAAAGCTTAGCCTGGTGATGGAGGGAGGAAGATGGTGACTGGGTAGAGATGTTGGATGAGAAGCATCTGCCACCACCATTCCTTCAGTGAGTTTGGTTCTCCCCACGCTGGCACGTGCTGCTCACAACTATCAAAACTCCATTCTTCTGTGCAAATCTCTGCTCATCCTGCTCTGCTCTTTTTAATAAAGTTTCTGTGAGTGCCTGGGTTGGCAGTGAAGCCTTGTGCCCAGCCCTGGGATCCACATCTGCTGTCACAGGGCTGTGTTCTTGTGATGCCTGGGCTCCCTGATAGAAGAGAGTCTCCTTTGCTCCATCCTAGCCTCTTTGGGGGCACCAGTGTTTTGGTTTTTGGGGGTGTAAGTTGTTGCAAAGTCAGCAGGAAGTTATTTTTGGTTTGGTTGCATGATGAACAGTAACAACATGAGTTTTATTGTTCAGAATGTGCCCACATTTATAGGATGCTATATTTAAAAAGGAGAAAAAATGAGTCATGAAGCGCTATGCTAATGCTAAGTATTTATGTCTACCTCTTGTGAGGCTGAAGGCAGTGGGAGGTGAGCAATACTCTTGAGAAGTGTCTAGAGGATTTATGGATCAAACTAAAGCTCACTGAAGCGAGCTGGAAGCTTTGTTGGGGCCTGTATCACATACCTTGTGCTGTTTGCAGTGTAACGGTAGTCTTGAAAAACCTGTGAGTGCTCAGTGCTGTTGACTTCTCTTGGCTCAGGTGGGAGCTTGCAGAGCCACAGGCCACAGCAAAGATCTCACCTTCCCAGCAGTTACTACTCTTCTGCTGGGAAGTCCTGCCTCAGTTGCAGCCAGGGGAAGCATGCCCCTGTAGGATGTACCACACCTACAGAACCACCAAGCTGCTGAGTGGAAGGCGGCAGAGCCTGGGCGCCTCTCAGCTTCTTGTTCCTGTACCAGAGCTGTAGTGCCCAAGAGATGTAGAGCTGGGGTCTGCTGCAGCACAAGCTGCCAGAGCTCTCCTTTCAGAGACTGCTAGGAACACAGGGACACTGGGGTTTGTATGCTTTTACTTATAGTGTGTTTTGACACTAATTCAGTTGGCTTGCACTTAATTATGAACTGCCAGTGTTGGGTTTTGTTAGTTTGTTTTATTTAGAAGTTCCTTAATTAAGTAGTTGTCTGTTTTGGCAGTGAATTCAGCTTTCCAAATGTCTGTTTGCCAGTGTGGCTCAGCTCTGCTCACAGGTAAAGACTGGGACTGAGATTTCACTGCTGAACGGGCCAAGGACAGAGGATGGAAATGGGCTCAGAGTGAATCAACCCAGTGTGGTGTGTCTGGAAAATGCAGATTTGGTAACAGCAAGATGCTCTGCAACTCTTTGGTTTTGGCCACGTATTTGAGAGAAGTTCTCAGAGTAACCAGAAAATAATTATTGAACTGAAATCTTCATCTTTATTGGCTTTTTTGTTGGGTTGGTTTGGTTTTCCTAAGAATCAGTTGTATTAGTATGAAAATGAGCATTTTTAAGCTTTCATTAAGCATGTTTTTGAGTAGTACACTGGAGAACAGAAGAGGCTGTAATAGTGTGAGACTGATTGCGGTTGATGGAAATGAATACTTGCTCATCTTGCTAATGTAGGCAAGGTTGAAAAGCTTTTGTATAAAGATCTGTTATTTACCTTGCTGGAAATGCAAAGCCTAGTGGAGAGCCTGATGCACAATAGCTAGAGCAAAGACCCACCCAAGCAAAGCTAAAAGCACCGTAATGCAAATTGCAGTAGTGGGAATCTCATCCATTCATTTATTGAACTGGCCTTACTAGTTAAAGGGATCCTAAAGCATCCACTGTAGCATGCCTCCAAGCACCTGGTCATTCCAAAAAAAGCATTTAAAGAATTTTCTTCTGTAACATAAATGTGAGAAGGAACTTCTTCACGGTGAGGGTGACAGAGCACTGGAACAGGCTGCCCAGGAGGGATGTGGAATCTCCTTGTCTACAGGTGTTTAAAAGCTGCTGGACATGTTCCTGTGTGACTGGATCTAGGTGATCCTGCTGTGACAGGGGGATTGGATGGGATGATCTTTCGAGGTCCCTTCCAATCCCTAATGTTCTGTGATTCTGTGAAGATTGTGAGCCTGTGATACAAGCTTTTTGGTTGTTGTGACACAGAAAGACTCAAAGTCTATGAAATGACAAAGCGTAGTAGGATGCAGATGGAATTTAATCTTTCAGGAACATGCAGACACTGTTATCAGGTCTGTCATCTATATTTAACATACCCAGATAGCTCCTGAGTGGTCTGCGTAGACAGCTGGCAATTTAGTAAGAGATTGTCATCTTCAGAAAATATGTAGCTGATGTCTTGTGCAATATTTGGTACGGGCATATTAGTGCCACCAGACTACGCACAAGACTTGCTGGGTGGGGAACAACGATCTGTAAGTAGGACTGGTTTTGGGGGGAAGAAATTTGCTACCCAACACTCAGTGCTAAAAAGATTCATGAAAGGTATTCACAGAACTTTTGCTGTGTGATGGTGATTTGGAAAGGGGGAGATTGCTGAAGTAATCCCTTGGCCTCAGCAGTGTTTGCTGCTGCACTGCAGACCAGAGGCTGGTTTGGTAGCTGCTGGCATTTGCTGGGGACAGGAGCCCCCAGCTAACCTCAGAGGAGGAGACGTGCACCAGTGCTCTGGGAAAACCCTGTGCTGTTGTGAATGGGTTTTGTGGAACAAATGTGCAAGGTCAAGCACTGCCATGGGAGCTCTGTGAGGAGCATGTGATTGTTCTGTTAAGGTACCTGCCTAGCCACAAGTCTACATCTGACGTAACTGTCCTTGGAGAACAAGGCAGGTACCACCTGAGCTTGTCCTGTGCACACTCCACATCATTTCTACCTGAATAGACCCAAGTGTTAGCTGGTAAAGGGTCATAACTGCATCCAAACATTACGATGAATGTAGCAATGAGGTGGTCTTAAACAACTGCTTTCAGCTCTTCACAGAGAAAATATTTTGTAGCTCAGGGGCAGAGCATTGGGAGAGAGTCTTCTGTCGTTCCTCCCCAAACTGTGGGGACTTTCACATTTAATCTGCGAACAGGCAAAATAGTTGGCACCAGGACCTGAGAAGACTACTGTCTTTTCTTGAGGTTTGAGCTGGTCTGAAGGAATACTAAATGCTCTGTTCAAATGCTCTGCTGTGCCTGTTTCGGCGTGTTCTGCAGAATAGCTCTATGCAGCACAGAGATGCTGTTGGTACGATGCTGCATTGCCCTCGTCATTGTGAGCAACAAGTGTTTAGTTACATGAGACTTACCTGTGCTATATGGAGGCCATTTTCAAAAGTTTGGCTTTGAGTGAATGCCCACGGGGCATGGAAGGTCTTTCAGCTCAATCTGCAAAGTTAGCTGAGGGGATATATAATTTCTCATTCTTTTTGCAGTGTAGCAAGTCTGTTTAATTAAGCATCTGGGATTTAAATTATTAAATAACAGAACAGTTCCCATCTAGTTTTCTGTTGGTAAAGATGTCCAGCAACCCACTTTTATTGCTTGGATTTTTTAATTTATGAGCTTTATGAGAAACTCTTTGAACCTCAGGAGAACTTACTTGATCTGGGAGGGCAGAGAAATACAACTCTTATTCTAAGGTCTCCCGAGCACAGCTAGTCACTCCCTGTTGTTTACACACCAGCCTCACAAGGATATGGGAATAAATGTTAGGTTGTCAAAGCAAAGCAGAAAGATTGTGTTTTCAGGCATATCCTTCGTTGAAGCATCTGCTTGGTTTGTGCAGTATAAGAATAAACTCTTTTGCTGCTCTCAACACTGGGAGCAATTGTCTGATTTAGAGGTCAGATTACCCCCTCTGTTTTGGGGTAAAAAAAGAGAAAACAGTAGTTGCAGTTTCCACTGGCTTGGGAAGGCTCACAAAGAGGTAGATGGGCATAGCCAAGAGGTGGGAAAGACAAAGAGAAAGGAAAGAGGAAGGAAAGGAAAGAGGAAGTCTTGTAAGCCAAAGTGGCAGTGGGTTGCTGAACTTGGGCAGTGAGTGGAGGTTTACCACCTTCAGAGCAGAGAACAGAAGGAGCTGAAGGAGACGAGGAGATGCCTGTTAGTGTGCGTGGTGCGAGTAGAGGAGCAGGCAGCCCTGGGCAGGGTGTCCTCATGGACAGGAGAGGTGAGGGACTTGCTTACAAAGCCACTTGGTCCCAACAAGCTCCTGAAATGCCTTCCAATCTCAGGAGTGCTCTGCCTCCCCAAGCCCTCTTGACCCCAGGCTAATGTGCTCTTGCTCCTGTTTGAGACCTGTGCACTTCAAAAGCATTGTTGAGTGGAAGGGTGGGTGGAACTGATGACCCAAAATATCATTTCCCTTTCCTAAGGCTGGGCGTATACCAAATTTGTGTCTCAGTGTGGTGAAAGAATATGAACCAAAAGTGCTGAGAGATGCAGTGGTTAAACTGAAACATGCTGTGGCAAGATGAAAGTAATCTTGTCCCTTACCAGCTCTTAATGCTTTGGGGCTTTATTTATTTTTTTAAGTGGCTGCGATCCATACCATCTCTGTCTGTGTTTCTAATAGAGAGATGTTTATATGCAGAAGCGTGTCCAGACACCATCAGGATGAAACATCCTATGTTGTGCTACAGCTCATGAGGTCAAGCTAAAACATATCTGCAGTTGTCTTTCAGGTCAAATTTTATTTTTATAGTGTCCTTGAATGTATTGAAGTATAACAAAAAGACCCTTTAGATGAGCAGGTGCCCCTTCAGGACAATCCAGCAGTTCAAAAAGTTCAAAAATTTCTTGTTCTTCCTGCGAGTCTGGGATGTAAAATATCATGCAAATGAGATTTTCCCGAATTGCCAAGACCAAGGCTAACATCTCTTTGCTCAGTGTTTATAACAACAGCCCCATACAGGCACAGGAATGGTATAGGAGATCTACCATAAGGTCAGAGCAACATGGTGCTGCATCCCACAGGTTTTGAGAAAAGACCTTAATGTTTTGACTCCATTGTGACTTCACAGCTGTGTGATGGATGGAAGTTAAAAAATGGATCTTCTTGGGCTCTGGTAGCAGAGTATGAACATTTCAATGAAACTTGCCATCCAAAGTCTGTAATGAATTGAAGTTCAGGAGAATCTAAGCTATGAAATCTGTTCAGAGAGCAAGGTAATTGAACCAAAGCAATGCTCTGCAAGACCTATCAAGGACCAGGTCTTATCCATGAAAGTAGCTCTTGATTTGACCTCAACAGACTACACTCAAACTTTATACCATATCTTTGCTTTGTTCAGTTCATGTGTGGTGTTAGCTGTGAAACTATAGTGGCAGCACTGTGCCACCTCAGGTGCAACTGCACATAGTACCAATCACATTTGAGGAAAAATATGTCCAACACCAGTAAATGACAAGCAATGTGGTGATATCGATGGTTAACCATCAATATCAAGAAGGCCAGTGGCATCCTGGCCTATATTAGAAACTGTGTGTCCAGCAGGAGTAGTGAGGTGGTTGTCCTCCTGTACTCTGCACTTGTGAGGACACACCTTGAGTACTGGGTCCAGTTTTGGGCACCTCAGTATAAGGGAGACATCAAGGTGCTGGAGTGAATATAGAGGAGGGTAACAAAGCTGGTGAAGGGCCTGGAGAATAAATCTTATGAGGAGAGATTGAGAGAGAGTTGGTGTTGGTGAGGAAGAGGAAGCTAAAAGGAGACCTCATCGCTCTGCAACTATCTGAAAGGACATTTGAGAGATGTTGGAGCTGGTCTCTTCTCACAGGTAGTTAGTGACAGAACCAGAGGGAAGGGTTTCAAGCTTCAACAAGGTAGGTTTAGATTAGACATCAGGAAGAAATTCTTCATGGAGAGAGTGGTCAGGCAGTGGAATGAGCTGCTCAGGGTGATGGTTGAGTCTCCATCTTTGATTGAGTTTAGAGATGCTTAGATGTAGTGTTGGGGGATCTGGTTTAAGGGTGAACTTACAGAGCAGGGTTGATGGTTGCACTCAATGATCCCAAGGGTTTTTTCCAACCTGAATGGTTCTATGATTCTGTAAACTGATGTTTCCTCCTCTTGTCCCATCAGATGTCCTTATCGGCACCTTTGCCAACATCTTGCTGTATCTGATTGGCTGTGTTGCTGCAGAAAGAGAGATTCTCGTCTCTTGGGACAGCATCCCCTCAGGCAGTCTGACTGCACAGCGTCTGTAAATCTGTTAGTGCCAGCTCAATGACCAGACAGAACACAATGGGGCACTGGGAGGCTGAGTACCTTGAAAGCAGACTTCTGAAATGAGTGCAGCTGTCTGTGGTGTGTCTCTCCCCTATGAATGCTAGAACTAATTTATAGGGCAAAAGCAGATGTTATTGTTTTGGGGTGTGTGAAAGATGCTTTATGGCAGTGGCCACGGAGGGTGTGTCTCTCACTTTTTCTTTAAAAGGAGAGAGACTCTGCTGTTACTTTCTAACCCCCCACTTCCTTTTCCCATGCTTGTTTCTCCTGTAATTTTATTTTCCCAAGTGTCAATTCATTTTTAAGAGGGTTTATCTTTTTTTGGTGAAGTTGTGATTGCATTTCTGATGTGATTGCACAGAGGTAGTGGTGGTTGGAGCCCTACTGTTGCCTCATTCATCAGAGGTGCTTCATGAGAGTGATAAACACTTTAGAGAGATGATTTTCCATAGCATGCTAATCCAGTGAAGTGCTACAGACTCGCTTGCTGGCACTGTTTAAATCCATAATGCAGCACCACCTGCCAAACCACAGGGCATAATAGAAGTGTTAATGAATGTACATATATACCCTCCCACGTGGCTGCAAGTGGAATGGCTTGAAAGTAGAAGCGGAGGGTTTAAACTGAACAAAGAAGGAGCCAGTCTTAAGGTATCTTGGTGCAGGTCTGTGCTGAAACTAGGGAGTGAAAAGTAGCCACAGGGGTCTAAAGTTGGGTAAACTGACACATAAAGTGCTCTCAGAGAAGTGGTGTCTTTCAGCAGCTGCTCTCTGATATATGGAATCATTCACCCCTTACACTTAAGAATAAACTTAAGCATTCAAATTAACCATTCAAATGCTGAGCAGCACTGGCTGGGACCCTGGTACATCTTTTACTAAGGGATGTCTTCACAGGATGCTTTTCCCCTGTGCTGGCAGGGTTAATAGATTCAATAAGGAGGAACAACTTGAGTCATGCATGGGTAAACTCTGTTCCTCAAAGGTGATTTGGCCAGTTGCTGGTGGGCCTGAGTGTCAGGGTGTTTGTTTGCTACTGGGAGGGCTTGCCCAGCCTGGCAAGTAGCAGGGAACAAGCTTACATCTAAGTAGGTCGCCAAAGAGAAGTGTTGATGACTGATGGTGGGGCTGGCAGTGTATGTGCACCCTGCCCTCAAGTGGATTCATGGAGATGGGTTTCATGAAGCCATGAGTCACCATGTGTAGGGCAGAGGAGACTGCTGCATAGCTCCTTGCCCCAGTACCTGGCCCTGAGCTCTGCCCGCACTCCTCTTTCAGAGAAGCCTCTAAAGAGTTGCCTCCCCAGTAACAAAATAAGAAACTCATGCTCTTGGCAAACACTGAGCCTGGAAAAAATTACTGTGATGGGTCCTGGGCCAACAATGAGATCTTGGAGTCTTCCAAGTGACAGTGGACCCAGGAAATGCCTAGAAAATATTCTTCCACATAGCTCTGGGATTTAGAAAATTAAATTCTATCTAAAATATGCCAAGTGCCTATTTGGGTAAACCTGGCAGTTGGGGATTATGAGAGATGGCTGTTCATCTTCTGAAGTACACGCTAGTGAAGATCTACTAAAGATTCAGGGCTAGCATGCACTGTGCTTTTTTGTATCTGTAAATGGGGATTAAATGTCTTGCAGGGAATTGAGGACTGTCCTTGACCCAGGAGCCTGGGAAAATTGAGAGAGCCCTACAAACCTGCCTTGTGCCCTGGGGTGTAGAAGTGATATAGAAACATGTGCATTGCACCATAGGTCACAGCTAGTTCCAGGGGACACTGTGATACAGAGGAAGAACAGGCAATCTGGTTTATTTTCCATAGGATGTGGACATCAACAGTCTTTTTACCTAGGAAGGACATAGTCATGAGTGAAGTTTGGTAGAAGATCTGCAGTAGACCACATTTGAGAAGTACTCTGGCTGTCCTCTCTCCTTACCTTTCTCCACCTGCCCCAAGACAGGCAGCATTAGCCTGGACTTGAGTAGTGTTCACCCATCTGTTTGTGGAAATGATTCTGCCAGGAGCCATTGCAGCCTTCAGCTCTTTACAGCTGTATGAAGAGGTGCAAAGTTTTCTCAGGAGGGACAGGAGTCTTTAAAAAGCCATTTACATGTTGAAAGACATCCAGTCGCAAGACTGGAAATGTAAAAAGCAGTAAATACTGAACTAAGCCTGACAAACTTGGAGCCAAATGCATTGATTGATTTGCAGGAGGGTGACTGCAATGAGATGGCCCTTTATCCATAAACCATCTCCAAAGCATCCTTAGGTGCCACAGAGTCTGTGCATTGGCTCAGCCATGCCTGCCCTCTGCCTGGCATGATGTCCATAAGACTACAGTGTAAGGAGCCATCAAACAGCTGGGTGGAGGGGTGGATGTGCATCACAGTCAGGATCCTATCCAGCACCCTTGTGTTGGCAGGGGGATGTGGTATCATGGTGGGGAAGGCAGGATGGGGCCATGAAGATAGTCTATGTTAGGTAGTTCTTGATGCTGCTTAGGATCTCCATGTTGCAGCGTTGAATTCATCACATGGACCACTTCTGCTCAAGGCAATGCTGGTTCAGGTCAGAAGGGCTCTGCCATGCACATCTGACTGAGACACCAGCAGCGGGGCCACGTGCAGGCAGCAGAGCACCTGGCTGCAAGCTGAGCACTACTGCAGCACTGGACTATTGCTCTGGAAACCTTATTGAGCAGTGTGATAGCAGCAAAACCACACAGGGCAGTGGATTTGGGGTCTTTTTTATTGGTGTGTCAGCAGGCTGGGATGTGTAGGAGGGAAGCTGCCCATTTCCAGGAATTGTGTGAGCAGGAAGGGCAGCTATTGGAATTCAAAGCTGCTTCCTCCACTGTAAATTAGTTCTTGTTGTGTTATCTCTGGCTGGGCAGGGCAAGGGAACATCTTGGCTATCTGATTTTTGTTGCCACAGTATGTTTAGGTCAGCTTCATCAGCTCCATGGTAGCATAGGAGAGGCCTTACTGGCCTCGATAGTGAAGAATTTCCAAGAGTAATACATGAGGCTGCCATCCTATGATGTCTCCCAGGAGATTTGGAAATAAATGAGTAAGGAAAGGGATAGTGGATTTAAACACAGAAGATCTAATGGAAATAGCTGAGCCATCTGCTTCCTCAGGCCCCAGTTACTGTGCAAGGATGCTTCCACTTCACGCCTCAGCAAAAGGCATCAACCTCCAATGGACAACCCTAAACTGGCATTGAGGTCTGAGAAACAGAGGAATGGCTCTTGCACAGCTGCTCTGGAGTTGTGGTAGTGCTGTATCTCTACAGATGACCCAAATATGTCTTAAGTCTTGGTCTTAATAATAAAAAAATAAATAATATGGCTTCTGCATCTGACTGCCGGCTTGCCGGAGTGACAGGGATCTTCTAACGTATTTTGAAAAGGGCACTACTATCACTAGGAGAAACAGGCTGAAGATCAATAGAATAGTTGTGGGAGGTGGAGGAGGAGCTGGGGGAGGGAAGTGAAGTCTGTTTGGGATGATAACATTTGTCGATATGATTGTTGCCTGCTGTGCTGCATCTACATCCAGATCTGACCACCAACAAGCATTTGCTTCCAAGTAAATACAAGTGACCCCCGAGCCCAGCCTGGCAGCAGGAAAGCCAGTGCTCGGTGCTACAGCGAGGGCTTCTCTTACCGCTTAAGGATTCACAGTGGGGGGAGATGGGGGGGCCTGCCTAAGCAATTTCCAGTGATGTGGCTTTTTATTATTATTATTTGCTCAGACTATAATTCCATGTTTCCTGAAATAACTACCAAGTATTCATCAGGCAGCTACTGCCTTTAGCTGCCTTTTGTGTGAATCTCAAGTGCTTCATTACTCCCCCGGTGTGTTTTCTTTCTCTTACAGTAAATCTGAGCAGCATCTGTGTGGTGGGGGAAGGTGAAGGGATCTTGGGATGAAAAGTAGAAAAGGTTTGGCTGACGTGGGGAGCTACTGAAGAGTTCAGGGAGCAGAGCTCTCAGGATACAGCATCTTTTTGCATTGATGGAGAATTCGTGGGGATGCTTCCAGGACCCACAGCTACAACCTCTAAATTCAAAATCCAACTGGGTTGAGGATTTTATTTTTAAATAACAGTTGGTTT
>JAOXOE010000602.1:21647370-21657604 GCA_028565055.1 Phoeniculus purpureus
CACCTCGATGTCTCCCTTGTGCTGAGGTGCCCAAAACTGGACCCAGTACTCAAGGTGCAGCCTCACCAGTGCTGAGTGCAGGGGGACAATCAGCTCCCTACTCCTGCTGGACACACAGTTTGGCCACCTGAGCACCCTGCTGGCTCATATTCAGCCTCCTGTCAATTAGAACCCCCGGGTCCTTTTCTGCCAGAACACTTTCCAGTCACGGTGCCCCAAGCCTGTAGCACTGCATGGGATTGTTGTGACCAAAATGCAGGACCCGATGCTTGGCTGTATTGAAATCCATGAGTAATCTTTCTGGAGCACAGAGCTGCTTTATTCTAACTCTCTATTTAGAGAAGCAGTAACACGTAGCACAGTGTTTTAAAATATACACATCTGCATTCCAGCAATGCAAAAACACTATAGAGCCTGTCCATAAATTCTTGCGCCAGCCAAAGCTATTTAATTGGCAAAATATTTACTATACAACGTGCACTTGAGCACTTAAATTTAATATCGGCTCAGCTAAATCTCAGGTGATATTAATCACTAATTAATACTTTTGGGGGGTTTTGTTCATGCAGAAAGAATCACTACTCTAATTACCGCTTGTTTTATAATGTGCCTTTATCTTTATTTTAATGGGGATGCCAGTTTATTTAGATGCAAACATCTAAGGATTTTTATGTCCCCAAGAGCAATTGCTCTCTTAAATACTTTCAGTGATACAGTTACTTTAAAGCAATAAGAAGTGCAAGAAGAGCCAGCATGAAATTACATTACATCTCCAGAGCTTTGTAGTTATATAAGAACTCATGGCATATTCTGTTAATTAAAGGAATATGTTTACTGCGGGGTTTTGAAGTTATTAATTATTTTTATTAGTTTAAAATTCATTAACTGTCTGTGCCTGTGTACTGTTTATACTATTAATTCAATCCAGAGGTGTGTGGCAGGGGGATTGGACTAGATGATATATCAAGGTCCCTTCCAATCTTTTAATGTTCTGTGATTCTGTGATTCTGTGATCTTAACCAAGGGCTGAATAAAATGTGAAAATAAGGAGATTAATTGACTCAGATGTCAGCCCACATTCCAACACTGTTTCAGGTATATATGTATTTATGTGCATATATATATCTATATGTATGTGTATGTATATATTATTAGTGCCCAAAAAGCATGAGACCAAATGCTTTTGCTGCCCTGAATCTAGCAATGCTATCAGTGTAAGCTCATTTTTAAAATACTACTATTTCTAACCCACGCTAATTTATGTGTCCCTATAATGTAGCTGATAGTACTAATGAGAAATTTTCTAATATAAGAGGAAAAAACCCTCTACTTTGCTTTCTGAAATTGAGCTGAGGAAAACATCATGCACAGTTAGATAAGGATTCTTGTTCTTGACAGACTCTTTTACGTTCCATGATTTCAATTTCCATGATTTCAATTTCCATGATTTCAATTTCCACGATTTCTGATGAAAACTAAATTGCTGAATCTTTTTCACTGCCTACAAAACGAATAATAGATTGATAGAGGAATGATTAATGTAAAAGAACTGTAGCATTTAGTCATGTTGTGCCTCCCCTTTTCAATGTGGGCAGGCCAGGTGAAAAGATGTTTTGCTTCAGAAAGGGGTCTGAAAATGAATTCATTAACATTCATTAGGCACTCTTAATGAAAAGTGAGAATGGAGTAGAAAGAATTGTTCTTTTCTTTCTTTACATTCCTCAGACTAAATTTGATTAATCTGGCTGGAAAGGGTAATAAAACAGCAGAGCTTGTTCTTATCTCTTTGCTTCATCCCGTTGGTTATAAGTGAGTACACTGACATGCTACTTGCTGCTGCAAAGCAGAAACAATAGTTGAGGCGCTCTGAGCTACCTTCTCGTTTTGAGAGCAGAAGAGGATTACAGAAAGATCTTATTTTCTCACTGAGCTTCACTGCTGAGCAGCCAAAGAGAGGCAGTGACTCTAAATCAGAGGCTTTTCCTTCTCTCTTCTGATTTTTTCCTATGAAAGATACAACAGCTGTGGAATTTTGTCATTTCCTCAGACTGACAAACCTTTTTCCCCTCTGCCACATACTTGACTAATAAAACCTACGTCACAACTAGCCTTGCCTCGTGCTGCGTGGAGAAGCGGGCAGCAGCACCCCTTACCACGCTTTGGTGCTCTGCTGGGCAGCAGCAGCTCTGATGGTTCTGCTGTGGTCTGTCAACTTTCTCATTCCAAAGCATCACTTTGTCTAATGTGCTGTGAAACTGTGGTGAAATCTTGCTTCTCAGCAATGCCTCGGGGTACAGAAGAGGATGACACTGCAACGAGAAATAAGCTTGATCTTTAAGAATACCTGAAAGAACACTGGGTGTCATTTAAGGTCTGAATCTAATTTTCACTACTTGATCCATCTCTGCTCAAAAGATCCCACTCACAGCTTTCTCCCCACCCTGACTTTTGGTCCTGTGTGGTTAAGTTTTTATAAACCTATTTGTATCACCTGCCTAAAGCAATTTCCATTCTGGTTTTCACTTTTGTGAAGTAGCTTTTCTGTAGTTTTTTCATTATATATATAGTGAAACAAGATAAACACTTCAGAGAGATTTTAATCGTATTAATGATTATTAATATCATACAGATATGAATAATAATTAATGATCATACAGATGTTCTTCATTTCTCTCAACAATGAGCACAGAAAAGTAACATTCTTTTCCAACGAGCTGTTTTCAGAAAACCATATAACTGACAAGAAGACAGAGGCATGTGACAGCATGCAAAACACACTTGAGCTATATGTGCCTCCAGGATCTCAGACACTCTGTGGAGACAGAGCCAGAAAGATGATGAAGGGTGTGATGTATCTCCCTGATGATGAAAGGCTGAGGGAGCTGGGTCTCTTGAGCTTGGAGAAATGAAGACTGAGGAGTGACCTCCTTCACGTTTATAAATATGTGAAAGGTGGGTGTCAGGAGGATGGAGCCAGGCTCTTCTCAGTGGCATCTAATGATAGGACAAGGGGCAAAGGGTGTCAGCTGGAACACAGGAGATGCCACATCAATATGAGAAGAAACTTCTTCACAGGGAGGGTGACAGAGCACTGGAAGGGGCTGCCCAGGGAGGTTGTGGAGTCTCCTTCTCCGGAGACATTTAAAACCTGCCTGGCCATGTTCCTGTGTGACTTTGTCTAGGTGATCCTGCTGTGGCAGATGGATTGGACTGGATGATCTTTAGAGGTTCGTTCCAATCCCTAATGTTCTGAGATTCTATGGTTAAGTGTCTAACTTGCACCCAGAGGACTGCAACCTATAGTGCAGCATCCAAATGCAGACAATAGGCTGCATAAATGCAGAGAACAAAATAGAATTTCACAATAAAGTGTATTCTAAGATCATGTTACATTTAGAGCTAGGATGTTTTTCTTCCATTCTCTAGTTCGTTTTTTCCTTAAGGACTACATTTTTGTCAGCACTTCCCTAAGACATTTCTCTATCCATTTTATATAGGTACTGTTATGGTGGGGGGATAGGACTAGACCACCTTTCCAGGTCCCTTCCAATCCATAATGTTCTGTGATTCTGTGAAGGAAAAATAGCTAAAATCTTGGTTTTTTCATTATCCAGAAATATTCCACAAATATTTCCTGAGGGGTCTTTCCCAGTGTTGGTGTTCCTTCCTCTGGTCAGGAAACTCAGGAGAAAGCTACCCACTCTGAACTGCTCTGCCTTCAGGGCTCTCCAGATCTGTGCTACTGACTCCATTTTTCTGTCTCATACTCTGTCTTTCCATCACACCTCTCTTATGAAAGAGAAACTCTGTCAATCACAGGCCTCCACAGAGGGCTGATGCTCCATCCTGCTGGCTTTTGCTGAGCACGTGGTTCTTCAACTTAGAGCTGACAACCACCTGCCACAGCAGTCCATAACTTCAGTATTTTTAAAATTCTTTATCCCTGCTATTTTCCTCCTCTTGACATCTCACAGCAGGCATGGAGCTGTGTGAGATGGTCAGCAGGAGGACTGAGTTTGTTCAAGTAAAAAGAAAAGAGTAACAACTCAAGTGTTCCTCTGTCTGGGACCACATTACTTTGAAGATGCACAAAAGCCATTCTCACTTTTACTGTGTCTTTTTCAATCTTCACAGACTCTCCATGCTTCCCAGAGCCCTGGTTTATTCTAAGCGTCATTGAAGTCAAGTTTGTGCTTTGGTCCATGTCTATTTTGGGATCCAAAAGTCTTCAAGTAAGCACTCTGAGACAGAGCTGTAAATTCAGTCAGCCGGGTTGCAGTGAGATGAACTGATCCTGTTCTTTGAAAACATGAATACGTTTTTTACCCACAACAAACCACAAATTTAATTAATTTCCACAGCATCTTCCAAATACGTTTGTAAAGTCTAAAGGGAACAAAGCATATTCACCCATATCCCACTAACAAGAAATCGTAGGTGCTTAAAACCCATTTGTCCTTTGGGGAGTGAGAATTTAATCTTTCCAGAAATATTTTTCCTACAACTTTGAAACACAGAATCTTCAAAACTATTAGGAAAATATTTTGTGTCAGAGATCTTTCAATTAAGAGCTCATTTGAACATTTGAAATTCTGACAGTGAAGAATCTGTCTGCCAAAGCACTGCACATCTGGAAGAAAGCGGGTCAGCTATAGAAGACATCAAAGTTAATAGCTTGACCAACGTATTCCTAAGGCCAAAAGATTGTCATGATCATTAATATTCACAGTGTGCAGTGAAAGTTGGAGAAATCAATACCTGTGCATTCTGTCTGACTTACTACCATATTTGAGAACAAAACCCCCAACTGGATTTGAAGTTCTACCAAAAAATACCAGCTCTTGGAATCTAAACACTTTCAGGAACAAAGATTTCAAAAGGCACATTGGTTTATCTCAGTTCTGGTTCAAGAAATTCACAAGTTTTCTGGAAAGTCATCGAGTCTCTTTCTGCTAAATTATAGCCACCTGCACTCAAACTTCTCCCACAGAGGGGAGACGTGGTGGTCTTACCCCTACACAACCTACATTCCCTCTGTGACATGGTTTCATGCATGGAGACATGCTGGCAGGACAAGATATTCGCTATTGCTTCCATTCTCTGAGCCACATCCCGGTTCGAGCTAGCCAGAGGTCTCTATCTCCCTAGGGACTGTTGCAGACAGAGAGTTCAAGCTGACATCTACCTTGTCCATTGAGCACATTATCACAGTGTGACCTTCTTACATGTTTTGAAACATCTGAGTCAACCTGAAGTCAGCCTTCCTTCAGAGAATCAGGAAAAAATCTCAGCCTGAATTTAGGAGTGGAACAGAATTAATATTAATTCTTCCAAGTCTCCTGTGCTTTCACATGTCTCTTCATTTTCACGTGTGGGCTTTTCTGTACCGTTGTTTTATGAAACAACTTTTTCTGTTCCTAAACAAAACAGACTTGGGGCTAAGTGTTGAATCATCATCTCCCATGAACTTTTCACAATCGTACCTTGTTGCCTCTAGAAACTGAGCCCTGAAAGTCCCAGATGTTGATTCACTTCTGTCTGCAGTTCGGTGTGTTTCATCCTGTTAGAGAAACAAAGGACAGACGTTTGCTTTTATGTGAGCTATAGCGTGAGAACATCGCTGTTCATTGTGATGAGCATTGTCAGCAGCAGTCTCCTGCCAATTCTCCTCCTCCAGATTCATATTCATTTGTTAGGTCTAATTAAAGACCCGTGGTACAAAGAACATTAGGGCTGCTTTACATTCAAGCTCCTCTGCTTTTGACTGATAGTGCACCCTTTGTGTGCAGTGTTTTAGGATTGTGTAGTAATGCCTTACAGTGACAGATTGGTTTTGTACTTGCTGGCTACTGTCCATTTCAGTTTGGCTATGTGTTTTGTTGTGTACTTCAGAGAAAGTTTGTTAAAGGTTTGCAACGTACCAAATTCATAGCGGGGTTTGAGTGCTCCAGGGATGAATGGGAGAGACCTGGTATCTTCAATCAGATTATCCTGCAGCAGCTTTACAGGAGTTGTGGATCTTGCATCACATGAGAACACTGTAAAAGAGAATACAACACTTTCTTTGCAGTTTTCTCCTTTTCCTCTCTACTGTTCTGCCAGCAGTGTTCCTAAAAGGACTATACATATTGTACAGGAACTTGGATATTGGGCTTGGCAACCCTCCTGAAAGTCAGCCTGGGTTCTTTCCAGGTCAGCAATGTTCTGAAGATTCAGTTAGCAGCCTTGTTGGGACAATTCTGTCTTGATTACCTTGAAAACCTGATCATGGTCAAGGCAGCCTAGAAACTGATAGTACTCTTTCAGTTCCACATTGCCAGCAGGCATCAGAAATAGCACTGACCGAGCTGCTGACATTTTACAGGTTCAGCTCCTGTGCTGCGAGGTGTTTGCTTCTCTTGGAATTACACCTAAAGAGATCAAGGCAGTGGAGAAGGGAATCCAAAAACTATTGCTTAAGAAGATTTTATGCAATCACTAATTAGGTAAGCCCCACATTGAGCAGGTAGAATATAACTGCAAGATATCAAAGGTGAAGGGAGTTTTCTGAGTCTTTGACAGACAAAGGTCTCCTTGTCTCCTCACTTTCCCAATATCGAGAAGCCAGTAAGAACTTGTGGGAATTGGAAAGAACTGTTGAAATGCTTTGGCAGGTCTGAAACTAGGAATAAAGTGGGTTTTCACAAAGGAGTGTGTGTTTGCATTTCAGCTTTTCCAGTTTACAGCCTGGCATCTCAGTTTAACTGACTGATGGATTTGTGTGTTTGTGTTACGACACTAGACTGCAAACTGAACAGCTGATGCACAGGTGTAAATTTCCTTCTGTTGTAAATTCTGCTTCTGTTGGATCTATTTCGATAGCAGCAACATCCAGCATGGGGTAGGGCAATCACTTCTTACAGTCTGATTTCAAGATTCAAAAGAGTGTTTGTTTTCATGTTAAACTCCTTGTGGAATAAGCACATGATCCATTTAACCACAACCCAAAGAGTAGGTCCATAGGCCTTCTGCTCCACGTGTTTACAATCTTGGAGACACTAAGGGGAAAAAATACTCTTTAACAAAATGAATAACAAACAAACACCCAGCAAAACAAAAGACCAATCTGTGTAGCGTTGTTTTGCTATCATACTGATGAAGATAGACCGTTGCCTATAAGGCAAGTCAGCGATGAGGTCTGCTCACGAAACCACAGACATTACACCTCTTTCAAGAGATAATGGTGGGAATAGTATTAGTCCATGTGTTATCTCAAGATATTTGTTGAGATGGAGAATAGAGAATACCACATCTATGTCCATAGTAACTTGTCTGCAATTTGACTTTGGGTAGTCAGATGAAGAGCCTTGACTTGGCACTAGAAAGCAGAGCAGACACCTGCTCTACCAGGACCTGTGTGTTGTCTCTGGTTATTAAACAGTGTAAGTGTAATTACTTCACATCGCACCTGGGGAACATGCTTGAGCTTGGTTTTTCTTCCCTAGCTGGTGAAGGAGCTAAAAGAAAATACTTCTGTTATTTAAAGGACAGAGTTACAACTCTGGCTGGTTTTGCACCAGACTAAGTCCAGTTTGTAGTCTTCACTTGGAATCAGCCCTGAAATTTCTCATTCAGTGAAGAGTATTTCATCCAGGCAGGATGTATGGACTGTATGGACGCAGACATTAATATGAAGGATTTTAAGGTTTTAAACCTACTTCAGTTTTCAAGGTTTCAGATCCTACTCTTATTTCATTTAGGAAGGCATTAGTTACTGTTTTATGGGAATTCTTCTTTAAAAGTACTGCCACCAGCTCTACTTGGTCCCTCCGAGACTACAAGCGTCTGCTCATTAATTTTGTTGATAAGTGTTAAATGCATGGTTGGCTTTGAATCCAGAATCTTAAATTAAGCAAGACAATCAGTTCTTCGTCATGATAATGTCAGCTTGACTATAAAACCTCTTGATTTATAAAGATCTCTTCTGTGCAGCTAAATTAAATAAATAGTATCCTCAGTGCCTGCTGTCCACACTGTAAATAAAGCAGAGTGTAAGCACTATGATAAGAAAACACTTTTCCTGCCCAAATGTCATGTTCTCCACTAATTTTGCTTTTTTATACATCTTATAACTTGTCTCACCAGTCATAAGTCATGGGATAGACAAGTAACTCTAGAAGATTCTGAAAAATTCCATTAACTTGTCTCACAAGACCAAATGTCTTCAGAGAGACCCTTATCTGCTGGAAGGAACCACACTGATATGAGCCTACCTACAACATGACTGTAAACTAAAGCGGGTTGCACCTTGTTGTAAATACTAGTTTGCACCTTCAGACATGTAAGTTCAGTTCCTGACTCTGCCAGAGGTTTCTAAGTAGAGCAGAATTTGATAGCAAACTGCCTTCCAGAAGAGTACTCAGCATTGGGATATTGATTCTTTTTCCCTCCTTTTTTTGGATGTAAGCAATGGAGACAGATGGGATTAAAAACATTGTTGGAGAGGAGAATCAGTCTGTACAATTTAGGGACAAGAAACAAGAGTATGAAGAGACGAACCCTGCAAATAAAAGTTGTCTACCCTCAAAAGGCACATCTCTAAGACAATTGGCCAATTGCTTTATATCCCCTTGTGAAGGAACGGATGTTGTCTGCTCAGATCTCAGGAAGTAAATACAATACAAGCCATATTTATTTTGACAAGCTGAAAATTACAAGCACCGAGGGCCCTGCCTCTGAGTTGTGTTTTTGCAAAGCTTGACTTTTTTTATAGTTTAAGCAAGCTTTGACGGAGAACTGAAGTGGGAGCCATGAAATCTCAGATGAACGTGAATGGCCAACTAACTAGATTTCAACCAGCTCTATCAACCCGCTCTTCGGTTCCTGGTAAACAACAAAACAAGGACTCTGCAAAGATAGGCATTTCACTAGCAGTACTTTTATTTTCACAATACTAGCTCTCAGCTTCCTCAGTGTTATTGGTGGTCAGGAAGCCTTAGAAATGCGTAGGTCTAAAGCTGTCCACAAATTTATCTTAAAATATTTACCTTATTTATGCTTTATCTTAAAATATTTGAAAAATTAGTCAATTCCAGAAGTATTGCCTACAGGGAATTCTGAATCTCTGACTCCATGTTCCTGGAAAATAAAGTTCAGATCACATACTATTGTTTTTTAATTGATCAATTAGACTTTTTTCCATCCAAGTATTTGGAAGTAAAGCCTTTATATTCGTGCAGGAAAAGGTTTCTCTGGTATATGATTTTTTTTTTTGGATTTAGTGTTTCTTCTGTCTCAGCACCTAATAAAAACTTTGTCATGTTCTCTACACAGAAAGCCTGACAAGACTTGTACGATAAACAGAATGCTATATTCAGCTGTAGAGGATCTCACTTCAAGTTTCTTCTCTGCACAATCCAGACTTGGTGCTTGAACCTTGGATTTTTATCTCTTAAACAGTACTTGTTAGCTTGCAAGCTTTAAATGTCATGATTTTTGTGTGTGGAACAAAAGGAACATTTCTCTAGGAATATCTCAGATAACTGTACCCACATGCTCAGGATTAAGGTTCTTTTCAGTTCAACTCTACAAGTCTGTTGTTGCACTGAATGACAAACACCCAGATACCCAATCTGATACCCAATCTGTTACCCAGATTGAACTGGAACCTGTTCACACGTAGTTATCAGACAAGATCAACGGGAAACTTCAATGCCTGTTTTCTTTCAGCTTTCCCTTTACTGTAGTACATGGCAGCTTTCAATCCAGATCATGAAAAGTGATGTCAAAGGGATCAAGTACCAAATCCATTTTCTCAACCTGGTTTTCATCATCAACATGTATCACCTTCAATTTTTGGCATGTCTACACTCTCCTTACTGCTCCGTCATTTCAGCCAGTAACAAAGAAGACAGAGTAAAGTCTCTTACCCCTCTTTCTCCTGCTGGTTCACTTGCTTTCTGTAAGTGGGTAGGGAAAATGTCACAGGTGTGTTTTGTCCCAAAGTCAGGATCACAGAACCACAGAACGTTAGGGATTGGAAAGGACCTCAAAATATCATCCAGTCCAATCCCCGCACCACTCTGTTCCAGCTCACACCCATTGTCTCTTGTCCTATCATTAGATGACACTAAGCAGAGCCTGGCTCCATCCTCCTGACACCCACCCTTCACCTATTGATAAACATTAATGAGGTCACCCCTCAGTTTCTTTTTCTCCAAGCTCAAGAGACCCAGCTCCCTCAGCCTTTCCTCAT
>JAOXOE010000602.1:21666417-21677238 GCA_028565055.1 Phoeniculus purpureus
GGTTTTAAATGTCTCCAGAGAAGGAGACTCCACAACCTCCCTGGGCAGCCCGTTCCAGTGCTCTGTCACCCTCACCAGGAAGAAGTTTCTTCTCATATACATGTGGAAACTCCTTTGTTCCAGCTGACACCCATTGTCCCTTGTCCTATCATTAGATGCCACTGAGCAGAGCCTGGCTCCATCCGCCTGACACCCACTCTTCACGTATTTATAAACATTAATGAGGTCACCCCTCAGTCTCCTTTTTTCCAAGCTAAAGAGACCCAACTTCCTCAGCCTTTGCTTATCAGACAGATGATCCTCTCCTTTCATCACCTTTGTGGCTCTGTGCTGGACTCTCTCCAGTAGCTCGGTGTCTTGAACTGAGGGACCCAGAACTGCACACAATAATTCAGATGCAGTCTCACTAGGGCAGAGTAGAGGGGTAGAAGAACCTCTCCCGATCTGCTAAACACCCCCTCCTGATGCCATTGGCCTTCAAAGGCACAATGCTGGCTCATGGTCATCCTGCTGTCCACCAGGACCTCCAGGTTCCTTTCTCCTACACTGCTACACAGTCACTACACTGCTAATCGCCTGGCTGGACACAGACTTCTAACTCCTCCTGCTTATTCCCCATGCTGCCTGCATTGGTGTACAGGTATCTCAGGGAGCTAGCTGAGCACTCCCATTTAACCCTAGCAGTGAGAGGCCTCATGGTCTTCATCAACACCAGAGCTCTGTCCCATTGGTGCCCACCCAGCAACAATCCCACCCTCCTTCAAATTTAGTTTAACACTCTCTGAATGAGCCCTGCCGATTCCCACCCCAGAACCCTTTTTCTCTTCTGAGATAAACCTCTCCCATATGTACCAGTCAGGTCTGGTGTCTTATGATGTAAAGGGTGGTGGATTGTTCTCATAGATATATGTTTTCAGTGTGTATTTCAGAAGAATGAAGCTAAACTTGCAGAACAGAGAATTATTAATTTGTTCTGAAAACAGGTAAAAGTTGTAATAACATGCTTCATAAACAGTTGCAGGGTTGGAAAGTCAAAGGTGTCTAAAATCAAATCAATGTGAAATATGTTCACTACCATACTCATCCCAAGTACCATAGCAAAAGGTTTCAGAGCACGCCCAGAGACGTCTGTCCTAACAGCAGTGGGGTTTCAGCTCTTTGTTGCCCTGCAGCTTTTCCAGTCAAGAAGAGGAACTGACAGTCTGCTGAAACTATAGCTGTTTCCTCTCCAACTTTGTGGCTAGAAGGCTTCTTAGTTTCAAACAGCTGATGATTTGCCTCCTACCTCAGTTTCTCTAATATGGGGATAATAAAGATAATTTCCCTAATTGCTAATTTCCTGCTTATTTGCCTTGAAATCTTCAAAAAACAGTAAGCACTGTTAGTGTTCAGTGATGGTTTCTTACACTCACTATGTGAAGGCAGCCCTTTGCTATGCATCATGTTACTCACTGTTTCATCATCTATAATAGGTATACAGCCAACCAACATAACTTTTATTCTTCCATATAAGAAACACAGGGAAGACGCTAGCTATTTATTATTAGATGTTATTAACAGCAACAACATCTCATTTTGGGAGAGATGAAGAAATACGTTTTCTTGCAATAAATTTCAAATGTGTGAAAATGTGATTACTTGAATGGAATTCAATTCCATTTTTAGTTGGGTTGGTTTGGTTGTTTAACTTCTGAAAGATTAACAGCTGTCTAATCTGCATTATGTGCTTAAACAGTTTGCCCCCAAAAAAGTGAAGCAGTAGATGCTTCCCTGTAATGTAGCCTCCAATACTTCTGTAACCTGTGACCTCATTCATTTTACCATACTGACTACCTGGGGACTTTCTGATTTAATGAATCTAAAACCCTTCTCTTAAACTGTACACCTCTTGAAAGGGAATACAACTGTTTCTGCCTCTTGTAGAGTGAGTTTGTTTCAGCCTCTGCCATAAAGCAAATTACAAGCTTGACTAAGCTACAGAGCAGCCAATTCAGTTCAATGCTAAAAATTAACCAGAGGTATCTTGGACAGTAAGGCCAAATAAAAGCTGTACTCAAAAAAGTCCCAGTCCTCCTAATTTCAGAACTTTGATAGGGTCTTTGCTCTCAAAGGCTCAAATAAATACATAAACGAGGCCAAGGAATTCATTTGAAATATTAATTAAAATGCAAATTAAATCCAGATTGCATGGGCTTTAAAAAGAGCTCTCTGAAGTTTCCATGAATATAAAGCATGTGACAAGCTACTGTTTTTAAAGATCTGCATAAACACACATTGTTGAAAAACTGCTTGACTTGAAAATAACCTTACCAACTCTGGCAGTGCAAATATTGGGAGAAAACCTTTAGCAGCCTCAGCTCTCAGTACTGACAGCACAGTGTGCCATGCTCTGCACTGTGGCAGGAGGGAAGGCAATTAAATGTGCACATGTATCCCCTGGCCCACCACCACTCCTACCCATCTGTGGAGGTGGCCAGCTGCCGGCTCACAAAGCGGCTCGCCAGCTCTTGCAGGTTGCCAAGGTGAAATGGCTCTGTGAGAGCTGCCAATGTGCAGCTACCTCCAGTCAGGGAGGCAGAACCATCCACCTCCCTGGCACCACCCCTGCGGCATGGGCAATGAGGCCAGTCACACTCTGGCATTACAGATTACTTCTGATCTGGAGTAACTGAATGAAGAAAGTACCTAATTCTTCTCCTTGTCGGGGTGAAGGTGTTCTCTATGAGGTGCTCCCCTTATGGGTTATCAAGCCTTAGTTAAAATGCATCCTGGCATCAAGAAGTGTTTTTTCTGCTAAGTCCCTCTTTGCATCAGTGTAAAGACTGATCAGTGCAAAGTGCAAATTAACTGTTAGAACAGAAGAGACAGACAAATCAAGTGAGGGCATCACCTTAAACAGAGACTAACCCAGGCATCTGGAAATACTCTCTCCTAACATTATGTTAATATACAATGATGATGCTGTAAATGCATTACAAACTCTGTTTCATCTGCTATTAAGTCCTCCCCACTCTCAAAAGCAGAGAAGAAGTGTATTTTCCTGTGTCTACCGAGAAAAAGTGTATTTTCCATCTGACCAATAGAGTTTTCATAGTTTGACTGGGCAGCTACTTCTGACCTTCTGCCAAGTAATAAAGTCATGCTAACCAGACCTGGGAACAGGCTGTGGGATGTCCAGGGCTCTGCTGAAACAGGCTATGGCCAAGTCATGCCGCTGAGCAACACAACCTCAAAGCACTTTATGAGGAAGACAAATTATGTCCAGTGTACATTATAATGAAAGAATCAAAGTACCTCACCACATTTTCAGGAACATCAGACTGTCTGGAAGGACACTTGCAAAGCAAGAGTATCATAAAGGAGGGGAAGATTCTGCCTTAAGAGCTTCACTGAAGCCATACTGAATAATGCATAGCCACATGCTGAATGACAAAGCCGATAAGAAACCCCAAATATCTACACATCCTCTGAGCCTCACCCATCCCGTTTGTCTATCAGGCAGATGCTCAGAGAAATAAGGGAATGTGACTATGATCAAGAAGAACATATCAAAAAGACCAGGAGCTGTTAAGGTTGCCAGGTTGCCCTGCTCTGGTAGTTCCTAATTTCTAAATGCAGGTCTAGGAAGGAAAGAAAATGTTATGTGAGTTTGAGGTGTGGAAGTTAATCCATGAAGATATACTGCCCTGCTAGCAAGAGCTTCTAAGAACACAAATGTCATACAATTTATTTTCCGTACCTGAAATAATGTATCTCGCTGCATTTTGCCAGCCGTAGATGTCCTTGGTCATATCTTCATGGCACTACCAAGTACTGAGGGATTTCCAAATTCTGAGTGAGTGGTCCAGTGCAGCTTCATGGTCCAGTGCAATGACACGCAGAAACATCACCAGGTGTCTGAAAATAAAACCCTGCTGCAAGTTGCACCAAAGCTAATTAATGCTGTTGAAAGATCTGGCTCAGAGGGCAACACTGTCTAGACGCCGTACTCTTGCTTTTAATTTCTTGAGCAGACTTGGTTGAGACAAAGTCAGGTATTTTGGCACAGAAGTGCCTTTTGTTTCCAGAGCCATCAGACTTCAAATGGGGTTTTTTTTACACGTAATTGAAATTAAGGTTTTCCCCAAAGTGCTGGAGTCTGCTCTTGATGCATGTACGTAGCTCTAATTAATGCTAATTATTTGCATTCACCAAGGGACGAAGCACATTACTTCAGGAGCCTACTTGGAATAGGGTACTTCAGCTCTTCATGCAATTCCCAAGTGGCATACTGCATGGGAAAGACACAACTGCCTTGAAAACCAAGTGTCTGTTGCCAGAGGATAATCCAGATCAGGTGTGGGACAGGCTATCCCACACCACAAAGAGCACAAAAAGCACAGCCAGGCTTCCTGCACCACACCAACTCTGATTCAGAGATCATAAAACACAGCAGCACAGAGATCACTGCTAGTTGATTTTCCTTCTGCGAATTTGGGCAGGGGAATCATTTCATCAGATACTTACATGTTGCCTAGCCAAATGGGCCTTGAGCCTCAGTTCCACACTGCCTCAGCACAAATAACAAACAAGTGCTGGCTGGGCTGCAACCACACAACAGGTCAATACTAGATCCAGAAACAAATTCCGGGTCTCTGGAGATCTAACCTCAAGTTTTATCTACTGAGCTACGCTTCATTTTGTGGCCGGGCTGAAGTCTCCGAGGGATGTCTCTTCCAGAGCACTGCTGAAATAATAAAGCGGGACAGAATCATCCCATACTCTTTTATTGTAAATAAACTACTAAACCTGGACAACTTCCACGTTCTTCCCCATACATGGAAGTTCATTCAAATTCATCAGCCTTGCCAGCAACTTTCTAGATGGTTACCCTTTAACTGGGCTTTATTGGATAACTGTAACTCAATTTGCTGCAGCTGTGTGACCCTGATTCGCTTTTGGAGAGGAGCAAGTTGTAGGAGGAAGAGCCAAGTGGAAGCCCACCTGCCAGGCAGCCAGTGCAGTTAGGAAGGCCCTGTCTGAATGTGTAAATTCTGGCAGGTGGCAAAAACGTGCTGTTTATTTTTCCTAATGACAAAATTAGCACATTGATAATAATCAAACAGAGCTGTGTGTAATGGGGATTTATTTAATTAACAAATGTCCTTTTGCAGGTATGTGCAGGACACAGGCACTGTGCTCATCCGTGCAAGCTGTTGCTCACGTCCCTGGAAATCTCATATGCAAACTGCCTCCAGTTTCTGTGTCTGGGTTTGTTCTGGGAAGGAGGTGGTGCACACTTGTCTTTTTTAATCACATATTCTCTTTCTGCTCAACGTTATATTCCTGTTCACATCCAAGAACTCAAATCACATCTAATTGAGTAGACCATTTGAAAGGTGCAATGGAAAAAGCTTTCTTCCAATATGCAACCACAAAGTACAGTGTTGGGAATGCCCCCTCCTGCTACTTCTAACTATAGTACATCTCCATCTCTCACAACTGCCTGATTGGAACCGGCTTTTTCTTATCAATATTTATCTGTGTTTTTTGTACTTAATAGAAAGAAACATCTCGACTGCCTTATGTAATACAGCAGCCTCACAAGCATAATCATGCTTTCTTTTTCATAGCATCCAGCTCTAGGGACCCTACGAGCCACAGCAGTTAATAGACTCCTTCGAGCTGAAGGTACAGACAGTCCATACAAGAACATCTTCTGGATGTCTCTGCCTCAACCAATACTGACAGCTGTATTATCCATCCTCATATGATTCTAATTTATTAGGTAACCTGTCAAGGGGTTATGCTGAGACAAAATTAACCAACTGATTAGTTAACGTGCTGAAATGAAACAAGGAGTCCATTCAGTCAATACACACGTTCCCCAGTGTCAGTGGGCATTTTAAAGTCTTGTTCCCTATTCCACATGCTTTCTCCATTCCCAACATGCTGATGTCATGGCTACAAATGAGGAAAGAACTTTCTCCATTTCAGCAGACAAAGGAATGCAGATGAAACCTACTGATCTTTGAAGTACCAATGTTGTGAGGGCAAAACGGCTTGCTGTGCCTAGCCCTCCAAACAGAAAAACAAAAACTGACTAAGGGAGTAAAAAACCCAAAAATGGAAGCTCCAAACTTGTCATACTACTTTGCAGAGCTGAACAAATTTCACCAGTTGCCATAGCACCTTCCCACCACCTCAGGTCAAGAAACCTGCTCGAATACAAACTGCATCATAGTCCTATCACAATATGAAGTTTTCTATGTTTCAGTCATTTAAAACTTGCTTTTCACTGAGTTCTCAAAATACTAGGTGTTTGTGGCATTACTTCTGCTGTTACTGACCTCTTGACCACCACCTTTCTGTGAGTTTTATAAAGATTTAGAGCAGAGTGTTCCTAAACTAAAGTAGCCTACCAAAACTAAAAACTGGAGTGGCTACCTAAACACCGTGTGTTAAGTCATTAGTGGTGATTAGCGGTGCAGTTGCCCAAGAGTTACACCAACCTGTTGCCATATTTCTGAGGAAGAAGCCGGTCAGCAGACATGCAAGAGAAGAGTTTCCTGTTGTACCCTGTCCTTCAGGAAGAAGGTAGAGCCACAAATATGATGAAGGGAGTGGAACATCTCCCTGATGAGGAAAGGCTGAGGGAGCTGGGTCTCTTGAGCTTGGAGAAAAGGAGACTGAGGGGTGACCTCATTAATGTTGATAAATATGTGAAGTGTGGGTGTCAGGAGGATGCAGCCAGGCTCTGCTCAGTGGCATGTAATGATAGGATAAGGGGCAATGGGTGTGAGCTGGAACAGGAGGTTCGATCAATATGAGAAGGAACTTCTTCGTGGTGAGGGTGACAGAGCACTGGAAAGGGTTGCCCAGGGGAGGTGTGGAGTCTCCATCTTTGGAGACGTTGAAAACCTGCCTGGTTATGATCCTGTGTGACTTGATCTAGGGGATTCTGTTGTGGGGAGGGATTGAAATAGATGATCTTTTGAGGTCCCTTTTAATCCCTATGATTCTGTGAACAGCAGTAGGTATTTTATATGAAAATCAATTCAAACAACAGCAGATGTTTTCAATTTACCACGGCTCAAGAGACACACAAGCACTACACAAACTTTCTTAGAATCGAATTATAAAATTTCAATTCCAACAGCTTCCATTTGAAAAAAACTAAAGATTTGAAACATGAAATTAGATCTATATTTTAATAATTAGCATTATTCTCACTTTGTTACTCTAGAGAGACATGCTAACCTGTAACTCATAAAGCTTATCACCAACTTCTTTGCCAGTTAAGGATACCTAGGTGTTACGTTTTTGCTCATTCTTTCACGGAGAAAGTCCTAGAATTATTAAGGTTGGAAGAGACCTCCAAGATCATTAAGCCCAACTGTCAATCCAATGCCACCAAGCCACTAAACCTGATCACTCTTTCAGAAAAATTTTTTTCTAATGTCCAAGTGAAACCTCCACTGGTAAACTTGAGGCCATATCCTCTCATCCTACTGCTACTAAATTGGGAGAAAAGACTGATCCTCACCTCTCTACAGTTGCCTTTCAGGTAGTTGTAAAAGGAGAGAAGGTCTTGCCTTAGCCTCCCTTTTCACCAGACTAAACAGCTCCACTCCCCTCAGCTGCTTCTTATAAGAATTGTCCTTCAGGCCTTCTACTGGCTTCACTGATCTTCTTTAGATATGCTCCAGCACATCAGTGTCCTTCTTATATTGAGATGCCCAGAACTGAATGCAATATTCAAGGTGAAGCCTCACTAGTGCTGAGCATGCGTCCATATGTGAAGCAAAAATGTATTTCTTCAAACATCATGACTGTGCTTGAAATACAGTTTAAGACTTCCTTTGCTTCAGCTTTGAATTTTATGAGTTCTGTTTTGTTCTGAATTTTTGTTTTCCTCAGTACCCAGATATATTTTAGACAAGTCCAGATAGGCACACACAGCCCTCAAGGGTTTGCAAGGTAGTCTGTGCCAGGTAATCAGTGATCAGGTAATCAGGAACAACATGGTAGACAGGCACTTGTGTAACCTAGGTTTTAATTTCTCTAACTGTCTTGCCTAATTTTGGGTAGGTAAAGGATGGAAGCAGATTGAAGAGGAGTAATTAAATGGATGCTAGTCATCTATCACAACACAAAGAGGGATAGTCTACCTCAAGGGCTCTAGGGGTGTTTGGTGGGGTTAAAAGAAGCCTCTCATGGCAATCTTGATTGGGCTGGGAGCACCTTGTCAGATAAATAGAGGCACAATAGTGCAGCGTCGTTAAGCACGGTCATGATGTTGGAACAAGAGACACAGCCTATGAGTTAGTAGAATTGTGATGGGAAGGCAAAGGAGGATGTGACCAGATTAATATTGCAGCCGAGAAGTCCGTACACTTCATTGTCAGTATTCAATAAAGGGATCAAAGAACTTCAGATGCAATACCAGGATAAAAGGGATTATCATTACCCAGGTGTATGTGAGTAGATTGCACTGGAGAGCTGCAGAGTGGAATTTCTCAAAATCTGGATAGGAGATAAAAATACAGGACCAAAGTTAAAGACCTTTCTCATGGAAGCCAGAGTTTATGAGAATCAAAACGAACAATGTGCTGGAGTCAAAAAAAAGGTTGAGTTTGGCCAGAAGACAAGAACATATGGCAAAGGTGGAACCGAATGGAGAACAGTGTGTCAGGACCGAGTGCTGTGGCTGAAGACAATAGAAACAGGTGAGTTAATTCTCAAAATGAGTTGAGAAATGCCTTTTTAAAAGGGGCTAAAGACAAAGAACAGGAGCATTAAGGACGGAGTCAGTAATAAGGAAAAAACATAGAGTCAAAGGTTTTTAAAAATGATAATGTAATTAGTTGTGTTAGCAGAATAAGCACCAAAGTGATAAAACTGTTGTCTACCTTTGGAGGTAAAGGAAATATTGTTGAGGCTGGAGAGAGGTGTTTTTTTTTTTTCTGTGGGATTTTTTAAAACACTTGTAATGACTAATATGTCCATTATCCGCAGTCAAGCTTGGGGGACTGAGGAAAAAGAAGGAAAGAAGAAAGGTCCTAAAATGTACATTTAGCCGATTTTGTTGTTCCATTTGTTGTAGAAGAGACCCTTTAATGAAAGGCTAAACATACACGTGGACACACACAGGTATAATTTTTAATGCAAACTACAGAAAACAGTAAATGCTGCTAGAGATGGATATCATGGGGTTTGTTTAAGGCATAATCTCTTTTGAGTTTATGGAGCAAAAAGAGCTGTTGCAATTGAGTGAAAGCTCCAGCCAGAGTCTTTAATCAAGCTCCAAAGCTGTTTATTGTGAGTATAGTATAAAGCAATAGAGATTAATGTCAGCTTCTATAAATCACAGCCAAAAGCATCTTCTCTTTCACTGCCAGAGGTGTAAATATCTTCCTTCTTTTTTCTCAGACTGGCTGGCTGGAGAGGTCTTTCAGGGGAAGAGAACACAAGTATAGTATCATATGTTTTTTTAAAAAAAGTAAATTTTAAAATAACTTTATATTTATTTACAGAACTAGAATCTGCTGGAAGTTTCAGGCACCTAATTCCTCCTACTGAGCAGCTTTGAAAACCTCAACCCATCTACAGAAGAGAACTACTAATTAACTGCAGCCACTACTGGGGGAACCAGGCACAGAGCAAACAGCAAATCTTTCCAGAGCACATCCCACAGGTTCCAGACAATGAATCCAACTGACATAAGGGCATCTCTTTTCCTTGTGAAAGTAGTTGTTGGGCATTTCTTGTGACTACCTGGTTTGGTTTTTCCTTTTTTTTCTTTTTTTGATAGAATGACAAATGATAAAGTATGTGAGCGACAAAGAAATTATAAAATATCCAGGGTATATTCAAAAAAACCCCACAACTCTCTTCAGGTGTGTCTGGTCCTATTTTACCTGCATTCATGGGTTTATACTGTAAGAAATTGATTTAAAGCAGAGAGAACAGAAAGCTGTGGCATAGCTTGCGTTGCAAATCTAAGATGCCAAAGAGGAAATACTAAGCAAAGTGGAAAATTATTGCCATATAAGAGTGTCAACATAACATCTGTGATTTCCACTGCTCCCATGATTCTCACTCCATCATTGCTAGCTGTTGGTTGAACATCTCTATCAATGCATCTGAAGAAAACAACAATAACTACACTTTTATTCCTGTCCTCTTTTTTTTTCAGTTGTAAGACATCTTATGCAGCTCCACAAAATAACCAGCTAGACAGGGACCCTGCCTTTGTCATTAAGTAGCCTCCTTTTCACCAGACTAAACAACTCCACTCCTCTCAGCTGCTTCTTATAAGAATTGTCCTTCAGGCCTTCTACTGGCTTCACTGATCTTCTTTAGATATGCTCCAGAACATCAATGTCATTTTTGTATTGAGATGCCCAGAACTGAATGCAAGATTTGAGGTGAAGTCTCACTAGTGCCAAGTTAAGGGGGATCATCACTTCTCTAGTACTGCTGGCCACACTATTTCTGATGCAGGCCAGAATGCTGTTGACATTGTTGACTGCTTGAGCACACTGCTGGCTCATGTTCAGCTGGCTGTCAATCAGCACTCCCAGATCCTTTTCCACTGAGCAGTTCTTCAGCCACTTCCCCAAAGAATCATAGAATCATTAGGGATTGGAAGGGACCTCGAAAGATCATCTAGTCCAATCCCCTGCTATGGGCAGGGACACCCCACCCTAGATCAGCCTGACCAGAGCCTCATCCAGCCTGGCCTTAAACACCTCCAGGGACAAGGCCTCAACCACCTCCCTGGGCAACCCATTCCAGGCTCTCACCACTCTCACGGTGAAGAACTTCCTCCTCACATCC
>JAOXOE010000602.1:21677338-21749615 GCA_028565055.1 Phoeniculus purpureus
GGTTGGTCAGGCAGGATTTGCCCTTGGTGAAGCCATGCTGATTGTACCCAATCACCTCTTCACTAGTCTCCTGTCTCCGTAGCGCCTCCAGGAGGATCTGCTCCATGATCTTACCGGGCACAGAGGTGAGACTGAAAGAGCATTGCACAACTCTTGTAACCAAACAAAGTGTAGGACTTGGGCTTGTTAAACCTCATACAACTGATCCTGGCCCCTCAATCCAGCCTGTCCAGATCCCTCTGCAGAGTTTTTAGGATCAACCCACCCACGCAATTTGTTGTCATCTTTAAACTTGGTGAGGGTGCAGTTCACTGAGTCCTACACCAAACTGCAAAGCACTGATCTAGTGTCAGATATTCAGACTGGACTCAGATATTTTTGCTTACTGATTTTTGATAAAACTTTCAAAGAAAGAATGTTTTCATTCCAACAGCATTTAATAAGTGCTATGCTACTGGCTCCGTTTTAGTTAATTAAACTTAAGGAACATAGAAGTGGATAAAAGTTCATTAAATAGGTACAGGCTGACAGTGAATCGGAATACTAATTGAGCTTTTATGTGCAACAAAAGAGATACAAATGGAAATGCACTGTTATTCTAGTGAATGCCTCACATAAAAGGCCCCAGTGGAGCAGAGAATGCATGAAGGAAATTGGATTGGAAAATCTCTGAGATAAAGATCACTTCTATGAAACACGATGCCCCATTTCTTGCTTTCCTATTTTGAGAAGGTTCTTTTAATAATGCCAACAAATGATGCAGTGACTGCTGTAGGTGCATTTGAAAGGTTCCCAGCCTGATTTGGAAATGAGGCGGTTAGATTCAGGACTTACAAAATAGGGGATGTGATGGGATGTTCATTTATTTATTGGTATGTTTGAGTATCACTGACTTAAACAGCATGAAACCTGAGATTAGAAAAAGCCACATGTTCTAATGCTGTTCTTAAACTTTTGAAGTGTAGTGTTGTTTTTTTCACAGAATCACAGAATGTTACAGGTTAGAAGGGACCTTTTTGTTTGAAAAGCCTTTCTCCAGTTCAGTTTGTAGCATAACCCTGAAATACATGTGAACTATTCAGGGCTTGACTGCAATTAATATACAAGTTGTTGTTTCTGAAGCTGAGGGCACAAATGAAGTGATTCCCCTTCCAGTTAACAATAGCTGCCTTGTTGGAGGAGCTTCAGAGATATTCCTGGGGACTGCAGCTGGCTTCTCACTAGCAGTAACAGTGGTATTAACAACATTTCTTGAGACACCAAGAAGAAAGTATGGGTACAACATTTCTCACAACATTTGAGTAACAGCTTATTCTAGGAGCGTTGACAGCCAGGCGAAGAAAATCATGGAATGGGACAGGGAAATGCTAAGGATCTACACAGAGGAAGGCTTTAGGTTTTTTGTCTCCTTGATGCAAATGTTCATCATAAGGCAAATCATCACTTTTAAATGTAGTTCATTTTAAGTATATGTTGAGCCAGAGTTGTTCATATATTAACCTCCATATAGACTCCTCAAATACTGTTATGTGGTCATAACAGATGTAATTCGACCTGCTCTCAGAGTTCACAACAAGATATTGAATCTTAATTTATGTTTTCTGTGTCCAGGCAGTACAGTCTCTATGCATGTAAATTGCCATTTAAAAGTCCATCGATCTATTTGATTTTTTTCAGCAATTTTATAAGATAATTGGGGCTGTACGGAGCCATCTCCAGACAGCCTAAATCCATCTATGCCCCTGTGTCTTCAGTGGTGTTTAGCCAGAAGGAACCATTAGGCACAAGGATTCTGATGGGATTTTAGATGTTAAGGAAATCTTTAGAAATGTAGGAAGTGCACTGCCCTGGTGAGGACCCCAGGGAAGGGCAGGGAATGTTCATTACTGGAGGTTTTAAGAAGCAACCAATAGGAACACCACAGGTATAGGTCCTGGGTTTGGGAGAGGGAGGAACTAGATGACCTTTGAGGTGCCTTCCAGCCATGTGAAATTATCATTTATATCATAACAGCATTTTCTGCCAAAATAGCTTCAGGGTTCCTCATGATAGAGACAACATTAAATTCAGATGTCAATATGAATCCTAAAAAATTTAATTTAAAGCACATGTACGTTTGGCATTCCTGTTATATATACATTAGAGCTGAAAGAGTTATTCCTCATTATTTAGGGGTTTTCATAGATTATTCTTACTCTGTCACGTCATATAGGCAGAATCATCAAAAATTCAACCAGCATTGATCCAAAGATTCAAAAATGAAGAATGTTTTTTGGCGAGCATATTTCAACTGTGCATCAACATGGCAGACATTAGGGAGACTGCTGCAATCCTGGACAGGGCAAGTGATGTGTCATCTCATCTGCTGTGTGTGAAGTGAAAACCTGATTTCCCATAGAAACTAAGATTGCCCCCAGTCTTCAACCTTTGCCAGTTACAGATGATAGTCTAAAGAACATAGTAAAAAAAAAATGCAGACATTTTTCAGGTGTTGCTAATTTGTTTTGTTTATAGACAAGAAGAAACTCATATGTTTGGGTTTTGGCTGGTCACTCAAGTAATTTTTGTCTAGTGCGATGCTTTGGTCTTTCTAGCTACTCCAGGCATCGATACCCATCTGAGTGAAATTAATTTAACTGTAATAACAATCTACACAAAGGAGAAAGGGGGGAAGGAAAATATATACTAGAACACTCTGATGCTGTTCATTTCCACTATTTGGTAAATGCCACCTACTACGACACAGGCTCGATTAAGCTGTGAAGGTTATTTGATTTCTTCATATTCTGCTGATGGTTTACCATCTGTTGTCCTGATAACAATGCTAAAGGGAGTATTCACACTTCTAAAACGCCTGCAGTAGTGAATTTCTCCCTATATGTTTCTCCAGTATTACCCTTTCCTCCTACATCCTCTCTCTTCAACTATATGAAAGTCAAGCTGCTTTAATTTACCTTTACACTCCTTATGATTTTTTAATTGTATTTACTTTCATCTCACCCACAGTCATATAATCTCTGGCTGTGATCTTGGCACCTCCCTGGGGAAAGTATTCCTGTAACTACCTATTGAAGGGCTTTGACCCTCTTCTCTCCAAAACAGCCAGTCAGCATCACAGGACACAGGATTATGTGGACCACTGCTTTGATCCAGCAGGCATTTCAAGCAATTGAAGTAGGCTTTGGACAGTGATTAAATAAGGCACTACTAGAGAAAAATCAAGGTGTTGCAGAAAGTCTTAACTGATACAGACTTTGCTCCTTCAACTACTTTGCTCTTTCAAAAGCTATGCAACTATAAGAGGAACAGGCTCTCATATCCCTGCCAACAATAGACATGCTACTTCACTGCACTGCTGTGTCCAAGATAAGGCTTACGGTGTGTTTGGGGCTTAGTGCCCCACATGTGGCATGTTGCTGCATAGCATGGTGCTGTCTTTGCTGCTGTTACCCTTTCTCCCCAGGTTATGCATGGTTTTCCTCAGGTGCTTTTTAATGGAAACTTTTTCATCACCTCAGATAATTTGAGGACTGAAAGACTTGTCTTGGGCTCTTGAGTAGAAAACACCTCCCTGTTTCCAAGTCTCTTGCATGTCATTGGTTGCAGAGTCCATTCCCTCAGCATTTGCAGTGTGGTTTGTACAGCTCCATCCTGTTCCTTGCCTGCGGTCACTGCTTCTCCATTCACTAAGACTTAACTGAGCTTTGTGCATGCCTCTCTGCTCAGGAAGTCCAAGGGAGCTTGAGTGAGGCCCCTAAAAGTGTAGCCTTTTTTGTGGAAGACCCTGCAGAAACAACAGTGCCCACAAAAAGAGCAGAATAAATTATTAAACTTACAGCTATCAGTACATGAGTTTTAGCTTATAAATAAAGTCTTTTACTGGCTTCAGTGGAAGCAGGATTAAGCTATTAAGGTGGATAAATGCATACATGCTAAAAGCAAGTAAAGAGGTCCTTTATTCTTGTTGAGGTAAAAATAAGGGGGAAAAAGGAAAAAAAGATAGGCAGGGTTTCAGGACTCATTTTTTATAGAAATTGATTGTAGAGAATGAGAGGGTTGATAAAAGTAATTAGCTCACGTTCCATCCAGATCAGCAAAACAACGGGTTGTTTTTCTTCATTTGCACATCCCTTGCCCAGAGTTAGCAGGGAAGCTTTACAAACAGCCTGCTGTAGTCCCATCCTGAGACAGGATCTGCACAAGCAGCTGCCCACATGATTATTTTTAAGTTGGGGGTGGTTCGTGAACTACTGCAGGCAGCAATGCCTGGATTCAGTTCTAAAAGGCCAGAGAGATTTGCAGATAATTATTATTTTTCAGGATTTTTTTCCCCATCAGAGAGATGCAACTGCCTAAGTGAGCGATGCTAATTGCCCATCTCACCCTTTTGCCCTTCTTTTGACCAGTGGTGACACTGCCTCTGCTGAGGATTTTGGAAAGAAGTCAAGTAACTAATGAATGTACCAATCTGCTCCTTTAGAGGACTCTGCGTCTGAGCTGGGAGTTAGTTATTAGCTCCTCTGGCAGCCCATCATTTAATTTACCTGCTACTGACCCCTTTTGTGAGTCCAGAGGATAATCCAGTCCACAAGAGCTCTGCTATAGCTGGTGTGCAGGAGATCATTGTCCTATTCCAAATTTATCTAATGTAATCACTTCACTGCCTGCTTGTAAGAGCTCTAGCCCTTCAAGAAGCTTTGGAATAATGTAGAGACATTACAGATTAGAATTTATTGTTCCTGAAGTTCATAAATTTAATGAAAATCATGATTCTCCAAAGGAACTTAATCTTCATTTTTTTCTGTCACTGGAAGTGTCAAGAATTAGTTTGTGATTCATTAACCCATTGACTACTGCTACTTTTTACCTACTCAGCTCTCCAAGAAAAGGAAAGATACTTTGGGTGCATTTACGTAGGGTCCTTTTGCTTGGCTTTTTCTGTATTGGAGACACCAAATGACAGTCTCTGGTTGTAAAGGGAGGATGGAATGCAGATTCTCTAGGATTTTTCAGAATGTAATTAATGTATAATTAAATTCATCAGACAGGCACCAAGATGGTCAATTGCATAAACATTACTGACTTCACTGGGTTGTCGCCCAGGATCTTTTCTGAGCACAGCGGTGCAGCTAACATAGAAACAGTTCTATACAGGAGTGGTAATAATGGAAAATACATGTCAGAAGATTATCTGTTCTCTGTTACTCTTGGGTAATAGCTTGTATTACTTATGTATACATACGCATGCATATTCACAGAACATTAGCGATTGGAAGGGACCTTGAAAGATCATCCAGTCCAATCCCCCTGCCACAGCAGGATCACCTAGATCAAGTCACACGTCAGGCAGGTTTTAAATGTCTCCAGAGAAGGAGACTCCACAGCACACCTGGGCAGTCCGTTCCAGTGCTCTGTCACCCTCACAGTGAAGAAGTTCCTTCTCATACTGATGTGGAACCTCCTGCGTTCCAGCTAACACCCATTGCCCCTTGTCATATAAGTTATCCTGAGAACCAAGAAAGAATTTCTCCATCTCCACATGATTGTTGTCTATTGTTTTATTCTCACTGCAGAGTGGCCTAAAGGCTTCTGCCCTGCACTAGGGAGATCTGAGTTATAATCTCAGACCCACTGAGTCAGATCACTGACTGGACTAAAGCCCAGTCATATCAGTGCTCTCTGCATTGGCTTCTCAGGGGATAAATCAGATTTCTTTTTAAAACACTTCAAAATTTCATTATGAAAAGGTCTGTCTGACAGTAAGGGGTTGGTGTTACTGTTGTTATTTGCTTCTGCTACCTCATGTGTAGAAACAGAATTTGATTTATTTTTTTGCCATAAGTTAAGCACATCCAACAAGTGCATTTCTTATTGGTACCTTAGTGTTACCCGCAATTCTGCTACAAACCCTTCCAGCTTAGAGAGGGTTTACAGCTGAGTAGTATGGGCACCAGCACACAGTTCAGCTAGAGGGAACCTGCACGGAAATGAAGATAACATGCTTGAGTCTTCTATACCCATAATGATGCATTCCCAAGATACTCTGCTTATTTCTGTTCTACCACGTACTCAATTAGAAGACTGTATTTCACAAAACAAATTCTTCCCTTCTCAGATGGTTGTTATTATTTTCCCAGTTGATAAAACATTGAGATGAAGTCTGTATTCTTTTGGACATAATGAGAAAAGAAACACAAGCAAGAGGGGAAAATAAAAAACCCTATATAATGGTGTAGAGAACTATTGTATAATATCTAGTATTTCTTCCAGAAGTGCTGTATTTGACTTTGTGAGGTTCTTTTAAAAGAAAAAGAGAATCCACACAAGAAAGTAAATATGTGAACTCACGGAAGTCAATAGAATCCTACTCATTGATTTCAAGAAACTTTAAATGTACACCTTTAATCTCCACTTTGCCCTTCTCAGTCCACAAGGCATTTTTTCCCAGCGCTGATGTAACTAACGCGATGTAAAGCTTGACTTTGACCTTCTTTTGTCCTGCACTTAATCTGTCCTTCACAGTCCTTCGTCTGCTGTCATGAAAAGCACCTACAAATACACTCTACTATCAGGACAAGCTACAAATTTGGGGAGGAAATAGAATATCTGGGGGAATATCACAGCCATCTAGGTTTTAAGAACTAACCCCACAGATGCATCACCAGCTGACTACTGCTGCTGCTTCCAGCCCCTACACACGAGGAGTTCACAGTGGATGCATAGCTCAGGCTTGGGCTTGACTTCAAGCTGCAGCAAGAGGCTGTTCTGCTTCTTGACAATGCAAGAGGAGCCTTTTTGTTGCAGGATGAGCAGAGCTGGAATGACATGAAAGAAGGGCAGCCTGTCTCCTCCCTATGAAAGCATGTCAAGGGAAGCAGCAAGCATGCACAGAGATGTGACAAATATCCTCGTTCATTATCTTGCTACTGTTCCCAGTTAAGCATTCTCTCACAGGACTGATCTTTCAGATTAAAACCACAAGCAGAAAATAAGAAAGCATAAAGATTAAAATGGATGAAAGTCTTATAAGAAAAGAGATCTCAAGTTACCAGTGAATAGAAAAACTCTTTTCTGTGTGGATTCTGACTCAATTAGCAAAAACAAGTGCTTCCAGGATGGCCACTTATGGTACTAGGTCACTCAAGAATAACTAGAGTACTTCTAGAGTTTAATTTTCCTTCAGAAATTTACCCCAAAAATTCTCTTGATGTGTTGACTGCACTTTTTCTCTCTCTCTCTCTCTCTCTCTCTCTCTCTCTCCATACTTATATGGCAAATAGCCCTTAGCAATTTCCTCTAACATTCTGCCTAGAGCAAAAGTAAAGTGCAGGCACAAAGCCCTAGGCTCTTTACGCTCTTAAGGTTTTAAATTCAACACTCCTCTTTCTCTAAATTGCTGTGTCCTAGAGGCAAGGAGTGAAGCAAGCTAACAACTTCAGCCACTTCACATGCAGACTAACCACAGGCTTCTGCATGCAGCTTTTCTAGAATGTATGATGTTCAATGAGTGGTTAAAATTAACTGTATAATCCATGTCAGCAGTGTACCTGCAGTACTTCTCGATACCAGCTTCACTAATAAAAATGCCTGTGAATGTATTTTTCAGGTCCATGCAAGGGAGAGTGGAATAAGGGCCAAGAGACTACCCAATACATTTTGGATAGAAAGAGTCCAAAGACAATTCCAAAGACCTGGGTATTTTCTGAGCCTGTTTCGTTCAGCCCCAGTTAATGTTGCTGCCAGTGCTTGGGAAGGGATTTAGCATCTAAGAATCGTACAAGCATGAAGAAAACATCCAACAGAAGACTTATCACCAAGGTTATGATATTGAGAACACTACACAGGACACCAGAAGTGTCAAAGCTGTCCTGGTAATATTGCATTACTCTGTATAACAGACAGATGTTAACAAACATAGTGTCACTGTATGTGTTCAAGAAGTCAGAGCATTATAGAACTACTTTTGTCAGACAAGCAGCATTTGTTTGACATCATGAGGTGCTTCCTAGGGCAGCTTGCCACCCCAGCACTGTGGACTGATTCTTTTCCGCAGTAGCATCTCTTTACAGGACTCTGTCATTGCAAAGTAATTTAATGCTGAGGATTTACTGGCTAGGAAGTAGAAAATTGTCTTACTGCAGAGACAGGTTAGTTAGCCTTTGCCTATCATATGGAGGAAAGGTTGCAGTGCTTTGTGATGCTTGAAGTTTTTCTTTAGCAATAAGTGAGACTGAAAACATCAAAAATGATGGTCCAAAGGGAAAAAAGAAAAGGGTTGTTGACCAAGGCACAAGCAGTGAACTCAGCATGGCATTTAAACTGCAGTTCATTTTACCTGCATGAAACTAGTTACCCGGGATTGGAAATGCATGCAGCAAGTCACACTCAGTCTTTAAGCTTTTCTTATGCCCAAACACAACCATTCCAGTATTTCCATGAAATAGGTATTCATGGAAATAATAACTTGAGAATTTTTCCAAACTCCAGAAAACCCCTGTACTGATGTTAGTCCAAGCTTTGCTAAAGACCCAGATGCTGGACAGCTGCATTAGAAAGCAGTGTCATCAGCATTCCAGCTACAAAATGAACTCCAAAAGCTGTCACAGATACTTGACTGAGTCTTATGGTGTTCAGCTGCCAACTATCATGATGGCTGTGCAGCAAGACAGCATGAGGAAAGCATTTTTTTTCCTTTTGAAAGGAAAATACTAAAACAAGGTTGTTCTTAAACTGGAGATGTGCACCAGAGTAGAGAGAACTTATGTTGGGAGAACAGCCAAGTTAAATTACTCAGGACTGTTATTTCCATACCAGCACCAGCTGAGTGACTTGGTGTCAGTTTTGTAGGTTCATCTTTTCTAGTGGATGTGCAGCCAAATGATGCTCATCTATGATAAACAGTTCAGGGATAATGTAATCATCCTGTCATTATGACTTAGTACAGTTCCTATTGATCCAAGGGTCACTGTAATTCTTCAAACATAGATAACTTGGTGTTATTCCATGCTTGGAAAAATCACATATATAAGTATAAAAGATCTTTGCTTACTGTAACAGTTAACTACAGTGATTGGATCAGACCTCAGCAAAAGCAGTGTGATTTCATAAAAACACATCAAATCACTGCTACTAAAGTTCTGAACGACACCTTATGGGATCCCTCAAGAAAGTCCTATTTAAACATTCCCCTTCCTGCAAGAAAAACTTTTACCTTATAAAAGAGGTTTATTGTTCAACATCCATTGTGTTTTCTTCATTAACTCCAAGGTTTGCCTCGTTTCATTTTTCTACCAAAGGAGAAAATCACATTGAGCTGTCAGTGATGTTATCTATGAAGAGAAGCCGTGGATTTCAAATATTGAATCTTAGCTTTACAAAGAGTCAAGTAATGGGAAAGGCTTTTGTAGTAAAACACAGGTAAAAATGAGCTTGCAAAAATCAAAGGGAACAGAAAAGTCTGAATTGTTTATATAATCAGTTCTACTCCCCCGAGTTGCTGATCTGCCTCCTTCTTTGAAATTTTTGCTCTTTTTAGTAGATCAGTGTTTTAAAATAGCTGCAGAAAAAGCGTATCTCAGTTGCTTCACAGGTATCATCATTTAGCTCTTGCTCGAGTGTGCACACATACGAGAATACTTTTTCATCTAAGGTTCAGTCATGGGAAAACTTAAGTATGATCTGGCCAACAACATTAGTTATTTGAGAAGATAGCAAGTGAAAATAGGCTAGCATAAACACTTTCGGCTCAGTCATTTCATTTGATCCTGAGCCATTTGATAGGGGGCAACCTGCAATGTGAAAGTAAGGAAGGGTGGTTGCAGACAATCTGAGTGAAAAGAGAGTCAAGTAATTTTCATTACAACGACAAACAAGTTTCAGTCAGTGGGAGAAGTTTGAAACCTGCAGGGGAGGGGAACCCCAAGAGATTGGGGGATCTCAAAAGACCTGAAAATGTATTTTTATGGAGACATTGTCAAAAACAATTGAGAAAACAAAGAGGACTAAGATGACCAGAAGCCCTGAAATGTGGTCAAAAAGACATTTGAAGCTTTGGGAATAGCCATTTTGACAGAATGAAAAAGGAAGGATCAAATTTACAAAAATAAACCACTTAGATGGAAATAACTAAGGCAGAGCTCAGGCAGCCGCAGGACCTAGAGGCAGCATGGTGGTGAGATTAATGAGGGGATGTGCAGAGAATGGCCATTGAGTAAAATAATTCCTATAGTGAGATGACAAGAAGTCATGAGAGAGACTGAGGAACATGCAAGCAAAGAAACTGAACAATGTGAGAATGGGAACAATAATAGACTCGTTCAGTGACCAGTGTAGACTTTGGAGCCTGTGGCAGCTCTGGCAACTTCAGACTACATAATATTTTACCATAACACATTAAACTTAAAAGCAAAAGACACTCAGAAGCACAGATCTTCTTAATTCAATGCAACATATGTTTGTTTGTTGAACAGGTGCTTTCCAAATTCCCGCTCAGCCATCTTCAACACTTGGCAGAAGTGTTGAACCAGATCACAGTAAGAGTGCAATCTGAGGCAATTATTCTGCCAAACTGTAAGCAGAATCATTACAAAAATGCATGGCATTGCATTTACTTATATTCCCCACACCACAGAACATTAGATCATGTTGCACAGGAACATATCCAAGTGGGTTCTAAAGGTCTCCAAAGAAGGAGATTCCACTACCCACCTGGACAGTCCATTCCAGTGCTCTGTCATCCTTACCATGAAGAAGTTGCTTTTCATATTGATGTGGAACCTCATCTGCTCCAGATTACATCCGTTGTCCCTTGTCCTATCATTAGATGACACTGAGCAGAGCCTGGCTCCATCCTCCTGACACCCACTCTTCCCATATTTATAAACTTGAATGAGGTCACCCCTCAGTCTCCTTTTCTCCAAGCTAAAGACACCCAGCCCTCTCAACCTTTCCTCGTAAGGTAGATGTTCCACTCCATTATCTTTGTGGCTCTGCACTGGACTCTCTCCAGCAGCTCTGTGTCCCTCTTGAACTGAGTGACCCAGAACTGGACACAATATTCCAGATGTGGTGTCACCAGAGCAGAGCTGAGGGGGAGGAGAACCTCTCTCAATCTGCTAACCACCCCCGTTCTTATCCATCCCAGCATACGCTTGGCCTTCTTGGCCACAAAAGCACATTGCTATGTTATGGTCACTAGTTCTACCCCCACCAGTAGTCTCATCCTCTAATTTTCTCCTCCTTTTCTCTTGAATTTAACTGTATCTGCAACAATTCAGCTCTAGATGCTACAGATCTTTGGTTTTTCCTTGTCTGTTTAATGAACTATCATCCAAAACCTCTAGAGCATATCCTGTTCTAATCTAACGTGAAATGTTAGAAGCTGCTCACCAGCAAATCATCTCTTGCCAAATCCTGTACACTCCAGATCTCACAAGTCAGATAAAATTAAAACAAAATTTGCCTTCCACTTTGGTAGTGAGAACCTAGAAACTGGCCCTGATGCACAATCGACTGGCTGTCTGGCTTAATTTTGTTAAAAGCACGTGTTATTACGTCAGCCATTTCCTCTTAAACACCCGTTGATGTAAAATACACACTTCAGAGATGTTTCCTTTGTTTTTTTCAAGGATAAAGTACACCATGAAATTCTGATCCAGGCAGAGCTTCATGTTACAACTTATGTTTATAGTTCAATGCTTTTCAGGAATATACTTGAAGTGTTAGGCAGCTAAACATCAACATTGAGTAGCAACATGAGTGACAATACCCTGGAGTTCTCCTGTCTCCTCAAGCATTGTTGTTCAACTCTTTCTACCCTTCATAGGTAGGAGTATCCAGTTTATTTGTACACTGGCAGTTAGAATGAGACCTTGTGAAGAATTTGAGGGTTCAGACAGTGCCAAGTAAAGCAGATTTATTTTCTTCTTTAATCACAAACAATTTTTTATTTCTATGGTTTGGCAGCAGGATTCTCTGTCTCTCAAATTCCTTTTGTGTGTGGCAATGCACCAGGGGAAAGAGCTAGGTCAGCATTGAGAGGTAAAACCCCATTTCTGCTGAAGCCAAGGGCAGTTTTGCCATTGCAACTTCTGGTGGTAGACCAGAAGTTCAACAGGAGCCGTCAGTGCACACTGGCAGCCCAGAAAGCCAACAGTGTCCTGGACTGCATTAAAAGAAGCAGTGAGAGTTGGTTGAGAGAGATGATTCATCCCCTGTACTCTGCACTTGTGAGGCCCCCACCTGGAGTGCTGTGTCCAGGTCTGGAGTCCCCAGCATAAGAAGGACACAGAACACCCAGAACATGACCAGCCAGAGGAGAGCAATTAAAATGCTCAGAGGACTGGAGCACCTCCCCAGTGATGACAGGGTAAGCAAGTTGGGGTTGTTCTGCCTGGAGAAGAGGATGCTCTGAGGTGACCTTATAGCAGCTTTCCAGTCTCTGAAGGGGGCCTACAAGAAAGCCAGGGTAGGGCTTTTTACATGAGTGGTAGCGAGAGGACAAGGGCAAAGTGTTACAGACTTGAAGAGGGGAGATTTATGTAGGACATTAAGAACAAATTTTTCCTGTGAGGGTGGTGGAACAGATTGCCCAAGGAAGTTGTGGCTGTCCCATCCCTGAAAGTGTTCAAGGCCAGATTGGATGGGACCCTGATGAGTAACCTGATCTCGTGAAGGCATCCCTGCCTATGCAGGAGTGTTGGAACTAAATGATCTTTAAGGTCCCTACCAACCCTGGCCATTCTATGATTCCATGCAGTGACACATATATTTCTTTCCGTGATGAGGAAAGGCTGCAGAAGCTGGATCTCTTTAGCATGGAAAAAAGGAGATTGAGGAGTGACCCCATTAATGTTTATAAATATGCTAGCAGGTGGGTGTCATGAGGATGGAGCCAGGCTCTTCTCAGTGGCATCTAATAACAGGACAAGGGGCAAGGGGTGCAATCTGGAACAGAGGAGGTTCCACATCAATATGAAAAGCAACTTCTTCATGTTAAGGGTGACAGAGCACTGGAAGAGGCTACCCAGAGGTGCTGTGGAGTCTCCACCTCTGCAGATGTTTATCCCGCCTGGATATGTTCCTGTGTGACTAGATCTGGGTGATCCTGCTGTGGCAGAGGGATTGGACTAGATGATCTTTCAAGGTCCCTTCCAATCCCTAATGTTCTATGATTCTGTGATAAATCATTTTGATTTATAAAAATACAGAGTAGAGGCTCAGAATAGAAGTATCCCCATTTAAGGTACACCTGAAGAGATTATTTTTTTAAAGATAAATTTACAAGAAAAACTGTTCATATCAACTACATTTTTATATAGATTTTTTTCAATGCTTTTTTAGGCTGGTTGAGTTTTTCTTCTTACTTTGTCTAGTGCATCTATGAGCTTGACAGTTTGCATCCTAGGAAAAATGCCATTTTTAAAAACAAAGTATTAGGAGAATATATGCCTAATAAAAGAGTGTGGCTTCAGGATGTACCTTTAAGACTACAAGCCTTGTCAGTGAATAATTCAACCTCTCTGAAGTGAAATGCAAAGCGTAATAGCAAGGAAGATAGATAGTAATCAATCAATATTGTAAATCATCACTAAAGTCCACAGACAGCATAAATGTAGAGTAACAGAAACACTTCTGTGTGGAATGCATGTCAAAGCGGCACTGCTCTGGCACCCTGGGGTTCAATTACATCTATGGCAGCTGTATACAGGATTAGTCTCTCATCTCTAGGAGGGTGGGAAGAACAGGAGAGGAGAAAGAGAATGTCACCCAGAATTGCAAAACCTTGGATGAAAAATGTAGGTGTGAGTGCTCTTTCTGGAACTTTAAAGTGAGTTTAATTCAAATGAAACAACCCAATAAATAATACCTTGGTGCTGACTTTGAAATGTTCGCACTGGTGCTACTGAATTCTACAGCTGCAAACTTTCATTCCCATCATAAATGACATGCTATAATTACATTTTTTACAAGGCTCCCTATATATGTTGATTTATTTTTTAATTTCTCTTTCATTAATACCCTTTTTCTTCCTCAGGAAGATAAGGTGGTCTGAAAAATGCCCAGTGGCTTTTCCAGCGACCCGTTTTTTGGCATGACAATGCCAATAATAAAAACTCATTTCCTCCCCTGATTTCCTCATCTGTTAAAAGCTAAGGTTCCTTCTACCAGTGCTTGCAAGCTACTGGGAATACAAAGGCCGCCAAATAACTGCTCCGCAACACATGCATATTTTTTCATCTTCTCTTTAAGAGCTCATTTTTTAATCCATTAACAATCATGAATTGCAAACCAAGTCACGGGTGGTTTGGGTCCCCCCCGTTGCAGTATGTCACTACTATAATAGATTGCCAGTTAACTTGCGTTAGCCAACTAGTTCAGTAAGCCACAAACATTCATCTCCTGGAATAAATGTTTGTAGACTGTCTATACTAAAGTTTACAAATGCATTATCTAACCGGAGTTAATTCCAGCCATCTTTTAACAAAATTTAATCTAGTCTAGGAAAGAGCTCAGTTATTACTGTGCCTGGTACATCTGCTTCTTGGATTGTTTAGATCAGTTATTTGTTACTGACTCTCTCTTCATCAGATTTATTCTCCAGGCCCTTCACCAGCTTCGTTGCCCTGCTCTGCACTCACTCCAACACCTCAATGTCTCTCTTGTACTGAGGTGCCCAAAACTGGACTCAGTACTCAAGGTGCAGCTTCACCAGTGTCAAGTACAGGAGGACAATCACCTCCCTACTCCCGCTGGACACACAGTTTCTAATCCAGGTCAGGATGCTATTGGCCTTCTTGGCCACCTGGGCACCCTGCTGGCTCATATTCAGCCTCCTTTCAATTAGAACCCCAGATCCTTTTCTACTAGACTGCAGAAAATGCAAGGAAGGTCAGGCAATATAGAGACAGGAGCTATGTTATGCTCCTCATTTTTTTGTTTTTGAAGGGAAAAAGTAAAATGGGAAGGATAAGGGACACAATAGTGTAAGGGCAGGGAATGATCAGGAAAAACTGAAGAAAAAACAAGTAAACTCAAGTGAATGGACCAATTGCAGTTTTCAGTAGATCCTGAAAGTGGTACTCATGCTTTTGGTGCCGTCTTCAATAGCCATAGAGCGTTGAGGGATGTAGTAATATCAGGCAACTCTTATGTGGGCCAAGAAAAGGCTTTCAATCCCAAGCTTATTGTGAGTATAGCAAAAAAGCTGTGGAGATCTGTGCTTTAGAGCCAAGACATGTTTACCACTGAGTCTCTGTTGGAAAGGTTACGAAAAGAAACACTGTAAAAGAAAACATCTTTAGGAAAGAACAAAGATAATCCAGTAGTTGTGGGGAGGTGATAAGCTGGCCTTGTACCTCGCTTTAATGTGTTGACAACCCCTTGAAGCAGAATTTGGCCTCCCTTCACTAAAATTCCTCCAGATGGACCCTGGACTGCTTAGCTAAGGGCATAAATGGTTTGTGATGCTGAGGGTCCTACTGACAAATTGCCAGAAGGCTGAGTCACACTTAATTTGCATATAAATTGCAACCATTTTTATCAAATATAAATGCACACAATCGTAATAGAGCATTTGCTTATTCTTCCTTCTCCTTTGAGAGATGAATACAAATTGCTTGCCTTGAAGTTTAATATTAAATAGCGTTACCACCTCAACATTGCAAAAACTGGAAGAGGGGGAGAAGTTGGTAGTGGAACCTAATTTAGGACCTCTGCAAACTGGGTCTGGCCAAAAAAAGGGCTTAGTGGATAAGCCCATGAAATATTTGATAAATCCAGGCAAACCACAAGTGAACAAATTCAAATTGAGGGACCTGACAGATTACTTCAGGCCAAACAGCCAAAAGCTCATACCAAATTCAATACTTCATTCCACCTGTTATATGTCTACTAAACTCAAGTCTGATTTCTCCAGTAATTAGAGTTTCTGCAGTTGTAGCTTGAAAGGGTAAAGTTGTTTTTCTTTTTCAGAGAAAATTCTGGTACTGGGGATGTTGGCTCCAATGATATCATGAAACTTAAAGTTACTGGTTTAGGTAATGGGTCAAAATTAGACTGTCGCAGTTTCTCAAAAAGGCTGCTTGCCCTGACCTCCTGTTCCTGCTGACCGGGGTTTGCACAATCTTAGGGCATAAATGCTTACTAATTTTACCAGTGTTCAGTATTGATTTTGTTCACAACATAAACACTGTGTCTACTACTAGGCAGATGGTACAGTCTTTGGGATACAGTCTTCTTCATGTTTAATGGTGACTAGGGTTAAGAATATTTATGTTATCTTCTAACAAGACATGGTGCTTATAAATTGGAAGGATGTTAATGTGTAGAGCTCAGTGCCTGTGCAAAGAGTCAGGTAGAAGTAGAACAGCTAGAAGGTAAGGAGAGTGATGCTGAAATGCAGTTTTCATTTGTGCATGGAAAGCCTGGAATTAGCTGAATGTACCTTTGCAACAACAAATTGCTCTGTGTGTGGTGGAGAAACTTGTAAGACCTCACCTTTGCCCCTTCTGACTGTTACAGGGCAGCCAGGAGACAAGGTTTCCCTTCCGCTGCTCTGTTTTCCTTCACTGTTTGGAAGAAGCAATTTGTCTATTCTTTCATTAGATTACAGTTAACATTTTCATCTTCTCTGTTGTCTACATATGGGGTTTCTTACTCTTCACAGCTAGTTCTGCAAATATACAAAGGCCAGAATTTGGCTCTGAGCAGTATGTCCTAGAAACCTCTTCCAAATTGTAGTAGTATTTCCCCAGATTTGTGGAAAGCCTGAGAGGTCTTTTCCACTGGCAACAAGTAGATGAAACTGCAGCTAGTGGGCAAAGGATGAAACCTGAGCTTGGGGGAGAGCGTGATCTACTCAAGTGCCTTTTCCCACCCTCCTCCCCCAAAATGCTGACTCAAATGGGAAGACAAAAGTCAAGTTCTATAGTCAACAATTTAGATCAAAGATAGCTCTTGTTTATGGCAGTGCAACAGAGCTTTAATAAATGAGAATAAAGTCAGGTTTTTCAAGCACCTTTCTGAGAATCAGTATTGCAGGAAAGTCTTTCTAGTTGTGGCTTAGTCTTAATTGGGAGAATAAATGCCATAGGCAAAAAAGGTGAGACAAAAACAGATAGGGAGAAAGTTTGCTGCTTTCCTTCCTCCAAAACTGTTGGATTTAGTATCCTCTGAACACCACTCAATGTTGCTTATTACATATTGAATAATCTTGGCCTTTGGTATCACTGTAACTAGCATAATTAAATGAAGGTACTCCACACCTCAAAGAACAGCAATCAATACACACAACAATAATCAACTCTGAATTTTCATCAATCTAGAGCTGCTCTCGGAAAAGTTTAGTCTTTTATATTCTATAATTGCAAGTTGTTGCTATGCGAACAGTAAATTAGTGCTAAGGGAAGGAAAGAAAACGTATTATTTACTGCTGAAAGGTCATTCCTTCAGAGGAAGTCTTCTGTCATACATCTGTCCTAAGACAATTTGTTACACTCTACTTGTGCATCACAAATTTATGGCAACAGTTGAACAGCTTGTTAAAAAAAATTTCAAACCCAGCAGCAAAAACATTAATTATACAAAATGTCTAAATGGAGAACTGAACTGGGAGCCTTATCAAGACAAAAACCAAATCTTTAAATTAAACTATGGGTGTCAAGAAGTCAAATGTACCCAAAACACTGTGCTTTGAACTTCAGAAATCCCTGAGAAGGACTCTTTAGTGGTAAGTGGTACTGGCTTTATCGTCTTGTCTGGTTTCTGTGACAGGGTTGACCTGTCTGGCCTGAGGTGGTTGCTGAAACATGCGAGGGGAGGGAGAGGATCTTGCATTTAACCCAAACATCATCAGCTACAGTAACACTTGTGTCCTCAGGCAGAGTTGCTGAGGTTGATTATGCATTTTACACACAGCTGTACAGCCTCCAGGCAAGGATAAGCCTGGATCCCCATCAGCTTCTTGGTGTGTCAAGAGCTAACAGCAAAAGAGACCTCTTACAACACTATGCTTTCTGTCCTGGCCATGACCCCACTGTCATGTCTTGTCCTCAATGGGCTTTTGGCTCAAGGCATCTCCAGAGAAAGTACATAAGGGTCCTCTGCTGTAGCTGACACCTTTCTTGAGTAGTTTTCTCTCTTGGAGGGAGCCCTTTAGTCTTCGGGATAGGCATGTCGATGGAGCTGAATACTCCCTTTTAAAGATGGTAAAACCTAGTACCTCTTCCCATTTCACTTTTCCATCCCTTGGTACATTGGCATCGGGTAAGACCTCACAGAGTTTTTACCCCAAGGGCAAGGTATTGAGTCCAGTGGATCTGATAGATACCAGCTGGTTGTGGGCAGTGCACACATTAACCTTTTCTTTCTGGGAAATGAGAAATTACAGTCTATCTTGTTCAAACTAAACAACATCCCAGGCACTAATTCCATTTCTTAATGACACCAATGTAACCTCATATTGCTTTACCATTTGGGGATTTGCCACTGTAACAGCTTTATATTTTTCTTAGCTAAGTCCAGAAAAAAAAAAAATAAGCCTTTCTTTCTTATTGGCCTTTTGTGAAAAATGCCTTAATCCTAAAAGTATATGAGAACCTCTTTTTCTCCAGCCTTTAATGTATAAATATTTTAAGTAAGTAGACTGGAAGATATCCTTCAAACTTCATTAAAAAAGTTCACTCAAATCACACGCATTTTTAATGGCATAGTTGGCATTAACAATTCATAAACTAATTTTATTTTTTCAATTAATTTTTTAGAGATGCGAACAATGCAAAATAATGACTAATGATAAATCAGTAAGAATTTTTTGTGCTTATAGTCCTTGTTTTCTTTACATCATGGGTTTATTCAGAGACAAAATTAACCAAATAATTTAGGTAAAGTGCTAATGGGCTGAAATAAAAACAAAACAAGACGGGTTCAAAAAACACTTACAAATTGCAGACAAAACCAAATTAACTCAATTTTGATAAAAACAATAAGACATATTTAAATCACTCCACATAAAAACCCCACACAAAGACATATAGAGATTAATCAAATGTTCTTACATAACTGGGCCAAGCTCTTCCAGCAGTTCCTGCTCCTTGTGAAGACATGGAGTCCATTCAGTCCATTTACACATCACTCAGTGTCATAGGGTATTTTAAAGTCCAGTTTCCTCTTCCATGTGCTCCCAAAACTGGTTCTTCTTTTCCAGCATGCTGATTTCTATGGCTACAAACAAGGGAAGATCTCTCTCAATTTCAGGAAACAATATAATTCAGATAAAACACAGAATCACAGAACATTAGGTATTGAAAAGGACCTCAATAGATCATCCACGCCAATCTCCCCGCCACAGCAGGATCACTTAGATCAAGTCACACAGGAACATATTCAGGCGGATTTTAAATGCCTCCAGAGAAGGAGACTCCACAACCTCCTTGGGCAGCCCATTCCAGTGCTCCATCACCCTCACTGAGAAGACGTTCCTTCTCATATTGATGTGGAACCTCCTATGTTCCAGCTTACACCTATTGCCCCTTGTTCTATCATTGGATGACACTAAGAAAAGCCTGGCTCCATTCTCCTGACACCCACCCTTCACATATTTATCAACATTAATGAGGTCACCCCTCAGTCTCCTTTTCCCTAAGCTCAAGAGATCCAGCTCCCTCAGCCTTTCCTCATCAGGGAGATGTTCCACTCCCTTCATCACCTTTGTGGCTCTGCATTGGGCTCTTTCCAGCAATTGTGTGTCCTTCTCGAACTGAGGGGTCCAGAACTGGACATAATATTCCAGATGTGGCCACCTTCCTTTTGCTAATCCTTGAGGTAGCGCACTCTTTCCATTCACCATGTTGTGAGGACAAAATGGCTGCAGTGCCCAGCTCCAGCAAGCGCTTTCCTCTCTGAACAAAGAATGACAAAAGCAAAGAAGAAGGAGCCAGAAACCCAAACCTGGAAGCTCCAAACCCAGATCTTTGCAGAGCCAAAAACACTTCACAATTTGCCATGCCAACTTGCCAGTGTCTCAGTCCAAGAAACCTCAGATTTCAAACTACAGTGCTTTATGATAGCTATAAGTTTTGACTGCTATTCTAAACTTTACAGAATCTGATTCTTTTAAGTAAATATTCTCCATGTCATACTGTATTTCAGATGGAGCTCTTTGGTAGCTTTGGTTTTTTTACTATTAAAATGTATAACTAGTAAATAATTAAACATGAGAGACTGAACTTAGTAAATGCTCTAGTGAGAAGATGGCAGAGTTCCCCTCACGGGCATGTAATCAGGAATGCTCTTTGACCAATTGAGCAAGCAGCACGCAGAAATAAACTTTTCCAACCTCATCCAAAACTTGCTGCAGTCAATAGAAAGAGAACCATTAACATCAAAGGATTTTAGATCATCTCTTTACTGAATAAGGATGCGTATTATTAGAATGGTTAGGGACAAAGGGAATTAGTTGTTACTTATATGACAGCCATTCAGCCAACTCCTTTATTATTCTTGCAGAATGAATTGCCTTTGTGTGCACAGATGTTGTGAGACACAAAGACTTCTCAAAGACTCAGGATATGTCCTGTTGGGTGTCTTGTCCCTTCCATGAAAATAAATCAGGGTATTCTCATGTGACATAACAAGGTCATGTGTTTTTTCACTCGCTACACAGAAAAAGCTACAAACAGCAAACATAACTCCAGTTAGGGGGTGTAAATATCCATTTGTATGTCCTTTCAGCCAGATCCCTGTAAACTTGCCTCAGCACAGTCTGAAAAGGTTCTCAAAACACCTGCAAGGTATAAAGCCACTACGTTTTGAGAATCAAACCAAAGAGCTAGCTTTGGCACAGGGTTTTTTAAAGACAATTCCCTCCATTATCTTTAGTTACTCTACTTTTTGCTTTCTAATCTAAAATGTTTGATCATGCAGTGAGTTACCTGATATCCGACAGGCCTGAGCTCCTCTTCTGCCACAGGCATGTGCCTTTGACCAGCTTCTGTTTGCTTTGCCTTATGGTATTTAGAATCTATTGACTTCCTAAGCAAGCTGCCCTCCACCTTACGCTTCACACTGCAAAACTGGGAAAAAAATTCAATGGTATTTAACTTGAAAAAGAAAATGGAAAAACCTGCTGTAGGATACTAACCTGGTTACTATATTACTCTTGTCATTTTTATTGAGCAAGGAAAAAATTATCCCAAGCAAAAAACTTAGATAAAATCTATTTTTAATATTGCTTACGTGAACATTTTAAGCAGTTTGTGGTGTTTGTATCTATTTCCCTTCCTTTCTTTTTAATTTATTTTTGTACTAATATTTCTTATGTCAGAAGCAACAGTTTCCATATAAGGTAGGTTTGAGATCTTTCACTCAACTGTCCCATGGTAGCAGTAAAACGTTACAAATCAGTTAAATATCATGATATTAGTAGCAGCAGAGACTTAAAGAGCACAATTCAGCATTAAAACATGTGAAAGATCACACGTGTCAATAACAAGATCAATCAAATAATGAAGAAAAGATGATCAGGTGACCGATTTGGGGGTCTTTTTAACAATGACCTGCCAGAGGCTGGTGACCAGCTAAAAGTTTGTAAATGAGAGACAATGGCTGCTGTGAGACCAAGACACATGCACCCAAACCCTGCACTAAATGAAGTGCAAGTTTTTCTTTTTCACAGAATCATAGAATGTTAGGGGTTGGAAGGGACCTCTGAAGATCATTGAGTACAACCTCCCTACTACAGAAGCACCAAAACTAGGGCACTCAGAAATGCATCCGGACAGGTCTTGAAAGTCTCAAGAGAAGGAGACTCCACAATGTTCCAGGCAGGCTGTTCCAGTGCTCTGTGACCCTTAGAGTAAATTAGTTGTTCTTCATGTTGAGCTGGAATGTCCTATGATCAAGCTTGAATGCATTGCCTCTAATCCTATCATATGTCACAAGTGAAAAGAGGTTCTCCCTGACTTCTTGATGCCCAGTCCCCATGTATTTATAGACATTAATTAGATCCCTTCTCAGTCTTTTCCTCTCCAGACTAAAAAGCCTTTCCTCATAAGGTCAGTGTTCCAGTCCCTTAACCATTCTCACAATCCTCCATTGTACTCTCTCAAGTAGATCTTGAACTGGGGAGCCTGGAACTGAACACAATAGTGAGGTCTCACTAGGGCAGAGTAGAGGAGGAGGAGAACCTCCTTAGATCTGCTGGACACATTCTTCTTAATGCACACCAGGCCTTCTTGGCCACAAGGGCACATTGCTATCCCATGGATAACTTGTTATCCATCCGGACTCCAAAGTCCTTCTCCACAGAGCTGCTCTCCAGCAGCTTGAAGTCAGGCTGATTCAGTAGATAGATGTAAGGGAATGATTGCATGGATTGTCTCTCAATGCTCCATTCAACTTTTAATAGCAGATATAAAAATTTTATCTGATTTCCTACTTTACTGTCTTGAAATATTAACCATTGATAAATGATTAAACTAAATATAGAGTGTTACAAATGTACGAACATTTCATTAAGAGGTCTGCTCAGGTGGGCTTCAAAATGTGACTGCTTCTGCCACACAAACAAGCCAGAAACCAGCTCCTCTTTTTTAACATTTTCCCCATATCTGGTATTTCCAAGGTAGTTAAAAGTTTGTGTAGTGAGATAAAATGCAACAAATCCTAACTCGAACTATTCTTTCTGACTTCTATCAACTCATTGCTCTCATCATCTTCTCATCCCCTTTTCCCCCATTTGTAAAGCCTACAGAATTCCATATGGACTTTCAATGAAGCTCTACTAGTTGTGCTTACTGGAATAGGGTTAATACAACTGCTGATCTTGCATCCAGATCTCCTTCGCATCAGAGGCTCTCAACCTCTGTTAAATACTGCTCATTTTTGGACTGCAGCAAGCTGTTTATGTTCAATACATACGGAAGAAGGCAATACTTTCTTATCCAGAGGATTGAAATGTGGTTTGTTTTTTTTTTTAAATCTCTTTCACGTGGAAAAACTACGCTTTCTTATATCCCAATGTTAATATTTTTCCCTTAAAAATTTATAGTCATTCAAGACTAGTGCAGTAACCAGGGTCAGATTAACCTTAAAGTCACCAAAAGCTGATGGTCTGCACTTCAGAGCACCGTTGTGGTACTACGTCTTCAACATTTTTTTAATACAACAAAATCACTCAGAGAAGTAATTTCCTTAGCACATTAAGAATTAATGTCTGTGTTGGATTAGGGTCTAAGTTATGTTGAGAAGAATCCTTTTCAGGACTAATTTTGTCCATTTTGTCCTCAATTTGACTATGAACAAAATAAAGTCCAAACCGAACAGCAATCCTAATTGAAAAATTTCTGCTTTCTTCAAAAGTTTCACTTTTCCAATAAGTGACAAAAAAGGAAGGGATGGAAAGATAGTGTTAAACTCTCCATTTTTCTCTAAAAATTCACAGTAAGGAACCCCCAAAAAGCCTGTTCTCCCATCCTAAAGCCTTTTAGTGTACTTTTTTACTATACTTCTGCTTTGTACCAGCCTATATTCAACCAAGCTCTTGACCAAGCCTATATTCAATCAAGCCCCCAGTGACAAAGACTATGAAACCTCCCCTATTTGCTCCCTCAGGGTCTAACCTGAAATACCCCTATGGCTACATCAGCTTTATGTGCACATAAGGGAAATATTGAAGTGAAATACAGTGACTCCATCTTATGCCTCTGTCTTCATCCTCTGTTCCTCCTGACTTCTACCAAAGCTAGGTTATGTCCCCACAGCTCATATCTTTAAAAACTCTGGTCATTCTCTTCCCACTTTCCTGGACTCAATTTAATTGGTCCATATCTTTGTGGAGAGAGGTAATATAACATTACTACACCCATATCGCTCCCACAGTGAGTCCCATCATCCTGGAAAATGAAATCCCATTTGGGAGTTTGGCCATGAAGGAGAAGAGGAGGAAACTAATGAGTCTGAGTTGCAAACCTGAGCACTGTCCTGGCCAAGGAAAATTTGACATTTCATTATCTGAGAGATGTTTCTCGATTGTTTCCTGAAATGCAAATAATCCTGCCATAGAAGAAAGGAATAAAAATACCACTTTCTAGTCATCACAATTGTAAACTATCAGAAAAAAATTCAGAAAGAGTGAATATTGTGCCGGTTCTTAGAAAGGTCTGCGTGCACCAAGGACCAAAACTTTAAGCTCGCTTACATACTGTTTGTATTATGGACTTTTAAAGAGACAGTGTACAAGTCATTTGAGAAAGGATCTGAGTGCCACAGTGGGTGTTATTTGGCCTTACATAATTCCAGAATCTTTAGCACTATAAAAAAGAATGTCAAATCCAGTTCTAAGTAGTCAAAACATGGTGAATTGCCCTGGATATTAAACTGTATTAAAGTAAATACAAAAAACTTTCTATTAAGTTACCATGAAAATACAAGCCTTCACAAAAGTGATTAGCACTCATAGCTGGTTTTACATTGTCATTACACTTTGTGGATAAGAGCCTAACAGTAGTGTTAAAGTCATGCATGTTGCACCTTATCAGACTTGTGGATTCTAGCCCTTCAGGTTAACAGCTTCAGAATAATGTCAAAAATCCAGGTGCAATTTGCTACTGCAGTTTTACTCTAATATCAGATCCTTGCAGTGTTAACAACTTCTACAGATTACCTACATGATCATGATTTTGAGTTGACACGAGACCATTTGCCTGAGATATGATTGAATGCTTGGCTTCCAGAAATGTATGAAATGTTAAGTATGAAAAGAGTGAGAAGATCAATATACTGGTAGCTGGAGTCTAACCAGATACTTTTCCTTTCCCCATTCTTAAATTGATATTTCTTACTTTGAGCCCATAGACAGAAGCATCACTGCACATTAACACTTGTGCCTTTACCTATCTATTGCATAGACCATTTTTTTTCCCTACCTTTCCCTGTTAAGAAAAGGAAGAGGCAGAACTACTGCCCTTCTACAAAGCTTGCCACAGATTATTCTATTTCGTGGGGCTGGACATCTAGTCTGAAAGCTTTGTTATAATGACAAAAGTGCTTCTGTTCAACTGTGATTGTTGATCTACAAGTGGGAAGTGAACACGGTAATGAGTATCCAAAGCCAAATCTGAGTTACCTGAATACAGCGTTTAAAAATATGACTTACCCTTTCTGCTGCACCACCGTGTTGAATTAATTCTGGAGTCAATACTCATCTTCACTGCTTCAGCTCAGCTGAACTCCCTAAAATAAAAACAAAACTACAAGGTTATTCAGAGCTCTAGACCTTCCCTGAGGAGGTGATCAGATAATAATGGCATTGGCCAAAATGATCTAGGACCTTTTACCATGAAAAAAAATTATTTCATTGATCAGACTCATAATATATTACTTTTTCCAAAGCATGTAAAATCAAATGAAAGACAGTTATCTTTAATGTTCTTCCATTTTAGAAATAAACCTTTAATGTGTACTCTATATAGATACCATATATAGATATATATATAGACATATTCATGTTTTGTTTCTCTAGAAGCCAGACAAGTCCATTAACTGTTTACATAAAGGAAGGCATTTTCCTTCCTTTTCCATAGAGATCCTGGGAAGTTTCTTCCCAGAAGTCAATAAAATCATTGTATGGGGAAAGAATGGACATTTTTTGGGCAAGAAAATCTCTGGTCTCTAGAAAATACTCTGAGAAAAATTATATAAAACATGAAGTCTTAAAAGGGACGAAACTCACATGCCTCAGGCTTTAACACAGCCTCTAACTACCAGAGGTTAAAGCATCCTCTGTGGGCAGCCTCCTCCATAATTAATTACTGTGGGGTTTCCTGCAGGGTGTTTGCAGGTTGTGTCAGACAGAGGCAGTATTTATGAAAAACCTATCATTACAGCGTGCTCTGACAACGCTAATTTTCCAGAAAAAATTAACATCCTTATTAAAAGAAGACATATATCTTAATTTGAATGTCAAAAGTAATTCTAATACGCTTCAAAATAATTCTGATGGTTAATACTTCTCTTAATACTGTGTGCTAAGTTTGCTTGCTAAGGTGCAACATCTGAGGTAATCCATCTGACCTCTAGCAGGACAGAAGGTGGACTCAGATCTGGATCAATATAACCATTCGAAATACATCAGTTATCATAGAAATGGATGGAGGGCAGATTGGTTAGGAGGTCACGTTCGGTTTTTTTCACAGCATCATGCCCCTAGTCTAACATCCTTGGATATGCTCTTTTCCACCACTGTGACCTGCTATGTTAAAGTAATGCATTTAACTGAAGTAAGTGCGTAATCATAAAAAAATCTTCCATAAAATCATGTCAATGAGAAGTAACACATTCCATTCAGACCAATCCCCCTGATGGAAAAGGGTGCTTGGAATTAGGCGAGATTGTCTAACTCCATGGATAATTTATCACTGCCACCAGCTGATCTGTAGAAAAGGCTTAGAAATAACAAAAGACAACTAATCCATTTGGAAGTGAAAAAAAGGAGGGGGTGGGGAAGGGTGAAAATGTATTTCAAAAGCTCATTGGTCCTTCTCATATTAAAAAGCTTACACTGGCGCATTCCATCTATGGCTTTAGACTATTCTTCACATCGTTTGCATGAGGAAGCTTACAGCTCTCCCCAGACAGGGAGAGGATTACAAATGTTCTTAAGTCAATAGCCTTTGCATTTTAAAGCATTTGCTTATTAAAGGCTACTTTAGCAAACTTCAGAATAAAAACCTTGCTCATCCTGTTTGACAAGAAAACCTTGGCAGTTTCCTAATGCTCGGTATAAAAACGATGCCTTACATTTCTTCCACAGTTTCCCTCCTAGTATCTCCAGGTGCTTTGGAAAATTAACATAACTTTAATCTGTATCCCTGGAAACATTCCTCTGCAATACTGAACTCTTTAGAGCACGTTCTTGCAAGAAGAGGTCACAAAGCTGGCATTCAAAGGCAATCAATTCAGTGGTTAGTTTCCCACTCATGTGCAGGAGGTTTTGATAGATTATTGATAGATTTGATACATTATTTTATATTGTTAGGACTGAAGGACCTTCCATGTGCACACCGGCTGACCTTCACAAAGGTGAACTGTGCCCAGTGAATCTCTAAACTTGTAATCCCGTCTATATGGCTCCAAGACTTAGTCTCTCTGCATCCATTTGCATGCAGATGTTGTTCTGTCTGTGCTCAAATCTCAAAGGAAGAAAAGGCAATGTGATCATACTGTCTCTGCATCCCATAGTGTGTCCTTCCCTGCTGCAACTCTGAATCTCTAAAGAATTTTAAGTAACTTTGACATAGTGAAAGAGACCTCACAGATGGTCCAATGAATTTTATGGAAAAGAAATGTTTATGGGTCTCAACACTCAATCTATTACTGTGTGACAGTTGAGAGATGTAAGACACAAACCCACTGCAGACTCTCTTCATTAGCCAGGTTGCCCATGGATCAGATTATTACACTGGGACAGACAAAACAATCCAAATTCCAATGCACACAGGGAGAATTATATAAGACTAATAATAAAATAACATTAAGGTAGTTGTACCTTTCTCTTAATTCTCACTAGAAATTGTAGCACAATAACTATTCTGCATGAAATAGATCTATAAATACACAAACCCATAAGTGTTTAATGAATGAAGTAAAAATCCAAGATGGAAATAATCTTTTGCAGAGACAGAGGCAGCACTTATTTTTACTGATTCAAAAGCTATTACTGTAACAAGAACTTTGTCCTCTTGTCTAATAGGCACTGACAGGCTGCTTTAGAAAATAGGGGAGGAAAAACCAACAGGAAAAAAGCTCAACCAAGATTCAACAGAACTCTTGGGTCTAATACAGAGTAAATAAATTAGACAATCTGGTGGGGCAAGGGCATCTCTTGATTACTTTCCCTTTATTGAATCTGACCTACCTGAAACATGCTGGGTTTGTGGGATTGCTAAACTGATTAATAACTAGAAGAGAAAATAATGGCTGAGATTTCCAGTTGTCTTTGGATCATGCAGATGGGTTACGAGAGTGTACAACACTTGTTCTAACAATCTTTGTCATTTCCCAAATTAACTCACTGGCAGGTTTGTTTCTGCAGATATTTTTTTTAAAAAAGAAAGGAAAAGAAGTGCCAAATTATCACTTTCTTGCATCCACAGAAGAGATAAATGTAGTTTCAAGCTCCTCTACAAACTACTAGATTTAGTCAGAATATTTTTACCAGTTTGTTGTTTCGCTTGCTGGGGGCATGATTTTCTACTACAAGAGTTAAATCAATACCATTTTATAAACTGTATCAGTGTAAAAGTTCTTTGCAGCTGGGTAGTATATTGCCCTTTCTGGACAGACATAACATCTATTACCTCATGTACCCTAACACAGATACACGTGACTCCACTCGTACGGTGATGTGCCATTTGCATTGTACTAGACTTTTGAAAGCAACTTTAATTTTGTGCTGTGAAAAGTACATCCAATGTTAATTAATACTCGTGCTTCATCTCTTTTCTACTGCTTAGAGTGAATATTACTGTAATTTTCTTCACCTACTGCATGTCTTACTTGTCTAAATATATGATTTCTTTAGGTCAGACTCTTTTATTTAAAGTGAGCATGTGTGTATAAAACACACACCCTGTGCTGAACATCCTGGATACAGTGATGACTGCTCAGGAAAAGCTGGTGAAGGAGTTCACTGGTCTTTGCCCCATTTAACATCATTAGAGCTATTTGGAAGTAAACCAAAAAGATGCACCCAGGATAAATCTGTGGTCACATGTTCAATGTAAAATTCACTGACTGAAAAAGAGATGTCCGAGAAACACGAAAAGAACCAGTAGAGAACTGCAAGGGAAACTAGTAGATGGTTTGTATCTTATTGAATTAGGGCTGTTTGGTAGTGTCCGGACGATAGAGGAATTAGTACTAGGAAAAACCTTAACCATAGTCTAGTCATATCTAGATAGACATGGGAGCAAAGAAATATGGATACGGACATAGATAGAGATGTGGATATGATTAGAGAGAGAGAAAGACAGATAGACTCCTGCTTTGAAGAACTGTTAATTATTATCCTCTTAACTGAGTCACCCTCATGTGCAGTTTATCAGACCAGACAAGTAGACAGGCTGCTGAGAGAAGAAACTATCTTTACATCTCAGTCTAACCTCTATCTGTCAGTTTCTCCTGTAAAAACTTATACCTACTCTTTACAGTATTTATCCTATTTAATAGGTGATTGCACAGCACCTAATCTCCTGATGTTGGTCTAATCCATCCATGTCATGGATTTCTTTTTGCAGTTGCCAATACTGGACAGTCTTTATTTATCACAGCTATCCTTTCTACATCTTCTGAGGAAGCCATATCAATCTAGTCACCACCCTGATTTGCCACTTTTCAGGACAGCAAGAAATGCTTGCCCTAATTGCATCATTTTTAGCTATTTTGAGCCCTCCCACAAATTAAAGTCATGGGAGTGCCGACACTGATGTTTAACTGTCTCACAGAGGAGCAGCATATTTGCTCATTCAGACAGGCTTTCAGTGGTGACAGACAGCTTCCTCCTACACCGAACATTTCTCTCAGGACTTTTCTCACCTATCCAGAGTTTGTTCCCTATAGAGGTGGGGCCTTATCTGCAGGTTTGATTCTCTCCTGCATACACATGGTGCAGGATTCATCCCTCTGCCTGCTGCCCTGATAGGTCTGAATGAATAATTCTCCTAGATAAAACAATGTAAGGGGCTGTATGGACACCAGAGAAGGGGTCTGTATTGTCCATGGTGGTCCTCCACATTTCTCCTGAATTTTTCCACGCAACTCAGAAAGGTGCTGAGGAACATCCTGGTGAATCACAAGAGTTCCTGTGCCAATTTACCCACCCTAGTCCTGGCATCCACACCTCAAGTCAGCCTTGAGGCATTGGGAAGAGAAGGTAGGGTGGGAGGGGAGCAGACAGGAAGATCCTGGAGTGGAGTTTTCTTATCTTGGGCAGAAATTCTTCTACCAGGGACATCAAGTGGCTGAGTCACCATCCCTAGATGTTTTTAAAGATTGCTTGGACAAGGCGTTGAGAGATGTGGTTTAAGGGTGTACTTGTAAGGTAGGGTAGATGGTTGGACTCGATGATCCCAGGGGTCTTTTCCAACCAGAGTGATCCTGTGATTCTGTGATCTAGGCCTGATTCAGTAGCTCTTCTACCAAGTCTCAGTTTATGATTAAGGCAAATAAATGTGTAACCTCTACAAGAAAAATTACATTCATCAAAACATTCATAAAGCTGTGTATATTCGCATACAACTCTGAAGACATATAAAATTACAGCTTAAACCATTTTCCAAAGAAGTTCGCTTTAATTGACACAAGGTGTTGAATTATGCAGAACAGATCTCAACAGAGATTTTTTTAATATAAAGTTAATTACTTTATCTTGGTTTGCATGAGGAAGCACAATACTTTCTGCACTGGCTCTTTGTATCAGAGACAGCTACTATCCATGTTCCTCTGTTCATGTAATAAAAATCAAATTGCATCAATTCCTTAACAAAGCACGGCAGAGGCTTCCCTTAATAGAATCCTTACTAGAGAATCAGATACAGCTATCTCCAAAGAAAGGATTTTTTTTTACAGGTACTGGCATTTCTCTGTGGTTTGTTAGATTAACCAACACTGGAATTAGTTGCTGGAAGATATCAGCTTGGAACTGCTGGGTGGAAGCAGATGCAATTAGAACATCTCTGTTGTTGACATGATTCAATGGAAATGCTTCCTTTGTAAGCCAGGCTGGAGAGTTGAGAAGGGCAGAAGCTCTGTCAATTAACGTTTTGACTCTTCCATTGCTAACCGCACAGAGTTTCTTCCTCACACCCGTTTCACTCCCCATCAAGGCCAGGTTTGCAAACCAAAACTCATTCTGCTCCACAGCTGTTCCTAAAGCCACGGCATGGGAAACACAGGGATAACAGGGACTCGAGGGATTTTGCTGTGATAGAATTCAGCCGGATTTCCTTCCTGTGCCCAAAAACTGCAAATCTCTTAACAGGCACAATCTGGGCTTGAAAATTTGTAAGGAAGCAAGTGGATTTTGCAATGCCTTTGTTTTTTGTTGAGAACAGTTTTCACAGGCTTATTCCTATCCTGAAATGCTATTCAGTTTGTGCCCTGAAGCATGAGGATTGATAGCCCTTGTCATTTGCTCCCAGCTAGTATAACTGCCGTTATCTTAGCAAAGCACACCCCATTGCCATTGCACTCCTCTGGAGAACAATTAGTGGAGCCCGGCAGCTGAAATAATGACAGCAGGACAGTGACAGTGTGGCTGCAGTCGGGCTGCACAAGAAATGGACCCTGCATACATCTCAGAGCAGCCCTCCCCAGCTCCCTCAGCTATGGCTGGCAGCAGGAGGTTGGCAGGGTGTTCAGAGATGGCTGTCAGGACTGGCCAACCAACAACCAATGCAAATCATTGAAGATGCAAATCACTGAAGAATCCTGGAAGACTTGAGAACTTTCAGGATTCAGGTTTAGGAAATTCCAGTTTGTGATACCACAAATTACTGATGAGATCCCTGAGCCACCACTGCTTGTGGCATTCTTTGCCACTACCCTAAATTTATCAGAATGCAGAGTTCACAGAATACTCCAACTCATGTCCAGATTGATACTGACCATAAAATACAAGGCAGTGCCATGACACCCAGGGTTATCCTCCCTGCTACAGGAACCTTCAGTTACAGTCCTGCACGCTGCTGAACTGGGGAAAATGAAATCATTGCTAAAACATATCCTGCCTCTTTGAACTTATATTTTGTCTCTTGGCATGCTGCCATGTACCCCCGGATATGTTTAAAAGTCATGTAGATATGGTGTGTAGGGACATTGCTTAGTGGTTGCCTTGGTACAGTTAGGTCAAAGGTTGGGCTTGATCATCTTAAAGGTCTTTTCCAACCTAAACCTAATTATTACATGTAAAAGCTTTTTACAGACCAGAATATAAAAGCCTAAGAGCTTTCCCTTCCTCTCTGGCTGTAGTGCATCAGAAGTGCATGGGCACCATCTGAAATACAGAGGTTCAAGATTTAACAGGCAGCTGTGTGAGAGCTGCAAGATTTGGAGAGATAAGGGTCCGCCAAAAGAAAGGAGTAGGAGCAAAGGCATTGCTTGCCAAAGCTCAGGATATTTTGAAAGGGGCATTGCCCCAAGCTGCTGTGGGGCTGGAACAGAGTGCACCAAGGAGATATACAAAGAGTTACATGTTCCCATCTCCCCCTTCTTCCTTGTCTTCATTCTCCAGATAGGCAAAAGGACAGTTATTGGGGGTCTACCCAAACCAACGCAGAAGCAGCCACCAGTACCTGGCTGTGACAGCATCAGAGAGACGTGACAAGGTTGATGTTGAACTCACAATTGTGTCAGATGCCAGACTCCAAAAAAACCAGGTGCAATGCAGTTCAGCAGCACCCTCTGGATTCATTCCCTCTGACATGAGGTGTATAACTGAGCTGTAATCCTCATGTCCTGCTACCATCAGTGGACACAGATGAGAACTTTCACAAAGAGGTGGTATTTTGTGTGGGCTGCATCACACTCTGAAGGACCCTAATTTCTGAAACTGTTCTGGATGCAACTGTTTCTGAGCAAAGAGAAACCTCCAGTGACTCTGCCACCATCTTAGATTCAAAAACACCTCCAAAGCAGTGGGTGTGAAGATACAGGCCTACCCACCCACCTTAACCATAAATCGTGTTGCTTAAAACTAAACATGCACCCTCATGATCTGCACGTGTTGCTTTCTAAGTAAAAAAGCTACCTGTAAAGCTCTGAACAAACAGTAGCTGTCAAATACAAGTGTATTCCAAAGCACGCTCTAGCATGGCCCACAAGACAGCAGAAACATGACTTTTAGACCACTCCAGTATAAACAACCCCTTGTCAGTTTGTAGTGCTGAGACAGGGCATCTGGTCCTGGAGTCTGAGTTCTAGGTTCCCGTCTCTCTTAGGTGAGCACAAGGGAAAACTGTGAACTGCTCACCTCCAGCTTGCACAGACGTTTGAAGAGAGGAGGCAAGTTTAAGTGGAGTCTGGCAACCCTCGGGGTGAACTTTTCCTGGCAGCCAAAGCAATGATATTGAGCACTATCATTCTCTGCTGTGCACATCTTTGCCTGACCTTATCCTGGATGCATCCCCTTTGCCTTACTTCTTTAAAGAGCCTAATAGATTTTCTTTAGCTTGAGGCAGAGCAAACCTCTGCTGGATTGAACTAATGTAGGAGTATTAGAAAAGATTGGTGCTGGGAATTTTTTTCCCTCTTCCCCTTGCTGCGTGATAGGAAGAAAATGTATGACCTAAATCTGCCAAGCACCTTCAAAGGGAAGGAAGAAAGGTGGAAAAGCATTAGAAAGCCACCCAGCAGCTTCTAATTATGATGAGAGAGCAAACATTGGTAAATGAATAGAAAATAAACGGAATAAGTATTAAATTATGATGGTTTCCCTCACATATTTCTTTTCATCTATTCACCAGCAGATAGTTTTACAACAGAAAATAAATCTTTTCAGATGTAAACAAGTTTCCAGCACTTAACAGCTGGAGCCGGCGGTGGAGCTGCTGGCCGCCGGGCGGGGTGGCAAACGGCGATCTCCAGCACCCTCTGCAGCATCCTCGCCGAAAGACAGCCTCGGAGTCCCGGTGGCGAGGCGAAGGGCACAATTCCATATCCACTTACGGGTATTTCTGGGATTTGAAGCAGGAAAGCTTACTGACATACAGGTTTTAAACCGAATAGTTTCTTATTGTTTCTTGGTTTCGTTCTCAGGCAGAAGAAAATCAAGGAAGGAAATAAAATAAGAAGAAACGTGGAAATAGTGCAAGGGTGGAAAGACTCTGGAATCGATTGTCCGGAGAGGTTGTGGATGCCACCTCCCTGGAAGTGTTCAAGGCCAGGCTGAATGAGGTCTTGAGTAACCAAGTCTGTTTGAGAAGCATCTGTGCCTATAGCAGGGAGGCTGGAGCAGATGATGGCTAAGGTCCCTTCCAGCTTCAGCCATTCTATGATCCCATGAAAACGGTCTTGAAATTACAATGATTCATAGAGAGAGAAACAGTTTCTGTTGAAGCCCATGCTATGGTCCCCGCAGTCATGGTGTATGTGGTTGTGAAAGGGGATACAGCATGCAAGGATACAGCATGCAGGAAGTTTGGCAAATCCCTAATATTTGGGAAGAAGGAAAGACATTTAGAGTTTTTGAGAAACACAAAACTCTTCCCAAGGCTGGGTGCAGAGAAACCACCACATTGCTTTGCACTGGTCTGCCTCCTTCCTTCACCAGAGCCACCATTACAGCCTCCAGCCCTGGCTGGCTCTTTAGGGTGGACTGAAAAAAAGCAGTTACACACTTGAGCTCTTGAATTTTTCAATTTAATTCTTTGGCTTGTTGATCAAACAGCTTTACATTTCATCTCTGCTGATCCAGCATCCACCCGCAGAGCTATTGAAAGTGGTATGAACAGAAGAACCACATCCTTTCAAAGTTCACTGAAATAAGTGAGTAGCAGAGCTCCCACAGCCAGTCACACAGCGCCGGGTACCCTGTGCAGGGAAACAGCAGTGTGGAGGGCTGTAACCCCACTAAGGGTGCAGAGGTACACTGCTTCATACCAGCCAGGATCTTTCACCCTAATGCCCAGCAAAGGGATACCCCTCAGTTTGATTTGTATCTGCTTAGAATTAGGACTACCTGACTGCAGAGCTGCCAGTGACCCCCTTTATTTTGCTGAAGTGCAAACGTGAACTTTTGACGTATTTGCCTCAGAATCAGGCTGAGCTTGCATTTCCCCAGTGCAAGAGAAAAGAAAATCCACAAATTGTTCTTTTCTTTGCTAGACTGCTTCCCAAGCAGGTTTTGAGCAGAGCTAATTTGGCTCATCCCTGCAGGCCTCCCTGGTGACAATTATGCAACCACACCGTCCCACGAGGGGCATTTCACGCTGCTCGGATAGGCATATGGGAAGAAGGCTGCTTTTACTGTATTTATATCTTTCTTCACTGCAACCCTCTGCTTCTGCACCCTCCTCCTGCTGTCCTGCAGTGTCCAGCCCTTCCCTCCTGCCCTTTCTGTTAAGTGCCTAATGTGACTTCTCTCCTCTGCCCTGTCCTCTTGTCATGTCACCCTCCTGTGGAGCAGCTGCTGTTAAAGCAGATGCAAAATGGTTCAGTAACACTAATATTAGTTTTGACACTAGCACAGAGAGGAAATAAATTCTTTTCTGGGGGAGAAGCACAAATTACTTAATGCAGCATATCAGAGCAGCATCCATGACAATGCTGGAAGAGAACTGGTTTAATGTCTTCCTGAATATTAACACGCACACAGCAGAATAACTCTTCTCCACCAGCAGTCGCACTACAGCCTGCCCTAACTTTCCCTACACAACCTGTGGTGAGTTCTTCCAGGACTCTAGTCATTAATCTACAAATCTGCTGACTAGTCCATGAAGAGCCACCCCCAAGAGCTTGGCTGGGAGGAGAGGTGTGTCAACACAGAAAGTTCCATCTAAATGTGGGGGTGGTAAAGCACTGGAACAGGCTGCTCAGAGACCTTGTGGAGTCTCCTTCTCCGTAGACATTTCAAACCTGCCTGGACACGTTGCTGTGTGATCTGCTCACAATGAACTTTTTCCAACAGAATCACAAATTGGAAAAGACAACTGAGATCATCAAGTCCAGGCATTAGCCTAACAGTGACAAGGCCTTGACTAAACCATAACCTTCAGCAAAGGATGATCTCCAGAATTTCCTTCCAACACGACCATTCCGTGAACAGTTTGGCTTTTCCATTGCAATTACAGCAGGGACTAGCACCACCAGAAGAGGTGGCTGAGGTATACTGATTGAGATGGGGTGGCTCTTTGCTGATACTTAAGCAGACACAGGTCAGATGACAGAAAGTGGGGTGACAAACAGCACTCAAGCATGGTGAGTCCCCTCCATTTACAATTTGGCATGAGGCATACAACTGTCTGGTCATGGGGACGTACAGAGGCATTTGCAGGGGAAAATGAAGCTGGACAAAGTATCAGGAGCTGTCTTGAAAAGGTCTCAGTCTCCTCGTGGGTCAAAGAAGAAGAGATGTTCAAGGTTCCATGACTTGCTTGGCAGCCAATTCTCTGTATCATGAAGAATTCAGCTCCAAAATCTGCTTTGCCAACAGCACTGGTTTCAGCCCAGACAAAAGAGGCCAGAGGTATCATGGAATCATAGAATCATTCAGGTTGGAAAAGACCCTTGGGATCATTGAGTCCAACTATCAACCCTACTCTACAAGTTCACTCCTAAGCCCCACACCAACACCACATCTAAGTGTCTTCTAAACACATCTAGGGATGGTGACTCAACTACCACCCTGGGCAGCCCATTCCAGCGCCTGACCACTTCTTCCTGATGTCTAATCTAACCCTCCCCTCTCAAAGCTTGAAGCCCTTGCTTCTGGTTCTCTCACCAGTTACTTGTGAGAAGAGACCAGCACCAACATCTCTACAGTGTCCCTTCAAATAGTTGTAGAGAATGAAGAGGTCTCCTCTCAGCCTCCTTTTCCTTAAACTAAACAGCCTCAACTCTCAATCTCTCCTCATAAGATTTCCACTCCAGGTCCAGGTTGCACATAGTTTAGAGAGTTTGAAAACTTTCTACCTGGAGGACTGTCCCATCCTCTATTGTTCCAGCACATGTCCCCAGAGAAATTAGTTTATTCTGCCCTACACAACTTCTCTTGAGGCAGTAATTTGGCGAAGGACTTACAGTGACCTGAGCTACTGGGGAGTCACACCTCACTCATGCGCCTTCCTGCATGCAGCGAGCCAGGCTTTCTGTGTCTACCAGCCCTGGTAGGAGTTTTTCACCTTCCCCTGAAATTTCAGGTACAAGAGGGATTCAGCATGGATGGGATGACCTAGTATGCAAATTATTATGTTCCTGACCTGGAAACTCCTCTTGTTCCTCCTTTGTTCTGCTTTTGGGATTAAAGCACTGAAAGCATTTTTGCAAAGTCAGTACCACTGCCCTGGTGGGAAATACCTTCAAAGGGTCCCTTTTGCTAGTGCTGCAAGGCTGAGCGCAGCTTGGGAAATAAAGACATTTGGCCAGATTCAGAAGTTGCACCCATTGACACCGCCAGTAATTGTCCTACTGCCCCTCTGACTGGCTCTAATGGAAATCTTTGCTGGTTGTGGGAGTGTTAATCACTGGAGCACACAGCAGCCCCGATTGTTAGCCGATTATGTGGACAATTTCTGCTCAGGTTATAGATCGACACTGTGTGTGCACGGAGAGTATTATATTCAGGCAGAAAGAAAATAATTAATTCAGCACAAAGAAGCGAGAAACTAAACTGTTTAGATAACCTTAGGCTTTTTCTGCTAAGAAAAAATCAATACAGTTGGAAACTCAGAAACTACCCACATTGCCAACAAGAGTCAGGCTACTGAGCCACAAGGAGCCAAATGTAAATGACTACAACTGTTTAGTTTCCTTTTTTTTATCTTGTATCACCTTTTTATACTTTTTTAAATAGTTCTAAGTGTTCCCGTGTAGTTTCTATCAATCTTTTAGGGTACCTTTGCATTTAAAGTTTAATTTTTTTTATTCAGAAGTCTTGGCTCACAGTTCCTGGTATCTGGAATACTACAGCCTTGTCAGTTCCCATCTCTTTGGGTTATATCTGTTATTAGTCCACACAAAATCTGGCGTGAAAAGACTTTATCAGCTTGCAGTTTCCCAGCACAGGTGATTTACTCTCTGTATTCCATTCAAACAATTGGTGTCCTTACCCCAGCAGCCAACATGGGTGCTAATTAGCAGCTACGATATTCCTGGTATGTTGTGTGGGTAACAGTCAAGTAGCACCTGACAGGAATTTAATTCACATCACGAACTGACTCCTTTGTTATTTGCACTGCAATAACACCATCAGATCCCAGCACTAGCTGGGACCTCAGTGCACAGAAGAGGGAGAAGCAGTCCCAGCAGTGTAGAAAACGTAATTAGGCATGAGGGCATTAACAGGCCTCAATGACCCTGACCAGCCTCACCTGGGACCCACATTCATAACATTCCCTTGTGCCCAGGGGGTCTATTTAAACTCAAGCCATGGCTTTTAGTTGTTTTGTGAGCTACATGGTCAGGGCATCTGCTTTCAGCAGCATTGCAGGACTTTGTTCCTTGGATGGACTTGATCCTGTGCTGCAGATAGCTTGTCTCAACACTCTGTTGTGGATGGACTTTGGAACTATGCTGCAGCCTTTTCTCTGACTCCATTTGCTCCTGTGTGGTTTCCTGTGTGGTTCCTTGAGTGGCCCCTAGATCTGATGTATAACCTTCCTTTTTCTAGCACTGGTTTATACCTGCCACCACTGCTGCAATCTTCCTTGGCTCCCAGATTGCCTTTTTGTTGTGTTATGGAGCAGATAATCTCTTGCTGTTCCCCAATACCAAGAAAGAAAGAAGTGAGGAGGAAGAGCTGAGTACAGCAGCATATAGAACAATGGAGGATCTACCACTAAGAAGTGACAGAGCAAGAAAAAAATCCATCTTTGAGTGCCTGCAGTGAGAAAGAGACATACTGAGGAGTTTCCATCCCACAGGATGGACAGGAGGAAGCTGTGGGAGTATCTGTGGTTTCCTCATCTCTCGGGCAAGCATCTAAGGAGCAGAAAGGTTATGTATTCCCACCTTTTCTTCTAGTGCTCAGTTGGGAAGATATCATGGCACCATAGTGGTTCGTGTTTGCTGTCAATCTATCTTTGATGCTCATGTAATGACAGAGGAGATAACCCCTTTCACAGCAGAGCCCTGCACAAGGTTCTGAAATACCTGGCATCTATATCTGGGAATATCCAGAGCCACCCTGGATGCTGTTAGAGTGCTGACAGTAGCTCAGCCTAGTTTATCTCTCATTGTGCTTGGCCTGAGAGGAAAGACGTGTTCTTGGCTTCCATTCAGCCACTTCTACCTGGCATAGGATGCACCTTCAGTAGTCTATGTTTGCTCTTAAGTGTGTGATGGCATTTAGAAATAAATCTGGTTACAGGAGGAGAGAAAACACTGCAGGAAAATGCTTCTTTTTAAGCAAATAGCAAAGGACTCTAATCTTTGGAGGCAGTTTTTTCCCTGTGTGTATCACACAGCTTATGTAGTAGAGTAATAATGACACTTGCTGCAAATGTTTGCTTTGTTCTTCTCTTCTTTTTGTTTATTTTTTTGAAAAGGACTAAGGAAGTAGTTGGTAAAAGTATCTACAAACACTGAAGCTACAGTAAAAAGTAAGGTTGACTCCCTTTGCCCACTTTTTATGTCAGGTGGGTACCAGTCCATCTCAACCTTGCAGAGTATCAGAGCCTGTAGCAGACTGTGTGCTCCAGCTGGGCTGCCCCATAAGGCAGTGTTGCTGAGCCATCTACATCCCCCAGCATGAGTAGCAGGTCTGTGAAAGCCAAACCAGAGACCCCCTAACAAAGCTCAGAAAAGGAAGTTCAAATCCCACATGGAGGTTTCTCCTGCTCCTCTTGCTGTGCTGCCAGCCCGTAGCCTGCAGAGACCTCTGTCAGTCCAGGTGGAAATGGTGTGTGAAAACAGCTCTGCAGGGAGTAAAACTTTAGGAGATTTTTTGCAGAGCAGGAAACCTTGGATTTCCCCATAGGGACCAGGGATGTGCATACTGAGGTGCTGGACAACAATATAATCTATAAAGCTTTCATGCTAAGAGGTGTTTCTCTATAAAGAATGAGGTGATGCTAAGCAGTGGAAGATTAATCACTTTTCATCTCCTTTCCTCCTACTTATATTGTGGATCGTTAGGTCTGAAGAAGGTTTTAATTCTACCTCTACCATGTGTACATGAAAAAAATTGACAAGAGTTTCGCCTAGCTGGTGACTAGGTCATGTTAAGATCTGTATCACAATCAACACTCATTAGTCCAAAACAGCAAAGAAACAATGCATTCTCCTGGGAGAGAAAGATATTTATCAAGTTAGGAGGCTTTCATGGGGGATTATCTTGTCAGCATTATATACATCTTTTGCTTCCTTCCATAAGAGCTACATGTATGAGTAAGAGACAGGGGAAACTGGTGTCCCTGAGCATTGCTCTCACTTGAGTGATCATAGCTTCATGTCCTGGACTGCTTCATTCAGGGAGGATTTCCATCACAGGTGCTTAAAGTTGAGAACTGCAAAATTAATTAATCTGAACTAAGGTGAGCAGTGCTAGAACAGTGTCTCTCTCCAGTGCAAAACTCCTGAGACTGGCCTGTATTGGATGTGCTCCAGTCTGAGCCTACTTTGTGCCTAAACTTATTTACTATGAAATTGCTAGGGACAGGACACTTACAAACAGAGCAACAGGCTGATTTGCTCTCAGTCATATACTGATCAGATTTTTATAGCTTTTGTGGAAAATGCTCCTAAGAATCTACTTTTATCAAGCACTGGTTGGGTAGTGCCTGTGTTTTGAGTTAATTTTGAGTTAACAGTGGAATTCTTGTGCTGGTTTTTCAAGTGATGCTAATCTGTGCAGAAAACAGGCAATAATATGGGATTTAGGTGAGAAAATAAACTGAGCTAAAAATCAAGAAAGGGAAGGAAACAGATTTGACTTAAATGTTGACTGAAATAAAACTTAAAGGCTGGAAACTTGCATGTAGGAAAGAAGAGAAATTCAGTGAAAACCTATTTATTTCTTACTGAGTGTTGTAAAACTACAACGAGAATTATTTTATTTTTAAGTACAGCTACTGGCCTTTTGCATTACACAGATCATTAGGGGTTGGAAGGGACCTTATGTGTCTTAAGTCTCCAAAGAAGTAGTCTCCACAACATCCCTGGGAAGCCTGTTCCAGTGCTCAGTAACCCTTACAGTAAAGGGTGTTCATATTGAGATGGAATTTCCTGTGCTCCACCTTACACCCACTACCCCTTGTCCTATCACTGGGGGCAAGTGAAAAGAGATTGTCTCTTTCTTCTTGACACCCAGTCTTTATAGACGGTGATTAAGTCCCCTGATAACCTTTTCCTCTCCAAGCTAAAAAATCCCAGATCTCTCAATCTCTCTTCATAAGGCAAGTGCTGAAATTGTTGATAACTAAAACTAGCTCATAACGTAAATCTTTATCACAGTCACTATAAATTACTTCTAGTCTTTTGCAAAAAGAGAAAAAGGAATCAGTCGGACTCTTCCCTCACTGTTTACCAACACAGGCACCAAAATTCATCTTTTCTTCTGCTGACTAAACTAACTTGAAACGGTGTTTCCCTATTACAAAGGTGATTCCACTGGTAATTACTCCTACGTGGAGTGCACAGTTTTAAACACTCCCTCTTCATTGTGTGAAAAATGCTGCTGAAGCGTATTGCAAGCTATTACAAAGTTTACAAAAAAGATTCACCTTGGAATTATGATACTTAGAGCCAAATTTCAACTTAGACTAAACTTTCATAGCCAGGCTAAAAATTCCTGAATACAGGGTCACTATAACAGAAAACGTGTCTGGTCGGGAGGAGCAATGTTATAGTGCAGTTTTATAGCTGGGATCTATACTTCATCAAAGTACAATGTCAGAAGCAGATGTTAAAATGAGAGTCCTCCCTTTTTTGTTGCTGTGCAAAGCCATTACATAATACAGTCCTAAAACAGAACTGCTTTTGTCTTAGTTGGAGGGTTGAGGTAGCTCACTTTCCCCAGAAGGATCTTTTTATAAGCACAGCTTTTGCAACAGCAAAAACCTCACACACCCCTAACCCCCTTCAAAAACAGTGACTGAAAATAGATCCTCTGAGTTTTCACCCTGTAAAATTAGAGACCAGAGCGCAGGGGAATCAGAGGCTGAGCTCTCTTGAGGCAGAGGCTAACCTACAGAGACTCCAGAAGATGTATTTTTAATTGTAATTTAGACACTGGAGACAGGATTTCCTGTGGGTGAAACAAGGTTGCTGAGGCTTGAAAGGTACCATGGAAGACTTTGGTTCAATGCCCTGCTTCAAAGCAGGGCCAGGAGAAGGGATAAAGTCACTTTCTATTATTTGAGCATGAAAATAGATGATACTTCTCCTGAACACCAAGAATATGGCTGTGCAGTACTTGCGCAGTGTCCAAATCAACCAGTTCAATGATAGTTATGTCACCCTAATGCCACTTTTCCTGAGACACAGTGTAATGTGCATACAACAGATAAGTTTAAGGTGTTTAAGCCTTCTCCTGTCCTCTAGTCATCCTCCACCACCTCTAGTTTTACTCTGCTAGAGAAACAGAAACAGTCATTTTAGGGCATTTTTTAATTATAAACACTTTATCTGGAATCCCTGGGTGTTGTGGTGGGGAAAAACTGTTCTACGTTGAAGTTTGTATCTGGTTTGGTCCATCTTACCAGATATCTCCAGAAGTCCCTTCCAACCCTTGCTATTCTGACAGAAATTGTTCAATGAAAGATCACTGGGGCTGGAAAGATGGGTGTTTGCTTCTGTGCTTCTGCAGAGTCCGCTCTGGGGAGGGTGGGTTCAAAAACAGAGCTCCCAGGCATTACTGCAAATCAAGTAATGATTTCAGGAAAGTCTGCCAGTAACTTTCCAGAAACTAGTTATTTGAGAGTACTGCCTAATTTACAGAAAACAGTGTATCAAATTATTTCTGCCTTTATTTTCTGTTCCTGTTTGTTATAAAGACTGCAAAGTGGAGAGAAGGCCACCCTCCATGCAGCACTTCTTTGTAGATGTATAGAGGTCCTTTCCAGGCTTAAAAATGTGTCTTTTGTTCTTTATCATCTTCTGAGGTTCTGAGAAGAGGACAATATTGCTAATGCTGGCAAAGAAATCTATCCCAGGGTGAGACTGAAGCTTTCCGGTGTGCAGTATCATTAACTACTCAGCTGCTAGTGATCTGTGGCACTAGCAGAGTTAGCAGGGAAACAATCAGGTATAAAATGTCTTAAATACATTCTACTCTAATTAGCTCCTAGCTGCAAGGAATGCTGTGAACTACCAGTGAACCCTAGCTGAGAGTTAATGCTTGTAATTTCATGCTTTTGGGCAGGTTCACCGGTGTTTCCTAATGGTGCTTCTGGCATTGAAGGTGCCAGGTAATAGTGCCCTGAAAAGAGCACTGGTGATGATGTCTGTCAGGCGAGGTCAGTGGGAAGCACTGAAGGGAGAAGCTCACACTGACAAAAATGAGTTATTGTTTGCATGCTATTATGAGCCAGTGTGTTCCAGAAGGCATGTACTGGGGATGATTTGGCTGTGTGTGAGAATCAACACAGCTATTCAGAGGAGGATTCAATTGACCATGTCCTAGCATTATTGTCAGTGAGATATGACAGTGAAGCTTCCAAGCTTTGTGCAGCTAAACCTCAAAAATATTGAAGCCTTTTGATTTACAAAAGGAAGCCCAGACCAGCCTCCTGGTATTTAGTGTCTAAATTATATCTTTCTGGCCCTGCAAAGTATTTCACAGGAACTGTGAATGTGATGCCATTTCAAGATACCTGAATCACACAGATTATGCACACATGTGACTCTCAAGATATTTCTTAGAATTTTCTATCTCCTAAGCATTAAATGCAGGGGAAGCAAGGAATGTAAGAGGATGCAGTAAGCTTCTCCTGGCTCTGTGATCAATTGCTGCTCACAAACCGAAACATCAGGATGAAGCTGTAGGACATCTTTGACATGGTCTGGTAAGCTGAATGCTAAAGGACAGACCAAAAGCCCAGGATTTCCTTATTGGTTCCCCTGACTATGCTGCTTTGACTACTCAGTTTCCAACCTGACTTCTTATCAAGTGCTCTACGTATGCGCAGATTGTCACTCCATTAGGATCTGTCAGCATGAAAATAAAAGGTAGGAGAGTGATTAGAAAATTTCTGGAGAACAGGGTGAATCTCATAGGCAGGAATTTTTTTTTCCCCTCACAGAATCCTGGAGAGCCCAGGACTTTCAATTAAGGCAGATGTGCTCTGCTTTTTCACACATCAATCTTTCAGTGGCCTGCATCAATCATTCACTGGCTTGTGCAAATAACTTCTCCCAAACAATATTCTCCCATCAGAAATATGTCTCCCATCTGCAAATATGTCTGAATATTTCATTGTTGCTAGATGATGGCATTTGTGCATTTCTTGGATGACATGGCAAGATACACCCTGGGTCGCTTGCCCTAATGAGCCCGGAAAGCCAAGGTAAAGCAGAGAGTGACTGGGGCTGTGTCCTAGAAAAGCTTTTCTGCTGTGTATGCAAGGAAAAAAAATGGAACTGTAAACAGCGAGCACATGTTCATTACTTGGTTACGACTTCAGTCCAGTCGGGTTCAACCCAGATGATTTCAGAAGTGGCTAGAGCAACATCATCCTTAACGGCGCCTATTAGATGATGGGAACCCTCACAGATGTGGTGTATCACACCTTTTTAACCTGAAGATATGGGAAGTTTGAGAGGCTGTACAATTAACACACATCACAGGTAGGTACTGATAATTCTTCTTGACCTTCACTTAAAAATACACACTGATCCCATTAATTACAAGGGCTCGGCACAAGGTTGGTCTGCTGATGTACTCTTGGGTAGAGTGAGGCTCCTGAGATTTTGGTGGTGGAACTGTCATTGTCAGGCTTGGCTTAAAAAAACTGTTAGCTCTTTAGCATAGCTTACACATATACAAAGCCCATCTTTCCTACCTATTTTGTCAGAAAAGCCTTAATGCATAGGCTACACTTCAAGCAGCTGCTGGATTACTTTTTTTTTGAAGATGTTATTGAAAGTTCTTTTCTGTGGTCTCTGGGAGGCCATATTTGCTTGAGTCTAGGTCACCACAGATGAGAAAGATGTGTCTGTGGAAAAGCAAATCACAGAACAGAGGGGAGTCCTGGTGAAAGCAATCACCTTTGACAGTTTCTGTAAGGTCTATCCAGTTGGGGGAAAGTGCAGTCACTTGACTGACCTGAGTGCTTGTACTTTCTGGATAGGCCAAGTTTTTACAACTGGTGGAACAAGCAGCAAATGACTGTGAACTGGGCTTGCCTGAAGCTGGTTTAGATAGCACAGGTTATTTTCACTTTTTAGTGGAAAAACGGTAATGCAAGTGCATCTCAGATAAGGATATCGGTGATCTACTTTTTTCCTAATAACACAGTGATGATTGTTACTTTCTGTGATGGCAAATAGCTTCTGCAGGAACAGTGTGCTAACTTGACCCAGGTCTTTATAAAACTGCATCAATAGATTAAAACTACATATTAACAGCATATTCCTATGACTCTGTGGTCTCAGATTTCCCCTTCAATTTACAGCAGCTCCTGCAAGTGTATATTGAACTTTTTGTCTTTGTGCTCTCTCTCATAATGTTCTTTCTTTTCTTTCTTACAGTAGAAAAGGCTTTGAAATCAATTGCTGAAATGTAGTTCACTTTACGGTTCATAAAGGGCTTTGGGAAACCATTTTGTATAGAGGGTGTGATATAAACAGAATATTTATTCCCTTTTCTGAGCTTTGAAATTATGCTATTGAGCTCGTTAACCTATCAAACATGTAACTTATCTTTCTGAAGCCCTACCCACCAAAAGACACAAGTGGATACTTAAAATTAAACAAATAACTTAATCCTGTCTGATGAAGTTTTTAAGCACAGACATATGTCTCACTGAAGTCAGGTCAAGCACATTAAAGTCAAGTCTATGCCAAGCACTAGGTCAAATCAAGGCCCAGCTCTGCTTATTTTTATATCCACTCCTGAGTCTGAAAAACAAGTATGTTACAGGAGACAGTGACATCTCAACTTCTGCTCCAATTAAATGTTAAAAAATCATGAATCCTAAAGCAATTGCATTGCCATCATACGACTTTCTTTTTTATGATTAACCTGGAGTTTGATATGCCTTTCTATAGGATTAATATCTTAACAGCAAGGTAATAGGTAGTATGACATTTAATCTCTTTGATTAAAATCCATACTAAAAATGTCCCATAAATAAAAGAAACAATTGAGGCAATCATAAATTATCTTCATTGTTGCAAAGTGATGGATTTAGTGGTTACAGAGGGTAAAAATCTCATGAGCTCATTAAAAGCAATGAGGTTTTTTCCTTCCACAGACCTAAAAAGTGTTGTGGCCTACGGCAGGTTTTCTCACATTGCTTTCGTTTAATCAGCTGAAACCTTATGAGGAAGCAGAAGATTTTGTGTATGTGTGCCTATTTCGTTTCTTACGAGATGTGACCGCATCCAAATAGGGGTCTCTGGTTTCAGGCTCTATCTTGGGTGCCTCCTGTGGGCTTAGCACTATGTGCCTGATAAAATAAAAAGTGAGTTCTGGTCAACAGCCAGGATCGAATTGTTTCAGGATCAGAGTTTGCTCGTAGCCTCTGTCACTGACCACTACAATGACCTTGGGCAAGTCACAGAAGGCCAAATTCTCAAAAGCTCAGCATCAACCATCAGAGCCAGCTCCAAATATATTGGTCTGTGCTCTTCTGAGTATTTACCTAAAAGCATCAAGAGGGAGATGCTTCTCTGAGTCCCTCTGAAAATCTCCATGCAGGAGTACGTCCTCAACCTTTTAAGACTTCACTGTGCACTTGGAGGATTCATTCTTCCTTTGCAGAATTAGCAAAATATTGAACCCAATCAGAAGCACCTCCCTTAACGTGTAATAAGGCACCATTTTTCCTGTCCAATTTTAAAACTCTTCACTACAGATTCTCAGACAGCTTTTGCCTTTACAGCAGGTAGAGAAGTTTTAAGTGACAGAAAGGAAGTAAAGAGGACAAGATTTGTATTCAAGTTGATGAGGGTTTCAAGGGTTCTCATTAGAAGTCTCCCGCATCCTGAAATCTGTGCTGTCCCTTTGAGTCCTTAGTAAACACTTTCACTGGCATGAAGCCATCCTCCAACAAGGACAACACAGATGCGCAAGCCCTCCTGTGCTGTGCCTCTGCTGAGCTGGTGGTCCCCAAGGATAAGGATGGGCAAAAGTCTGCTCTACTGTCTGACAGCACTGAGAAAAACCAAACTAAAAAGCCGGTCCACTGATGTGATTAAGGATTCAAATGAAAGGCTTTCTCTAAAGAAGCATTTTTAATATAAAAGACTGCCAGCAGAGAAGTCTCCCATGGTGCAGTTTGTAGGAACTTGTAAGAGTTTAGTGCGATTAAGCTCATGAAAATCCCTTGAAGTGTCTGTACAACCCACAATGAGGTTTTGCTGCAAGTTTCACCAGATGAAATGCTGTATTTCAGTGTTAAACATTGTTCAAGTACCCATGAAAAGGACAGGGCTGCCAGTGCCAGTAGCACCAGGTTTCCTACAGAGGAAATGTGGTAGGAAGCCTTGTAGTGGGTGCATGAGTGATTTTGCTGTAGGTTTGCCATCAGCAGAGACGAGCTAATTCCTACTAATTAAAAAAAAATAATGGGGAGAAAGCCTATAATGACCCAGACATTTCATTACTAATCTCAGGAGCTGCCTTACAGCCTCTATCCCCTAAATTGTGTGATGCTTGTCTTAGCAAAGATTCATGGGAGGCAGAAGCTCACTGACAAGCACTGATAAATCAATCCAATATTGGATGGCTTTTTAAAAACTTCAGCTTGTTTTCCTGAAATCTGTCATTAAACATGCCCTGTTCTGACCAGTTCCTTTCACATTGACCTCCAACATGCTTTTGCTGCAGAAGCTATAGTCGGAGAATGGGCACAAAGCCAGGGGCTCAGAACCCAAAAAACCTTGCATGTAAACAAGCTGTAGAGCATAGCAGGGCCTCCTGACCATGCAAAACATCACAGAGACCAGGTCTGTGTCAGAAACACCTGCTGGTGGAGATGGGATGAAGTCAATCCCACAAAAACATGGGATTGACAGTGATCGCATCCCAAAGGGACCAAAGAAAGAGGAAAATCATACCTTAGCTTTTTTACGCTTTGTCTGAATTTTCTTTGTGTGCAACCGTATTGCAATTGGTGCAATCCCAAATTAATGTAGAGAGCTCACAGTGAACCTCTAGAAATGTTGTTTTCTCATGCAACCTTGCCAAACACTTCCCTTCCATCACTTGTGCAGGCCTGAGAGTCATAGGCTGGAGCAGAGAATGGATATTTTGTGTTTGGTATAATTGTTTTACCCATTCTTACAAACAGAAACAGCTTATAGTATTGGTAGAGAATTTTTCTAATGTTATTTTAGTTTACTAATCAAAGCTACTTCAAAATAGAAATTCAGAAGTTTCCCTATGGGAAATTTTTTAGGTTTTTCATACCAAAAAGAAACACTTTTCACTAAGACTTAATTTGATTCAAAACTCTATTTTCCATAGGGAGGAGAAACTCAGATTTTTTTGCACCTTCTTTGTTATTCAGGCTGATTTAGCTCCAGGCAAGAAGTACTAGGATTATGGGGAAATGAGAGCTACCGGGACAATTTCAGTTGTCAGTTAGCACTGTGACATGATTCAAATAAATGATCAATTTGCACTATCACTTGACAAAGGATATACACAAGGAGAGAAGTAGTCAGGTTGGAAAAGACCCTCAAGATCATCGAGTCCAACCATTAGCTCTACAAGTTCACCCCTCAGACCTCACGCAGCAGCGAGAGCGCTGGTCCCTGAACGCTATTTTATCGAGGTTTCTGGGTGATCTGGGGGTTCCCTGAACGGGAAAGCTTGGAGGAGCAGGGAGGCAGCTGCTGAGGTTTGGGTACTCTCACAGGAGAAGCTGGGCAAACACCGTCGGGGGTGCGGACCTCTTTAAGGGAGGCAAAACTGGAAGTCACGCTCAGACCGCACGCAACAGTGAGAGTGCTAGCTGCTTTACCTGCTTTAGCCGCTTCAGCCATCAGGGAGGGCTGTAAACTAGATTCGAAGGAGGGTTGGGTAATTGATGGGTGAGCACCAGTGGGACCAAACTCTGGTCTTAATGAAATCCAGGTGGCCTCTCACTGTCCTAGGGTGAAATCGGAGTGCTCAGCTCACTCCCTGAAATGCCTGTACACCAATGCACACAGCATGGGGGACAAGCAGGAGGAGTTAGACATCTGTGTCCAGCCAGGTGATTATGGTCTGGTGGCAGTTACAGAGACATGGTGGGACAGTTTGCATGACTGGAATGTGGTCATGGATGGCTATGTCCTTTTTCAGGAGGGACAGGTCAGCAAGGCAAGGTGGTGGAGTTGCTCTTTGTGTGAGAGAGCAACTGGAATGTATTGAGTTCTGTCCAGAGACAGATGAAGAGAGAGCTGAGGGTTTGTGGGTGCAAATCAAGGGGTAGACTGGCATGGATGACACTGTTGTGGGTGTCTATTACAGGCCACCAGATCAGGGTGAGGAAGTTGATGAGGTTTTCTACAGGCAGCTGACGGCAGTCTCACAGCTACGGGCCCTGGTTCTCATGGGGGATTTTAAGTACCTTGGTATTTGCTGGAAGACCTACTCCGCCAACCACCCACAGTCCAAGAGGTTCATTCAGTGCATTGGTGACGATTTCCTGATGCAAATGGTGGAGGAGCCCACTAGGAGAGGAGTGCTGCTGGATCTTTTAGTCACCAACAAGGAGGGTCTGGTTGAAGCAGTGAAGGTTGAGGGCAGCTTTGGTTGCAGTGACCATGAGATGGTGAAGTTCAGGGTCTCATGTGGTAGGAACAGAATACCTAGCAGAATCACAACCCTGGACTTGAGGAGGGCCAACTTTGGCCTTTTCAAATAATTGCTAGAGGAAATCCCATGGGACAGGGTACTGGCAGGTAAAGGGGCTCAGGGTAGCTGGTTAACATTCAAAGACTACTTTCTTGAAGTACAAGAAAAGAGCATTCCAACAGGAAAGAAGTCAAGGAAGGGAACCAGAAGACCTGTGTGATTAAACAAAGAGCTGCTGGGGAAACTGAAGAAGAAGAAAGCCTATAGGTCATGGAAGGAGGGGATGGCCACTTTGGGTGATTATAAGGCTCTGGTGAGAGAACGTAGAGATGCAACTAAAAAAGCTAAGGCCTCCTTGAAATTAAACCTTACAAGAGAGGTCAAGAACAACTAAAAGGGCTTTTTCAAATACATTGCAGATAAACTAAAGGCAATGTAGGCTCCCTGCTGAGTGAGGTGGGTGCCCTGGAGACAGAGGATACACAGAAAGCTGAGATACTGAACACCTTCTTTGCCTCTGTCTATACTTTTAGGGGCTGTCTTGATATCAAGCCCCAGACTGCTGAGGCTCCAGAGGAAGTTGGGGCAAGAGAGGATCCTGCCTTGGTTAATGAGGACTGGGTTAGGGATCAGTTAAGCAAACTGGATGTACACAAATCCCTGGGCCCAGATAGAATGCACCCGCACATACTAAGCAAAATGGCAGAAGTCATTGCTAAGCCACTCTCCATCATCTTTTCTAAGTCATGGAGATCAGGAGAGGTGCCTGGGGACTGGAGGATAGCAAATGTCACTCCAATCTTCAAGAAGAGAAAGAAGGAGGACCCAGGTAACTATAGACCAGTCAGCCTCACCTCCATCCCAGGAAAGGTGATTGAACAATTTGTTCTACAGGCTGTCTCCAAGCACATCAAGGACCAGGGCACCCACCTCATTCAGCAGTGTGCCTACAATGTTCTGTAGAGCATGCAGGGTTGTAAGAACCACTAATTGAACCACTGATTTCTTTTGCCTCGGACTGGTTTGCTCTTATTTACCATTTTTTTCCCCCTCTCACATCTGTAGAGAATTGTATTAGAAAATGTTTGGGTTTTTTTTTCAGTGACTAAATTTTCCCATACTTAAGTATCACTTATTCAGATATTAGAATCACATATTTATTCTTTCTCCAGGTCTAATCAGTTGAGGAGCAGGGAAATAAATACAATTTTTTGACTGACGTGGAGCATAATGCCAACATATCAACTTACTGAAGGTACTGCTTAAGGGTTATGGTAGTCAGAGCAGTTTTACAGATACTGTCCAAGAATTAACACTTTCATAGACACTATATTGACTTGTGGGTGTATGATGTTAAATAACAGTTAATTTTCTAATAAATATCCACTTGAACAAGCAGTTCATGCTGCTGATTAAAATCTATTGAACACATAGGCAAAACTGAGTTTTGCTACTCCAAAAATAAGCGACTGATGCTTAGCTGAGGATGGGCAGCTCCTGTTATAGGAAGGGATGTGAGAGAAAAGGTAAGGTTGGGACAGATAACTGCAAAGCTTGACTTGTTAACATTACCAAAGCAAGCAGAGGGTTTAAGCGTAGTTACTGCTCCTCAGAGGAGCAGCCATTCTTGCACTGGAAAAAGGTTGTTCTCACGTACATTGACCTTTCCCTCTACAGAAGCAGCTCAGCTCTCTAGAGCTCTAATGCAGCCAAATTAGTCAGAAAAACCCTCCAGTTGCCCTAGGCAACCACATGCATGACTTTTTTTGGTAAACATTAAACTTTCCGTAATGCTCTTTTCTGTTTGTGCATATTACAAAGTGCAGCTAGTGTCCTGAAATCCCACCACCAAACAGCATTTCTCACTAACATCTGCTCACAACACAAGCATCTTAGGTTTACAGACATCAAAATTAATTTCTACAGACCCTTATCTGTAGAACCTAGAATCTTAGTTTAGAAACTGTCCAATCTGTGTTCATAATTAAAGATTATACTCTATTACTGTTTTCTATCCAGTATTGAGTATTTAGATGTCAATAATGTTGTATTTATTACCAGATTTTACAGATGTCTTCTCCCCATCATCTGTAAATAAGTCATAGGAAGAAAAGGTTATTTTGTCTTCCAAGACCTTTAAGCTAAGCTGTCATGTAATAAAATATTTCATCATATTTGACTATATTAAGACTATAACTTTCAATGTATATCCCCGCTTCCCAAATTTCAGAATATGCGTATGTTGAAATTGAGCAACTGTGACATAGTTGTTCGCTCCCTTGGGAACAATTTTCAGAGCTCATTTAGAATCTTTAGAATAAGAGATATGGAGTGAAGGACAAAGGCAAAAAATAAGACTCTAAATTCACAGATGAAAAACAGACGAGATACTGCTGTATTTCAGAAGACAGTCAGCCTTTTATAGGATCTGCCCCATTTTGTAAGTTGTATTGGAGAGATTGCTCTTTTTCATAGTAAAACATTTCAGGTGAACTATGCATGGAGAATCCTACAGCTGTCCACAGCACAACATATGGTCTGTGGTGTTTTAATAAAGTAATAAACCAAATTAACTTCATAAGTGTGTTTGCATAATGGGTGGTAGTTCAAAAAGGAATGTATTCACAAATCCTGTAATAATTGCCTTTTGTCTCCTGACACTATCACCTGTCAAAGATTAGAGCTATGAAGACTATTCATAGCATTGCACATTTCAGTTACTTATAACTACAACACAGCAATATGGTGAGTTATACCAGCGCAAACCATATTTATACATCCTCCGTTCACCTAAATCTGACTTCGAAAATTTACTTCTACCTTGGTGTCCTTGCAGTCCATTAATAATCACAAAAGCCACCCTGCTACACATACAGGTATGTTAGGGTCAGGCTTTCTTGCCAACAACACTTTCACTCATATTCTCTTTCAATTCAAAGGCAGGATGAGGGCAGTGAATACTTTTCTGTATCTCCTCTTTAACCCACTACAGGTTCTATTTCCCCTCTTGCAGTCCTTGCTTTACACCTCACGGAAGGAAGGGCAAGCAGAGCCGTGGGGTGCATCTGCAGTGGTCTCTTCATTACAACATAAAACTTGCATGAATATCCCATCTTGATACCGAACTGATGAGCTTAGTACAGAGCTGATCCGAGCTACCTGGTTGCATTAAGGCACCTATGTGGTTCCTATCAGTGTTATTTTATGTAGGCACTCCCTAAAGTATTTCTCTCTACAAAAAATTTCTTAGGTAAATAACTGTTTTACAAGTGAGAAAGTTGTAAGCACTTGCATCGCAAAAATGCCATTTCAAGACATCTTAGTAGTGGCCAATTTGTCTTGGAACAGTTGAGACCATGTGGAGACATCCAACCTATTGTGCACATGATCGTGTGTGTAATAAACAGCAGGTAAATAAGAGGTCCAATACTGTTTCCAGAATCTCCTTTACAAAACAAATTCAACACATGCAGACATTGTACAGTTTAATGTGTGAGATAATTTACAAAAGAAAACATTCTGTTTATGAGCTCCAGCTTGCCGAAGCCGCCTTCTGTCATGATCTGGTTTTGGAAACAATAACAAAAAGCAGCTGACAGGTCAAAAAAAATAACCTGCTTAGAGACCCTGGTTAGATAAAAAGGAGTTCAGACAGTTCAGAGCAGATAATCAATACATTTCTGTCAACATAGCTTAATTTTTAATATTGTACTGAAACATCTTGGTCTTATTAAACTGCTGTGTTACAACTTTGAGACAGTTGTATTCAAACATGAAAATGAGTTAAGGAAAAAGAAATTGTTTTCCTGAAGAGAACTGCCTCTGTGAATGGTTTGCTATTAGTTTTCAAAACACCTTTAAGTTTGCCTTCTCTTATCTCATTTTTTTCCCCTCTAAAAGGCAACACTGAATTTGTTCCTCTTGATTAGGGATAATTTATGATTGTTTTGTTTAATTTTACAGTTTTGCTACCTTAAGTTCTTTGCAATGCCTTTCCTGCAGCAAGACAAAAATATCTTTAAAGTTTAAGCTGCTAAAATAATAAACTGTGTTTTCAGTTTTAGTTCTGTGTTAAATGAAGCTGTATAAAATTGTTATAACATACCCATAAAACAGCAGCAGATGCAATATGTTCAAAATGATTATTTTCTTTTAATTTTATAAACATACAGAAAGTGTGTGTTATAGACTATCCTTAAGCACATCCCTGCTGTAAATTAAAGTTGTGCCAAATCAGCTCCAAACACATTTTGTAGGCTAAACATACAATGAGAGGTGGTTCACTGTGAGACGATACCAAGACACTAGGGAAGAATTGCAAGCATTGGCCAGTAAAGTATAATCCCCTGTCCTCAGCAAGGATGTTGCAAACCAGTTTTACCCACACATGACATTGCAGTTCCCATATTCACCGAAACTAAGGAAGACTCCACAGAGAAGCAGTGTGATGATGGAGCAGTGTCATAGGCACCTCTGGAGGAGCACAAAGAAAGGGTAGATAAGAACAAACGTGGGCTCACGCTGAGCATTATATAGCAAATAAAATATTTTTCAATATAAGCTTAGAAAACTTTATTTTAGAGACGGCAACTTATTGCCATCTCTAGATTGGCAACTTATATCAAATTTACCCTATTTGATAAAAGGTATCTACAAATGTCAGGCTTTGGGAAGGCTAATGCAGGATTTCAAAAGTCATTACAAATCAACAGGCACTTTCTTTGGAAAATCAAATGTCTTGAAGGTAGGTGCACTGTGAAGACACAAAATGTTTTCTGTACCGCAGTAATAAAACCACAGTCTTTCCTTTTAATGCCAATTTAATTTTGTTATAGGTTATGGGGACTTTGAAAGGAAACAAAATACCACACATTTGTGCTTCTTCATATGCAGGAATGTGCCATCTCGTATTACCATGTTGAGACATCGCAGAGTATTCTAGTAATTTTGTGGCAGTGAGGGCACATTATATCTCTGCACCTATTAATGCTTTTTAGTACAGAATTAGATATAATTATGTCCTGTAAGGGTGGCATTTACCTAGATGTACACAGAATATTTGTGTGTCCTATTTCATGGGAGAGGGCAGTGTTAATGTTAGTGAAAGATGATCAACCTCAGCCTGAAAAATGTCAGCCTGATAAACATGCAGAACAGTTCTCTTCTGCTTGCCTTTTGTTGGTTGCTTTTTTATACATGTTACAGGGTGGGAAAAAATTTCCCCATTAAAACTAGAGTAGACTTATAAAAGTAATGAGATATTCCAAAATACTACACAGATAAAACTAATAAAAATAGCCACAATTCCTTTAGCACTCCGTATAGTTGGGTAGTAGCTCATAAAAATACCACAAAATAAGAAACTTATGTCCTTCTAGTTGGTTTCATTAAGAGAGTTATTGTCACCTGACTGAAAAGCTGTTGGGTTGGGGGGGGGATTTTTGCTGTTGTTTTTTTGGCTTGGGTTTGTTTTGACTGTGATTTTGCTGGCTTTTTAAAATTTTTTTGGTGTTGAGTTTTGGGAATGAAGAAATGCAATTCATTCCCCAAACACTTTATACCAAGTCATTGGAAACCAGCACATCAGAGCATTGCAAGAGTACTCAGCTGGCAGAGTAAGCAAAAAGAAAATGCATTTAGCTGGCTACCAAAAGACAGCGTTCTGTTTCCTGGCACGCTACAGCAGTAAAGTAGTAAGACGTAAGAACATACTTCTTCAACTCAGACTAAATCATTTCACAAATCTAGGAGAAGTTATAGACCCTTACATGTCTGGTCAAAAACCTTGCACCACAACCACATTTCAGTCAAGGTTTTACACAATGTGAGTAGAATCCATAGGGGTATTTCAGAGATAAGACAAGAAATAAGATCATTTCACTGCCCAACATTTATTCTAGGACAAGAATGAAGGGTGTCAAAGGCTCAGACCATACATAACATTTCAGAGTAGAAGATGAACTGGAACTGACTGTTAAAGAGGGTGGTGTGTCAAAGAATGCAGACTTGTTGCTTTTGAAAGTGGCAAAGTTTCTGCGTTATGGACAACTCTGTCAAAATTCCATAACAAAATTCCAGGCTAAGTTATCTGCTGCTCAGTAGAAACCTGAATGAACTAATACAGAAACAAAACAACAAACCTCTAAAAATATGCAGAATTACATCTCAAATTGAAAGAAACCCAACCCCATATTATCAAAAAAAGAATCACAGCAGAACACACACACCTGTATGCTTCCAAAATAATTCCATATTTAAATGTAACATTTGCATGTATTTTTCAAAGGACACAGTAACTAATCTGCTTTAACTTAGCATTGCAAAATTGTTCAAAATTCATGTAGAGTTTCATAGATTTGACAACCACTAAAAATTGATCCAAGCTTCAATCAAGGTAACAGGAGATTCTACACTGACCTCAATTAGCTTCCGATCAAGCCTTAAGAGAATTAACAATCCTCTAAACAGTCACCATTCATGAGTACATGCATAGAGGGTACAAAGTGTTAGCACCTTTAGAATGAGAAGAGATACTATAATTGAACAGAAGATCAGTCACATTAAATTTTTTTAAACAAGTGATTTCATTAAACCTCTGCTAAGTCAGGCTGGCCCTATTGCTGATCTAAACCTCAAGGTAACCTTCAAACAATTAAATGCAGAGGAAAACACAACAGAGTCAGTGACCTCAAAAAGTGTGAAATTCAACAAAACATTCTGGATCAGCCTAACCCTCATAACTGAGAGGCTGAGTAGCTGGCAGCTTAGAGCGACTGTTGCCCTAGAAAAGTTCATTTGAGGAACAGCAGTGAGGCTGCAGCAATTAGAAACAAGCAATCAAACATTGCTGTTTTTACAAAGCAGCTCCGTGCTAATACTTTGTGTAGACTTGTGGTCCTAATTCTCAGTGTGGGCAGAAGCAAAAGTAATGGAGAAATTAAGAGAGAGAGTGGGGGCAATTTAATGTAACCTGTTTAACAAACAAAAACTTGATTTCATGCAGTTTCCAAGAGCAATATGACTTGCATTAAGTCTTGATTCACATTTGTTCAATAGCAAATTAAAAAAAAAAAGTTTGATCACTAGGCATTCCCTCTATTAAAGATTACAATAAATATTAAGACTGCACTAGAGTTCCAACACTGAGGTAGAGTAACCATAGTTAAATGCCAAAAATGTAATGAAAGCAGGGATATCATTGTAATCAAAATCAACTGGGAAATGAAGAAAACAATGCTAATTATTTGTGATTAATTTCTCTGTTTGAAGGATAAAAAAAGCAAACTTGCTCACACAGTTAGAACTGAAAGAGCAGCATGTGATCCAAGAACTTTCTATAAGCTGTATTATCCCAAGATCAAGCAGGTTCTGTGATGAATGATGTAACATTTTCTGTTTAATCAGATTCAGAAGAGGTAGACAAACTGTCAATAATTTCACTACAGGTCAGCCTTATGTATGCCAGTTCCAAATGACACCTTACAGCTTTTTGACCCTCCATGTTCTAGAAAATAGTTAACGGAAATAGGAATTCCTTTTTCCCTATATATGCGCTTAACTTCCTCTTGACCTAATTCATCCTGAGCAGTCAAAGTGCCATAATCCTCCACATAGTTTCCACTACCATCTAAGCAGGTCACTTGCAAGATGCCAAACTCAAGCCCTTAGAACCTCCATAAATTCACAAGTTAAAACAATAACATAGAATTGTTATAATAATGTTCCACTAACATTTCAAAGACTCTTTGAAAGAAAAGAAATTACAAGAATGTAATGAGAACTTTCGTTATCCATGAAAAAAAAAACTAAAGAAGGAAAAAAGTCACATACGAAAATATATCTATTTCAAACACACACATTAGGCACCTTTTGGCTTATGGAGGAATGGCGACGAGGGAAACGAGAGAAACAAGAAGCCTTCTATATATATATATATCTATAGCACTAAATAACTAAGCCTCAGCAACCCTATTAAAACAGTGCCTTGTGGAAAGTGTGATGTATAGAATAATTAGGATGTGGGCATTTGTAATTCAGTCCAACGGAAGTGAGTAATATTCTAACTAGAGTGAAAGGACACAGATACCCCAGTTGATGTGTGCAGCCATTTCCCATCATTCTGGGCCTAAAATTTCAGTCAAGGCAGAACAATCTCCTATACTCAGCACATTGTTTTCTGACATATATTGGACAAAATATTAAATATCCTAAGCAGTTTGTATGGAAAGAGGCAAAATGATTTAATATGCTACACCTCTTCTAAAATACCATTTGAAGTACTTCAACTAGCCCAATAACTAGTTTTCTGAGCTGCCAGATTTTGCCACATGAAATATTTAAGCCACAAGTTATTCCTCCCTGATTTACACCACAAGGAATCCTAAGCATTAAAATCTAGTCTTTAGCAGAGGCTGAGGCTTGCAGCAGTTTGAAGATAAACACTGGGCAGCAATGCCATTGGTGAGATTCAATCATCTTATACTGAAAGCTTCATGTTTTACTTTGAGGGAAGAAAAAGCCCCAAATCTAGCCTGAACTCCAAAGTACACGTACATTAATCATAGCTTTTCCTTTTCTTTTTTTTTTTAATTTCTTTTGGATAAACAAAGGTTTTAATTATACAGGTCCCTGTTTGTTCTGTTTGTTTCCTAATTAGAGAAAAATGGCAAGCCTCCCAATCTAAGCTCTTTCCCTCTGATGAATTTAACAATACATTTGGACAGGCACATATATTTATTTGGAGACTACACAATGAATAAAATCCCATTTGCACTTAACAGAGCAAAGTTTGCCAGAATTCAGTACGTGAGCCAAGGCTCCACGCTCTGCTAATGGCAAAAATGGCTGTCCCTGTAGTCCAGTACCGGATTATGTACTTTTCTTTTGGCAAGTAAAAGCCTGGAAACACCCACAACACCTGTTGTTTGTTATAAATGGCTGTATTCAAAATAGACATGTTCCTACTGTGAAATAAAATGAAAAAAGGGGAAGGAAGAAAGAAAGAAGTGTGTGCACGGGGAAATTACAAAGATTGTAACTACGAACTCCTAACTGAAAGCACTTAACTGCAAAGTGCGTTTATATAATAACTTTCACCTAAGAACCTCAAAACCACAAAAGCCTTCTGTAAAAATAATTAAAGATTATTGTTAAGGTAGGTTATCAAGCAAAATGATATGAGGAAACTAACGGAGGTCAGGAAGAAAGCCAAGTTCTAGTGACAAGGCAAATGACCAGAATTCTGTACTCTGTTAAGTCTGGACTAACACACGCTGTTCAGTGAAAATTCTCTCAATATATTTAACCAATGTATAACTAAAGTCAGCACTCTTTTCTGTAAGTTGAATGTAATTACTTCCTGGATCCTACTTGCATGAGAATATTGAAACACGACCAAGTAACAAGAATATGGAACATGAGCACATTAAATGATTAGTCACTCAGAAGAAAAAAAAAGGTCACTGAAATTCTCTTCCTACTCCCATTTGTTTTAACAGTCATTGTTCTGAATGATCCCCCTACTTTTTATCCTTTTCCCTGAAGAAGCCATCTCCTAGCCTTTCCTTGAAAAAAAAATCTTTCTGCAGCTGATCCCAGCAACCAAGTGGTTTTTCATTTGTCTGCAGCTTTTGAGGCGATAATGGAATTATGATAACAAGAATTTTAAATGCATTAATTCCTAGCCAGATCACTGGTCCTGATCCGGCTCACTCCTTTTGATGAAATAGGTCAATGAGCATCTTCCAACAAGTCTGTTAACATAAGAAAATAACAGCGATAACAGTTATACTGCAGATGGGATACCAGTTATTTCTTTTACCTTGCAAACAGCTCTGATGGTAGGTAGCTCCTGTCAACAAACTGAATACCTTACAGCACACAATCTGCTCTCGGATCTTTGTGATTCAACAGGGTTTTGTTGCCACCCTCTTTGGATTGTGAGAAACAAAGGCACAGAAAAAGGGCCCATAGGAATTCTGCAAAGGCCCAGACACTAAAATTAGACCATGAAAGCCTATCAAGTAGCCAATTTAATATTTCCCCCTCTCTTTTGGCAAGTGACTTCAGTAAAAGTAGCTTTCTTGCTTTTATGAAAAGGATCTTGACATACTTAAGGTATTTAACAAGGTCTTATTCATTTCTACTCAGCCTGGGACAGTGTTTTTCAGCTTCAGCTCCCTGCTTAACAGCATGGACTCCTACTTCAGTAATTTCCTTTTTCCAGCCAGGTTTTCTATTGTTCTTTTGTTGTTTATCCCCCTTCTCATATGCTACAACCAACCGTCCCAATATATTTTTAAACTTCCCATCTTCTACAGCGCACTAAGTGTCATTCTCCAATTGCCTTTGTGTTTCTCTAACCCATCATAAAAGCAAGCAAACCTATTTCATGAGCATTTTTGTATAAATCAGCTTTGAGCCTGGCTTCCACACTTAGCGACTAAAAGGCAAATCTGCTTGAAGCTGTCAACAGAACAAAGTCAAGCTGAGCCATGCCATGATTTATGCAGGTAGGGCCAGACCTGTCAGTTCCACTGTCATGACAGCAGGGAGAAGTGGAGGGGCAGAATTCTTATAGTGCTGAAATTCTGGATTCACTACATCACAAATTCAACACTGATTCCAAAAATGACAGAATGCAGTATGCAATTCAAAAAGCACATTTTCCTAGCACAACAGCAGGACAAATAATTTGGGAAACAACCTATATTAATATTGGAAGCCTGAGAGCAAACTGCTTATTTTTCCCCTATTTAGATTCCAGACCAAGGCTAAAATATTTTGGTTAAAGAGAGGCACAACAGAGAAAGAACAATTTGATTTATGTGTTAAAGAGAGATCACACATATTCTAATATCAATATTTATTAGCATTCTCACAACTCTGTTAAAATCTAATGGCTTCAAAACACCAAAATGTACCTTGACAAAGCTACCTGCACTTCAACCCCAACAGAATCCATGTGGATGAAGTTGTACTTCAGTTACGCAATGCAGTTATGCAATGATTGCTTTGATACCAATTTCCCTGAGTTACCCAAGTGACCTGGCGAAAAATCAGTATTTTCATGGTCCATATTCAAGCTCCTGCCATAACTGATAAATCACATTTTTGGGGAAGGAAAAACCAGGAGTCTGCTCATGTGCCAAGATGAAATTTACTGAATAGTGCATTTCTACATACTCACACAATTAACACATACATTAGCAGAGTAGCAGAGTATGTGTTAATACTATACATTATGCTTTCAGACACCTCTGAAACTAAAGAAAATCTATCATTCTACGTAAACAGAAAATTTATAAACGCAACCAGTGTCTCAGCTGTGAGAAACACTTGTGCACGTTGCTGATCACTCCACCTGAGCTGGCACGCGTCCGCTTGTATGCACTTTTCTGGGGAAGACATGCAAGACATCTGTGTAGAACTGAGCTAAGCAAAAAGGTTTAATTGGCCTTCCTACCTTTACTAGGAACATTTCACTGGCATAATCGAGATTCATTGACGGCACTGGATTTTCATTCAATTGTCTTAATTTGATTTCTTTTTTTAGAAGCTGTACTGAAGCTGTAAAAGTTTTGGAATAGAAGACTAACTCTTAGGAATTCTAATCTTGCTTGGGGTCTCAGAATGTTTTTGTGGTAGCTACTTGCTGACATTACAAGAATTAACATTTAGCTTTAGTAAGTATAATTCCTATATGCTTACAAAATGTGAGAGTTGGGGACTCTCGTAAGTTTACAAGCAAGATATCTATAGTGACTACTTGAAGAACTGCCAGAATCAGCTTAATATAAGCTGGCTTAATACAAGGAAAATGACTGGTATTAATTTATTTTGAGAGGAAATACAGAGAAGATTCTCTGAAACTTTTCTTGGTTTGTAAGTAAAATATCACAGACAAATAAGAAGAGAATCACAGACAAATTATTTGTATCACAGACAAGTAAGAAGAGAACTAGAATGACCGATTTCAAGTTTCCCAAACCAAGAGAAAGGAAAAAAACCCCATCATCTGTCCTTTTCTTTATCAAGAGATCCTGTCCACTGCAGTTTCTTTGTCAGTATTTTGCTTCCAGCTACTTGTTAGATTCCTCCCTTGTCCTAGCACACCCTCCCCCACCCCGTGCTATCAGACTGTAACTACAAAATGAAAACTCACCATGGTAAAAAAGGGCATCTAATTGCTTCCTTTCTTGGAGGTGCATCATTCAGTTCTCTTGTACCACTGATACAATCTGACATGAGCATTGTAATTCAATGCATCAACTAGAAAATGTGTAAAGACAGCTTTTCTGAAAAGGCAACCACATCTATTTTTTGTAGGCTACAAGAAGGGAATAGTAAATAGGGCTAATGTATGCATTATCTTTACCTTGACAGGAGAAAAACATAAAATGTACAAGAGCAAACAAGACTGTGTATATCATTACACACCAAAATGTAAGTACCTATAAATGTGGACAATAGCCTAACATCCTGTCAAAGTAACAAACCTAGATTCTAGAAATAGACACTATGTGGAGTTGCTCTTTACTTTTCAGATTAATGATATGAAGATTACGTATAAAACTCAGGTAAAAAGTCCTTTTCTACAAATAGTAAAATACAAAATTATTATTTTAATGTTTGCTGAAGACTGTGCTTTCCTATGAGCAATTCCATTTTAATCCATTTATTCTACATATTGAATAACATCAAACCAAAAGACTGTCTGTCACTAACATACAAACAAAAGCATTAAGTTGTCTTGAGACATTCAGAGGGGTTTTTTTTTTTACTCATTTTATCCCTAATCTCCCTTCTTCAGGGATTTCTGAACTGCACTGGTGGCAGTAAAATCCCAGCACACACCATTCCAGAATGATTTGCTATCCCAAAGTCTCAAAATTCCAAAGCAAACAAGTAACAACCTCTGATACCAAAAGACATAATTGTTTTTTCTAGTAGCACGTTAGTAAATTGGTAAAGAAAGCTTTTCATTTTTCCTGGGCCCATCTAGTGACAGGTTTACAAAAATTAGATATGAACACCTAGGCATCTAAATCCCCATTTCAAACACCACAGTGCTCAAACTTCTCAAGAACTAGATGTTATGCTTTCACCCACTAAGAAAGTCACGTCAGCCTCTTCCTTTTTGCTGTGTGCCCCCCCCCTTTTTTGCATTATTATCTATGTGTAAATTATATTCAGTCTTTTTCACGTCGCAACTGCAGGATGCTTCTGCTTATCCACCACTAAAAGTAATTTATAGGAGTAGATTAGATTAGTAGAAAACCTAGAGTAACTTTAGATTTTCGAGATGAAACTGAAAGAGTCGGTAAGTGTGTGGACATGGACAAGCTAATAGTCGCTTTTACATGCACCTGATCTCTCAAAAAAGAAGAGAGGTAAACTCAACCTTTTGTATTTCTTTCATTTGTTCTGACATAAGCGCCAGGCCATGAATCTTCAAGCAAATGGTCAACTACTATTTCTAGGCTAACACGAAGTCTTCAGTGTTTCATTTTATTACAAATTATAATGATATGGAAAGGGCAAGTGCCTACAGTCATTACTCAGCCTGATAAAAGAAATCAAACCTCAGTACGATTGAATGACAATGCACTCCAGTTCATTTCTTCCTTGGAATCCATTAACCTCTTTCAAATGAGAACTCTAACAGAGCTCTTTTTTTTTTTTAATCCTGATGTAAGGGGTTTTTATTATCAGTTACTCTATCACATGCAGCTCTAAAAATGTACTCTGCACACAGCCTGTAGTTAGAGGGCTCACAAATTAAACAGCTGTCTTGTCTAGTGGTGATAAAATATCACTATGGAAAATAAAGAGGTCAGTAGTGATAGAAATATAAAATTCAACAAGATAGCTGTCCACTGTAATTGATAAAGACTTATAAGGCACACATGACAGGGGAAAAAAACCCACTGAAACATCAACTCTCACAGATAACCGAAAGCTGTATTTTACTACATTTGCAACCCTACTCCACAAGAAATTCAACTTAAATGAGCAGAGAATGATACCTTGCTGTGCAAGCAAGAGTTAGAGAAGGCTGAATAGAAACAAATACTGAACTGGTAAAACACAGCACTATGGCCAACTTTGACAGACCACATATCTACCATAGCGAGATATAATCGTCATTATTTCAGTTGTTGAAGTTAATTTTTTATGAGTCTTAAACATAGAATCGTAGAATCATTAGGGATTGGAACATCTCTGTATTCCTCCCTTTTCTTCACCCATGATACAGGTATTTTTATTTGCCACGATCCTAAAACCAAAGTGAGAAAATCTACCAAGTTATGTTTATTTATTAATAAAAATTAAGGACTTGCAATATGATGTAGTGAACACACAATGTTTTAATAACATAGCCCTGGGCAGCAGTAGTACACGAACAGTCTACACTTTTAGTCAAGCAACTTATAGTAGATTGCACAGGCCCTATGGGATCTTAGAGCAGCTTTTTACAGTCAATTCAGGAAAAGTAAATATAAAGAATTTTTGCAGATGCCTATAACACTCCTGACTCCTAAAATGCTAAGTTCTCTGTTTATCCCCCCAAAACAAGACTAAAAAAAGCCCTGAACATCAAATGAAAGCTCCTGATATTGTTTACTCTCACTTTGACACCCCACCCACACGCCATTCACGCAGCTTTCAAGCCACCATCACAAAGCCTGGTCTCCTGGCTGGTGAGCTCAGCCACGCAACTTCCAAGAGCTACAAGGCAGAGAATCCATGTTCACCCATTGAACAACGCACAAGAAATAACTGGGATTTAAGACTTTTGAGTTAAAATTGGGAACGAAGGGCTGAACACTAAATTCACAAAGCAAAGATAAAAATTTCCTCTTTCCTCCAAGATTCATCTCTATAAACCAGTAACAGCTTTCCCTAAAGCTACATAGATTTTTCTGCCTCTGATTACTGTGCAGTGTTTCAACATTTTCTCCTTCTTGGGGCCAAGAGACCTTTTTAGAGAGAGATCCAGCTGCATCCCACCAGTGCACTGGACAGTGAATCCCACTGCTTCACACCTCTTTCTTTCCCAAACCAAACCACAAACTGCAGTTCCTTAGGAATATTTTGATCCAGTAAACTAAAAGGGCTCAGTGCATGTACAAACACTGTCTCACATCTATTCCTACTGTCTAATTATTCATCTACATTCATGTCACTTCTTATGCCAGTAGTACAACAATAGTTTAAGGAACAGGAACTGCAGGAACTCTGTCCAAGAGTCTCTACTGCAGAACACATAGCTTCACAGAAGTGAGCTCTTCCATGGCACTCATCCTCAAGGCTAGGGAGTGACTGGTGCCCTCCTGGTCTCTGGGCAGTCAATGAGCTATTAAAATCAGGCATAATGAATGGCTACCTCCACTTATTTTCCAGGATTTAGGACACACAGGACCCCCTCAGATGCACAAAGGACTTGAAGTTACTAGGCTGTATTTTAAAGAGATCATTGCTTAAAATCCACAGTTTACAGCTGAAGTATTTGATCTTGCATTAGTTAAAGAAAAAAAGTCTATTTTAACAGCAACTGAAATGCCAAAACAGCCCCCAATCACCGAGTGTTTGAAACGTCATGCACAACAGTGTTAGCAAAAGTTAAAAAACTGAAGTTTGTAGTTCATGACTGTATTATACAGTCTGAAATATAACTAATAACTAGGAAATTAATTTTTAGGATAATCAAATCTGTAACTTTGCTGAGATTACTTGTAACCAGACAAGCTGGGAAGATAAAAATAAAAAAAAAATCATCAAGGCTTAATTTGATCCTTACTCTTAATTTTGCTTGGCTTTGAGCATGCTGGAAAGGAAAGCAGAGAGATACAAATCCTGACACTGTTTCTTCATAAAACATGAACAAAAATATTTTACATTAGTTGAAATATCTTAATCTTTTCTAGAACAAGAAACCGTATGAAACCTTTTTCTTTTAAGCAGTATTTGGCAATTAAAATTACTTTTCTGCAAAAGCCTTAATGATTTCTTTGTTTCTCATTTGCAGGTGAAATTTCCATAAGGAAAAGTTACTCACAAAATTCAAGGTGATCTGTCTTGTGTTCCAGAGACACTGATAAATTTTTTTCATTAAAGGATTTCAGCACTTTCTACATGCCGTACATACAGAAGCTGTATTTCACACATCAGTTTTTGACTATAATTTATGCGCAGACTTTGCCTATTGCAATAATTCCCTACTAGAAACAAAGAAAAATCTTTGCAATTTCACCATTGTGGAAACAAATGCTTGATTCAAATACTGTAGCCTTCACATGCTCATCCCTATAGCAGTCCCAATATGACTTATGCCCATTGTAATGTTTATTTGAATAAATGGGACATAAGTCTTGTATAGTTGCTTTTACAAAGTTAAAATACGTAAAAGTGCAAATACAAGCCCAAATAAGGGACTACAGAGCTTCAGCTTCAAATATTTTACATAGAAGCAGCGATACTGTATCAGTATATCTTGGCCTTATTAAGACAACAAGCAAAATTCCATGAGGTATGGGGTTTTAAGTTATCTTAGCCTATGGAATATACCATCAATCTTAGTCAAACATTATGATATCACCCACTTGTCTCTAAATTACAGCTATGTGTCATCATTGTTGCCTCCTTGATTCACAAATTGAGCTCCAAATTTCTTCTATATACCACATGCAAGTCTTAGAGAATTCTCAGCCTAGAGTAAAGATGGGAACTGGAAAATGAAGAGACATTGAAACAGCCATCAAGGGCACATAGAAAAAAATACTCACAAACCATTTCCAGGACCTAATCTGACCACACGTAGGTTTGTTTTTTTCTTCAATCCTATACCATGTGTCAATCCTTGCAGAAGCAATATCTATTAAGTCACTGGTACCAGGTCAAAAATTAGCTCATAATCTCTCTAAAGCAACAGAAGTTTCTATCAGCTGAAGACACAAGACCCAGAGAATGTCTCTGAGAAAGGAATTCAACAGGTAGGTAAAGACTAACCTCCATCCTGTAACTTCTAGCTGCTGTAAAAAGAAAATGTGCACAATATTTCTTTTAAAAGGTCCTGAGGTTGCCCAGGATCTTCAGATCCACTGCCAAATTGTTCTAACAGCAAGTCTCTCATTTCATTAAATTAAATGGGTTTTGCACCAGGTTAAAGAAAAGTAACAGGTTAACACACAGATAAACCAGCGCTCAGAAAGGATGAAACATTATGAAATGCTGTAATATTTTAATGAACTCACCAGCGCACACAGAGTATGTGTAGAAAACACAGATTCGAGCTTGTCCTTTCAGATATTATTTTCTAACACTACCCGACTATGCTAGCATAGCCCCCCAAATCTTTCTAATGTTTCTAATGAAAACAGATTTTACTTTGTGAATATATTTCTGGAATCAGAAAAGTGTAAAACATCAAAGACCTATCATGTCACTAACACACCTGTAAAAAGGTGATGCAGAATTTCTTATTACAGTGCATTGGCCTGTTTAGTTCAGTTATAATGAGATGAGGCTTTCATCATTTTTCTTTTGGAAGTATTTTCATAATTTGCTGAAATTCACTCTTAAGATGTGTTTCATCCTAAAATACAGTATTCAAGTCAGCTTTTCTTCAGTTTTTCCTTGCTTCTATCAGGATTTATATTTTATATTACTAAAAACAACCTCTGTCCTTCCTAGGTGTTTGCACCAGTCACTTACATATGATTATCCACTGGACTTCTTAGCGCAAATACCTCAGCTACTGCAATTACCTATGGAAAACCTGAGATTGAAGCCTGCTAAGTATCTTAGCCACTGAGATTATATTTGCTCTTTCAGTAAGAAGGGAAGCTAAAGATCCCTTTTATAGTTTTTTTAGCACACTATCTCTTCATGGAGAGGTGACAGAGTCAAGAAATCAGATTAATGCAGCCATTTGGTTAAGTATAGCAATATTAAGACTGATATTGCAGCATTTACCTTGAAGAGATTCTTGATAATGAAAACTCGTCTGTTATGGTCTGCCATTTCAATAGGACTACCTATTGCAGAATAGGCACTGTTCTGAATAGCAGCATTTAAAGGCTGCAAATTTAATTTAAAAAAATATAACAGACAAGCAGCACATCCACTGGTTCATAGGCTCCACAGCAGACAGACTTCAGCATTTCCAGGATTCACTTTAATATGCACTATCCAGAAAAAAAACCTTTGCTTCTTTCATTCTTGGCTTTCTTTCCTGCCTGTACCTTTTTGCAAGGCTGACTTCAACTCTGTCCTTGAAGCATGGTTCCAATATTGTTGACAAGATGCACAAAATTCTTTCTTGTCCTGTATTTCCCTTATCACAGAATTTCTGTAGACAATCTTCAGCCGGTTCTGCCGGCATGATGTCTTTTGCTTTCCAATTACATTCTTCAGGCACACAATAGAATACAGCCCCACAGATGAGTCACAGCTGGGCTTATTGTGGTACCAACAGCTATCTTATGAGGCTATCATCAGTTGACACAGATACTAATCTAACAGGATATTGGCAATGTGACCTGCAGATATACTGAGCCTTGACTTACTTCGGAAGGAGAAGCAACATAAGAAAAAGTGTTAGTGATAAAAAATATTTTTGTGGAACCAGTGTGCATGGAGCCTTTCCATAGACCATTGCTTTGCTGATGCCATTGAGTCTTTCCAGACCTCCCTTGGCTTTAACAGAGAAGAGTCTTGACCCCAAAGAATGAAAAATGTGGATCCCTGCTTGGTGTGGCTGTCACCTAAATATTTGAAAGCACTTCAAATTCCCACTGTACTGGCTGCCCATGTCATAGAACTTGCTTAATACACTACTTTCTTCAGAAAAGGCATCTTTATGTCACTTGCTGAAATTATACTTTCTGATGTAATAATCTAATTATTCCTAGGTGCCAGTAATGTCAGAAACAGAGTTAATCCAACCCCAGAATAATAAAAAGAACTAACCATTCATCAGGAATATTTAACAGTTTAAATAGACAAGACTGTTTCTTTTTTATCCTTTTTTTTTTTAAATAATCACCTGCAGATTGAGAGAAAAGACAGTTCCTTCTCAAGAAAAAAAAAAATCTCTTTTTCTGACAGTAACTACTTTTGTTAGTCTGTAGGTTAGTGGTGTTATCCCAATGATCAGGAGTAAGCAAAGTAAATCTAATGGAAACATACTGCTATGCAAAGAAAGCTGCTTTGTGTACAGCTTTCTACATTTCGCCTAACAGTGCAAAGCAATATTAGTTTCACACCCAGTAAAAAGAATGTACTGATTCTGTAGATAAGAAAAACCAAATACACTAAAGGGAAAAATAGTTGTCCAAATGCTGAATGTAAAAGCATAAGGCATCACTGTACTACTTAACACTACCTTAAATTTTCCTGTAACAATACTTACTAGGAAAATTAGGAAGTCTCAGTAAAAAGTTGAAGGTGACCATCTTTCAGTCCACAGGAAACTTAAACATATGGAGTCCTTGGTACTCTCCTACATGCCAAAGAATTTGCAAAATTTCCCATGTAATGTCTCTGCCCTTCATATGTGTAACTTATGGCATGTTCCTTGCAGTGCTGAACTGCGGGTTTTTTGGGGGACTTTGAAAGCAGCTATCACGCTTTGCTAAGTACTGCAATAAATTATAACTGGCCAGAGAATCTTTAAAACGTACAATTTTTGGCTGTCCCCATCCACATTAAGTAATGGCAGTCTATCATGTGTTTCATCACATCTGAGCGCCACAGACAAGTGAATCATTAGCTGCAGCAAGAATAGCCAGACATATGTTAGGAAAAATTTAACTCCTCAAAAGCTCAGCAACTCCAGAGATAGATTCCTCTCTTCATGCAATACTAATCTCAGTTCATATTTCCCATGTAGTTAAGACAAATTGGTGAAAACAGACATGATTTAATTAAAATCTGAAGCCTTCACAGTGCTTGTCTCCTAAATGACATTTCTAATGAAAATGAAGAAGACTAGTTCTAAAAATTGCAAGCACTAGACTTATAATTTTTTTTTAAAATTAATAAATAACCTATGAATAGATTCTTCCTTGCAGTAATAGAGGTAGGTAGGAACCAAAACTTTAAAGATCCTCTTCTCCAACACAAACAGTGTGTTAATATAGTATGTCTCCATAGACCTACAAAATCCACCCCATGTAAAAGCATTGAATGAAGGGTAACTGTCATGTCATGCTTCCTGAAGCACCTGCCCTACATCACAAAAGGAGGTAGCTCAACATGCAGCATACTGTTTTGTCAGTATTTTAACATAAGAAATGACCAATATTCCAATAATGGGTGTTCATGTTTCTCCTGTAAATATTCAGGTTCAAACGTCTAGTTTTCTACTTGCCTCCTGCCCTGAGGGATACTGAATAAAAATCAGAAAGCTAAAAATACTTTTTTCCCCCCCATGTTAATCATTGTTGCGTTTCAGATGTGAAATGAAATTTCTGTTCGCACACAAATACAAGCAGGTGATTTCTGGTTTGTTGTTCCCTTTTCATGCTTGTACAGACAAAGTCAAATACCTTAGGGTATGGCTTTGGAGAAGTATATTTTTTAATTTTCTTCTCTGGTATGGATTCACTTTTTGACTTTGTAAAACATCAGTTAAAAACTGCACTCCCAGGACTTTTGCAGAATACAGCACTGTGCACATTTGCACTGAGAGAATCTAAGAGAAAAACACCTCCCCTCTGCCAACACTAGCATTCTGAGATTTATTTCCAAGTCCAAATGATATCCCTACAGGGAAATGTGTAGGCCATCCAAGTTAAAGCATGAAGTGGAAAAAGAAAGAGAACCCCCAGCACAGCACGTCTTTTGTCATAAATCAACGGCTACAGTAAGAATGCAATATGAAGTCTCCTTTTATTAAAAGCCTCTCAGCATTCACAACTTCATGACTGCAATAACCTGTGTTTGTACGAAACGGATGTTACAAAAAGGTCACCAGCTAGTACCTAACACAAAGATTGTTTCAGGCGCAACATCAAACAGATGCACGGAACGGATTGAGAAATAATAAGAAAATTAAGTCACATATAAAGCCAGCAATTGTGTTGTCTCTCACTCACGCGTATAAACCAAAAGAAAGTTGCACTTAAATACCTTATATATTCACAGAATTAAATACCTCATATTCACAGAAGTTACCAAAAGTACATTCATCTGTCGTATTTCAGCTCCAGTTATCTGTGGATCACAACTACATCCCTATTTTAGGACCTTCCTACCTGGCCACCCAAATACTCTCACATGCTAGCAGACTGCCCTCTGTGATATGTCCCCTGAAACACTCTCCCACGCCAGTATCCCCATATACCTTGTAATTCCTCCTTGCAGTTATAATCTCTTACTTATTCTTTATTTTCTTATGAGAGATCATTTTCCTCATTCGTCTCTACCCCTATGAACTACAGTTATCTGCATCTTCCTTACACTGTTCTCTCTTTCAAAAGGTTTTTGCTTCTAATCTTCCTCCACCTTAATTTTATTTAAATATCTTCTGAACTCCCTCTCTACCAATTAGTCTAGCACATTCCATGATAAATCCCTACTTACATTTAAAATTTGGTGGAAAGTGGCTATGGAGGCCTATGTCCTTTTCAGGAGGGAGAGGTCAGCAACTGGTGGAGTTGCTCTTTACATGAGAGAGCAACTGGAATGAATTGAGTTCTGTCCAGGGGCAGGTGAAATGAGAGTTGAGAGTTTGTGGGTGCAGATTAAGGGGCAGGCTGCCATGGGTGACACTGTTGTGGGTGTCTATTGCAGACCACCAGATCAGAATGAGAACATTGATGAGGCCTTCCACAGGCAGCTGACAGCAGCCTCACAGCTACAGGCCCTGGTCCTCATGGGGAATTTTACCTACCCTGATATTTGCTAGAAGACCTACTCAGCCAGCCATCCACAGTCCAGGAGGTTTCTCTAATGTATTGGTGACAATGTCCTGAAGCAAATGGTGGAGGGGCCCACTAGAAGAGGAGCGCTGCTGGATCTTGTACTCACCAATGAGGAGGGTCTGGTTGAAGCAGTGAAGGTTGAGTGCAGCATCGGTTACAGTGACCACGAGATAGTGGAGTTCAGGGTCTCATGTGGCAGGGACAGAATACCCAGCAGAATCACAACCCTGGACGTCAAATAGGCCAAAGTTTGCCCTTCTGAGCAATTGCTAGGGGAAATCCCATCCCAAGATAGCTGGTTAACATTCAAAGATCACTTCTTTGAGGCCCAAGACAAGAGCATTGCAACAGGTAGGAAGCCAAGGAAGGGAGCCAGAAGGCCTGCGTGGTTAAACAGGGAGCTGCTGGGGAAACTGAAGAAGAAGAAACTCTATAGGTCATGGAAGGAGGGGACAGCCATTTAGGATGATTATAAGGCTCTAGTGAGAGAATGTAGGGATGCAACTAGAAAGGCCAAGGCCTCCTTGGAATTAAACCTTGCAAGAGAGGTCAAGGGCAGCAAAAAAGGGCTTCTTCAAATACACTGCAGGCAAAACTAAAACTAGAGGCAATGAAGGCCCCCTGCTGAATGAGGTGGGTGCCCTGGAGACAGAAGATACAGAGAAAGCAGAGATACTGAACACCTTCTTTG
>JAOXOE010000602.1:21763799-21793977 GCA_028565055.1 Phoeniculus purpureus
GTCAATTAAAACCCTCGGGTCCTTTTCTGCCAGACTGCTTTCCAGCCAAAAATTTTGTTGTGCCCAAAATGCAGGACCCAACACTTGGCACTACTGAAACACACAGAGCTATCCTCAGCCCATCAACACAGTCTGTCAAGGTCCCTCTGAACAGCCTGACTACCCTCCAGCAGATCCACCCTTAAATATAGTTTTGTTTAACTTAGAACACTCCACTCTGGCTGTTAGCCCGTGCCCAGCACCAGTTGATCCATCAACGATCAGAACTCTGCAAGTCCTGCCGCTGATGTTCGCTGATGTGCTATCAGTGAAATCTCATCGCTGTGAGAGCACTTCATTTTATTAAAAGTGCAATTAAAACAAAATCAAATACTTTCATTAACTGCACCAACTACAAATTATACTCCCAATTGCTTTCTTCTCATTAAGAACATTTGCATTTGAATAACTTTTCAGCTGGGTGTATTTGTAATTAATGCCATTACAAGCCCGAGATCTGTTCTCAAAAGTAAAGAAAACTTCGTTATCAGTTCTACCATTTTAATTGAAATAGGAGTTCGCATAGTGAATTATTTAATGTCTGTTATCTGAGAAGTACAAGCAGAGATAACGAGTCAGCCTCCGTATTTGAGACTGTTCCCATTTAGTTTGGAGTGGTTGTGAGCCCTGGGGCTACCGAAGATTGGTTGTTTGGTTCAGCCCTGGAATACTGAGTGCTGTGGCTTTGTCGATTTACACCTTGTTGTGTCTATCTGACTCCTTCAAATTCTCTTTTCCAAAGTAATATAGGGGGATAAATAGCCATAAAAGGGAAGAAAACCCCTTAAGCCAGGTTGAGGGAAGACAAGGAACACAATTCAGGGCAAGAAAGAGGAAAAGGGAAAAACGATATAATTTCTAAATAGAACTGTACAACTGGGGTTGTCATGTGCAGTAACAGGGCTCAGGAGCTCTGGGCAGAATGAAGGTGAGAGTGTGGTGGATACTGCACAAACACATGGTGCTTCCTAATATCCAACTAAACCTGCCCTGGCAGCTTGAGGTCCTGGCTTCTCATCCTGGTTCTGGTTGCCTGAGAGAAGAGCCTGACCCCCACCTGACTGCAACCTCCCTTCAGGGAGTTGGAGAGAAGGAGAAGGTCCACCCTTACTCTTCTTCTCCAGGCTAAACACTCCCAGCTCCCTCAGGCTCTCCTCATCAGACTTTCCCTCCAGTCACTTCCCCACTCTCGTTGCTCCTCTGGCTGCCTCCAGCCCCTCAATCTCTTTCTTGAAGCGAGTGGCCCAGCATTGCCCAACTACTCAAGGGGAGACCTCACCAATGCCCAGTACAGGGGGAGAATCACACCCCTAGTCCTGCTGGCCACACTGTTCCTGATCCAAGCCAATGTTTGTGTTTGGCAAATGCCATCACTGGAAGAGCCCTTTGGAGCCCATGAGGAGCTCTATCTAAATCCCAGTGGGTTAGATTTCCTCACTGGTGGCTTCAGAATGCCAAGCTTCCAAACCGGTTTTGCAATGTAAAACACGAGTCAGTCCCAGAAAGGCTTGGTCTGCCCGCAAGCAACTCAGGAACAGCAGCAAATTCAACTGAATCAAATAAACAGGAATGTTTTCATTTAATTACAGTTAACGTAGTTGAAGGTGTGATAAAAAAGTCCCCATAATAAATCTCAGCTGTTTGCATTAAATGCAATGAAGAAATCCAGTTATTTTCAGCATTTTAGCAGAATATAATTAGGTGCTGAAACAGAGTGTTAATCTTCTAATTTTTTTGTGAAGAGGCAAATATTTCAGCAGCATATACTAAGCAAATGAGTTTTGCATAGCTATTGTGAAGAAATGAAATTTAGAGAAAAAATATGCATATCTTACATTTAATAGGCTCATCATAAGAAACCTAATAAGCTTTCACCTGCAGATAATTTTCCTCTGAGATGAAACACTACCAAGCAACAAAACCAGATGTCTAAGCATGTCTTTTCACGGCGGAAAAGATGAGTTTGAGATTAAAACTTCTAAAAGAAGTTGATCCCAACCAACAGCCTGTAAGCCCTGTAGTTTATCTCAGATGTGTTTTAAAGGATCTAACAAAAAAGGCCACTCACATGGCAGCCTTTGCATTTTACAAGGGAAAGATAAGGGTTACAGGATGAAGTAAAAGGTGAAGCAGGAAGGAAAGGACATCATTCTGGGAAAGCAAAGAGGGTGCAGGAGTTGGAAGAGAGGAGTGAAACAACAGAGCAGGAAGAGGGACAGGGGACAGCACCTTCGAGGTGCTGGTTGCAGCCTCGCTACAACCTCCTTTTAGGTACTTGTAGAGAGCAGTAAGATTTCCTCTCAGCCTCCTCTTCTGTAGACTAAATAACCCCAGTTCCACCAGCTGCTCTTCACAGGGCTTGCTCTCCGGACCTCTCCCCAGCCTCACTGTCTCTCTCTGTCCCCACTCCAGCACTTCAATGTTCTTCTTATCCTGTGGCATAACCTTGATTGTTCTAGAACAAAATGGATGGGAACTGGGAATTCCTAGCACCCCTACAGCTAGAGGAGAGGAGAGAAGAAGAGTGATGCAGGAACCCTAGAGCCCTTTTTGGCCTTGAGGGGACACTTGTGGCTAAGCATTAGCTAAGTGTGGACACTTGTGAGGTGACCCTTTTCCGAGCAGTATTGACTGTGATGATCCCCCCTCGGTCAATGCCAGTGAAAAACATGGTCAGATTTGGCACATCTGAAGTGCCTTGCTGCAGCCACATCTTAGAAGAACATCTGCCTCCAGAGATTATGCAGTCCATTTTCCTGTGAAGAGGTGCCACTTAAATATACAGAGGCCATCACGGTCTGTGGCACCATCTAAAAGGCTCAGCAGAGCTGAGCGATCCCAGCCAGCCCAGCATTTACTGCTGTGATCTTGTGTGCAAGGGTGAGTGAGGAGAACGGCCACTCCTGGCCACACGTGAAGGCCTGGCATGGCTGGAAGCATCCTGGTCATCACCGTATGCTTATGCACAAAGTCCTGCAATCTGTTGATGTGCTTTGCTGGGGCAGAGGGATCATAGAATCATTAGGGACTGGATCTCTTGTGACTGTGTGGAGAGGAGCATTATATTTCTGTCTGCAACCTGCACAGCACAGCCCATCACTGAGGGATGTGTGTGTGCTTCCCGTGGTCTTGCACTGGGATGGCAGGGATTCCACCAGCTCCCCCACTGACCTCTTTCAAAGCTGAAAGTAAAAGGCAAAGTGTTGATAAACATTCCCTCAAACATGATTGAGGACTCATGCGTACGGAAAAGTAATTGTACAGTACTTTCATCTTTTCAATAGAAAGGAGTCATCTTGCCTAAGGGTAAAGATCTGCAAGTTGGTTGTCGATGTCTAGACTCATCAACCTAGATTCCCTTTATAGCCAGCTGAAAGAAATAGGCACCTCCAGGGCATGATTCATCTGTCTGTCTTAGAAGAGATGTTAAGGGAAGAAGGATTGCTTTCTGATACATATGCTGCTAAAATGGTTAGAGCTGCAGAGGAAACTGTGTTCAGATTCGGTGGGAAGTGTATTTAAAAGAATCTCTCTTGCTTGATAAATGAAGGGTTCTTTTCCTGATGTTTTCTTCTGATTTTGTATTTTATAATTCACCATGGATAACATTACAGTTGTAGTTGAAAAGAGGGTTAATATGAAAACCTGATGAGGTCAAGCTGGAGTGTTTTTGTCTCACTGGGATGCTTCAACTTACATTGCTTCTGTCTCATGAAAGGTAACCAAAACTGGCCGGTTCCTATGAAGAGCTTTGCTTTCCATGGAACGGAATTTTCATACAAAAACATGACAACAGAACTTTTTCAACCAGATACAGACATCAGGGATGAATGGATAGACCTGTGCAAAATAGACTTTGTTTAAAAGCTCAAGATCCTTCTTATAAAAACATTCTGCTTTGGCCAAGGGTTTCTCCCAGCTCCTGCGTGGCTCACCATTAGAATCATAGAATCATCATGTCTGGAAAGAACTTCCAGGATCATCAAGTCCAGCCCTCAGCCCAACAGCTCCCTAATCCCTAGACCATAGCCTCAAGGGCTCTAGATGCTCAGATTTTAAACATCTCCAGGGGTGATGACTCCACCACCTCCCTGGGCAGCCTGTTCCAGTGCCCAACCACTCACTCAGGAAAGCACTTCTTCCTAAGATCCAATCTAAACCTCCCCTGAAGCAACCTGAGGCATTCAAAGTTTCTCTGCAGGCACAGGGAGGCAAGAGATGTCACTGATTGATCAGCCGATCAGGTCAATCAGTTGAACCAATTAATTCAGTTGATGGGCCAAAACATAAACAAAAGAAGGGGGTGGGGTGGGGTTGAAGAACCACTTATGAATCACAAGCAAAACTCAAAACTAACTTGATTTGGGGAGAAACAAGAAGACACATTTAGTTCACTCAACATAAAACCCCCTACATGAAAACACACAGAGATTCATCGTGTTCTTATAGAACTGAGACAAGCTGCTATCTCCATCCTCTAAGAGACGAGACTTCCACCAGCTCTTTTCCTGATGGAAATGCAGAGTCCAAAGGAAGTGGAGAGGGGGGCAGACACTTTTCAGTTTATTTATAGACAGATTTTAAACTTTTCTGCAGAAACCAAACAAATTAAACCAACAGATCCCGCTCAGCTTTTAAAGCAGGATGCTGGCAGGTAAGATTGCTCCGTGCTGACTCGTCGTCACAATTTTACTGAATTAGATATCCCATAGATTGACTCTAGTCCCTACTCTTGTGTACCTAAGTGCAGAGAAAGAAAACAAACAGAATGGTCCTGTCCTAAGCCCTGTGGCCTTCCATTTCCAAAATTTGCAGAGCCACAAGGGTGATGAAGGGAGTAGAACACCCCCACCATGAGGAAAGGCTGAGGGAGCTGAGTCTCTTTAGCTTGGACAAAAGGAGACCGAGGTGTGACCTCCTTAATATTTATAAATATGTGAAGGGTGGGTGTCAGGAGGATGGAGCCAAGCTCTGCTCAGTGCTATCTAGTGACAGCACAAGGGGCAGTGGGTGTAAGCTGGAACATAGAAGGTTCCACGTCAATATGAGAAGGAACTTCTTCTCAGTGGGGGTGACAGAGCACTGGAAGAGGCTGCCCAGGGGTGTTGTGGAATCTCCTTCTCTGGAGACATTTAAAACCCACCTGGACATGTTCCTGTGTGACTTGGTCTAGGTGATCCTGCTGTGGCAGGGGGATTGGACTAGATGATCTTTTGAGGTCCCTTCCAATCCCTAATGTTCTGTGATTCTGTATTTCTGTGTGGCAGTACAGATATAAGTACATATGACTTGTATTAGTATTATAAAGGTTGTTAATTTAACAATGGCCACATCTATAAATCAGTAATGTCAGTGCTTACATGTCACCAGCCTTTGCATCAGCATCTATGTGGCATCTCATAAAACAACCAAATACTTCCTGGTAATTTTTAGGTAATAGCATCACAAACATGACTGTAAGCATGATTCTGCTACATAAATCAGGTCTGTCCGTGTGTAAATTTTATTGGTAATTTATAAATGTAAATGAAACCAGAAATAACCCGGCTGTGTGTCAAAATCACAATGTAATGACAAACAAGCTCTGAAATCATAGCCAGGTTCTGCAGGTGTTAGAGCACAGAAGGCAAATAAGGGGGTTTGTAAGTGATATTGGTCATACTCAGGCTTCAAGATTCTCAAGGAGTGTATATTAGGGGTCCTACAATAGGACCCCCCCAGGTAACCTGCAGTCCCATTATTTTCTTAAGGAGTCCTTGTACTACCAGAGTCAATGAGAACCTTTCAGAAGAGCTTTCTTTTGTCAACAGTGCAAAGCATTCACTCTACAACATGAGTTCTTTGCCACTCACCTGGCATCTTTGGACACAGAAAGCATTAATGGATGGAACTGAGACAGTGATACTACTGTACTTAGATGTATAACCTGCATGGCATCATCTTTCTCATGCCCAAGAAGTTCAGATTTGTTTTCAAAACCATTCTAAAAGCTGACAACTTCACTCAGCTGTTCTTCCATGGTGTCTCACACAAGGACCTTTAAAAGGGATGGGAGAAAATATACATGGAACAAGGTTTTTTACTTTTATACTTCATTCTTTTAAAGGATTATGCAAGACATCAGGGTTCATTACCACAAACAACACCACTGGCAGAGACAACGTGACTCACAGTCTCTCTTCTGGAATCACAATACACAATTCTCTCCACTAAAGCTACTCATCTGGTTTTTCACACCAACTGCACAGGAGTCAGTCAGCTCAGCTCTGCTGACTCCTGGTTTGAAAAATCCTCCACTTGCTAATCGCAGAACAGAACTTTATTGCTCTGTACAGATAATTAAATAATTGAACAACTATGATGCCACTCCCACAACTGAGATATCAGTACTGCTTTAAGGGGTTTGATGTTTCCTCCTGAGGTACCATCTGTTGAAGGAAATACTTAAAGCTTAAACTGAGGCTGCAAAGGAGACTGCAGACATGAAATCTCCAGATTGGTACGACGGGAATGCTAATTAGTGTTGACTTTGATAGCTATGGGTATTCAGCTCCCAACAACGAGCTGCAAGCCCTCATACCTTTATTTATCTCTTTGCTTTTTCAACGGTGAAGTCCAGTCTAGAGCTACTTGCTCTAGATCTTTAGAGAAAACTACATTAAAGAGACAGAAGAGTATCTCTGATAGTGTTTTAAATGAGACTATGCTTGATACTGGGAGAAGCAAGCCTGTAGCAACTTCTATTGGTCACTCTAGAAGAGTTTTCGAGACAAAAAATGTTAGAGATTTTTATGTTGATTTATCTTTTAAATCTAATTTTACATTTCTTCATTTTGTGAAGTGCCAGGAACAAACATGCATTTGGACATTATGAATATGCTCCTTGTAGTTCTTAGAAAAGCAGGTATTAGAAAGTGAAGTGAGTAAATAAACTGAGTAAATAAGCTCCATTTTATCACAGGGAACACTAAGGTAACCATAATTACTATTGTTCCTTCTGCCTGACATTTTTCCTTCTCCTTTCCTGTTCCCTGGAGAACCATGTAAATGCAAGGCAGAATGATACTAACACTGTTAGGATATTGTGAAGAAAACAAGGAAAGTATCCAAAGTTAGTTGTTTCCTCATAAACAGTGACCAAAGATATCAAACAAGGCAGAGAGCAGCTCCAGATAGCAAATAAATACTAGGAGTGTAATGAACAGCACAGATGTTATAATCTGGCTATTTTTTCATCTAAAACAGCTCAGAGAGTATAAGATATTTATGGAGGGTAGAAGATATTTAATGCCTTAATATAACTGCATTGTTAAACCGCTGACAACCAACTCCTTTATATTTTTTTCTTTTGCTCTGCTATGAACAAAGTCAACAGCGAGTAGAGCCTGTGAGTGTTTGAAAGACGTAGGGTAGCATACAAAATTATCTGCCACATGACGGTAGTACGCAGCAATGTAAGAGCACTGCTATTTCTAGTTTAGAGGAGTTTGCAATATGTCTCAGTTCCCAAATCAGGATGGGGAGTCCAGCCATGACCAGATTACTAGACCTGCATGTAGATGTAGGCACATACCAACATTTCACTTTCCCAATCCAGTGTTATTTCTCAGAACAGAAACAGAAGAAATCTGCTTGGCAAAGCAACTAAGGCAATAGGAGCCTAGGCACAAACTTAACAGAGTAGCAGATAGCTAAACCATTACAGCATAACCAACCTGACACAGACAGACCTTGAAAACAGCAGTGTAAGAAATTCACAATTCCCACAAGTGAAACAGGGGGAGCTGCTGAAATCTCCCTGCTCCCACTATAAACACAGATGAAAGACAAGGCTAAGGTCAGCATTCATCTCAACAATTTACCTCATCAAGGTCTTCAGCCAAGTTTAGATGGATATAAATCAGGAGAAGCCCTACTGAGTCCCCTCCACGTTCTTGAATTTTAACTGTGTTGTATTTTGTTACGTTCATTCCCCTTACTTTAAGACAAAATCCCCAAACTGTTGTTTCTACTCACGATGCAATTCAGTAGGAGCAGAGCTGCTTGTTTTGACGTGGTAGGGGTTTTTTCTTCAACTGATTAAGCGACAATAATATCTGGGGATGTATCTGCCATGAACATATTTCCCCATCTCCTTGGATTGTAAGATTTGAACTGTTTTGGGGTCAGATATAAGAGCAAGCTATTGCATGTCAGCTGGCTCCCTGTAGCACTCCATGTGGATGCGTTTAGCCTGTAGTTCACTTCTCACAATTTCACTTAAAAACAAGTCTATTTGAATATTTATTCTGAATGTTTGCTTTTTTTTCTGAATGTCAGCATTTGAAGGGAAGACAAGAACACAAACATATCGACTGACTATAAGACTCTTCTGAGTAATCACAAGCCCAGCATGGTTTTGGGTATCAGGCTATTTACCTGTGTTTTGAGACTTTATTAACTGACGATTGCAAAGTGCTTAGTGATCCCTGGATGGAGGGTAGTTTATATCACACTAAGCTAAAACATAAATAAAAATAAAGTAGAGGTATATGCCATGTCTGAAGAATGGTCTCCAAAGAGGAAAAATCAGGGGATTGATTTTTATGTTTATAAAAGTCAGTGGGGAGTTCTGCTCTAAAATCAGTGGCATGTACAATGAGCTCATGTGGATGGATGAGGAAGTTAGCGTGCAGATAGATGTGGATTTACAGCCCACAAGGTATTCTGCAGTAACTTGCCGTGAGGGTTTTCTTAGCCTACAATGAGAATGCCTTTGTGTACAGTAGCCTAATAAACTGTTTTGCGGTTGTTCTCTATTGGATAGGTTTCTTACACCAGTTGACACACCAATTTCTACGCATTGCCTTTTCTGTAATGATAAATCCTGTGATAATGTCTGGATAAGTTACACTTAGGTCCCTTTATACTCACCAAGTATGTAGTCAGGCTGACAGTACACACACGTATGGAAACGAATCCCTGTCTGCCATAAATTAGAATGGTTCCCCAGAAGCTAAGGCAGATCCAAAGATTCAGATCTGGAATTGAAGTTGAGTTGATGGCCAGTCACTAGCAGCGTTCTCCAGGGCCAGTCTTGTTCTACACTCTTATCAATGATCATGCTGAGGGAGTTGAGTGCCTCTCAGCAAGTTTGCAGATGACACCAAATTGGGTGGGTAGGTTGATCTGCTTTAGAGTAAGAAAGCTCTGCAGAGGGACCTGGTCCAGCTGGATCAATGGGGCACGGTCAGTTGTATGAGGTTTAACGAGACCAGATGCTGAGTCCTACACTTTCTGCACAACCACCCCATGCAATGCAGGCTTGGGGAAGAGTGACTGGAGAACTGCTTGGTGTAAAAGGACCTGGGATTGCTGATTAGCAGCAGCCTAACATGAGCCAGCAGGTGGCCAAGAAAGTCAACAGCATCCTGCCTGCGTCAGAAATAGTGTGACCAGCAGGACTAGAGAAGCGATTGTCACCCTGTACTCAGCACTGGTGAGGCCTCACTTTGAATATTGTGTTCAGTTTTGGGCTCCTCAATGCAAGAAGGACATTGAGGTTCTGGAGAGTGTCCAAAGAAGAGCAATGAAGGTAGTTGGCAGACCTGAAGAACGGAACATACAAGGACCTACAGAGGGAACAGGGATTATTTAGCCTGGAGAAAAGGAGGCTGAGGGGAGACTCTTCTCCCTTTACAACTACCTCAGAGGAGGTTATAGAATTGGGTGTTGGTATCTTCTCACAAGTCACCAGTGATAGGACGAGAGGAAATGGCCTGAAATTGTGCCAGGGGAGGCTTAGATTTGACACTAGGGAAAAAATTCCTTCACTGAAAGAGTGACCAGGTATTAACACAGGATTTCCATGGAATTGGTGGAGTTGCCATTTCTGGAAGTGTTTAAAAAATGTATAGATGTGGTACATGGAAACATGGTTTAGTGGTCATGGTGGCCTTGGATTGATGTTTGAACTCACTGACCTTGGAGGTCTCTTCCAACCTTAATGATTCTATGATCTATAGCAAATTGAGCCTGATCTCTATGAAATGGTCAGCATAGCACTGCATAGTGTCATCATCCCGCAATCCTTTTAGGTAAGAGGTCTACACAGTGTGAGCATGTAAGAAACCACAGCAGTAGTTAAAACATATTGAATGCCATGAGCAGCACAAGCAATTGGCATAGGACAGTCTCAGCCACAAGACATAATCCTTTGCCCTAAGATAAATCTACCCCAGGAACATTCACACTGGTTCTTTTCCAAGAAGAGTTTTCCTAAGGGCAAAGGAATTTGTGCAAAGTTATGCTAAGTCAGCTACCATCAGACATTAGCCTAGAGGGGTCTGCAGGGCAACCACAGTTATGCAAGTTTAATCAGGCTGAGTTCTCCAGTGGCTGCTGCAGTACTTCAACACATTGTGCCATCCTCTGGCAGGTCAGTGTATAAATTATAATTCAATCCAGTTCAAGTCCAAGAGAAAAAGCTAAATCCCTTGTGCTGATTCCTGAAAATAACACTTGGAAAAAAAAAGGGGGGTGGAGGGGAGTGAAAGTTTGACAGCCAAAAGTGCCAGGCTACTGGAGACACACTGTCTGCATGGCAGCTACTTCTGGTAACAGATCTTAAAAGCTTCAGCAGTGATCTGTTATTCTTACAAGATACAACGAAGCTCCCAACAGACAGAGAACAGTAGAATTAATGGATTGGAAAGTGAGAGTCTAATGTATGAGCTTTCAAAGGTCTCCTAAGACAAGCAGCCTCATTGTGCATATGCCATAAGATACTGCTATTGGGTTTTGGGTGTACGTGATACCATCAGTGAAAAAAAAAGCAAAAAGGTCAATATAGCTGCAAACTAACAGAGCATCTGGGTAATATTTCTATGGAAATCCTTTAACTCCATGAGAAACAAATATTATTTACATAACAAAGGCCTTAAAAATACCCAAGTAAGCAAAAGTCAGCTCAGCTCAACTACTTTACAGTTAAATCATTTTTTATTGAATTCAAGTTTCACGGATCATTAGAGAGACAGAGATAGAACTCCAAGAGCTGCTTTGACCTAATGATTCTTCAGCAAATTGTTTTCTTAAGGATCCCACACCTTCTTCCTTGTCTCTAAAAAGGAACATTTTTATATCATTTTTCTTTATTTAAAAAAAAACCAAAAACTCCAGGTACCAGTATAGGTTGAGGACTGACCTGCCAGAGAGCAGTGTAGGAGAAAGGGACCTGGGGGTCCCAGTTGACAGCAGGATGACCATGAATCTCTGGGTGGATCCAGAGCAGTTCTCCTCCCTTTCTAGTCTGCCCTGCTGAGACTGCATCTGGAATCTTGTGCCCAGTTCTGGGTCCCCCAGTTCAAGAGGGACACAGAACTGCTAAAGGGAGTCCAACATAGAGTCACAAAGATGATGAAGGGAGTGGAACACCTCCCGTATGAGGAAAGGCTGGGGCAGCTGGGTCTCTTTAGCTCGGAGAAGAGGATACTGAGGGGTGACCTTGTACATGTTTATAAATATGTGAAGGGTGGGTGTCAGGAGGATGGAGCCAGGCTCTGCTCAGTGTCATCTAATAACAGGACAAGGAGCAATGGGTGTGAGGTGGAACACAGGAGGTTCTACACCAATATGAGAAGGAACTTCTTCATGGTGAGGGTGACAGAGCACTAGAAGGGGCTTCCCAGGGGGACTGTGGAATCTCCTTCTCTGGAGTTGTTTAAAACCCACCTGGCCATGTTCCTGTGTGACTTGGTCTAGGTGATCCTGCTGTGGCAGGGGGATTGGACTGGATGATCTTTCAAAGTCCCTTCAAGTCCCTAATGTTCTGTGATTCTGTGAATTCACAGGCTCATGCAGCTTTGCATCCTCCATGATTCTGTACTAACAAAGCAACCATTTCTTCTAATGCCCTAACTGATTTTGGAAAGCAAGAGAGGGAAGTTTAATCTATTGAACAACTTATATTGCTGATAGAAGTTTGCCTCCAAAAAAAATAAATTATTAAGAAAGAGCCCCATCAGGCAAATGGAGAGTGAGCTGAAAGGTAATCCTTTCTATAACAGAGAAGAAAAATTTAACATCAAGGTCATCAAAGTTACTTCTACCATGGCCTGGGCATGCCTGTTTCAGGAACCAACAGCACAGAACAGACTGATAGGACTGGCAGCATGTCCAGCCACTGATGACTGCCCAGCTCACATCTGCCCAGCTCACACTGAGCTGTACAGCTGAGCACATTCAGGAGTAGTGTGTGGTGCACAGCCTGGGAGAGCTCCAAGTTCCTACTTTGGGATTACAGTCAGATATCTTAATTTTTCTATTGCTGGGGCTAGTGCATCCCCAAACAGCCTGTCCCTGGATCAGACAGTCAATCCAGACCCCTTCATCCAGGGAAAATTGTCACACCAGTAAGGCAGCATTAGCAGTTGTCTCAGACTTGTAACTGGAAGTCTTGCTTTCTAACGTCCTCACAGACAGCAAAACAATCATTTTTTGCTTCAGTGCAGTGAAGTTTTTAGCACGGGCTTGCTAAATGGATGGGCGGAAGTTTGTCTCAGAAAATGGAACAAGCAGCACAGCGAGAGACACGGCAGCTTGTGTTACAGTTCATCTACTGTTAATCCAGTCATTTGGTGTGAGAAGCCAATTAATCTTGGTAGCTCTGATTGTTGTGCAGATAGAGCTGGCAAAAAATATTCCTATAAATGAGCCCAACAATGACAAGTCAGAAGAGACAGGAATTATTGTTCTGCAGAGCTAGAGTTGGTGATGACTTCCAGTTAGGGTAATAGAAGAGAAAGATATTTTTGAGATAAGCACAATATTTCTCTGCTCTGAATAGCCAGAGACACATAATGAATAGAGCAGACCAGTCTTGCTGTTGGTGTATTTCATACAGCTCATCATGTAAAGCACTGTGGGCTCCCTCTCATGAAATTCTTTGGTGGCACCTGCTTCCATGGAAGGTGAGGGAAGTTTGCCCACATCAGGCAGCTGTGCTTCATTGTCTCTACTTAGTACTCTGGGTTCTCTGTGCAGAGCAATAAAGAGAGTATGGGGCAAGCAGGGGGCAAGCAAGGGGAAAGCAGAGTGCCCTGAGCAAACAAATGTTGTCATGGGCTTTCTCTTGACTGGAATAAAACTTCAAGAACAGAAGACTGTGGCTTTCAGGGGCCCGGCAGCAAACATATCTACAATGCCATAGAGTTCACAGCCACAAGGAAGAAGCGTTCTGGGACACCCATCTCTGGCACAGCTGAGAAACCACTAGGTTGTTCACTCTGCCTTGTTTGACAGAAAAACACAGCTGTGCAGTCGTGCATCCCAAATTACTGAGCATCTGACAATGGCCCAAGGGCAGCAGTCCACTGAAGACTCATATTTAAAGCACTGCTCAAACTCAGTCCTCACTCCACCGCAACCTTCCACTGTGGAATGGGGAAGAGTTTGTCTGAGTAAAATCTAAGTTAAAGAACTTGGGATTTGACATGTTAAAATTCATCCTTTTGAAGTAGATCACTGCTGCCGGTGTCGACTTTGTTATTTTGGATTTTAACTTCCCGAGGAATCAGACAAAGCCCCTAAGAGCTCTTTGTGAAAACGTTCAGCCCGGGAGTCACAATTCTTTTGCACTTTGCATATGGAAAGCTTGCTGAAACTGCTTAACTACAGACGGCTGATTACTGCGTATCTGAGCTGCAGACACATCACGAGGTGTTAAAATTGGGACTCGGTGTGCTAATGATTACTCTGCCCACTTAGTTCACTATGGGCTTCAAGTACTGTAGCTATTCTCTCAATATTAAAAGAAAAGTAGCTTTCTTCCCTGCTATTTCTCAGAAAGCAGAGCAATGAAACCCAACCAGCTTGAAACTACTCAGACTAAAACACAACAAAAGGTGATTTTGGCAGGACATGAGTACATACAGTGGATAAAGTGCAGGAAATTAAGAGCCAAGTGCACAAATATCCATTTACTGAAAGCCACAATAAAGCACCTTGCTATATAGTGTGTTTAGAAAAAAGATATGCAGTTTAAAATTGAATAAATCCGTGTTTTTTTATTCCATATGTATATATAGATGTGTGTGTGCATGAACGTGTATGTAAATTACAAGCAGTAATGAAAGCGGTAGATAAATTACTCTTTTCAGATGAATAAGGAAAAAACCCATTTTAAATACAGTCAGAGCATATAATTAATCAGAACTGCTCTCTGATTAATAATTATTGTTATTGTAGTTATTATTGAAAAATGTTAGCACTAGACTTCAATGGCTGAGCTACTAAGAATTCAGATTAACTGAAATGCATCTAATTTGCCTCCATGTAGCTATAGCCTTTTTTATTAACCAATAATTCTTCTCTAATGCTGCTGGTTAACATTGCTCTCTTGCTCCATGTAATATACATACCTCCTGTTCTGCTTATAAACACTGAAGGACCATGAATCTTTTTTTGCCTCTGCTCCAGGCTTTCTGTTGACTTTGAGTTAATTCTCTCTACCTCCGCATCCCTGTCTGTGATGGAGGGTAACAATCCCTCTGGAATTCATAGGGGCGGAAAGGGACAGCCATTGTTGCTGGCTCTGGTGGAAGAAAGGTGAATGTATTGCGGGGAAACCCCTAACAAAGCAGCTTTGACAAGCTGGATTAAAGGAACAGACAACACAACGAGGTTGAAATGGGGCAATGTGCTCAAACTTAGGGAAGAAGGATATTATTTAGGTATTTTTCTGGCATGTTGCAGTCTCATGAAAGGATGCTCAATAAAAGAGTAATAGCTTTGCAAAAGGAGATACAATAAAATTTGGATCAGTGCCATCTGATGGTAGAACAAGGGGCAAGGTTGTAAGCCAGAACACAAGAGGTTCCACATCAATACCAGAAGGAACTTCTTCACAGTGAGGGTAACAGAAGCCTGGAACAGGCTGCCCAGGGGGGTTGTGGAGTCTCCTTCTGTGGAGGAGTTTAAAACCTGCCTGGACATGTTCCTGTGCGACTTGATCTAGGAGATCCTGCTGTGGCGGGGGGATTGGATTAGATGATCTTTCAAGGTCCCTTCCAATCCCTAAAGTTCTGTGATTCTGTGATAGGAGCTGGGAGATGCGTCCAAGTCTGCCTGCTTACCAGATCTATCCTACAAGACTTCAGAAAAACCTTGTCCTGTTGTGAGAGTGAAGCATGATCAGAAACTTGAGCAGTGATCCTCTTCAATTTGCACTATGCCTTTACAGTGAAGCTAAAAGAAGGGTTAAGTATAAAGTTACATCATTTTATTGATTTTGCCCATTTTCTTTCACTATACTTTACTGGCATAGGCATAGATTGAGTTCACAGTTACACCACTGTAGTACCAGGATCAAGATCCCTTTAGCTGGGTCATTCAGCCATGCACAATTCACGTCGTCAACACGACCTATATCAGGGTGTATATGAGTTTTCTTGCCTGAGTGCAGTCTTTGTTCAAATTTAGTTATGGGCTTCTATATAGCTGATCACCCCGGGCCTGAGTGTGAGCAGAGAACTGGGCTGTCTCAAGGACATAGGTGCCCCAGGTTTCACCTGTACTCTAGCCACTGACACAAGCATAAAACTTTACAGAGATGTGGATTCAGTATTGGTTAGCAGCATTAAACACAGAAGTTACTTCCACTGCCAGTGCTTTACCCAGGGAAAGGCTTCAGACCGTCATTAATTTCAGGGTTCATTTTTTTGCGAGTAAAGAACAAATGAAAGACATGAAAAAAATTATCACTGTTAAAACCTACCTCCCCTGCTAACTGAGTAATCAATATGTAAGGCAAGTTGAAAGGGTGTTTTCAGACGGTGAGTTATTTCAGTGTTAAGATTCTGTGTGGAATGTATGTTATCTTGGCCACAGACACTAGTTTCCTATGTTCTGTAGTTAAACCAACTCAGAAGTGTGAAATGGGACGAGACGATTTCTATCACGTTTCCCTGGAACTTTACCAAAGCTGTTCCCATCCTCAGAGAGCAAAACAGTCTTTATTTTGATATTAAGCAATTCTAGGTCAGAACCACCTCTGTGTCTAATGACTTCACTTTTCTATGTTCTTAAGCTGCAGATGAGGAAGCCAAGTTGTACCCAGTAGCTCATATTCCTTCACCATTTGCATTTTGCTTTTACATTCAGATAAGGGCAAATGAATAGTTAAAATGAAAACGTGTTCGTTTTACCTTTATGCCAATATTATTCTACAAGATGTAAAAGTGCTGTCTGCAAGGGTTTGTTTTCAGAATTGATTTCTTATTGGTTTTGCTATAGAGAACACAAAACTTTCACTAAACCGAACATCTGTTAAGTAGACTTTGACCTGTTGGTGCTTGAAGTTCTTTTTTCAATGCTATATTAAGGAGTCTTTTACCTGCTTGAGTCAAGCATATGTTTACTCCTAGTGTGGTTATTTCAAATTGCCTGATGTTAAAATTTATGATACCAAATAGACAATTAAATCCCAACACCCTTGTCAGTCTGTACCTGTCACCAAAGCAGATTTTTGTCTGCTGTTAGTGAGGTCAAACAAGCAAACCTCAGTTGTTTTCTGCAGACAAAGCCTATAGCTTATTGCAGACAGAACCTATAGCTATTACAGACAATTCAATTTAGACTCTCCATTAACGTCTCATCTATTTTGTCCTTGAATGTATGTAGCAATGGTGTCTTGAGCACATCCCTTGGAAGTAAGTCCAACTACCCAATTCCTTCTGAGAACACTGTTATTATTCTCTGTTGCAAGCTCTGATTCAATTTTCTCCTCTTGTTATAATTTTTTTTGCACATATGATGATCATTTAGAGAAAATACATATTTTCAGATAGAAAGAGGAGATGAAATACTATAACAATTTACTTTAATGTATGTAACCCTTCATAATCCATACTATTACTTGTTTTGGTTTCCACCTTGACTTAATGGAAATGAACCTTCAGCTCACAAGAAGTTGGAAGCAGGTATGTTTATTGCAGCACTGGGCACACAGGGTATCTCTTCTCCAATTGTGTGCATTGATTAAAACAAAAGACACCAGTTATAAACAAATAAAACATACATATTCATAAGTTTCCTAGAAAGGGCAGGGTTATGTTAATTAGTTCTTGCTACTAATTTCCATCATCCTTGCCTACACAGAGCATGTGCAGCAGAGCTCAGCCTCTTGGCTCATACTCTCTACAGTTACGTGAGTTTAATTAGTTAAAATAGTTAATGAAACGAGAAAAAGGAAGAAAAATGTAAAAGAAGAGGGATAAAGAGTCGGGGAAAGAATCTCAGAGATTTCTCAAATGATCTCCAGTGTCCTGTCAATCACTTGATCAACTGGGTCTCGGAGTGGAAGGTACTGCTCCCATCAGTTGTAGACTGATAGAACAAACCGTTCTAACTATCCTTTGCCGCCGCCTTGTTGTACCTTTGCTGTTGAAATCGTGTTGAAGACTCAAGATCAAAGATTCATCCCATTATCCCATTTTCTGCTCTCAGCAAGGCTGAAGATGTATGAGAGGTTGGTGACAGAGGGACAGCGGGCCAACACCTGGACCCTCAAAGCTGGGAGGAATGCTGCCTTATGTATCAGTTCTTGTCAGGGCAGCTTGGGAAAGGACCTTCTTTAGAACGTTCTGTAGATACAGCTGTAAGCTAAAATATGCTTGCTACTTCTTATACAAAGCCTCTACGACTAATACAAAGCCTCTTTCAACCCTTTTCCTGCAATGGCTTGTTGAATTATAAAGCTCAGGAATTAACAATGTGTTTTGTACCGTATTTGTCAGGAATAACTGGTAAAACGAGATATAATTTAACATTATGCAAAAAGCTGTAAGATTCCATAACGACTTCTGAACGTTTAAAAAGCGTATTCAAATAATAAATGTTTAGTTTTGAAAATATGTATGAGATTTTAGTTCTCCCATTCCCATACCAAAATTTGATAACATTTACCTTGGTTTCTACCACTAAGTGCTCTATAGCAGGAGGATAAATAGTGGCAAGAGAGACCAATTCTCAAACTTACATTGCCCCTTCTTCATGTGCTGCTAAACTGTGCTTTTTCTTCAACAGTGGAAAGCTAACAGCCTATTTATCTTTGAAGCCAGTCCTATTATTTATACAGTATTTATCATGTCTTCACTTTATTTTGAAATACAAGGATGTTGAGCTCTTCAGAATGCTCAGAGTATTCAAGGAAAAATGATTACAAAGGCAACTCCACTGCATAACAAAATTCAGGCTAACAGACTAACCCTTCTGATCCTTCTTTCTTTCTTCTTTTCAAACCTGTTCCAGGTTGTACTTCATTTGCTAAGAAAAAGAATTAAGTTAATAAGCATCCATCACACCACATGTTTATTTTTGGCTTTGTTTGGTTTCTCCAGACAACAAGAGGAGGAGCAACAGAGCAGCTTTTCAGTTTCTCCCTCCAGAAGTTAAAGTCTGTTTTATGAATAATCTGCTCCAATTTCTGACTGCCCAAATGTGCAATGACTGACCACTTAGTGAAGGCTTAACAGCTTCTGAAACATGAAGAAAACGATTAGTACAAGGCCACGGTTTTACCTCTAAGTCCTACACTGAGTGTCTTCCAGAACTGAAGCATCACGCGTCAGCCTTAGCGGTCCGTATGATTTATGTTACACAGTACACTTTCATCTTCTGTGTTGTGGGGTCATTTTTCACTATCCCACCTACAAGCACTTATGTATTATGCCTGTTCTTTCTATCCATGAAACCCTGCCCATCTTCCTGAGCACAGGAGTTAGGTCTTCAGTTGTGGCAAATCTTCTGGTGAAAGAAAAAAACACAGTGCCAGACCACAAATTGAAGCAATACGCTGGGAGAAGAAGGCAACACAAGAAGGAAAGAAACTTGACTTACAGTGCATTAAGGCAAACTAGCATTAGGTGGACCAGTTGAGTCAATTTATATCAGGTGATGATCTTCTCCGAATGAGGGGAGATCTGCGTCAAAGGTTGCAATTGCCCAAGCCAACAGTGTTGCCTCTTCGTATATTCTTGTAGCTGACACAGAGTTTTAACAGTGCATCCTGGTTTATCTTATTGTGTGTCCCAAAAAAGATTTAAAAAGATAAATAAAACATAAAGGAAAAAGCAAATATAGGTTGGTAAGAGTAATAATGATGTTTAGCCTACATTTTTCCATAGATTTATCTCATCCAACAGTAGAAGAATGCATACAAGTGTACAAGAGGAAAAAAGTGCCCCAATCGCCTTAGCTGTAGTAATCCATTTGTGTTAATCAAAAGAATGAGACAAAGGAAAACACCATGTCTACAGCTTTTATAGCAACTTGTTTATTTCATGGCTACAGCCAGGGCTGACACTGGGGAACTAATCAAGGACTTCTAAAACTAACTGCCTATGTCTACAGATACAGTAATATCTATAAATATGATAGTACTCGACCCAGTGCCTCTGTGAAGCGCAGGATATCATTTATTATACCCTGACCAATAATAGTTCACACAGGATTATGAGGAGTTACTGCAAGCATATTGCTCTCTGGTCTACTTAACCCAGAATTAGTGTAACAGTGTAAGCAGAATTTAGATCTAACCACCCTGGATCCTCACTGCTGTGCATTCCTACAGCATATTTAGCTTAAGGGACTCAAGAAAGTGTACATTGCTATTACTAATTCAGTTTACAATGCCCCTGAGATGCAGGTAAAGATGTTTATGTACATTTTACAGGTGGATAAACTAATATTTTTCCCAAAGTAACTAGTTACAGGCTTTTGCAAGTAAAATCTGACTCAGGAGGGTATAGGAGACAGAACCTACACCAAGAGTCTCACTATACTTCAGTATTCATTGACTTTGGGACAGCCAGACTAGTTTACACCACCTGTGGCTATAACCATCCAAATCCTTATCACTAATTGTCTAAAGCTCTGTAATAACATCTTCACACCAAGAAAAAAAGTGGATGGTCTAGCAAGCTATATTCCATGTCTACATTAGAGAAAGTGTTGGTAGAGTGAGATTGGACTCATGCTTTGGAACAAAATGGCCACAGAAGTAGTTGAGTTCTCACTTCTTTCCATAGCCAAAAGCAAATGCATCAGTTTCCAGAGAATCCCTAAATTTGTCTTTTTTATTGTGCAGCTGAGATGCAGCATGATGTATTCTGCTGCAGAAGCAAGTGAGGTACTGGTATTTTTTTCTTTACTCTCCTTCAAATAGCTGATCTATGGTACACACATCAATGTCACCAGAATGAAAAGAACATGTGCTGTTGCTTTAGCTTTTGAATGTATTGTGGCTGCACGGGTTAAAGGAGTGAAAAGAAAAAGAGACGAGTAGAGAGCTGGTTTATGTAATGGAAGATCCTGATAAATACACTAATCACAAGTATCTTTTGAATGTATCCCATCTGGTTGTCTAAGATAACATTGCAACCCTCTCTTCTGTAGTGCTGAGGGGCTCTGACAGTTGGAAAAATACTATTAAATTGAGCAAAACTGTTCCTGCAGTAATAAAAACAACTTTCACCTTTTCTGACTACTTTGGGTAGTCATTTGGGTAGTCAACGTGTGTCATTTTTGGGGATTCTTTCCAAAATATCCTGTCGAACAGAAAAATTGAAGGGCTGTCATTTTCATCACAAACACATCATTTTACTGGAGGGAAATAGAGAACCTGGATATTATACTGTGCAACAGCTTTCTTGGCTGTTAGCTTCTAACCTGACACACTCTTAGTGGCTTTCAAAACTTTAAATATGACAATTAAGGAAAGTTATCGTGCCAGGCACTGTGCATCAGAGGAAAATCTGTGAGAATACTCCATTTTACAAGCCAGGATTAACTAGTAAGGCTGTCTTTGAAAGCAAGGAGGTTTCCTGCTGTGTTTTAATTTTATGACCCTCTTTTTGGTAATCTCTCTGCTAACTCAGTCTGAACGGGTAGAGCAGGAGAGACGGCAACAAACTGAACACAGGATACAGCTGTCAAGCTGTCATCAGATGACCATCAATATATTTTACTGCTTTTCACTGGAGTGCTACACTGGGAAGAAAAAAAAGCTGCATTTGCCTTCTCTTTGTCAGGTAGGTTCCAGCCTCTTTTTTTAGTGAAGAGTGACAGGCTGATGTGTCTATCTCCACACTGAGTTATTATCTTCCATATTTCCTAGACCTGGGTAAGATTTGGATGTTGTTATGGCATAAGCTGCTAGTGGCTGGTGAAGGGTTAAATGCTGTCTAAACACTTGTGTGACTAAACACCTCATGTTTGTTGAAGTGAAACATTATTCTGCAACTCCTCAAAGTCATGGCTGATTTTCTACACTGTCAATCCAAGCCAGGCTTTAATATGATAAAGAGCCCTGAAAGTGCTCTCCTATCACACGTTGAACACACTACCAAAATCATTTTGATCCACTTCTCCTAACTCATAAACAGCTGGCATTTGGCATGGCTGGCTGGATGGAGACATTACTGAACTGACTTTAATGACCTCCTCGTAGTGCAGTGGCAATAGATGAAGCTTAGCAGTTAATCACTATTGAAGGTGGCACCTGAAACAAAATTCTCACCTCACCTTTGTGCTACAGTTGCAGCAATATCTTCTACAGATATGATTTGGAAGCATTTCTGCCAGGACTACTGGTACTACAAAATAATTGCTTGCGAATAAATAGATTTACAGATAGTTTGCGCTATATTTCAGAATCATAGAATCATCGAATCATCAGGGATTGGAAGGGACCTCGAAAGATCATCTAGTCCAATCCCCCTGCTATGGGCAGGGACACCCTACCCTAGATCAGGCTGGCCAGAGCCTCATCCAGCCTGGCCTTAAACACCTCCAGGGACACTGAGCTTGTTTGCATTTTCAGAGAAGCTGAACTTTAGGCTTTCCAGGTGGCCTTTCTCCCAGCCTATTTAATGGATTTTAATTGTATCAGCGAGACCAAATTGCACTAATTGCCCTTTTTTCTTTTCTTTAAAGAGAGGGTACTTTTGTTGCTCAAATTCTTTCCAAGCCATACGCTGATGTATACCCATAAGGTTTTGCCCTATTTCAGCAGCAAACTTCAGTGTTCACACTGTTACTTCACCAATTCTAGCTTCCAGTTTAGGATTGCTTACTGAATCTCCTGGACAAGCTTTGGGTTGCACAAGGTACTTTCCAGCAGCTGAGGATACTGCACCACTGCAAAACACAGAGGATAGAGGGCTGGTGGTACCCTGCCCTGCTTATTCTGTCTCTTGACCTGAAAGTCAGTGAGTTTCCTGGGTAATTTTGCATTTCTTAATATATTTATTTTTGAAAACAGATTTAAGATTATATATCCAAATAACATTATTTTCATACAACACCAAGTTGAAATCTTATCCATGGCAATATATGTGTATACATTTTCAGAGATTAGATCGCATGGCTGCTGTAGCTGATATTAAACCTGTCACATTAGCCGGTCTTTTATAACATTGTCCATGTCAATCAGTCGACCCTAAACACTAGAAGCAGTAGCCTGTCCTCATTACTATGTTAAGCTCTATTGGTATAAACTCTGCATTGTACATATCATCTTCTGAATACTGCAGGCATAAAAATCACTTCTTCTTTCTTGGAGAAGTCTATGTCAATTACTGTCACAAGAAATCTGTTCAGAAACACCCTTTGCAATTTTAAGACTTGAAGTCACACATTACCTCATTTTCCATAACTGGACCCGTGCATTTGTTTACAGCCATTTTGAGATATCAGGATCGTGTTCTGAAGAGAAAGAAAACTCCTTAGTTAAGCATCTTTTCAAATGATTCGCTGTAATTGACTCAGGGTCAAGTTTAGGTAAAAAGACTGTTGTTTTCATTGTTATTCTAGCCTGGGTTTTTTCTTTTTTTCTGAAAAGGCAATGTAACCTCAAAACAGTTTGTGACATTTTAAAAAACATCAAATGTTTCACGATGGCAGTAAAGAAAACTTCTTTTCAGACGGGGACAAAAGAATGACAAAAACTGTTTGAGGGAATGGAAAAACCACAAGAGAAATTTTAAAACCTCAACCTACCATTTAGCAAAGAGTAGAAGTTAAGTTGGTAAAACTGCTTTCAGTGGCAGAAAATACCCGGATACCTAAAAGGCTTTTATGTTAATAGAGGAAACATAAGAGAAACTCATAGCTGGATGTAGAAAAGACACATATTCACACGGAGAGAGGTGCATTTTTTTAGAAGAACAACAAATAATTTTCATAAGGACCATTTACCTACTTATATCTCTACTTCAGACCTCTGTATTTTGCTGGTATCTTTATTTGACCTGTGCAACTTTGTCTAGGAGATACTGCTCTGGCAGGGGGGTTGGACTAAATAATCTTTTGAGGTCCCTTCCAATCCCCAATGTTCTGTGATTCTATGGCATCTGTTAGTCATGTTATTGGACTCAATACGCGTGTTCCCAAAGCAAAGCTAATGGTCTGTGATAGATAACCCAAATGATCACACTTTCTTTTTGTTTAAATGCTGTGAACGGATGGCAGTTGGCCTTGAATACTTTTCTTTTTGGGAATTCAGATTACAGAAAAGCATCATAAATGTAGTCGCATACCTAAACTTGCAACAAACTGTAGAAACAAAGCCTGCCATCAGTAAACTCAAATCAATGGAGCAACATAAGCAGGATGAATGGCTTTAATCCTCCAAAACTACAAACAGGAGATGTTTTAAATGGCATTAATGATTTTGCAGAATTAGGAAGATTCTGTTTGTGACGAAGGCAAAACTCGATGGACACTACATCTAAGAGCATTTAGTCTTAGAACTATGTGGTGGGTTCAAGACCACAATTAAAGACATAGAAAACAAAGCAGTTAGGTCTCAATGAGAGCTCATAAAAAATTTGCCAGACAGTGGATAGCTTAGAGAAAATGGAGAAGGGTTTATTAACTCTATAACTGTACACAGAAAAGAAGAAAAGGTTAAGCAAGTTAGTGCACACACACTAGAAACTGTGTCACAAATGTCATCACATATTCTGAGAAAAATACAATGGGAGGTCACTGTCGTATCAGCCCTTGGGTTTTTTCACGTTAGAGACCTGGGGAAAAGAGCATGTCAGTCAAGTAGAGATGAGTACCACCACCTTCTCTATTATTCATGTGTCAACCCGTGCCTGCAAACAGCAGCACCCTCGGCTGTCCAGACTGGTGAATTCTTCAATTCTTCAGCGTAGCTTCTCCAGCTCAACACTCATCAGCAGGCCTGATTCCTTAGCACCTGGACTGCATCCCTTGATGCAGGAGACATGCTTTCAAACAAAGAACCCAGACTCTGTCTTTCGTGCCCAAGGTTTAAGGATTCTGAAGTCCTTCTGCTTTCTTCAGCTAAGCACAAAGGAATTCTCTCCAATATTCGAGCATCCTCAGTTTTCCTTAGCGGTAGAAATAACAAACAGTCTCTCTTCCTGCTCATAAATGCTCTCTAAGATGGCAGCAGCGACAGCTGCATGGCCCCAGCCATGTGTGGGACCCAAGATGGAGACCAACTACACGGCCACGTCAGTAGGGGCCTCCCCACACTCCGCAAATGTGGCCAAGAGAGTTCCATGACCCTCCCCTCTCCTCTCTTCTCCTGTCTCAGCTCCAGAGAGAAAGGGAAGAATCCCTTCAACTCACCGCTGGTCACTGAACGGCTGCTCCATGGTTGGGGGGTTGGTAGATCAGCACTAATGTCTGGCTTCCCCGGTCCACGGTGCCAGCTCCAGACTGAGCTGGGTTGAAGACAACACCACCACTGCTGAGCCGGGGTTGTGGCCACACAGAGCTGCCACATCCCTCCCCACGGTGGTGTCCAGGCCAGGGCCAGGCTGCAGCAAGCCCATTTTTCCACACCCCCCACCCTGGAAGTGTGCGTTGCAGGGGTTAGCACAGGGCAGCAGCCCCGTGCTTGGCTAGGAGCCCTCAGCAAAAAGAGGCAGGGCTAAGATCACTCACCCCTTTTATGTCCTCACCCAGCCCATCCCTCAAGGACAGGTACCTGGGACAATTCTATAGTGTAACCTCACCCAGGACAGGTCACTCGGTGGGGGTCCTCTTAAGGCAACATAACAGTTTCTTCATGAAAGCACAAATCTATACATCTGAAAATTCTGGTCATTTCCAAACTGCAACAACCTGTCGTCTCTTCTTTCATAAATGGACCACTTTTATGTATTTCTACAGCTGCCTGAAAGGAGGTTGTAGAAGGGTGAGATTTGTAGAGATAATGTCCCGAGTTGCTCCAGGGAAAGCATGAGCAGGACATTAGGGAACAATTTCTTCATTGAAAGGGTCATCAGGCACTGGAATAGGCTGCCCAGCGAGGTTGTTGAATCTCTATCCCTGAATGTTTTTTAATGTTGTGTCGATATGGAGCTTAAGGACATGGTTTAGATGTGGGCTTGGTAGAATTAGGTTGGACTCAATGATCTTAAAAGTCTTTTTCAACCTAGATGGTTCTACAATTCTAAAATATTTCTCTATCTGCCACGCAAAATTGTTCATTCTTTAAAAGGCTGAAACACAAGGAGAATTAAAAGGCTTGCATACCTTGTTTGTGGACTGGCTGCAACAGAGCACTGGCACCCCCAGGATCTTTACAGGATCATCACAAATGTGGCCGAAGGATGAAGCAGAACAACCAGTATTTGAACTGCTGATTACACTGGCAACAAATACTTTTATATTTCGTCAATATAAAGGTTTCTGTTTGCCTCTCAGTCAAACACTCACGGAAGGAATTACAATTAAGATGGGATTTTTTTTTTCACTATTAAAATGGAAAGGACTAGAGTCAGATATTGCTCTGGTCATGGTTACTGGGAGGTCTCATTTTTTTCCTTCTGGAAGTCTTCTAAGTATTTGTCACTCAGGTTCAGGGTGATGCTAAAAAGGAAGTAAAATTCTAGGCAAAAGAAAATGGGCAAGCAGAAGGGAAAAGAGTAGATCTCCCTGGAGAGAAAGAACAACACTGCTGAGCACAAGCAAAAAGGAAAATAACAATGTGAAGGAGGAAAATAGACTTCATGCCTGCAGAAATAGTGAAAGAATGGGGAACTAGACACACCGGTTTCCTTTGAAAAAGCCATTTATTAATCAAAGCAGAAACAAATCTAAAGCACATTTCAAAGGAGATCTTCAAAAACATCTCAGCTGCCAAAAAGCTCTCAGTCTTTATCTGAAAGGCAACAAATAAAGAGTCCCTTCGCTCTCTAGTGTTAGCTGATGAGGCAAGCTAGCAATCTGCTTATGTTATCAGTCGTTCAATTTGTGTGACAGCAGAGGTTTGTGTCCTGGATGGAAAGCTTCTTGACTGACTGATGGCAGCTTGCTGTCTTTATTCGGCTTGCTTTAAAAGATGTGTGTTCATATATATACTTATCATTACATATGTGTCTGTGTGTGTGTATTTATATATGTGTGATGAGTAACAAAATCCAGTCTAAGAGCGTTACCAGCTGACGAATCAGGTACTCACAAATAGCGGGTTTCTGAAGAAAGTTTGCCTGTTCAGAAATATTCACTGGTTTCACACCCAGATTGAAAGAAATAATTTCAAGTTCCCATCAGAGTTTACCTGTGTGACCTTGGATAAAACACCAAAAGAGGAATTCAGATGGCTAAAAGAGGGATCGAGTGGTATTTGAGATGCCCTAGCAGATGTGGCACATCTACACAGGGTTGCCATAAATGATGCCGGACTTAGCCAATTTACTACAGTGTGGCTGATAGAGGCCAGGCAAGAACAACTTTGTCTGCTCGAAATGAAATTAGACAACTGCTTCTACATCCCTTTTCATTTAACTCTGTGCTTCAGCAACATATAAAGCTGTGACCTCTCTCATTCAGCCATGATAGTACTGTACGAACCTTCAGGCACATTGACCAATTTCAGCACATCAGTTCCTTTGGATGAGTCCTTCATTCTTTTTTTTCTTTCTTTTTTCCTTTCTTTTTTCCTTTCTTTTTTCCTTTAAGAAGCCCCTCTCTGTCAAATCACTTAGCAACATACATACAGCAAAAGGTTTTGATCTGGTGACCATGAATTGCATGTGAGCAAATACCATGGTAGAGGTCAGACATTGGCTCCAGTGTTTCATGTTGCATTGTCAGGTGCAGACAAGTCTTATTTAAAAGAAGAAAAGCTTTTTAATTTCAAAAGGCAAGCTGATCCCTAAAGTCAGACAATTTCTTCAAATTCACACTGTCAGGGTAGCCACAGAAGACCAAGGAGATGGAGTTTACTTTCAAAACAAGATTCAGTTTTCATTTATCATGACATAGATAAACAATGATTCTTTTAAGGTGTTATGTCATAGAATCATAGAATTATTAGGGATTGGAAGAGACCTTGAAAGATCACCTAGTCCAATCCCCACTATGCCCAGTGTCGACTATGCCCCCACCTAAAGAATCCCAAGGGTCTTTTCCAACCTGAATAATTCTGTGATTCTGTGATTCTGAGTGCAGAGGAGGGCAATGAAGCTGCTGAAGGGCCTGGAGAGTCAATCTTATGAGGAGACGTTGAGAGTTGGGGCTGTTTAGTTTGAGGAAGAAGAGGCTAAGGGGAGACCTCATCGCTCTTTACAACTATATGAAAGGACACTGTAGAAATGTTGGTGCTGGTCTCTTCTCACAGGTCATTAGTGACAGAACCAGAGGGAAGGGCTTCAAGATTCAACAGGGGAAGTTTAGATTAGACATCAGGAAAAAATTCTTCACAGAAAGAGTGGTCAGGCACTGGCATGGGCTGCCCAGGGTGGTGGTTGAGTCTCCATCTCTGGATGCGTTTAAAAGATGCCTAGATATACTGTTGGGGGATCTGGTTTAGGGGTGAACTTGTAGAGTAGGGTTGATGGTTGGATTTGACGATCCCAGGGGTCTTTTCCAACCTGAATGATTCTATGATTCTAATTGTAGCAGTATCACAGCAGTGCTTCCTTGTGAATCACCCTGGAAGAAGATAACACACTATCTGCTGTTCAGCTCCTGAAACACAGCTACGGCCTTCCAGAGACTCCATACAAGCAGTGCCAATAAGCAGATATCACACAGTTAAAAAAAAAAAGGGTCTTTAAAAAAAAAACAATTAATGAATAGAGGGTGATCATTTATTTCACAACTTGGTAAGAACATCCAAAGGAAAAAAATTAAAACCCAGAAAATGCTAACTGGATAATTAAGAAATTTATCAAGTTGCAAATGGTAAATGAGAGAGACCTTGTGGAAGATGAGTATGCAGAAAGTTCCACTGAGGGCAGAAAAACTGTTGGGAGAGCAGTGGTGCTTAGCCTTCACTAAAAGGGCCCTTCTCAAAATAATTACAACCAGATAACTCATTCTGGTTGTAGATGTGTCCCCATGAGTTCAGTTGGAAGCCAGACTGATCGCTCTTGTACATCATGATGCTTTGGTGAAAACAATGAATGCAACAGTTATGGAAGACATAATGCGAGGAGGAAGATTCACTAACAAGGAACTTTGAAAGTAAATTGGTCAGAAGTGCATAAATCACGAGGAAGATGAGTCAAAAGCTGGTTCTCTGTCCAGAAGTAGATTGTAAAATGCCAGCTGGCATTACAGTGCAGCTTTCACAAAATACAGCTCTTGTGATTACACAGGGGCACGTGTCAGCTATTTCAGAAGGGCAATATGTCAACAGAGGTGACCCAAGGAACAGCTTGTCCTTTATAGTCTGTCAAAAGCAGCTCCCTGTTCAAGGAGGGTCTGTAAATGAGAAAGGAGGATGGAACCGTGCCAGGTGGCAGCCAATAGCACAGATAACACATTTGATTTATGCCAGTTTGAAAGAGAAGTGCTTGGAACTCAAGATAAAATTATGTACTATTATGTCAAATATTTTTATTGCAGAACAGAACCATCTTTCTCTTCCCCTTTGTCACACCAGTTCTTCAGTTGCTGTCTTTTTTTTACTGAAGGCTATGATTTGTTACTAGTCTCATTCTGATGGAATTCAGTTCTGCTATATTTAGTGGGTTGTCTGCCCCTTGGAAGACTGGATTTAGTTTGGATGTTTGCTGGAATGATTGACCTTAATCTGGTTGTATTGACTTAGAATCATAAAATCATTAGAGATTGGAAAGGATCTCAAAAGATCATCTAGCCCAATCCCCTCACCACAGCAGGATCCCCTAGACCAAGTCACACAGGAACATAAACAGGCGGGTTTTAAACATCTCCAGAGAAGGAAACTCCACAACCCCCCTGGGAAGCCAGTTCCAATGCTTCATTACTCTCACTATGAAGAAGTTCCTTCCCATATTTGTATGGAACCTATTATGTACAAACTTGTACCCATTGCCCTTTGTCATATCACCAGATGACATTGAGAAGAGCCTGGCTTCATCTTCCTGACACCCACCCCTCACGTATTTACAGACATTAATGAGGTCACCCCTCAGTCTCCTCCAAGCTAAAGAGACCCAGCTCCCTCAACCTTTCCTCATGAAGGAGGTGTTCCACTTCCCTCATCATCTTCATGGCTCTCTGCTGGACTCCCTCCAGCAGCTCTGTGTCCTTCTTGAACTGAGGGACCCAGAACTAGACATGATACTCCAGACGTGGTCTCACTAGGGCAGAGTAGAGGGAGAGAAGAACCTCTCTCAATCTGCTATCCACTCACTTTCTGATGCACCCCAGGATGCTGTTGGCCCTCTTGGCCACAAGAGCACATTGCTGGCTCATGGTCCAGCTGTCTACCAGGATCCCCAGAGCTTATTCTCCTACACTGCTCTCCAACAGGTCAGTCCCCAACCTATACTGGTACTTGCCCAAATGAAATACTCTACACTTACCCTTGTTGTATTTCATTGAATTTCTCTCTGCCCAGCTCTCCAGCCTGTCCAGGTCTTACTGAATGGCAGCACAGTCTACTGAGGTGTCAGTGACACCACCCAGCTTTGTGTCATCAGAAAACTTGCTGACAGTGCACTCTAATCCTTCATCCAACCCATTAATGAATAGATTGAATAGGACTGATTGGGGGACTCCACTAGATACTGGCCTCCAACTAGACTCTGTCTCATTGACCCCCACTATCTGGCTTCTATCCTGCAGCCAGTTCACGATCCACCTCACTACCCAATCATCCAGTCCACACTGCCTCAGTTTGGCT
>JAOXOE010000602.1:21798618-21828904 GCA_028565055.1 Phoeniculus purpureus
AGGGATGAGCAAATACTGTCAGCAAGTTTGCTGATGACACAAAACTAGGTGGTGTCGCCGACACCCCAGCAGACTGTGCTGCTATTCGGCGAGACCTGGACAGGCTAGAGAGCTGGGCAGGGAGAAATTTACTGGGACTAAGGAAAGATTCAGGTCAAGCGATACTTTAAAATGCAGATTATTGTTTACATTGTAGAGAATAAGCTCATTCATTTTCTCTGTAGTATTACCTTTTATTTTGTCGCATTTTGCTGTGTCATCATATTATGACCCTACATTGAGAGTAACATTAAAAGTAACCTCATACGAAACATTAATTTGGACACATTTACTCTGTTACCTCAGTAACTACCATGTGATTTTTTAAAAATGGTTTTTAAAAAGACATGACCTTATTTGTTATTCTCTTGCTTTAGTAATACTGCCAGCTGTACCTTCCAGTCCACATGAATTCAGGTCTATTCCAATTTTCCACTTCCCTGCCTTTAATCCCAGTGTTACAAATGGAATCCCATGCTACACTAATATCGCTTACTCACTGGCACAGACAAGATCAATATTTCAAAATACCATATATTTTATAGATCAAGTGCCTTGTGTAAAAGAATCCAATGACATCTGAACCATTACACAATATTTGTGAGTTACACAACCAAGGATTGTGAAGCCTGTCTTTGCACACCCTATCAGATCTTAAAATGTCTGTACTCATCTGTGAAAGGTTTTAGTATTTCTATGAAACTTGACTAAAACTACTCAAACCCTTCATCTCCTTTCATCATAAACCATTCCCTACAGCCTACAGGCATGGTGAGACTTTAAGAATGTATTTGTCCTTCACAGACACACAAAGGTCTTAGTAGGCTTCTAGTCAGTTTTCCTCGCAGTCCAGAAAAACTGGAATGCCTCTTCCCTGAAAGTGTTCAAGGTCAGGTTGGATTTGGCTTTGAGTGATGTGATCTAGTGAAAGGTGTCATTTCCCATAACATGGGGATTGGACAAGATGGTCTTGAAGGTTCCTTCCAACCCAAACCTGAGCCTATGAGAGTAGGACAGGATGAAGCAAGACAGAACTTTGATACTTTAGAAGTAATTTTAGACAAATCAAATGGTCAGCTGGTGAAGACTTACTGGTGAGTGAAATTTGAGTGGTACATTTCACTCTGCAGAAGCGTTTTTTTCCGTGTGTGGCATTGTATTTCATTGTGCTGTTTACAGGAAAATTAGTTTAAACAGCAGCCTGAGACATTGGAGAAGTTTCTGAGCTAATAATCTGGATTTTAATAATGATGCTGCATTTCTACACCACATTATTACAAATTTGTGTAATGTGTAGTGCTCCTCTAAGGAAATGTCCAAGATGTACTTGACAAAAACTCTTTAAAGCCTATTAAAATGTTGTTATTACAAGTTTTTAATAACAAGTTAGAGGAAGACGTTGCCAGTGAGGGTCAGCTGGGAACCATAAATCAAACTTCAGACTTTCTATCCACCTGTAATGAGTGAAGTGAGAACACGTGTGGTCACACAGCTTTCACAGTAGCATATGTAGGTATGGGATTCCTGGCATGTCTTTGCATAACCCTTTTCTTCTGTTGAATACAGCGATATATAAAAAGATGACCATAAAAGACTCTCTGTCCAGATAGAACTTTTGACAGAAGTTCTGCCAGAGAATTGAAGCCAGACGAAAAAGCTGCTAACATGTTTTTACTTAAGTAAACATATTTGCTACAAATTTTCTCCACAAACAAACTGAGTTCTTTAAAATATCTGCATCCTTTCTTATTTTTGTTGAAATCTTTGGTCCTCCTCAGTAGTTTTATTTATTTATATTAATGGCTGGCTGATCTAAGTATTACTGCAAATAGTCCAAAATAACAGTAATTCCAAAGCTCTTCCACTCTATGTTGTTTGTGTAGGGAAAGGCATTTCATTTCATACATCATTTACAACTCCCTGCTATAATTCTAGGAAGTCAGAAAGCTTTTAAAATTTAATGAGCAAAATTGTATGCGCTTCTGACATCCAAAATTGGGATATACCAAGCAGTTGGATGCAGGAGATTTTCTCTTGACACTTGTTTCATTTTATTTCCACTACACCAATAAGAATTCATCTACTCTGAAGTTAATTAAGCTGAATAGGAAAAAAGACGTTTATATGAATCATCTCCAATGTCCTAATCCATTTGCATGCATATTTTTTCTCAAAGACGCTCCCAGCTACTATATTTCATAAACAAAATGCATGTAGAAGTTGCAGTTTTCTTACCTCTCTGCAGAACAATACTTTTAAGGAGCTCTGAAATATCTCTGTATCCAACAGGATAAGTTTTCCATGCCAGTGAAGAACCATGCCCTTCTTCTGTGCGGTGACTTGGCTGGCAGCATTGTGTTAATGCTGGGTTATTCCATTGGCATAAACTAGATAAAGTGTTCTAAGGGGCTTTGTGCCCATATGCAGAGTCTTTTTCAATTATTTAGCATGTTTGGACACAGTAATTATCTGGAACAAACCTTTCTTAAGTTTGAAATGGACAGGTTCGTGTCAAAGTCCTGCAGACTACTTCTCTAACTAACCAGTGATCAAAAAAGAACGGAGAAAGTCACATGCCAGATAAATGACAGTTTGCTAAGCTTGATGTTTTTGTTTCAAACGTCACAGACGAGGCAACCAGCTGTGGAATCCATTGTTGAGTTTCTTGAGCCAAAAATGGTGAATCAGAAATTTCATGGGCACTCATATCTGTGCAGCATGAGGCCAGCCAGGAAAACTTGAAACATGTGTATACATGGTGAGATGATGCCTACAAATACATGGCCTCAGTTTTTAGGAAACAGAAAAGATAGTGCTCAGGGTGTGGGTGACTACTGGTAGGGACATAATCCGGCAGAGATTTCAACTCCCTGGCTCATCAATAACCTGAAAAGTATCATTGGGAAGTTGTCTCTCCTTCCCCTTCCATAAAGAAGGAGCTGATGCTTACCACATTTACAAAGCACTCGGAGATCAACCAATGAATAATGCTGTAGAAGACACTTGTACTCATTCATGAGTGAAAACAAATCACTTGGATTTTGGAGTTTTAAAAGATCCACTGATAAAATAAACAATCATCCTGGATTTTAAACAGTTAATCTAGATTGCCTTGCAGTCAGAGCCAAGTGGTGAAGCTCTGCAGTGTGGTGGAATGAATTGCAGCAAATGCACTCCATCCCGTATTTCCCATTTTAGAGCATGCAGCAGCAGGAAGAGGAGAAGTAAAGCACAAAGGGACAAGCTTCTTTCACTCTGCTTTTCTTTGAATGACACACATCTGCCATTATAATCCTGCTCAGTGACAAGGATTCTTTGTATAAAAAGTGCAATCCAAATGTCCTACCTGCCAAAAGGTGGAAAGCAATCCAGTGGGAAGGTTGCTTGTTGTAATTCTGTAATGGCAGAAAGGTTTCTGACTGCACTCTTGACTACCATCCTTTCCGCCTCTTCACAGCAATAGAACTATGTTTGAGTACGTACACACTGCTCAGAAGTCAGACACAGGGAATGTAAAGCAAAGCATGATGCTGAGCTATAAAAGCATGGGGCTCATGGAAATGCAAAACTTTCATCACATGCACAGCTCTGACATTTCAAATATTATTTGTTCCAAATCAAAGTATCCTGCTAAAAGAAGTTAAACTAAATTCTTAATTGAAGAATGAAGTTAAACTAAATCCTTAATTGTTACATGTTAATTGCTAAAGTCCTAATTGTTCTGCATCATTTGAAATATTGATTTCAAACAGATTTAAGGACTTGTCACTTTAAATTAAATCACGTAAACTTTACAAGCATACAAAATCTTCGATTTAACTTTAGAATATTAGTTTTTAAAAAACTTTTAAAAGGTGAAAGAAAATTTAGTGAATCCTCTGTTAAATTATTAATATTTTAACAGAATTGAAATGAAAAAAAAAAACCCAGATCTCTTGTATTTACGAGTCATTGTAAAAGGAAAGGTTGAGGGAGCTGGGTCTCAGGAGACTGAGGGCTGACCTCATGCATGCTCATAAATATGTGAAGAGTGGGTGTCAGGAGAATGCAGCCAGGCTCTGCTCAGTGGCATCTAATGATAGGACAAAGGGCAATGGGTGTCAGCTGGACACAGGAGGTTCCACATCAGTATGAGAAGGAATTTCTTCATAGTGAGGGTGACAGAGCACTGGAAGGGGCTGTCCAGGGTGGGTTGTAGAGTGTCCTTCTCTGGAGACATTTAAAATCCACCTGGACATGTTTCTCTGCAACTTCATCTAGGTGAACCTGCTGTGGCAGGGGGATTGGGCTAGATGATCTTTCAAGGTCCCTTCCAATCCCTAATGTTCTGGGATTCTGTGAATCATTTTGGCGTCATTCAAATCATACCATTATTTTGTCATCAGCATGCTTCAGCAAGCAAGTTACCTTTTCCTGGACAACTTAACAACTTCTCAATGTATGTAGTGCACTTTTCTGGATTACCTTTTCCTTTTTGATTTATTATACAAAATCTGTAATTGAGAAAAACTAATACTGCATTACTACCGTGCTGGATGGGTTTTCATTACCTCCCATAGGTGCAGAGCCCTGTACTTGTTCATTAGTGTCAACCAATTTAGCTCTCATTCACGTGCTGTTAACCCTCACCCATATGCACTGATCTTTATAGAAGCATCTTTGCTGTCTCTGAAAAGTAACCTCACAGTCTGCCTCTGGGGCTAGCCTCCATCTCTTTGTGTGGTTGATTTTTGCTGCCTCTTCTGTTAAGTTTGCTCAGAGCTTGTGCTTTGGTAGAGGCAGAGTGCTGGTCAAATTGAGAAACCTCCAACAGAAGTAACAGTCCTTTAGAAACTTTGCTGGATGTCTATGAATGCAAATACTCCTGCAGTGACTGATTTATGTTGCTCTTGGAATAAAATACATAAAACATGTGTGACCACTGAAGTCTTTTTCACTGTGGGACAACAGGAGTGGCTTTGAGGAAGATCCAGATCATTAGCAGCATCATTGTCAAAGTTAAATCTGTTAACTTTCCATTCTAAACCTTACAGCTTGCTTTTGATGTCTAATTCTGCTGTTAAAAGGTTCAATCTTCTCAAATGGATGCTTAACATTCTTTCCTGTCATTGTTCAAATTCTTTAATTAGCAACTTCTCAAAAATTGTTTTTCAAAAACAGGGCAGAACAAAATGTTTTACTTTCTCCATAATTAAATGTGATCTTCTGTTACAAGGTTAAGCACAATCTTTTTGCTCACTTTCATTACTCAATGCAGAAAATTCTTGTACATTCAAATGTCTCTGGATAGTTCTGTACTCTTCCCCAAACTCAGCTAACCCCAGGACCTCAAATGCTTTGATATTACTAGTTATTCTTTGCTGCAAGAAGAGAGGATCTGAACCAGCACTAGTACAGCCCTTATGTTTAAGACTTGATACGAGTCCCTAAGAACAATACAGAAACTCCAGAAGAGAGAAAGTATTTGACCCTTATGCATTTTATGAAGGATGTTTGTTTCTTCTTTTCCAAAAGGATAACACTTTCAATGCTGTGGTTCGTTTATTCTAATATCCTTTAGGCAGCATCAGTTCCTTGCAGACAATTTAAAATTCTTTCACACTCCAGAAACACCATAGGCAGTAACAACTAAGATAAGTAATTCTTAAAGTTATTAGCTGATAATGATGATAGCTCCAGTTCATCTGAAAAAATATTGCTCATAAAATTGCTGTATCATAAGCAAACTGCACCTTTTACTGATTTGTTTATCCTTGCAACAGTTTCAGCTTGGATAACACTTCTTTTTATTAATATTGCTATTATATATTTTCTCTCATCAGTTCCATAACATATCTCATAAAATATACTTTATACTTGCCAGCATTAAGAGAATTACTAACTTTCAATTCAGATAAAGTTGGAGATTTCTAGTATTGTTACAGGGAGGGAGACAAAGAAAAAAACTGACTCGTCACTTGGATATTTTCCATAGCCCAAATGACCACCGAATCACAGAATCCCAGAACATTAGGGATTGGAAGGGACCTCGAAAGATCATGTAGTCCAATCCTCTTGCCACAGCAGGATCAACTAGATCAGATCAAGTCACACAGGAACATGGCCAGGCAGGTTTTAAATGTCTCCAGAGAAGGAGACTCCACAAGACCCCTGGGCAGCCCCTTCCAGTGCTCTGTCACCCTCACTGCGAAGAAGTTCTTTCTCATACTGATGTGGGACCTCCTCTGTGCCAGTTTACACCCACTGCCCCTTATCCTATCATTAGATGCCACTGAGCAGAGCCTGGCTTCATCCTCCTGACACCCACCCTTCACATATTTATCAACATTAATGAGGTCACCCCTCAGTCTCCTTTTCTCCAAGCTGAAGAGACCCAGCTCCCCCAGCCTTTCCTCATCAGGGAGATGTTCCACTCCCTTCATCCTCTTTGTGGCTCTTCACTGGACTCTCTCCAGCAGTTCTGTGCCCTTCTGGAACTGAGTGGCCCAGAATTGGACACAACATTCCAGGTGCAGTCTCATGAAAGAGCCTAATCATCCTACAACAGACATGAATGCTCTACATTCCTAACCTTCCTCTGATCTTTGTTGGTCCCCAGAGTAGGAGCCAGGCACACCTCCCCTTCATCATTCAGCTGTGGTGATGTAAAACACACAGCTGTTGCACATGCAGGACTTGGGTCAGGTCACCAACCTTGAGCCAGGTTTTGTCCTCCTGTGCTCTCTCCTGTCAGGGGAAGGAACAACAGCAGTGGTGATCAGCAACATTTAGTAACTGGAATCAAATGATTTTTAAAAATATCAAGGAGTCTATATCCACATTTTGAATCCTTTAGGTTTACACTTTCCAGTCAGTTGAATATAAGAAGCCTTATTCAGTTATCTCAGAGTCACAGAACACTAGGTATGGGAAGGTACCTTGAAAGATCATCTAGTCCAATCCCCTGCCACAGCACGAGCTATGGGAACAGAGTAGACTTTTTTCTGGAAAAAAAAATATAATTAAAAAATTTACAAAGTAAATTCCCAGAGACTGCCTTCTTGGTTTGTTTAAGAACAAGTCCCAATGCTCTTCAGGACTTGTGCATGATAACTTGTGCAATTCCACCTTCTCACCTCTCAGGCCAGCAGAACATCAGTTTGGCAGTGCACTACTGCCCCGAGCATGAGGGCTATAGGCATATTCACAAAAGCAGTGTGCCCCGGGTCAGCGGAGCCATTGCAAACGATCAAATGAGTGCTCTTAAGATGTTTCATTGATTTTTAAGATAGCACATTTTATCTAAGATTTGTGACAGGCTTAAGCGTGTGCATCCACTCAGTTATGGACAGTTACTGCATCTGCGCCATCATCCTATGTATGCCTACATCCTTGCAGCCTTAAAGGTTTGCCATCACTCATTTAGTGGCTGCATGTGCACATGGGAAACTGGGCTGTAACGGTCTGCTTTCCCCTTGCTGTAGTTCAGCACAGAAATGTAAGGTATAAAGCACATTTTGGGACATGGATCAATACGCATTACTGTACGGCCCCATCTCCGTCCTTGATGAGGTAAAAGGCTTAGCACAGCCAGGTAGCTGTAAATTCTCCAACATTGCATCTGGCAATAACAAAAGCACTGCAGTGAGGAACAGAGGGCAGGACAGTTGCTGTAGTTCTCTATCACTTTTCTTACAGATATCATAGAGAAAATATCTTGCCTCAGCTCTGGGGACCCTCCTTCAAAATTCCAGCCTTAAACACCATTTGCAATGTGCTCAGAAACTGTCGTAAGAGCAGCACTGAAATGGAGAGATTCTTGCAAGTTGTGCATCGCCAGTAAACTGTGGGGACTAGTTTTGCTTCACACTGTTTGTCTTTTCTATTGCTCTCCAGATTTCTTGTATCATATGTTGTTCAGGGCTGAGCATATTTTACTGGCCAGAAGCTAGTACAGTCTTGCTGGGACTCTTCTGGTGCAAGAGCTGTTCAAATAAACACCTCCATATAATAAGAAACAGTTTCAATTTTAAAAAAACAACCCAAGAACTGCGTGGATATATGGAAGTGGAGTTTCAGAATCTTCCAAGGATTGCTTACTATTCAACTCCTTTAGTTCCTGTTTCTAAAGCAGCTCTGCTTTGTAAATAAATCAGAAACCTTTTTCAGGTTCACAAATACACAGAAATGAAAGTATCTTTCACACCTGTCACCTTGGATCTGTAACATTAATCCGGTCCATGGAAATGCCACTTTTTAGTGGTGCTGACACTGTTTATTGGGGACTGCCCTAACCCAGAGAGAAAGCCCGCTAGATTTTCCACAGATAACCGTGGCTAGCAGAACTGAGCATAAGCAGATTATGAGAAGAAATGTAAAATTGCTGAGCCTTCAGCAACTGCATTCAGATCTCAAGGTTTAAAGGGAAATTGCAGTTTCAATGTCTGGTAACCAAAAAAATTGTACACTAATAGTCGTTTCACATAAACTGTGAAATATGGTTGGAAATAATCTCCTTCCCTTCCACCTGATGCTTGTGCTGCAGGTGTAACATACTTGACAGCTTTTGCTAATTTAATAGCAAACAGAAATTCTATTAAAGAAGGGGAAACTGAGGCAAGTTGAGGTGATGTGATTTGCTGAAGAGAGTGAAGAAAACCATCAGGCAGATTCTGGAGACTCGAGTCCCTTCAGTTCCTGTCTCAGCAGCAGGTCTCCTATGTGAATGGTGGTAATAAGCCAGCAATGCAAATTCAGCAGATTTACAGTTTGGGAGGAAGGTCTTGACTTCCTCCTTCTCTGCTGTTCTACACACACTAGTCACAGTCCCACTTGCCAAATAACAGTTGTTCTTTCTTCCTCTGGGGTTTAGTTGCAGTTTCTTCCTCTTATTCTTTAAAGATCTGGTCCAGTTCTCCTCATTATGATCTCTGCTTCCCACTGCCAGGTCTGAAAGCAAATTGCCTCTCTCAAGGCTACTTAACCTATCTAAAATAACAAGGACATTTCTACACTAAAATTCAACATAAGCTTTCTGTGCAGCTAGTGCAATGAAAGGCAGGACTGCAAATCTCTTTTACCAAGCTGATTTACCAATTCAAAGGGGGAAAAGAAAGAAGTGTGAAAGCAGCAGCCCACACTAGAACTGTAGAGGGAAATCAATTTAAATGTAGACCACAAAGGGGTTGGGTATCATAGACTTCATCAGCTGAGTGCTACTTAGGCAACAGCTGCATTCAAGTCTCCAAAATTCATTCTTCTAGAGTTTTAACAGAAAAGGTAGCTCCATCAAATATTCCACTGAACACAGCAATAGCAGCCAGCTCATTCAAGCACAGCACTTCCACATTGTTGTATGCTCAATTATGCTCAACTGCTGCAACTACCTCACTGCCTCAATACAGCATAGTCTGTCTGTATTCATGTGTAGTTTCAGAAAGCCACTTCAAACCCCCAGTAAAATTGAAGCTCCATGATGAACGCTACTGAGCATGGGAATGGAATGGTCTGGTAATAAGGTAACCTGGGAGTCAGTTTGGTGACAAGTTTGAGGAGGTTTAGTTCAAACTCTTAGAGCTTTATTTGAGAAAGTGAAAATCTTGATGTTGAGAATTATCAAAGGTAATAGATGTCATTATATTCTTTACAGAGAACATAGAGTTATTGATGTTCATGGGCCAAGTAGCTAGGTACAGAACTTCAGCTGGTACAAGCTGACCAAGCTGATGTCTTCCATTGGAAAAAAAAAAAGCTATTTTCCATGGATTCCTTTCTCTAATGCACTTGATTCAGTATTTTAAATTTCATGTGACCATAGCCATACCCCATTCAGTATCTCTGTATCTAAAAATGCATCTGTTGGGCATTTTATCTTTTGTTTATCCATTTCCTAACTGTTCTGAAAATTCACAGACTGTTTCACCAAGCAATCATAGACAATCACACAATACCAAGTCCAACCTTCAAGCCAGCATTGCCAGGTCACCTCTAAACCATGTGCTGCAACACTACATCTGTATGACTTTTAAATACCACTGTCCTGGGCAGCCTATTTCTTAAGTGAATCAATTCTTCCTGGTATCACAGAATCACAGAATATTAGGGATTGTAGGAGACCTCGACAGATCCTCTAGTGTAATCCCCGTGAAACAGCAGGATCACCATGTCCAGGTGGGTTTTAAACATCTCCAGAGAAGGAGACTCCACAACCCCCTTGGACAGCCAGTGCTCTGTCACCCTCACCATGAAGAAGTTCGTTCTCATATTGATGTGGAACTTCCTACGTTCCAGCTCACACCCATTGTCCCTTGTCCTATCATTAGATGCCACTGAGCAGAGCCTGGCTCCATCCTCCTAATACCCGCCCTTTCTGTACTTATAAACATTAATGAGGTCACCCCTCAGTCTCCTTTTCTCCAGGCTAAAAAGACCCAGCTCCCTCAGCCTTTTCTCATAAGGAAATGTTTCTTTCCTACTCTTAACATTGAGGCTAAACCTTCCCTAGTGTAGCTTGCAACAGTTTCCTCTGTCTGGCATTTGAAAACAATTAAACGCTCCAAAAGTTACATTGTTGAACCTAAGCCCCCCTGCACGTACTGAGCCTGTCTGCCTTTGTGGGTCTGGATTGGCAGGTCTAACCCTCAAGAAGGACACACAGCACCAGACTCACAGACCATACTGTCTGCATTGAAGGATCGGACCTGCACACCCTGCTTACCAAATCTGTCACTTGTCAATTCATATACACAACAACTGTGCCTACGCCTTGACTGAATATGTGGGAAAATGTCAGTCAGATGCTGCCTAATGAAGAGGACACGAAGGCTAGGCGCTGAAAGTACCTCCAGGTGTTGGTACTAAACCAGGAGGGTCAGATCTCTCCCACTTTGATGCACACAATATCTGAACAGACCCACCTACAAGACTCAGCATCAACTGTTGCAAGAGTTTCGCTGCTTCTACATCATCCTTTCTACTTCCCAAATAATGTGAGTCCTGTCCCTTAAACTACCTCAATATGCCAAGTAGAGGTACTATTACAGGCTTACAGTCAGCCTGGACAACATCTCAACACTATTTATTAAGAAATGCATGAAATGTCAACCCTGAAGTCAAACTAAATGGGTGAAAAACCATTGCTTGTTCCCAGCTCTACTGTTGCACTACAGCTCTCTAACCCTGCAGTGTTGAATAATTTCTTCTTGTTTCTTACCTCTTCCCAAACCCTGTTAAACCATGACTTTGCTAATAATTCATTGTCCTTCCCCACCACCCTAAATACATCGCATCACTTTTCTTTGAGCAGTTTCAGTTTCATGCTTTGTGCATCTTGATGAGAGATCTGCATAACTTACCTACTGCTGCTCATATGGCAAGGCTTGAGACCATCTACTGCTCTTCTCTTTCTCCTTCTCTCAGGCTTCTGGTTTGGAAAAATATCTTTTCCTCTGCTTCCCTGCTAACTGTTTTTATCTCCAGTAAGTAAATTATTACAAGGATATGTAATAATAATAAATTATATTGGCATATACAGACAGCTGAGCCTGCAGCTCCTCAGAATAACTGAAAGGCCTTGTAGACTGAATGAGAAGCTGGGAAGATAGTTGGACAGAAGGGATCCACTGCAGGTGGAGAGATACTGTCTAAATAAATTGGCTCTGTGTACTCGTACAAAACTGGCTCCAGCTTTACTGTTTTGTAACTGTAGTGTGTATTAAAGCAGTAAACTCTAAATTCAGTAAAGTTTTGTTGTTTTCACTTTGATCAATAAGATAATTATGCTAATTATGTTTCCATAAATCCTATAATATTTTTGCCTCTAGGTGACTGACATTTTGCTACCTCATTGCTGTTCCCTTCTCCAGCGTGGTCATAGCACCTGACATTTAAACCAGCTTGGTGAAACGTGTGAAGTTGGTTTTCAGTCACTTTGTTATGTTTGGTCTCTCAGCCTAGTTTTAATGTCACTCTTCTTGATTAAGTAAATACTCCTTGATGAAAGAAAAATTAACTAAAGCAAAGATACTATTGATTTTTTTCTTCATGCAGTTATTCAGTTAAAATACTCAGTTTCTGCTCATTTAAACTTGAAAGAAAATACATTCCAGGCAGAGTTCTGACTGAGCTGGAAATATTATAAATAGGCTGCTATAATGAGTCTAATTTTGTGGTGTAACTATTAGATTATACAGGGGATTACAGACTGTTTACAAGACACAACATCCAAATACCCAGCATATCATTTAACCTGTTCCTGTACCTCTTATTCCTTCCTCAAATTAACAGGGGAGATGCTACAGGACTGTGTGTTGCCAAATGGTACAAATAATAGCTACCTCTGGATCAAACACACTAACAGTGCTGGTACTTCTCTTCTTACAGGCCCCCATCTGATCAAACCAGCTCACCGGTGTCTTTACAAGATAATGGAGGGTCATAAATACCCTGTAAACTTATGAAATGATAACAGTGAGTGATGAAAATTGATGTCTTTTTGTCTTACAAATGCAAGTGTTGAAGAACTCCAGAAAAGCTTAAAATATTACTTTTAATAATAACTTTCTTTCTAATGAATAAAAGCCTACACTGATTCCATGCATGTGATACTTTGTCCACATTAATTTGTGTATACATTAATGTTAATTAACATCATTTCTTACAAAAAGACCAACCTTCTGCTGACTCTAAGTGAAGTTTCATTCAAGCAGCACAAACGAAGTCAAAAGACAATCTCTTCTTAATTAAAGGGAGCACATAATATTGATTTAATAAAATTTTAACATTGCTTAATGACAGCCAGATATTATGTTCAGAGCAGAAAGACTGACATTGTATTGTAATCAATATGTATTTTATTAAAATCAATGTGCTCCGTGAACTATTCTATGGAGCCTTAATAACATCTAATCTGCCACACGGCAGAAACTGAGAGTTTGTCATCTGAAGGTAAGATTGTTTGACAGAAGAGTGAGTTCATGTTTAATCCACAAGTTTCGATTTTTCTTGGAGGCTGGTGGAAGTGATTTTTTTCATTAACAGTGGAGTTTAACCGCAGCTGCTTTCAGGCAGCCAAGTGGAAGACAGTGGCCAGTATTCGAGCAGCCAATAGGACAGTACTGTAATTGCCTACCAGCTTTTCAAACCTATGCAGAGCAGATGAGAGGTCTCCATCCAGGACAAACCTCAGTCCTTGTGTAAGCTCACTCCAAAGTACTCCCACATCACACATACTTGACTAAGTGCTGTCCCTGTTGCTGCAACCTTCTCAATCTCATTGTGTCCTCCAGGGATAGCCCAGTTCTACCAACCAGCTCTGAGGACCAAGGCATTGGGATGCAGTAAAATCATGGATATGCGTGCACTCCTACCAGCTTTACACTGTCAGATAAATCAGTAGCTGCATGCTCTGCTCCCTCCCTTCTTCTTGGAACACACAGAGATACTTCACCGCCTGTGGTAGCTGCTGAAAGACTCTGCATTAGCTCCAGTGAAGGAGAGTGCTTTGTCTTGATGGGTCAGATACTGTCTTTTAAACAAGATGAGAAGATCAGGGCATCCTACCTGCAATTTTAACAGATTTACCTGTCACCGATCACTGTGTAGACCCCACTAGCACTAATGCTTTCTTTAACAGTCATTCAATTACCCCAGTGCTTTGGTAATAAGGGGTATGACTTTTTTTTACTTCTTTGTTGCTTTATTTAAATTATCTCATAAGTATTTTAATGATTTTTTTTTAATCCTAAATCTAAAGGGGAAATGACCCAAATATGCTGGTGTGATTAACGTTTTGTGCAGCTATAGGCAGAGGATAAAAGTGAAAAATGGCAGGTTTTTTAACCAGTCAGGTTAGTTTTGGACGGAACAGAGTTAATTTGCTTCGTAGTAACTCTAGAGGTAACTCTTTTGCATTTGTGCTGGAAGCAATGTGGATAATACAGAGATGTTTTCATTACTGGTGAGTAGTTCTTACGCAGAGACTTACTCACTCCTCACCCCATCACGTCAGAGAGTTCTTCTACGCTGTGGTTCTCTCAAGAGAGAAACAGTGTTTCTACTTTGAGACAAGCCCCCAGCCATCAGTTCTTCACTTACTGTATCTTCAGTGAAGCTATTAAAAAGAGGAAGAGCTGCCTTGTTGCAGCGGAACACTGTCCAAGTGTTTGGGGGTGGTTCATTATAAGGTTTGGGGTAACAATGTCACCACAAGAACAAAAAGTTAATCCACGGTAAATGCTTTAATTCTCTTCCTTTCAAGTAGGTTTTGTTTGACATTTGGGTGCTCACAAACGAGAGAGTGGATGCAAACCTGCTGCTGCCTGGAGAGTTCTACAGAAAAAGCCTTTCTCACAGCTCCATAGGCACAACATCTCTCAGTTCACAGGCTGTGCTCCCTGTTTTATCAGTTTATATTCATCAGCTTGTGATTCACCTTGAGGTCTTATTTCTAATTACCTGACACCAAAACAAGCACGGTTTGTGCCTGACATGACCATGAAATCTGGTGAGAATTGATTTGAGCCTTCCTACCTTCACCAAGGAGAATTTAATAATAATATAGAGTTTTCTGAACAGGGCTGTACAAAATGCTGGGGTAAAAAATATCAATACAAATTAAGGAGCAGCAGAAAGCTGTTTCCATTATCAACTAATATTTATGACAAAAAGTCAAGACAAACCAACATCAGCACTAAATTACAGCTAGGAGTGTGTCCTAGCTTGCCTTTTAAAACTGATGTTCTGGATGTGAAGCCTGCCCATCCATATGCATTTTATGTCTCATTTACCCACAACCTTTCAGAACTTAACAAGGACAGGAAAAATCGGGATTGGGCCTGAAACATAGGATGACCTCCACTTAAGATTTACACTTTAAAACACTCTAATACATTAGTCCCCTGCACTTAAAATATCTGGGGTTCTTGTAAAGAGCGTATTTTCTCTTTAGAATAAGCACTTTCTGATTCTGATCTAGCTTTTAACTTGCATACTGCGTCACATATCTTGATTTCTAAGCAAGTGTTTTTCACTCTCTATATAGTAAAGTGAAGGAAAACACATTTAGGCACAACTCAAACAGAATACTGAAATAAAAGTAATCAGTACAAATTTGTTTTCCACGAGGACTCTCAGAAGCTATAGCCCTATTATAGACTATAACACAAGGGTTAGAAAATGAGCAACACGGGAAAGTCTTTAGCCTAATTATGGTTTTCTTATTATTTTATTGGCACTATCTTGTTTTCACGGCTGAGCCAGCACAACTGCTGTAGCCTTGCCTGCTGTCGTTAGTCAATGTTGGGTTTTATTTATATCAAATTACAAATGCGTGCAGCACTGCAAACAAACAAGTGAGGCTGCCCGTGCTTCTTGGCTAAATTTTATCGATACTCTACACAGACCTTAGATGGCACTTTCTTCAAGGTCCTCCCACTGCTGAGGTCTCCTCAGACTGTCTGAGCTAGTCACAAATTCACGTCTGTGAGAAACAACAAATTGTTCACCTCCAGTTGCTGCGTCTCATCTGCTGTGTACTCATTGAGTTGCTGTTCAACTCTTCAACAGTGAAACTTTGCGAGGTGCTTTCCATATGGAGTGAAACCGATACAGTTGTCCTCCTTTTTCATGTTTTCCTGGAATATGAGGTCTCTTCCAACCTTGGTGATACTGTGATACTGTGATAAGATCCACCTTCCTCTTGTTTGCAAGGCAGCAGCAAGGCAGGACAGCATAGAGCATCCTAGTGGCAATTTGTCAGCTGCCTGCTCAGTCACACAGCAGGCACTGCTCAGTCACTGGAGTCACTTCTCCAGAACGGCCTGTCAGGTGAGGAAGCCACACAGAGATGATAAAATACTCAGGTTTTTGAGGATTCTTGAGAGTTTCCTCAATTTCTTGAGGAAATCCCTACCCCTTTGCCTGCCTCACCTACAAGATGTTCCCAGACAGCTCCAGCAAGACCAAGCTCTACACAAACTGACAAAAATAAGTAAATTAAAAAATGGGAGTGGTTTCCTCTTCTATTCAAGCGTTAGCCACCATGTGGTTTCCTCTTCTATTCAAGCATTAGCCACCATGTGGAAGAGTATTGAGTTATTCTGTACTAGCTAGTTACCAGAGGATAGGCTGGGAAAGCTGTGTTACTGTCTCTAACGCATGTGCTGTAGCCATAGTCATGCCCAACTAATCTCCAACTGTTTCTCCAGGTCAGTGAATAGAGAACTACTCCACACAAACTGCAACAGCTTCAACAGGAATGGTTAAAATACCTCCATGAGCCCTGCAATTCAAGGAGCTTAGTCTAACAGAAGTCATATCATCGGTGTCTGAACTTGGCTAGAGCTTGTGCAGCCAGCTTCACCTAGGATTTCAGACTAAGCTAAAGTAGGATATGATAAGGGATGGGAAGAGACATTATATGTGATGGGATATGATTTACTGAACTCAGACTTTATGGCTGGTTTGCTTAGCAACACACCCCTGGAGGGCTCTGTATATTACTTCTTATAAAAGTACTGGTTTTACTGCACACCCAGAAACTAGGGGATTATGGCAGAGCATGTCAAGGAATAGACATGAAAAAGTAGGCTCGTTCATTAATTTTTTTGGAGGGGGGTGGAACAAAAGGGCCAAAGTCAGTATAACATGAACGTGACATGGCACTTTGTATGTGACACGCAACGAATGATTGGGAAAAAAATGAGCAAATCACCCTCAGGCGAAATCTACTTCCAATTTTAAAAGTATTTACTATTCATTATTTCCTGATCCATTCTCTTTGAATGCTTTTTCCAGAAGGAATTATAGCCATAGAGTTAAACTTATGAATCAAACGTCTTTCATTAAACTGTACAAGATCTACATGTCTCTCCTGCGCTGGTCATTTTCTCTTTCTGTGTAGTCATTGCAGGGACGGAAGGATAGCTCCATAGCTCCGTGCCTGGATGGGAGACTTTTCTTAGTGCAAATTGGTTTCTGGAGGTGGAGTAATGTCTCTTTGCTGATGATAGAGAACTGGACAAATAATATACACAGGTTTTCTAATTTCACATAGCTGGATCAGGTGATTTTTGAAGAGTGACTCTCTGAATAGCAAATGACACTTGAATGAAATTGTCTCATAAAACTCAGACATGTTCTTGTTACAAATTGAAAAGATGTATGCATAACAAGCAAAAAGGAATAGAATAAATACGGATTAACAAGCTATTAAATAAACAGAATCTTTAACAGCATCTCTTATTTATAACATGCAGTCAAGCCTTTTCAACAGAGATGGAACTTTTGGTCCCACTTAATTTTGTGACTTTACTGACCTATAGATTGTGTTGCCATCTCTTAGATACCTGGATACAGTTGGAATTAGCTCACAACATAACCTGCAAGGTGGTGAGAACTGTAAGAGCTCGTGGGAAATGGCTGACTACAGACTATTTTAACTGAATATGAGAGCACTGACACACAAAATCCTCTGGTTCATCAACTGACTTTAATTTTAATGGGAGACAAGCAGCTAAATAGTACAGGTTTAAGTCTAACTCCTTTTTGATCTTAAAGAAAGAAACTGTTATTGCTTTAGGATCCAGGCCCTGTCTAAGGAAAGGATTTAGGAAATTCCTTGTACTTTGGTTAGCTATGATGAGGTACATTGAGATTTTTCTGTGGAAAGGTTACATTTTTATTAGTGCCCCCAAACTTAGTCCTACTACTTTCTATCCCAATGGAAAAAAACAGAAAAAAAACAGAAGCTGATGTTTACCCTAAAATTAGCACTTCTAGTGTGGCACATAACATTTTTATGAGAATGTACTCTTGTTTTTTGAAATAAAAATGCATAGACCACAGAAACCTATTGATTTTCAGCATATTCACCTTTGAGTAAGTTTAATACCAATGCACCTTCACCCCTTCTCCTCTTGTACACTTATAGCCTGTTGTCACGATCCAGAAAAGTTCCAGTCGTGAGTGTCACGATATTTTCAGTCCCAGAATTAAAACACAAATGGTGTCAAATGCATAGGGTACCTTTTATTACACTCACACGAGTTACACACAGAAGGGTAGGGGAGAAAGATGATAGAGAAAGAGAGGGAGATGGGGGAGGGGAAGATAGGTAAGGAGTGAGAATGAAGAGAGAGGGATAGTGAAAGAAAGAAGAAAAGAAAGTACCACCTCGGCAGGGTCTTGAGGGTCTGTAGGGTGGGGAGAAATCTCTCTTGGCATGGGGGACAAAGCTTCCTGTCTTTATCATTTCAATTTGTGGTTTTATGCATCCATGGCATGTTTCAATGGTGATGGTATGGTGACAAGTTTGCTTGGTTCATGTAAGCTGTGTTCACCGGCATTTTGTGTCCATAAGTCCAATCAGCAGCATCCATGAAATTGCCTTGCATCCCCAATATTTGCTTCAGTTTTCCAGTCAATGGTACTGTCCAAAGTGACTCTTAGGCTCATGCATGGGGTCTGGCCTTGTTCAGGGGAAGGTGGAGCACAACATGATGCTCCTTTCCTCAGTTCTTAGAACTCTTGGTTCAAAACAAGACATGTCTCTTACTTTTATGGTAGGAGAGAACATGTGTGTGGGATTTCTCAAAACAAGTGCCTTTGCAGTAAAGAGAGACTTTCCAACACTGCGATGCTGGGGCATTATAGATTTCAGTCTCTAACACCTGTCAAGCCCAAATGAAAGGTCAAGGTGAATGGAAAAGTTTATTATATAGAAAAAAATTCCTCTTTTTTTTTAATATGAATGCTGAACAAACAGCATTTCGATAATACAAGGTAATGAATTGAATTGTTGCCGAAATCCAATGTTTAATCTGATATTCATAACTTGTAAGAATGCTGCAAGATCAGCTCTGAATAACTGCACTTTTGGGGAGGGTTCTGTGCTTACCACATTTAAAGGAAGTAGTACTGCTGCAATGCCATGAGGATACAAGCTCATTTAGCACACATTCAATAACTGTCTGCACTAGTGAAAAGGAAACTATTGAGTTATATTTAACGATTGTGATGCTTGCAAAGGGCTTCTATTTTCAATATTCGGGTGTTCTATGTAGTCTATTTAATAAAACAAGTGATGATGGGAATTATAACACAGAAATTGGGTACAATGACATGCATCAATGCACAGGAGTTTCCGTGATAAAACCTCTTTCTTAGAAACTATTTTACTTCTTGAAGTCTGTAGGTGTTATTTACTAGTGTGTGGCAACAGAATACTTCATAATCTTTCAGCACACTTTTATTTTTGAAGTATTTTGAAATCTAACATGTAAGGAAAGCTTTAAGAAGCAAAAGTTTAGCACTTGTTGGCGTAGTATGAAACCCTCTGTGACCACTGTTTCTGAACATATGGGAAACAAAACCAGAAAGGGAACATTTTCTCATGATGTCCACACATAGCTCTACACGGTACTTTGTCTTATGAACTCCTTCGTCACATTTTCCACAGTTCTTGTTTGTAAATGACCTAAAAAACTACATTGCTTTTCTCCCTGGACTCTGCTGGTGGATGAAGGACTGTGAATTTTGTGAAGAGTTGAATTATTGGAGAGCTATAAGGGCTTGGAGAACTATAAGGTAGAACATGAGAACACTAGAATAAGAGACCAACCTCTACTCATTAAAATGTATGAGCCATTCACCTGTGCCACTGTAAGGGCTTTTGAGATGCAAACACAAAGTTCTGGGGGCTTTTTTCTGCAGCAGACAATGGTCCACCTGCATAATGCATGCTCCTTAAAGTCATTACACAACCTGGGATGTGTAGTAAAGGAGTAATAAAAAACGTTGCTCTGCTTTCTGCTGTATAACTGCCTGCAATATAACTTATCCCTCAAGCAAAATGAAACAATCACCTACAAAAGCTTCTCAGCTACTATGAATAATTTAAATGACCACCAAATCTGTAGTTCAATCCCATCCTAACATTTGCAGAGAGGAAAAGAAGTTTTAAGTGCATCGAATAAAATCAATGAAATTTGCTGTTCTGATTCTGTACATAGGTAGTTCAGAAATTTATTCCAAGCAATCTTGTATTACAGGAAGCACATTTTTTTAACCATGTGTTATTCCACAGTCTTTAATAATCATGTAAAAGCAGTCTACAAAGTATTGACAGGTGGAAAAAACCCCAGTAAGGACATATCAAACGAAGAGTAGCCCTTACTCTCTGGGTTAATACACTAGATGTGATTTGACAGTCATTCTTGATGATCACAACTTCTTAGCAAAACCTTCTAGCAAATTCAAAGACTATCACTGCAGAGAGATATTACCAACAAGTAGATATTGTTGTTCTACTACAAAAGGTAATTAACATGTCTGCTATATCTTCATTTGAGGGAAATCCCCTCCATATTCTGCCATATTTTACAGTACTTACTTACGTACTTGTCCACTATTAGCTAGGTTTTATGATCATTGCAATCAGCACATTATAGTAATTATAGCGAGTGAAACCTCCTCCCCTCTACCATGTTTGCATTTTTGGCTCTTGTAGACCAAAGAGCAAAAGTGTGTACAAGACACAACCAGTATTGCAGCTCTTTAGATATGGATATCATATAAATGCATTGCTGACCAGCATCGTGTTCTGCCTTTCACTCTAAAGTGGGGTGATCCGCTGAGCTACTGGGAGGTGCGAAGCCATGTTGACACAATGTTTGGAGAGGTAACCCGAACAACTCGTGAACATGTCAAACAGCAGGCCAGTTGTAACCAGAATAGCGGGGTCTTCCTGTAACACAAGCAAAATCTCCAAGCAGGGACCTAGGAACCTCTATTACTTTCAAATATTTCAGGATCTTTGTTTTGCCTTGTTTGTATGAGGTTTTTTGATGTATGTCTAGTGAATATACAAATGTGAGTCAAGACAGTTGGTCATCTCCAGTCTACTGTGCTTAACATCTACTTTACTGGGTTTGTTTTGGGTAGATGGAGAAGGCAGTCGATCTGTGGCTGGCACATTTGCAATGTCCAGAAGATGTTTTATGTGACAAGAATTATTTTCTAGCTATTTAAGAGTAGCTTCTTATCCCTTCTGCTGTTGAGTAGTGAAGAAGGCGGTGTGCCAGTAAGCGGTGCAGCCATATGGTTTGCCTTACCCTGGAAATGTCAGCCAGAAAGACTTTGAAGATACTCCTGCCTACTGCCTAAGCATTCACTGTGGCTGTGATGACAGAAAAGGACAAATGTCATGGTCTGCATTCTTGTACCCAGGCTTGCCACCATTATGGATGGCAATAACGATACTGTCCAACTCCGAACCAGAAGAATTCTTCTCTGACACACCCGTATAACAATTCATTACTTTTCTGGCAGATGCACGGGAAAAAGAAGTCCACAAAAGTACTAGCCAAAGGCTTTCCTTACAAGTCTGAGTTTTAGGATTTCCTCTGTGATAAAATGAAATCCAGAACTTAGTTTATGAATCCTTTAAAAAAGAGTTTATCTTCTCACAGCATGAGCGTCTCCTACCGTGACAGCCTGCTAAGAATCATAGGAAGAGTATGCAGTTTCTTCCTTTTCTCTGTCCCAACAGCAATTCATCCCCAGGGTGTGAGGAAGCACAGTTGTTTGCATTAGTATTACATTAAGCTTTACATTAAAATAGAGATAAAAGTGTCCAAGCTCATTCGACCAGAGTTCTGATTCCTGACCTCTCTGTAATTCCAGATTCCCATCTGTGTTCTCACAGCGGTTAGGATCGACCAAGACAGGACGGTTCAAGGAGAGGACCCGGGTGCATAAGTGTAGTTACTTCAATAGTTAAGTACATTTCCTGCATACCGAAGAGACCCTAAAATAGGAAAGCTTTCATTGCCAGAAGTTAAAGTGCCTTTAATATTTATTATACAGTTAATATGCCTCTTCAGAAAATCCTCTGAGGGAAATAACAAAGATCAATAGAAGCCTGATGAATCTTAAATGGAGAAAAGAAAAGTATTTATTTTTCTGTCTATGTATCTCCTAGGGATGACAGCAAATATGCAGGCGTATTATTGCAATGGCCCAGGGTATTCTGTGGAATTAAGGGAAGGGGAAGACATTTTCAAACACAAAAACAAAGCCTGTGTGGTACCACGTTGTTAATTACCATGCAAAGCATCAAACCACACATCTGCCCTTCCAATGTGCTCATGGAAATAATAAATAAATTACTAGAGCAGTTACCAAAATGTTGTGCATAAAATTCTCCCAGACCATGGCAACTTCAAGAAAATTTCAACAATCTATTGCAGAAAAAGAATGACCGATATCTTTTTGATTGCATCAACTCTGAGTTTATTTCTTGGGATCATTTTTTAAAATGAAAAAATAACAAATAAAGATAAAACCCTGGGGAGGTGATCAAATTGTTAATAAAAAGTTTAGATGCATCTTATAGTTACAGACCTTCAAGTAATAAAAAATTGTCTGCTTCTTTAGTTTAGTGCCTGGTGTTTCACACCCACTTATCATTGTTGTAAATGTCATTGAAACTACAGTGGGTGCAAAATTTTAATCATATCAATACCACGCAGCAAGCAAGAACTAAGAACAAATAAGAAGGTATTTGGCCAAAAGCCATAATCCTTAGTGTCCTACACTACTGATGGACACAACTCAAGATGAGTACTCCTTAACACCCCTGTGTGATGAAACCAATCACATGCACTATGCAGGCTCCACAGGCTACACTGAATGTTCAAGGTAAGTAGAATGTGTGACTTACGTTACTGTAGGATTAATCTCATGGCTTCCCTCTCCTATAAAATCAAGTCCTTCAAATATGGGCATTTGCTTTCTCCACAAATATAACAAATTATACTGATATTGAAGTCAAACTCTCCCAGCTTGTTTATGACCGTTTCCAGTCACAAACTCTTTAGACATTTTAAATGCAAACCGTATTTAAGCTTCTGATACAGTTTGGTGTCTTCAGCTGGCAGCTTAAATGAGAATTCTTATGTGCCACCAGGCTACCTGTCCCGTCTCTGTGCTTGACTGGAAACAGAAGGATCTGCAACTTGATAGAAAAACTTCTTTTACTAAGTTTATTATTGACTAGAGTGGTTCTACTAGACATCCATCTGGATCCTGAATGTGTCCCAACACCACCCACTTGTATCTTAGTAGTTGAAGCTAAATGTTAAATTAAATAAGCTGAAGTCTGGTAGAAGAAATGTCTCATTTCTTGAGGTTATTCAGCACAGCTAATATAGTCTCTATATTTGAACAAATACAATGGGAACAAAAGTTCTCATTTGTACTTTATGGCTTTGGTGTCTAACAGACTACAGTGTTTTTATTTGGAAAAGATCATCCATCTAAAGTTTTCAGGGAACTTTCTTCTGAACTCTGTCACAAGTCCATATCAATATTTCAGCATTAAAAAGAAGTGTTGGAAAAATTCTTTTATGGGCCAGTTTCTGGAGAAGCTGAATACCTAAATATTTATGACAATGTAAATGCTTTATGATTAATGTATATTTATAGAATCACAGAATCACCAAATAATTCAAGTTAGAGAACAGCCTTGGGATCATCACGTCCAACCATCAATTCCACTCTAGAAGTTCACCCCTAAACCAGATCCTCCAACCCTACATCTAAGCAACTTTTAAACCCATCCAGGGTTGGGGACTCAACCACCACCTTCAGCAGCACATTCCAGTGCCTGACAACTCTCTCTGTGAAGAATGATTTCCTGATGTCTAGTCTAAACCTGCCCTGTTGAAGCTTGAAGCCTGTCCCTTTGGTCGTGTCGCTAATTACCTGTAACAAGAGACCAGCACAAACATCTCTACAGTGTTCTTTCAGATAGTTATAAAAACAATGAGGTCTCCCCTTAGCATCCTCTTCCTCAAACTAAACAGCTCCAACTCTCTAAATCTCTCCTCATGAGATTTATTCTCTAGGCCCTTCACCAGCTTTGCTGCCCTCCTCCTCACTTGCTCCAGCACCTTCATGTCTCCCTTGTGCTGAGGTGCCCAAAACTGGACCCAGTACTCAAGGTGCAGCCTCACCAGTGCTGAGTGCAGGAGGTTTAGTCTATGATTAGCTGAAGATGGTATCACCACAAGAACTGTTATATTGGCCAGCCACCAAAATGACAAAACGAAGAATGTTTGTTTATTTTTAGATACAAAATTGTTTAAAAGTGCAACAACTTGTTATAGTATTCAAAACTCATCGCAGATACAAAACAAAGTTCAAATGACGTGTTCATAGAGGAAGTCCAGTTCTGCAGCCCTTTTTACAAGAGGGATATGGACATGCTGGAGCGTGTGCAGAGGAGGGCCACGAGGATGACCAGAGGGCTGGAGCACCTCTCCTGTGAGGACAGACTGAGGGAGTTGGGCCTGTTCAGTGTGGAGGAGAGGAGGCCCCAAGGGGACCTTCTTGTGGCCTTCCAGTATCTGAGAGGGGCCTAGAGAAAAGCTGGGGAGGGACTTTTTAAGATATCAGGTAGTGACAGGACTAGGGGGAATGGAGCAAAGCTGGAGCTGGGTAGATTTAGACTGGATCTGAGGAGGAAGTTCTTCACCGTGAGAGTGAAGAATGGAATGGGTTGCCCAGGGAGGTGGCTGAGGCCCCGTCCATGTTTAAGGCTGGGCTGTATGAGGCTCTGGCCAGCCTGGTCTAGGGTGGGGTGTCCCTGCCCATGGCAGGGGGGTTGAAACTGGATGATCCTGTGGTCCCTTCCAGCCCAGAGTGATTCTGATTGTATAACTTCTGCAGTGAAGTGATCCTGCTGTGGCAAGGGGATTGGACTAGACGATCTTTCAGGGTCCCTTCCAATCCCTAATGATTCTATGATTCAAGTCTCCAGGGTCCATGCAGAGCCTTCTATACATCCTTTAAGGCCATACAAAACTCATGGATTTCCATGCTAAGAAACCTACGTTTCCCTCTCTTCCACAGCACGCTGCTCTGCAGCAATTAAAGAAGTTATTGCGGATGAGCCACGGAGAGACTGAGTATTTCCAGGCCATTTTCCACAAGTGGTTTTCACCTAACAGTAGGAATCACATAGATCTGGGCTTTAAGGACATGGTTTAGCTGTGGCTTGGTAGAGTTGGGTTAGTGGATGCACTCGGTGATCTCAAAGGTCTTTTCCAACCTCAATGATTCTGTGAATCTGTTTCAGCAGCACTTTTCCCACTACCAGAAAACACAGTCATGCTGTTAAACACGGGAAGCCCCACATCACTGGGTTATTTTCTTCTTTCTCCCTTTTTTGGGGTTATCCTTATGCATGCCTACCTGTGGGTGTGCAGAGCAGCAGCTCCATACCAGGAGCACAGTGGAGCTTCAGGGGCAGGTGGATGCCTGCGACAGGTGACCAAAACAACACCACATGCGACACGTACTACTTATAAAAGATTTAAAGGTGAAAAGAACAGCACTCCAGAAACTTTGCTCAGGATGACAATAATGTAATTTTAGATCCTACACATAAACACACTGTGAGGGAACATGGAACTCCAAGTCTTGGCGAGCAGCAAGGCTGTAAACATCCTCATGCGCAGAGCTCTGCCTGTGAGTCTTCACTGTCAGCTAGCTTAAATGCCTGCAAATATGCAGCGGCAGCCAGAAGGTGTCATTTAGGGGGCAGCTTAAAGGAATTAATGTTTTGCTGTGCCTGCCCTCAGGAAGGGAAAAAATGTGCTGGAGGAGAGGAAGGCTCTGGGAGGGAGGAGATTTTTGAGTGTCTGTAGTGACTTGAGTGCTGTCTTCTGCTGCAGGACCTCTGATCTGAGTTCTGACCTACTTTGAAAGTGAAAAAGGGAGACGAGAGTCTGAGGATACTCATGCTGTGAGTCAGTGCCCACCCATGTGGCCACTGACTGTCCCAGCAGTTTGACAGCCCCCACGTGGAGTCAGAGCTGTGGGGACTGCAGGGATTCAGGCAGGATGGAATTCACCTGCCTGCCCCAGTCAAAACTGGCTTCCCTTCACCCATGGCTTTTGCTCACCCACTGCAGGATGCTGTTTCAATGAGAACTAGTGACCTGGTGGAAGTTCAGACAACCAAAGCATGGCTACCAAGAACTTTGTGGCATGCCCCACCAGGAGGCCACACTGGGAAACCTCCCCTGAGCTCGTGTAGGCTCTCACACTGCAGCTGCCTTGCTTTTCCTTTGCTGGATTTTTCCTCACTTCTCCAGATCCCTTTGGGCGCTGCCTTATAATGATGTCGAGTCACAAACATCTCAGTTGCTTCCTGAATGAGTGTGAGGCTGTCGTTACTGTCTCGTTAGTCCCAACAGGACTCAGCCAAGCACAGAGGGGGAGCTGCTTTATTTATTTATTTATTTATTATCCCAAACTGATATTGCTGACACCCTGCAGATGCTGTTGGGATTGCTGGCCAGCCCACACTGCCTGGTGCTCCTGACAAGCCCCACTTGGCCACAAGGCTCTCAGTGGGAGGTGCAGCCCTTCAGGGCTGGTCTTGTGCCCTGTGCCTTCAGCTGCACTGAGCTGTAATTTCACACTTGCTGAACCTGACACTATCTGTAAATGAGTGCAAAGGGGCTGCTCCAAGCTTTCAGCACCGCTGTTGACAACAGAGCAGGAAGAACAGAGAAGTCACGACCTAGGCTGACAGTTGGGAGGGAGTGGATTTCCCTGGTAAATGAGTCCACCAAAAGAGGACTGATCGCCATCCTGCCCTCCCTTCTTTCATGTGTTGGTGCTGTGGCTGTCACAGGTAAGGCTTTGTCAGCCCAGAAGCATTTCCATAGCCCAGAAGCAGCGAGCTCTTTGTGCAAAGTGTTGGTGGGGACAGTGAGGTCCTGCCCATTTGATTCACTGTGGTCCTCTATGGGACATAGTGTTTTCCTGGGGTGATAGGGTTTGTGGTAGATGGGATCAAAGCTGCCCAGTAACAAGAAACTATGGGATGAGATGCAAAGCCCAGGGACCCGTCTGTGGGACATGACTGCAGTACCAGCATTTATTTTCTATGGGACAGCCCCTTGAGACCATCATGCCGAGACCCATGGGGAACGCAAGGAGAGGACAGCAGAGCTGCTTCCCTTCAGCTAGCAGAGACTTGCTGAGTAGTTCCTACCTGCTTGAGGAGCAAGGAACTGCTCTGTCAGCTCACAGTGTCCTCAGACAAATCTCTAATCGAACTGTTTGCAACAAGGAGAGTTCTCATTTCTTTACTGCTTTTACTAAAGGACAGGAGATATGAAGATGATAGACCTCACTGCTCTCTACAGCTACCTGAAGGGAGAATGTAGTGAGGCAGCGGTTGGCCTCTTCTCCCTAGGAACTAGCAATAGAACAAGAGGAAATGGGATCAGATTGGATCTTAGGAAAAACCTCTTCCCAGAAAGAGTAGAGAGTCCTTAGAACAGGCTGCCCAGGGAGGGAGTGGAAGCACCGTCCCTGGAGGGGTTCAACGAAGGGGCAGACGTGGTGTTGCAAGAGATGGGTTAGTGGTTGGGGGTTGTAGAGCGGGCAGTTGGACATTGATGATCTTGAAGGTCTTTGCCAACCTTGATGGTTCTATGATTCTATGGAGTATATATATGAGTTTGTTGATTCTATGATTCCAAGCATCTGCCTCCTTCCTCCCCCTTTAAAGTGCTGGAGTGGTGTTATGCTGAATTTTCCTGTTGGAACTTTCCTTATCTTCACAAGGTTTGCCAGAACACAGAACTGCCAAGCTTTTGGGTCGCTCTTGCCTTTGACCCTTCATGCCCAAATGAACCCACCAGCTTCACAAAGAACCCACCTGTTTACTAACCAGCAGTGAGTCCTGCTGCTGCCATTATCTGTCTATGTACAGTAACATAACTTCTATGGGTTAGGATGGGGAGCAGGCGTTGGATAAGTGTGTGGGTTAGCAAAGACCTGTGACTGTGAGACTTTTTTCTCCTTTTTCATAGCTCACGTCATGCTTTTTCTTCTCAAACCACAGGTTTCTTTTTTTTTTTGATGAGAAACAGAAACTGAGGAAACCTCCCTGCTTCTGCAGGACGTCATCCTAGACCCTTTATGACAAAGCTTTCGTCGCACTTACAGGGCAGGAGATTTTCTGGTTGGTGTTTCTAGTCATTTTGTGTCTCTATATTACCTTGAAAGGCAGAAGGTGTTTCCCCTTCAACTCTGCAGCTCCTCTGAGGAAGACTCATGCTAACTTTCTTGAAACAAGGCTCCTCTAGAGTCATACTGAAACTGCCACAGTCAGAGAGACAGGTGACGCAGTAGTGGCCTCGCAGCTTAGCAGGTGGAAATTCAGAGCTACACTGTTATCTGTGCTGAGCTCATCGTACACCAGTCCTTGAGCCACACCACTGGTGCCAGTTGCTGTTGGAAGCTGGTTTTTATAGGAACACTGGTTAGCTGAGAGCTTTTCCCACCAGAGCAGAGCCCTAACCTTGGGAAAACAGCTGGAGAAGGCACAAACAGGCAGGGGAAGGGAGAGCTGCTGCCTTTCCAGCACCCATGGGAACTCAATATCAGCTTCCAGGAACCCAAACAAAGGGGGGAAAACTACTGCAGAACATTTCTCCTATTCTCCAGGTTAAATAGTGTTATATTCCCGTAGAGGCAGAGAGAAACCCTAAAGGAGGAATATTCCTCTCTGAACTTGAGTATTTATTGATTTTCTTTCCCAGCCCTAAACCATTAGTTGCAGCCTCTGCTGAAGGAGTTTGTGAGATCTGAGTAGAAAATAAGGGTAACCAGACAGCAAACTCTAAGAGAAGCATTAAACTGGTGGAGACAGGCAATGAGCTCAGCTGCTCCCAGAGCTTTGCATGGAGACACACTGGAGGGGACAAGCTGGCTGCCTCATTAGAGAGAGATTTATTACATAGAGCTGATGGGAGCTGCTGCAGACCAACAGTCTCAACTGAAAGAGCGAAACCGTAACTCCAGCTCAGGGACAGCCTGGGTGGTTTAAGAGGTCTTTTTCATCTCACATTTCTGCGAGTGAGTTAATCGAGAGCTATTACCAAGTAATGCAGGATACCCTGCAGAAGGCTGAGCCCTACTGCAAGGGTCCTGCAGTCTGCAGAACATGAGCTGCATGGGGCTGGCCCTTTCTAATTGAAAAGAGTGACACCAACTGCTCCCAATAAGGTCCTCATGAAAGACCTGAGTCCCTCCTGGTGCACAGGCCCTTCTTGTAGGGACCACTACTCTGTAGTCCCAATACCTCTTGCTTTGTGGAGGCCAGGGAAGCTCTCTTAACTTGAATGTTCTCGGTGGGCTTAGATATCAGCTGCTCACAAACCCGTATACATAGGAATTTTAGCTTCTGCTCTTAAGTCATTTATAGGAAATGGTGTAAAGTGTCACCTAATTTTTGTCCACACAAGAATATGGTTTTAATTTGTTCTTTAAAGAGAAAGCAAGCTTTGAAACTTGTGTCTTGAGTCCCATGAGACTGTTAGCCTGCAGCTCTGCAGCTCCCGTGCCCCAAGGATGCCTTGCCACTCATGGCAGCAGAACCACAGGGAGAAGCAGGAGGAGCGGCGGGCACCTCATCCAGTTGTGGGAAGAGCTGTGCCAGCACCTTCCCTGCTGGGATTTGCTGCTTTCCCTGTACAGAAGAGTTTGTGGAGTGAGGGCAGTCCCACATGTTCAAACCTTTCATGGCCTTCTGGAATTCTTGTCACTCTCAGACCTCCCCACTGCAGCCCTGGGGACAAGCACATGGCCTTTGCCCAGATTCCTGGCTTCGAGGCCAGCAGGGAGACCAGGAGCTGGTACACCACGGCCATTCCTTCTGCTCCCCCCTGCCACCCCCTGTGCTGCTTTCTGTGAAATGAGGATTATCCTCATGGGGGAGTCGTGAGCACTCATTTCACTGCTAAAGGATTTGCTGCCTAGCCCATGTTTTGGTATTAAATCCTTCAAAAAAGAGCAAAACCCCACAGGACAAAATCTGTGTGAGGCCAGGTCCCCTCATTTAGCTTGGATGAGCTCTGATTAATTATTTAGAGCTCAGATTCTGGGCATTTTGTAGCTACAGCTGAAAACACAGACCTCAGGCAGCCCGTAAGAGATGGCAGAGCTTGTCTGACCCTCTCCCAGGCGGGTGCTCTGCTCCCATTCTGTTCCTGTTTACCAGTGCGTGGTTCCTTCAGCTCATAACAGGTTTGCTGTGGCCTGTTTTATCTGTAAGAGCCGTCCCTATTTAAACCTCACACCCGTTACTCAGCAGAAGCAGCGACACATAGAATCACAGAATCATTAGGGATTGGAAGGGACCTCGAAAGATCATCCAGTCCAATCCCCCTGCCCCAGCAGGATC